>OU015769.1:29711926-29864626 GCA_907173295.1 Fagus sylvatica
AAGTAATTACATGATAAAGTAGTACAATTGCATACAGATCACTTAAGCTTGTTAAGGCAGAAATGCTTGAAGGTATTGGCCCCTCGAAGAAAGCAACCCTCCATATGCCTGTAACATAGAGTAAAAATTTTCAGTGATCAATTAGCGCATAAACTATGAATGCAGTAACAAGGCTACAAGAAGCTTACAGTTTTTCAACCTTTGTCCAATTACTGATGAAATCAGGTATCTTTCCAGAGAAATTATTGTCACTCATCCTCCTGAAATGTAGTATAGAAACAAAGTTTAGGAGTCACTCTGGGAAACATCATTTTGTCAAACACATACATGATAAATGTTCAAAAGAATAAATTAAAACTTCCAATAACATTGTATATTATGAAATAATCATACAGTATCAAATTTAGAACATATTAAGTAAAAGATTATAATTATAATGTGTTAATTTTAACCCTTGGAATGCAGCACTAAAGAGAGCTGGCTGTTTATATATATAATGTGTTACTCAGCTGCTTGTCCAGTCAGAATTTCATAACACTGGGTTTAAAAAGAAATCACAAATTTAATAATTTAACGATTTATATAGTTTGGTCAGTTAACTGACCAGTTCAATAAGAATGAAGATGCTAACTCACATATCAATCCAATTTGGTCAACTTGGCAAGGGCAACTGGCAATTCTCCTGTGAAAGCATTCGAGCATAGCATTCTGATAAAAAGAAGATAACAATAATGTCAAAAATATCATAACATGGGTATTGGTAATGGTACATTTCGAAGATTAAAGTAAGTGAGAAGGTGAGAAAGATTTACAGTTTTTGTAAATGGATCAACTTTCCAATCTCTGGTGGAATGGGTCCTGAAAATTTGTTTCCTTCGATACTCCTGTAAAATACAAAAAATACTATTTACTTCAGATAAAGCATCTAAAGCTAGTTTAAAGCCATTTATAGAGCTGGCAATGTTTAACCTAGACATGCCAAGCCCCATGGATCAGAATGACCATATCTAATTCAATTTTACACGAGGTCATATTTTGCTATTCAACAACTAAAATCCGGCTATAATATTCTAAAAAATCAGAAATAGTTCCTCAATTCTCTTTTGATAGAAATAGATTGATAGATTCCTTCACATTTAGCCTTAATAAATGGGTAGGACAGTCCTCTAGTCAATTGATTTAATTACAAACAGGTTTGGTTTTTGTTGTGAAATTATGCAAATCTGACTTGAAACACCAGCATCAACTTATCACAGTTGTAACATATATAGATTATGATTAGGAAAATTAGTGAATGATTCCAACTTACAGGTTTCTGAGGGTGGTGATGTTGGTGAGAACTTTTGGGAAGGGACCTGACAAGTTGTTCCCCATAAAAGAGCTGCATATTCAATAAGTAAAAGCATATAACTTCAAGTTGTACAAATTAAGGATGGTAATTGAGTGAAGAGTACAAGAGGGTGCTTACAGCTCGACCAATTTCATGGTAGCCCATTGCGAAGGTATAGAACCAGTAAGGCAGTTTTGAGCAAGATCCCTGCATAAAAGAAAGTGCTTGGGAGATTAGCCTAAGAGCTCTAGCTAAAATCACCCACCTCCCCTTGTAAGAGCAAGATAGAGGGTGAGGTCACAGTTTCAAGACTTATTAGGTGCGTGTGTAACTTTCCAATAAAAAAAGCAGAAAAAGAAAATAAGAAATTGAAATGATTATTTAGTTCAGATTAGAAAAGAATACTGGTTTTTTGCTTACAAAATTTTGAGGTTGGGAAGCTTGGAAAACTCTGGTGGGACAACGCCTGATAGATTTTGTGCCTTCAAAGCTCTGCATAAATATATCTCTAAAGTAAATTAGAAGAACATGACATACATATCAAATGAACTATTTTCAATTTAGAATCCATATAGTACAGCTGAACCATTGTTTAAAATCACTTTGATTTATAGGTACTGAAATTTTGTTATAGAGGAGGGAAAAGATAGTGGGTCTATAGCACATACGGTTCAGTAATTTCTGATGATTGCAGCATATATTGAGTATTGCAAAACGTTTTCAGATAAAGAAAAAGGAAAGAAAATAAACAAAACTTTACTAAGTTGAAGGAATGTCAAAGAACATAAGAATGAGCCAGCCCATAGTTTCAGTGTTAACAACAGCAACTTAACAGCAAATCAAAATACCTTCCATATCAGAACAGAAGCTACCATTACACCCATTGATCCAAACAGAGAAAAAAAATGTGGCAGATCATATAATACAAAATGTGACTAAACCTATCATCATAACAGCAGAAAAACAGATCTACTACCTACATAAGAGCGCGGAAAACAGAGGAAACTTCCAAGAAAAGTTAGCTTGAAAATTTCAGAGATCCGAGGGATTTTTATAACATCAAGTGACAATTGTTAAAACTTTATCTGATAGATCCTTTTAATAAATGCAGATTGAATTTTGACTAGCAACTGAAAGTTTTTTCACTAAATTTTCTCGATGTAATCAAATAACTAGCCAACTAGTGGTATCCAAGAGTGTCCCATCATGCATTACACCATTTTTGCAAATTTAGGGAACTACATGCACTTCTAAGAAAAAGTTTTCCATGTCTGAGTCAAACTCAAGATTGTTGAGTGTCGATAGAATTTATAGTCTCCATGTACAACCTTGCATGAGCATTTTTTCAAGCATACGGTAGCCAGAAAATAGCCTATATCGTGGGTGCAACCGTGCAAGTGAAAATATTACAGGGCAGCATGTAAACTTTCTGATAAAAATGCACAGATCAATTTCTTGTACTATATGCCATACTGCAGAACAAATCCAATCATTAACACATGAGAGTTATGTCAATGAACACACTGCCTTTAGTGACTAACACTCTTATAACTTAGTGGTAGTTAAAGGAGGTCTAGATTCATAGTACTAGGATTGAGGTCAAAGTAATGGTAATAATGCTAAGTAACTAGACATAAGAGAGTCATATAGGAAATATGTGAACATTTGGGGGGTCACCTATATACTTGTGTACAAGATTAATTAAGGATAATATTATAAATCCCAGAGTTTCATGGGAAATGCTTATCTCTCAAATGAGTGGGTGGGCTGAATTGATCCAAAAAAATTAATATTAAAGCAAATTCTAGGAATCTAGCCAAACCCATAAACCCACTTTAATGGAATTTTAACTTAAAAAAGAAAATAATGAGACTAAATCCCATGTAACAAGAAACTGCTCACAAGACAAGACAGTCTAGACTAGACCATGTTTATTGTTTATTGTTTATTGTAAAATCCACATCTACGTGGGTGTTTCTTGGACTTTTGACAGTTCAGTAGATGAGTTTGTAACGTAAATAAAAACTCACTCCATTTGGAAAACTCGACCCACTTGCTTCCTCACTTTGCACTCAACTCAACACAACTCACTTGCCTTGTTTGTACTGTTACTCTATCATTCCAGTTGGCCCCCCCACTCTCTCTCTAAAAGAGAATATCCATCTGAATATGCACAAAGCTTATTTTTTTTACGTTAAATTTTAATTTCTAACTTTTTTTTTTTCAATTCAATCTTTTAAGGTTCTTTTTTTTTTGTTTTTTTAATAATCCATTTTCTTTTTATTTCAGTTCTTTGCAAAAAGTAAAAAGAGTAAAACAATTGGCGAGATTAGACACAAGTATATTACTAAATTAAAAACAAATAAAAGTTAAAAACTGTAATGAAATGAATGAAACTTAAGACATTGAATTGAAAATAATGAAAGTTGTTGAGAGGAGTACATGGCTACGACACGGCAAGAGGAATTGTGGTTGAAGGTGCAGTCACATGTGACATTGCTCTCATAGCCTTTCCTATCATCCAATACTCTCCAATTCCCTTCTCCACTGCAAGGATCTATCCCAAAATCCCAATCTTTCTTCCCCAGTTTCTTCCCTATCTCTTTCAATACTGCCACTGCACCATACAGGCAATGATACAAAAATCAAATTCCCAAATAATGAATCTTGGGTTTTCATAAAAATACAATCTTTTCCATTTATATCTTTATTAAAATAACTATATGGGCAATTAACGTAAGCAACAATAATCTTTTGAGAACAAAAACAAAAACTCCGATGTATAATAGATTTAACAACTTTGAAAAATCTAAATGAAGAATCTTTTTGAGACAACATAACTGTGATTGAAGCCAATGCAAGTTATGCAACCATTCAGCATATATAGTTAAACAACCGAGCTGATTTAAGAATCACAACAACTTTTGTTGCTTTATTTTCAACTGATTTCTAAGAGAAAGAGACCAAATGGAGGTGTGAAATTAAGAAGTAAGAAGTTGGATAGTACCTTCATCACTGTGGAGCTTAGCAGTGGCTGCTAATCCAAAGGTTGCAAAGTACAACAACGTAGTGGAGAAGACAACATGTGTAATAAGAAGCAAGTTTAGAAACACAGAATCAGCTCCCATTTTTAAGGTTTTAGAAATTGTGGTGAAGCTCAGGCCCAATCAGTCTCATCTATGTTTTTTAAGCTGAGAGAAGAGAAGAGAAAAAGAAAGATTTTTTTTTTTGATAGTGAGAGAAGGAAGTATCTTAATTAAGATTGACAGCGAGGAATGTATGTAATTCAGTGTCTCATTTTTGTCGTTTTGAAACAGATATATGCGTGTGGAAAATTTGGACCAACTATTGGGATTTTTTGTTTATTTTAATACCAATACTTTGACTTTAAAATGTGAAAAGCTTTTATGTTCTAGAATTACCCATCTCTTTTTTGGTGAGAATTGTTAGCCATGGCCCCACAAATTAATAGTAAAGTTACACTTCGGAGGTACCTATTGATTATGGGTTCTGTTAACGAATACCCTTCGGACAATGGTTAAGGAAGCATTTAATACTTTTATTTTATAGGAAGTAATGGAGTTTTAATATTAAAATAATACAAAAACAACTTTTAAGGGTATTTTAGTCTTTCTATATATTATTTTAATATTAAAACTTCATTACTTCCTATAAAGTAGAAGTATTTAATGCTCCTTAACCATTGCCCTAAAAGCATTGGTTAACAAAACCCTTTTATTATATATAGATGAAAGTTAACTTGGTAGTTTTTTTTTTTTTATATATACCAGATGAAAGTAACACTTGGTAGTTGGTACACCATATATTCATAAAAAATAGTGGAAATTATAAATGTTTCCTTTGGCCCATTCATAGTTATTCCAAAAATATATAACATAATTAGTCTATTCACGTACACTTGGCGAAGCTTGATTGTCTGATTGAAAGGTTCTGTCAACTAATTAGGGGTGGCCTTGGGCAAGGGGCGAGGTAATCTATTCAATTTTACTTCATCCCAAAATTTTTTAAGATCTTTATTGAAAGGTCTCAATATATTTATATATACAAAAATTAAAAAGTCTCATATATTTAAAACAATTATTTAAATTAAACCTAATAATAATTTATTTCTCTAACCCAAATATGTATGAGAACAATTTTTGGTATTTTATTTGATGTGAAAAAGCTAACTTCACTAAATTATGATAATTTAAAAATGTATTATGTTAATTTTAACGGTTTTTTAAAACCTGATAATTTTTTTTATCTTGATGGTATTGATTTATTTTCAGACTTAAAAGTCTTACAAGAGATTTTACCAAAAGAAAAAAAGATAACGACAAATATACTTAATTTTATCAAGGAATTGAATTATTCCAAATGCATCTATTGTATATAGAATATTATTGACTTACTTGTCACAGTCGCATCCGTTGAAAAAAGTTTTTCAAAGTTAAATAAAAATCTTACTTGTGCTCAACTATGTCATAAGAAAGATTAAATTGATTAGCCATATTATCTATTAAACAAGATTTGTTAGAAAATATTGAATTTAAAAGTTTAATTAGTAATTTTGTAGCAGAAACTGTATATAAAGTAATTTTTCAATGATTTTTTTTTTTTTAAAGATAAAATGTCTCATTTTTTTGTATCACACCAGACCTCATAATTCTCAGAACCGACCCTGTAACTTACTATATATCATTAAGGATTGATGATGATGATATCAGTACAAATTTACAATTCAGTTGATTTTTTTTTTTTAATAATTTTTTTCCCTTTAAATAACGTTCATTAAAAATCTTAATTGAAGAGAAATTCTTAAAAAATAAATTTGACCACCTGTGGAATACATTATAGTAGAATGAGCGTTGAGCTCTATAATATTATTAAGTACCCTTTTTTCCTTTTTTGGGTAGACAAGAGGCAAAGTTGGAAATTCCAGTTGAATTATTTGAGCTCTTTTAAGTCAAAAGTTTCAGTTTCTTCACAACGCAAATTTAATCTGAGGCAAAGTCGGGAATTTTAGTTTGAATTATTTGGATGAGTCGGAAATTGGCTACTTATTAATCAAATATCATATTCATGAGGGTGGGGGCAATGTTGTGCCTAGAGAGCTGCAATGGGAAACCTAAATATTGGCAAACTGGCTTTCAGATTACATAACCCATCTATCTTTGACCGGTGGATAAATGATGACACGTCAATGCTGCCTGTCTGTCATATTATTTTCTAGTCAAACTGGACTCTTTTACATTAGGCAACTAAATAAACGATGATACAACATTTTTTTTTCTTTCTTTTTGTACAATAGAAAATTATATTAATGATAAATCTATGTAAAAATAATATTATACTAGTTACAACTTATCATCTCAATAATTGTGAAAACTATTCTTCATAGAATGTCAGGAAATATTTTATGTAACAAATACATACAACATGTCTCTCATAGCTATGTATGTAGACTTAAAGTGAATGAGAATAATATTGTATATATACCCATTACTTAAATACCATCTGATCAAATATAGCTTTAGTGTTATTGCTAAAAGACTCTAAAACCAAGTTCGGTTGTTTGGTAAAAGCAATATAATTTGAAAAAGCTGCATAGTTTGAATAAAACCATTCATTTTGCTATGAACCTTGTGGTTAAATGGTACTGTCCAGTCTCTCAAACAGTGGAAATTTGAGGTCAAATCTTTATCTTGCACTTATTCTAAAATGGTTATGAAAACTTTTTTTTGTTTTTGTTTTGAACACAAGGCATTGGTACTAAAATGCAAAGGAAAAGATCTTACTTCCATCTCCCAAAAGAAAATTATAGATACCTTCTGAATCCTATAATATTGCTAAAGGAAAAATTATGGATTATAAAAAATGAAACTATGAAAGTAGTTCCTCATGTGGGGTTGAGATCAGTCAAAGTCTTCGTTGTGTTTTTGACATTTTATCATTGAGAGGTGCTGCCAACCGTCAATGTCTCTTCGTGGAGACAAAAGAATCCTCTGCCCTTATTTAAATTCTACGCGTTTCATAGCATTGATTGAGAGCAACTTGACACGGAAAAGCGTCTAGCTTATGCAATATTGGTAAATGAAAATGCCAGACCTTCTCTTATGTCATGTCGTTTTTTTCATTTGTTTTTTTCTGTAATATTTTAACTCAGTGTTTTCACAATATTTTCACAATAACTTACTTGTTAAGTTGTATTAGTTTTCACATTGACTGATTACTTATGCAATTTTATTGTCTATCAACTTGCAACTTATACAATATTGTGAAAATATTGTATCTTTATTTTTATTGTTGCTCTTGCATGTGTCACAGAGCAAGTGCGAGTGATCTAGGACATATCTACTGATGAGTACTACTGCCCCATAAAGTGGCCCTTGAAAGTTATCAACAAAGGCCCCACTAGGTCAGAAGGATCATGTTATATTAACGTGAACAGCTGCTGGATGTTAGATTAGATTAGGATTGTTCTGTTAGGAATTAATATTTGATTAGGATTTATCATTGTTAAGAGTTGGATGTTAAATAGGACTTGTTATTAGGAGTTGATGTATTTGACTACATTCGTAATTGCTTGGCTATTTAAAGCTCACTTCTAATGAGAATAAAATCAATCAAAATATTTATTAGCAAAATCAAACGTTGCTTGTTTAGGAGGTTAGGACTCCCTCGAAGTAGACCATTATCAAATTAGGAGGTTTTGATTCCCTTGAAGCAACCGACAAAAATTAGGTTCGTAATAGATCAATCTTATAAAAACAATGTGTTTTTGGATACATCCTTTGTCACACTCAAAACTATAACTTGTTGAAGTGATAAGTTGTGAGTGGTTGAACATCATCATCATTAACTTCCAACATTAGAGGTTTTTGAATTCTATGATTTTTTACACCAATCAATACCGGTCACTTCAACAAGCTGTGGTTTTGAGTGTAACAAAGGGTATATCCCTAAACTTTTCCTATGAAAAAAAATTAATGCTTGAAAACATTTTCATGAAGGGGAAAAAAAAAAAGAAAAAAGTAGAAGAAGGAAGAAAGTACCCCCTCTTTTGGACATTATGAGTATTTAGAAATCTACTAGTCATTTTGATCGTTGATTATATCTTTTCACAAATCAAGTGAGCAAAGTTTATTTTTTAGCTAGGAGGGTGAGCATGATTTTTTATTTTCACCATTTAGATGTTAGAATCATCTACTCAACATCAGGAACAAAACTATGATTTCCTCTTGGAGGGTTAAAATATGAATAAATTTGTTTTTCACCATTTAAGAATAAAAATATAATAAGATTCAAAACTAAATTAATATATAAAAATCCAAACTAATATATTTAATATTACATAATAAAATATAAAAATATATATTTTATTAATACGTTTCAATTCAATCATTTATTAAAATGGAATTCACTATTCTTTTTCCGGAAAATCATTTCTTTCATTGTATCAAATCAAAGAGTTCATTAGAACATTATCTTCTATTTTGTTACAAAGTCTAATTTTAATAATATTAATGAATGAAAAAGCTAAATATTATAGTTGATTTTTCATCATCTAAAAATTAAATAAAAATCATATTTATTAGAAAAGTCACGACCAGTATCTATAAATAGTGTTAATTGGCCCACTACACCCTATGGTTCTCATTAGTCATTTCCATAGGCTCTTGGAGAAGTTCTCTTGGCTGAAAGCAAGAGGAATAAGACTCTAAGAGCAGCGACTTTCTCTCACACTATCACACATGATCCACAAATTTGGAAAGTAGAGTACTTAATTATATCACGGCATTTCATTTTTCTGCTGTCTACACGTGCAGTAGTACTCAAAAGGATGTTTGAAAGTATTTCACAAACCACTAATTATGCATTCGTGGTTTTGTTTATCATCTTGTTTGTAGATTCTCTTCTATCTTCTTGTTATCTGTTCATCTCACTCTCTCATTTGTGTTTTATTTATCTATTAGGGATAATTTTACAGTACCCATGTGAGTACCGTATCTTTAATAGATAAAATCTCACATTAATGATATCAATGTCACATATTATGGTACCTACCTCATATATGATGGTACCTACTATTTTTATTTATTATTTAAATTAATATATATAAAAAATCAGATAGTACCAATATCACATTGGATAGTACCAACATTACTTATATCACATTTTATGGTACCAATTAAATGGATACCGTATCCACAAAAAGAGTATGAATATTATAGAATAACCCATCTATTCATATTATAATTTTATAAAAGATGTCACCACCCATCTCTCTACATCACGTGAAGATGTCACCACCCATCTCTCTCTCTCATATTCATGCACTCACAAAAGATGGACTTAAAATTCTAGAATTAGGAAGATGACACGACATGCACAAAAAAGAAAAAGAAGATGCAAGCTGGCTTGCATATATATTTTTTTGTCTTGTTTGTTAACTCTATATTTTAATAAATTATAAGAATTATTTTCTATATATATATATATATTTTATAAGTCCATTTTTATTTCTTTTAAGCTATAGAACCAATCTGGCCTTTATATTCTCATTCTTGCTAAAAGTGAATGGGAGGACCCACACACATTTCACGAGATAACACAATGTATAGTATCTCTTCTTTTATTTATTTATTTATTTCTGCTTTATTTTTAAATAAATCTAGAGGCACACATAATTTCACAAAAAAAAATCATATTTACTGATGCATCAAGCTGTGAAAAAATTATGTCTCTCACCGTGGACAACTATTGATTTGTCATCGATTATGTTGTTGTGTTTCTTTTATGAGGGTTTCATTGGTTACGACAAAATTAACGATGCTAGCTGTGGCTCATGAGGAGATCAACAAACAAGCGGTTTACCGTATTCCTCAATGACACTGATTATGATTTTCAGTCTTGAAAATTGAGTTTGGGGGCCTGCTGATGCAGGCTTTCTTCATTGTTTTCTCATCGAATGAGTACTTTTTTTGTGTGTAGTAAATTTATGACTTCTTTTTCCCTTATTTTGTTATTATGAATATTTTTTTTCTTAATTTTGTTACTATGAATATTTTTCTTTTGTAAATTTCATCACAAATTCGATGTTGGATATTATTTTGCTTTTGGGTGAGTGATTCATGGCTAAGGTTGAAATTAATGGGTGCAAAGTTTTGGATCAATGGGGTTCATTGTTATTTATTTATTTTTTTTTTTTGTGTTGGGCAGTGGATGTATTTGGATCTTGTGTTCGAATTTTTTCTGTTGTTGTTGATAATGTAATTTTCTATTTTTTTATTCTTTATATTTATGGAAATTATATTTAAAAATATATGATAATTCTATTAGACATATGTTTGGAACAAGTTTATATTTTATATTTGGCTAAAATATATGTTTGGTCCCTGAAATTTGAAAAGTTTTATTTTAGTCTCTAAAATTTTGGTATCAGGTTCTAATTTAATCCTTGAAATTTGAAAAGCTCTATTTCAGTCCCTAAAATTGGTATTATGTTCTACTTTAGTCTTTGAAATTTATAAAGTAACTCTAAAATATTTCTTGCCCAAGGACTATTTTTTTTTTTTTTAATGGGATATTGATGGAAGGACTATTTTAAAGGCACTTTTTAAATTTTAGGGATTAAAAATAGGAAGTAAAAGGGAACCTGGTGGCAATTTCAGGGACCAAAAACATATATTTTAACCTTTATTTTTTCTGTTAGGGTTATTATTTAAAAAATTATTCATTGCATAATATTTTAATAATAAAGTATTATTTAATGGAAAAATGCATTATACAACAACATGATCAAACCCTTTTTCATTCAGCATTATTGCTTTTTAATAAGAATTTAATATCATACCAAAATTATTTCTAAGTAAAATGTATTTTTCTAAACTCATTTTATAAAAAAATTTACAAAATATAAATGCAATATAGCTACTAAATACTAACTCATAGAACTATGAACTTGAAACTTCACCTTTTAAATTCAAGAAAATAAAAAGATAAGATAATTACATTTTAGGGGCATAATAATTTAAATCATATAATTTTAAAAGTAACAATTTAAACCATGAAATTTGAAAATGTAAAAAAATAAATCCTTAATCTATATTGAGTTCTAAACACAACAGTGACAACACCAATCCATTTAAATGTGCTGAGGTTTAATTATTTTTTTTTTAATTTTAAAATTTGATATTTAATATTTAATTTATTATTATTTTTAAAATTATTAAATTTAATTTGTTATATCATTGAATAATTTATCCTAAAATAAAAAAAAAAGTGATAAAGGAATGTGAAAGACAAAAGTGTGCTTAGAAAACGCGGGATTGAGATCCCAAAAGTACATGGTATACAATACCCTTTATAACCTCATAATTTTCTTGTACTTTTTATTTTTTATTTTTATGGTTGAGATTATCAACCAAAAAAGTCCTCTGTATTATTGAATTGAGTATTGATTGCATTAAAAATTAAAATCATGAGGCAGGATATTTGTATGCCAATCAAGTCTACGAAATTGATTATCAACCTCCACGTTGCATGGTCCTTCAATTGTTGGAATGTACGTGTTGCTGCCGCCAAGGTCAAACTTTCGGCTAGTAAAGAGAGAAGATGAAATTGATCGCTAGCTGCCTCCTCTTTCTTCACGTTTCGATCAATTTTTTTTTTTTTTTTTTTTATGTATTTAATTTCTATCACTGTCAAATCCAAATTTTACAAGTTGACTTGACTCGTGCTTCTCACTTCTCAGACTGTACTAGAAATAACTTAATCCAATGGTTATACTATGACGATGAACAATGTCTACCATATTTTGATTTGAACATCAAGTAGTAATTAATTTGAATTGAAGGATATGAAAATGAGAGTAACAAGAGATTTTTGGGTAGGCATAGGCGCATAGCACTCACACTTATAAGAACCTCATTACTTATTCCCAGCAATTAATTTACAAATCCTAAGTAACAACAAATTTAATTATAAAATCTGATCCGAAAATTCACACATAGGTGATAGGACAACTGGATACCCCATCAACCAAAATTCAATCTCGCTAATCCAATATTTGATCATGTAATTCCTCCTAAATGTTAAATTTATATGGAGATATATATATATACTCTCACTAATTCAAGAGGCCTAATTTGAGGCCTGAGGTAAAAAAAATGGCTACTAAGGCTAATCCATTTAATATTTTTTGTGACATAGTACTAAGATTTTTATAATTTTATCTTTACCTCAACGGATGCGACTGTGACAAGTATAGTCAATAATATTCTATATGCAATAGATGCATTTGAAACAATTCAATTCCTTGATAAAATTAAATATATTTGTCGCTGTTTTTTTTAAAATCTCAAGACTTTTAAGTTAAAAATAAATCAATACCATCAAGATCAAAAAATTTCAGGTTTTAAAAAACTTTCAAGTTAACGTAACACCTTTTCAAATTATCATAATTTAGTGAAGTTAGCTTCTTCACATCAAATAAATACCAAAAATTGTTCTCATACATACTTGGATTAGAGAAATAAATTATTACTAGGCTTAATTTAAAGGTTTGTTTTAAATATATGGATCTTTTTAATTTTTGTATATATAAATATATTGAGGCCTTTCAATAAGGGCCTTAAAAAAATTTTGGGATGAGGCCTAATTTTGAGGTGAGGCCTAAGGCGATCACCCACCTCGCTCTTACCCAAGGCCACCCCTGTTCAAGAGTTAATTTGATCATTTAAATTTTAAATGTTAAGCTATTTCTTTGAATAGGAATATAGGATAACACAATGAATCAATTATTCTTGTATTTTATCTTGAGTGATACTAGTGGACATGATTGACGCAACATGCTAGTGTAGAAAGGGTTAATACAAGATTAGATCATTTTGAAATATGTTGAATCCTAAAATGGTTGAGATCTGGATTTCACAAGAATAAATAGCTGTAAAGGTTCATATTTAAACGCAGAGATTGAATAATATTTGACCTTAACTTAGGTTGATGCTTTCATTGAATATATATATAGGAATTGAATACAAGCTCAACTCCCATTCCCACCTTGCTTTCAATCAAGCTCACGGCCTTCTCAAAGTCTTGAGTTTTTGTTTAGACGCAGGTTTTTGGCAGATTGAGATAGGACTGTAATCTTCTAGCACGTGTTTTAGCTTCTGATGCACTAGCCAAGGCGGGTCCCTCAGTTTGTTTTGAGGATTACCCTCCTTGTCTCCAATCTCTTATTATCTCAGAATTATATCATCAATAAAATATCTATATCTATATATATAAAAATATATATATATATATTAAAGAATACAAGATGGTTGAGTTGAACTCAACTATAACAACAGATGTTCAACCTTATCTAAACTACTCTTGAGATATATTAGATGGATTTGAACTCTGCTTCTTATCTTCTTTATCTCTGGATGTGATAATCTTGAATTGTGATGTTTGATGTTTATCCTTGACAATAGCGAACAAAGACTGAAACTTTTATTGATAGACTTATAATTTTTGTTTTACAATTGTGAGCCAATTAAAGGCTTACAAAAACTTAATTTCCAAGCAAAAAATCTCTAAACAGATCTTGTAGGTTACAATTAGTTAAAATGGTAAAGTCTCTTGTCGTCGAGCAAATAACTTGGGTTCGAATTCTGCATACACCAAAAATCAATAGGTGTCTTGACCTGATGGTAAGAGCAATCATCATGCAGCAGATGTTATAGACTCAAAATGCTATCATAACTCTTTACTTGGAAGTATTCATCCTTAAGTTTTTGATTTCAAATTAAAATCATCCATTCCAAAAGAAAAGATTTTTAGAATATTTTGCTATCTTCAAACTCTTCAAATTTACTATATCTTTTTTTGTTTTTTGTTTTGTTTTGTTTCGTTGTTGTCAATCAACACCATCACCACTATTAGTATTATTGTCAACACCACAACCACATTCCTCATATCACGACCTTTGCTACCATCACGCGTTACCACCATCACTGCCGTCACCCGCAACCATTACCCAGGTTTAGCTAGCTATTGAGAAGCAAAAACATTTTGTGCTTTATTTGTTATTGGCTTGATTTCCGTTGATTACAAAAAAGCGCTTTTTGTCGATGGTTGTTTTCCACAATACCAAATGCCAATAAAAAAAGAAAAAAAGGGAAGAATGTTACCCAAAAAACGTTTTCCCTCACAAACAAACAGGACACAAATGAGTTTAATTCTAAGGTTAAATACACTATTGATTCCTAACGTTTACTCAAGTTGCATGTCTAGTCTTTAATGTTTCAAACGAAGAGAAATAATCCCTAACTTTTCAAAATCGTGGACCATTGATTCTTCCGTTAGTATCCGTTAATTTTATGTATATATGGCTAACGGATTGATGACGTAACAATTTTTTTAATTAAAGTAAAATTTATTTTCATTTACAGATAAGATTTGACATGACATACCCGATTAAAAAAAATAAAACCCAATCCACCCACCCAAATCACATTCACTAAATCCAATTAAAATTTGCTTCACTGTTCTCTCTCTCTCTCTCACCTCTATCTCGCAACATGGTTCTTTGTTAACAAATCTTTTATGAATGCATAGCTGATAATTTACTAGATGGGGATGAGAGAATATGAAAGGATAAACAGCTAGAGTCACCAAGATAAATATTATAGGTTCTTTCATTGGAAGTGATTCTTTGAAGGGATGGATAAGAATCTAATTGAGGACTAGAGTTTCACCTCACCTTTTAGGAGTGGGGGGAGCTCGTCCACTAGCTATAGAGAAGACAATTACTAGCATCTTAGATTTAAATTGTATATGTATTTGTTTAAGGATGGTTTTAAGTTTTTTATGTTTTCTTTAAGGATATGTTGTTGAAATTGAACAGTAATTTGTTGTTATGGATTTATTGTTTATGGATGTGCTGTTTATATATGGCGGGTTATTGTAACGAGTTGTTTAAAAATGAATAAATTGGATTTAAATAAAATATATATATATATAAAAAAAACATTTGGTGACCAAAGGTTTCGTCACCAGCTAGCTTAATAAAAAAATAAAAATATTTGGTGACGAAAACTTTCAAAGTTTTAGGTAACGGAAACTTTAGGTGACGAAATAATATCGTCACCCCATATCTTAATAAAAAAAAAAGTAAAAAAGAAAATAAAAATAATTGGTGACGAAATATTTTGTCACCGCATAAAGCTTTAGGTGACGAAAACTGTAGGTGATGAAATAATATTGTCACCCTATAGCTTAATAAAAAAATAAAAAATAAAATAAAAATATTTGTTGACAGAATATTTTGTCAACAGATAAAACATTGGGTGATGAAAACAGTAAGTGACGAAACATGTGCATCACCAACTGTTTTGTTTTTGTTATATAAAGTCATTCGGTGACGAAATAGTTTGTCACAAGAACCTTTAGTGACCAGCTTAACGTGACACAACCATGTTCGTCACCTAATGACTCGAGTGACAAAATGAAGAGGTTGGGTGACAAAAGTTGTTTGTCTCCAAAGACCATTTTTCTTGTAGTAACTTTGATTAATGGATCCTTAGAGACTGACCTAGGTCAGATTGGATGGATGCCTAACACTTTCTCATCCAATCCCCTAGCCCCCGAATCTTAATCTCATGGGGAGATAGATTAGTTTTTGTATCTTTCATATTTTCTTATAGATTGTATGTAGGACCAAAGCCTTGTAATTTTTAATTTCTTTAGATTGTATTTAGGGAAAAATTCATGTAACTTATTTATTTCTCAAAAAGTATTATCTTATCAATCAATAAAGATGCATTTTTTTTTTTCTTAACTTTTTGTTATAAAAGTTAGGTGGCGACTCCATTGTAAATTCCCTTGAAGATTAGGATGAAAAATAGTGTAAGTAACCATTTTTGGGAACCATGTTTAGACCTTTATGGGTTAAGGGTCGGGGTTCTCATAATATATATTATTCATTTGCTAATTTTAGCAAATATTGTAAAAGTAAAACTTTCTCGCCCAAGGAATTTTGTTATTGCTAATGTTTTTTGTTTTCTGCAGGATGTGTGTGTTAGAATAATGGTTAAATGATTAACTTCATCATTTCCTAATAACTTAAGCTTTTGAGAGAATTGGTAATTTATCATGGTATCAGAGCAGGTGATCTCAAGTTTAAACTCTGACTCCACTTTACCTCTAATTTTTTTAAAAAAAAAAAATTAAAAATCTCACGTGTTGAGCCCCATTCATTAAGAGGGAGTCTAAACCCACACGTGAGGGAGAGTGTTAGAATAATGGTTAAATGATTAAATTCATCATTTTCTAATATGAGTGTGGATTGATTTAGGTTGTCCTTGTGGAATTCATCAAAGGTAGGTATTACTATGGTACCCATTTCTACATTTGAAAAGCTCCCACCCAATTTAAATACATTAGAAAAAACTAAGGGTAAAGGAAAATAAAATAATTATTAATAATGAACAGAGTTTGGCTAGCATTAATAATCTACACGTGCAAAGCCAGTCCAAAAGCAGTATGTGTTGAAGCATAAGCTCAAAGATTCAAATCACCTTCGTTTTTTTCACAAGCTGCAGCAAGATGGTCCTACAAGACAGACACAATACAAAACATAATCAAGGAGGCAATCTAGAAATGATCCATTAGATAACTCCAGGATGGAACCAAAAGATGTAAACCCATTCCAATGTAATGCAATGATGAAAAGGATCTTTTCAACACAGAGGCAGTCAAGTTGTAGAAACATCAATACGAGTATATGACTTCATGTGATTCATAGCTTCCGTATTTCAATATATATTGATCTTGCTTTTACTTGAACGTTTCTTTAAATCTAATTTTTAGTAGCTTTCCCGTACATCACACGGATTTACGACTAGTTGATAGTAATATGAAATAATTTTCCATAATCTTATCTTGAGTCACATATGATGAATTATTTTACAAACAAGACTTAAACTAGTATTACAACCAGTATTCTTTTTTGCAATGATTACATGCAAAATTTGTTCTTAAAGAATTAGCGACATAACATTACGTGGCAAGTAATATATTTCATATGGTACAAATTAATAAGTTATTTTCTTATGAGTTCTGCATATAAAAGTTGATTCCATGTATCAGGGACTCCAGCAAGACACCAGTGGGTGCAGTCCATTCCAAGGTGACCTCCCAAGCCATAGACGGATGGATGTGCATCTTTTCTTAGTTGTGACAGTCTTGTTACATTGAGTAAATGCACCGGCTTCGAGATGGTACGCAGCACATTCTCCACCACTAGTTCTGCTGGATGTTGACGACTTGGATATCCTGGTGCAAATATGGGTGTTGTTTCTCCTTTGCAATTCGTTCCAATATGGTTCCCCGGCCAATAACTTGAACTGATTAAACATGAAAGATGTTCAAATGATAATGGTAATAACAAGAACAAGAAAAAATAAGGAAAAAATTGACCTCTAAATCGGTTTGGAAGAATCCTTCTTCTATCCATTATGTGACAATTAAATAAAACATCTATATATATTTTTACTCATACAATTTTTTTAATAAGTCAAGTGAACTTGTTTAAATAACATATGTGAATGATCTATTTAAATGACATGTAATGGTTTGTAAGAATTTGATTTGGAGGTAAACTCTATCAAAATGAAAATATATATATATTCGCAGTAATAGCAATCCAGATAATAGAGGAACTGAGAAAGTATATGAAAGGATCTTATAGGTACTTTGTTCCATATGAAAGTTTAAAGAAAATGAAAATTAATGTAATGTTCAAGATGAAAGGACCAACTTTAACTTACAAGTGGATGTGTACACATTCCCTAAGAACCGTAATTATTGTTTCGTTTTAGGTTCTTTCATATTGAATCTGTTCAAGATGAAACGTAATTACTATTTCGTTTTAGTCCATCTTTGACCAAATGGATACACATTCTCTAAGAACCGCAATATCAATTCCTCGATGCATGGTTCCAATTCCATCTTTAATCTCTTTAACATTTTCTATTTACTTTTATTGATTAATATCTTTAACAACATTTTATGTTTTTTGTTAATTAATTTCTCAAACGACTTACTTGGAATGATCCGGTGAGATTCCTTGGAAGAAGACCTTTGTTTTTTGAGGATCGACTTGGGCTTTATTCCACATGTGTCCATAGGTCCCATCGCTTGTGCTGCTGTCGTAGCCTAAAGGCATGTCTTAAGCGGATTTACTATTGATAGTAATATGAAATAATTTTCTCATAGTCACATATGATGAATTATTTTACAACCAAGTATTACAACCAATATTCTTTTTTGATTCATGCAAAATTTGTTCTTAAAGAATCTAACATTACGTAAATATATTTCATATGTCTTAATAAGTTATTTTCTTATGAGTTCGTATAAAAGTTGATTCATAAATCAGAAGACACCAGTGGGTGCCCACCTATCAAGCCATGAAATGTGCATCTTTTCTTAGTTGTGAAGTCTTGTTAAGTAAATGCACCGGCTTCGATTAGGTTCTCCACCACTAGTTCTGCTGGAGTTGACGACTTTTCCTGGTGCAAATATGGGTGTTGTTTCCTTAAGTTATTGGTTCCCCGGCCAATTAACTGATTAAACTGAAAGATGTTCAAATTTTAATAACAAGAACAAGAAAAAATAAGGAAAAAATTGATCTAAATCGTTTGGAAAATTTCTTCTATATATATATAAAACATTATATATATTTTTATCTACAATTTTTTTATTAGGCTTGTTTATAACATATGTTTTTTATGACATGTAATGGTTTGTAAGAATTTGATTTGGAGGTAAACAAAAATGAAAATATATATATTCGCAGTTAGCAATCAATATAGAGGAACTAAAAGTATATGAAAGGATCAAAGTTCCATATGGAAAATGAAAATAATGTAATGTTCATGAAAGGACCAACTTTAAAAAGTGGATGTGTACACATTCCCTATCGTTTAGGTTTTAGTTCTTTCATATTGTCTGTTCAAGATGAAAATTAATTTCGTTTTATTCTTTGACCAAATATACACATTCTCTAAGAACCGCAATTTCAATGGTTCCAATTCCATCTTTAATCTCTTTAAATTTTCTATTACTTTTAATTAATATCCATAGTAGTTTTAAAAGAAGACCTTAATCGAATTTGTGTCCACCCATCGAGCCCATGTCTTAAGCGCTACCATGAAAAGCGATTTCTTTCTGTAAAAAAATAATCCCAATCATGAAAATAAAAAGTCATTAGGTTGATTTTACCTTTATTAATTAGCATGAATTGAGATTTAAGGGAAAATTGTTACTTTTTGAAACTTAAAGAAATTTCAAAAAGTTTAATTTATTACTTTTGAAACCTCTAAA
Source organism: Fagus sylvatica (assembly GCA_907173295.1). Classification (NCBI taxonomy): domain Eukaryota; kingdom Viridiplantae; phylum Streptophyta; class Magnoliopsida; order Fagales; family Fagaceae; genus Fagus; species Fagus sylvatica. The sequence goes on from OU015769.1 coordinate 29,731,635, forward strand.
TTTAATGTATTATTTTTTGAAATTTCGAGATTTAATTTGTTATCTTGTAAAAGCCTAAACTATAGGATTTAATAATCCAAACACACATTTACTCTCGAATTTTTCTTTTTTGCCACAAAGCATATTTCATTCTATAAGTCTGAACAAAAAGTTTAAAGAAAAAATAATGAAGGGTCAGTGGAAATCTCACGGTTGTTTCCTTCCGGTGTGACCCCACCAATGCCATGTGTTGAAAATCAATACGTCAATTCCATCCCATGAATTCTCATCATCAAGCTTATTGAGTTCCAAAACCCGACCATATCTCATGTGTTCAATGTCGACCAAAAAGGCATTCCGCAAAAACATCACTGAAACATTGTACTCCTACAAATAATGACACATACAATGTTCAGGAGAACATTAAACTGTGTTACTTAACTAATAAATTTATAATCACGCAGATGTAATTTTATTCCAAAGAAAGTTACAGTTTTTTTGCGTGTACCTCAACTAATCCCATGGGATCCATGCATCCCATCCTTGGATGGTTGGGTCTGGAGGGTTTTTTTTTTTATTCAAACCTATAAGAATTCTCAAATCCAACCCAACCCATCACATGTGTAGAAAGTAGAAACCAATCCAATCCTATCCAACCCACATGACTTGAGTTGGACTTAAATGTTTATACCTTGTAAAAGAAAAAAGTTTTCATTGACTATTTATGCCTTTTTTTTTTCTTTTTTTTGTAATAGATAAAGTTAGAAATTCAAGCCTTTTTTCAATAAATTATTACTACAATTCACATAATATCCCTAAATTAAATTCCTAAATTATCAAAACTAATTCTTAAAATACCAATATAAATCAAACTAAAAAATTAAAATAAAAGTAATAAAATATACTTAGATATAAGTCGGTTTGGGTCAAATCATCAAATGAGTTGAAAAAAGAGTGTAACTCGATCCAACCCGAGGATCAGAAAAAAAAAATTCCAACCAACAAAACAAACCCGAGACATTGGGTTGGATTGGGTTGTGTCAGTTTCGTAGGGTTGGTGGGTTTGATTAATTTAAAATACTACTTATATTACAGATAAGGATCTCTCCATTTGGAAATTCTCAATTTGATTTCATGCTTATTTCACAAATAAATATATAGACTGCCTTGTCAATATTGTGGCTTGTACACTATTAGTATAAATTATTAAAAGAAATCCTACTTATCCTTGTTTATTTATTTATTTATTTTTAAATGAGTTATCTGATAAATTCATGGGTTGCATAACAATGGTGTTTTGAAGTAATATTATGAGCTATTTTTTCTACTATACAATAGTTAGTAATATACGGGATGGAATATATACGGTACGTAATATGTATGTGTTTCATTCGGTTTAGGATGTAAAAAAACGTTGTAAAGATACGGCATAAAAACGGAAATTAAAAAAACGTAAATAGTTGTACGTACGGGTATATTATGAATATGAACAAAAAATTCAAGACTTAAAAAAAGGCAATATATATCAAGTTAATTTCATTTGATATATTCCAATTTAGTAGCATATTTATGTTATCTTAATATTATTTTATAAAAAAAACCAACTAATTAAGCATTTAATTTTTTTTTTTTTTCAATTTTTACTTGTGTTTTCAAGCAAAATATATAATAAGTAAATGAATGAAATGATATTTATATATCCCTTCATTCACTTACTTAGCGAAAAAAAATGTCAAAATAACAAAAATTATTTATTATCTCATATTATTATAATTTCAAATGATTTTATTTTTGTTTATTTAAAATCTAACATACATACATTATTTCATATGGAATAAGATGTAATCACTCAATTGATAGAAAAATTCTAATAGATAAAAAATCAAGATTATAATAAAAATATGAAAATGTTGATGTTTAATATAAATAGTAAAACATGGAGCTAAAAAAATTGATTTTGATAATTTCATTGTCATATATCATGATAAACTTTAACAAAATAAATAATTATATCGTCAATAAAAGTACCAAAGTTGACTCAAATTGAAGTATTTATGTATAAGTATAATACGAGAAACATTTAATACGTGTTTTATATGTTTAATTAAAGAAAACGTATATTTTTAGAGTCTTTTTGTTTCGTACGGTAAAAGAGAGCTTTATTAAAAAATACATACGTATATGTAATATATAGTATGGTAAACGTATTTTGCTAACTCAATATATATATTTTTATTTTTATTTCTATATATTATAAGTTATAACACATTTAGGAACTGCATCTATTTTCTTATTAAAAAAAAAAAAATGAATAAATTTAGTGCATGAATGAGTGCATGACTTGTGACATGTCATTTATTAAGATGTGACATTAAAGAAAACGTTAATTATTATAATTATTGCTTGATTGAAATTTCGAAGGATTTTATTTATAATCGTAAATTAGTGAAAGAAAAAACAAAACGAAAAACTATAAATAGATAAATATCTTCTTCTTTTTTTCTTTTTTTTTTGTGCGAATGTGGCCAGTCCTAATCCTGCTATTCCAATGGAATATATAAATAATCCTTTCCTTTGCCGTATATTTGCTATGGACACCTTTTATAATATTATGGTTACTTATTAATTATTAATTTAGTTTATTTTTTTTCATATAATTATTATGTTAGTGGGTAGAATAGGCCAATGCGAATTGAAGGTAAAAGGTAAACTCACCGTGAATGTAAATGTAGAGAGGGGTCCTATCCTCACTGACTTGTACTCAGACTGTGGCGTCGCTGCGTGAAGCATGCATGTCAATGACTGCCATTGGTTCAAACTCAATGAATCTCCAATAAACATGATCCGCTTATTTCTAAATCTCTTAAGGAAATGTACACCGTCAAACCTATATAAAAAACAAAATTTGAATCAAACTAGCTAGGTTGTTATTACTTAATACTACTTCTTATAGTGGATAAGGATCCTCTCCATTTGAAATAAAATGGAGAGTCTCCATTTCATGGTCCAGATTAAATATCACAGATCTAATAGTGTACAGACTGCCACGTCATTTAAAATTTTAAATGACAAGACAGCCTATGTATCGTTAGATTTGTGAAATAAAATCTTAACCATAAAATGGACAAATGGAGAGATTTCCAAATGGAGAGGATCCTTATCTTCTTATAGTGACCTAGCCTTTAGCTGAAATGGTTCATCCACCCTATATGATTTGAGACGTTGGATAAGGACCAACTCCTGTAGGATATGTAAATCATATAACAAGCAAATTAACAAAGAAAATGTATCTTCCTGGTCAGAATATTTGAGTCACCTTAATACATATGATTGCTAATAAAAAAGTTTAAAATACTCCCCATTAATAAGTGGAGTAATCTAACATGTGGAATTATTTTAATTTTTTCAATAAGAGATAAAATAGGAATAAAAGTTTGAACTTAAGATCACATGCTCTTAATACTATAACAAATTATCGATTGTCAAAAAAACATAAATTGTTAGAACATGAAGAATTTAATTATTTAATCAACATTCTAACGATGCTTACTCACCAAGATAAATATATAAATAAAACACACACATATATTTCATTTTCAGTGTTTTAAAGCAACCTTTTCTAATGTTACTTTTGTATCATGATTAATTACCAATTTTCTCAAAAACTATGTTAAAAAATTATGAATTTAATTTATTCCAACGTTTTTCACATAATTTCTATTGAAAAAAGAAAAAAAGAAAAGGTGAAGTTCAATAAAAAAAAAAATTCCTATATAAAATTCTTAAACTGCCCATTAGATTAGAAGTAATAAAATAGAGATGGAGTTTGAGTGAAGAAATGGTACGTACCTTGGCAAGTTGCATCCAGACGGTTGCCACCTATATTTGAGATATAGCTTGTCTGGGCGACCGTTCCTTTGGCAAGCAAATTCATGCTCTATGAAGCTGCATTGACTTGAGTCATAAAGAGGGTATGAATTATCATAAACCCATCTTCCATGGTACAGATCACATTTCTTCTTCTCAAATCTCTTTGTATAATCTTCAATATTGTTGTGCTGCCCAGTTACAGACTGCAACATTAATGGTAGGAGCAGGAGTGCAAGAGCAATATTAGCCATTGCACCAAAATGTGTGTTGGTGAGAGAGAGAAGGCGATGGGTTTTTAAACTCAGAAGTGAATTTAAGAAATGAAAATGGGTATGAAAACTAAAGGGTGGAATTGAAAAAATTCCTTTTCAATCTAGTTCGAGTTATTTCATGTTTCGTTATTTTATTTATGAATGACAAGGGAGATGAGTTTGACATATATAACAAATAAACGTGCAATGCAAATGAGAGAGCAAGAGAAATTCTGAATTAAGTCTGAACAGCGAAGAGTCAAAAGGAGAAAAAAGGAATTCTCACATTTTATAGGAGGAGATCTCCGGATTAGATGATGCAAAACTGCCAAAATTAAACTGTCGACTCCATTGAATACTTAACAGGTTCAAAGCTAACCCACAAACACAAATTTAAGAACCACTCTTTTTTGGGCAAATTGTAAAGTTCTCTTTTCTTTTCTTTTTTTAGGTTATTGCTTCTTTCTTTTCTTTTTTTTTTTTTTTTGAGAATAAGAGTGGTACTTCTTAAAATACCCTTGGAAATTTTTTCTTTATTTATTTTTGTATCCTCTTGGTCTTAGATTTGAAGTTTTAATTTTTTTTTTTTATTTAAATGAAAATGCATGTAAGCATGTGAAGTGTTTTAAGATTTAGAATATTTATATTTCTTGTTAAAAAAGCCTATACATGTCAAGAGGCTTAAAAGCTTAAGAAAAATTGGAACACTTTTGATTTCATCTCTCTAGCACATAAATTGAGTGAAGCGATGAAATCTTCAATTCAAAATATTGAGAAATCAGTATAAGGAAAGCAAGTCATAAAATCTTGTAGGCTCGCACAAATATATTTTACATTAGATTTAAGGAAAAGAAAGAGATGGGAAGCCAAAACTAACCCTTGGTGCAAAAATAATTCCAAGTTTCCAACACAAATTTATTTCACAAAAGTTAATTATCACGTTTGTTTCCCTCATTTAAGAAACATTTTGTATACATGTTTGTTCAATGAGACTCTACCAATCATTTATGGTAATTCTAGTGTTATGTTCTCTAATTGGTGAAGTTTTGGTTCACTTGTAGCAAAATCTTTGGTAGTTCTGTTGTTGTTTGGTTCGCATGTAGACATGAGCCCTCTCAACACTGCACGTTTATGTGTTCTAGCATAGGTCGCCCAACATTTCATGGATAAAGCACATGTGCTCCTATTTTAGGCACCTAGTATGAGGAATTTAAACAAGAATTCTGAGTATGTCTTGTGAGACTCATCTTAAATAAAAAATAAACAAATTAATAAAAACAAATTTCTAGATAGCCATTAATAGAAGCCTAAAAGATTGCCATATTTCTCTCAAAAAATTACATGCGAAAGTTTGAATGAGCAAATCAAACATACATTTTATTGGTCCAATTACCCTTTTTCCCAATAGTGTAATCCCTGTTGGTTCTCACCCACCAATTTGATGCAGACATTTTGCATTGCATGAAGTTAATATACTTAATAGATAAATAAACTATGTAATGAAAATAATAGATAAACAATGTAATGAAAATGAAGATGAAGATAGAGATGAAAGTAAAAAACTAGAAAAAAAAAATTAGCGTGGAAACTTGAAACAAAAGAAGTAGAGGAAGTCTGAATTGTGACAAAAGAATTTAATGAGAGTTAAACGTGAGATACTGGAAGCCAAATGTGTGTTTGTATCTTTTACTGTGGGTGTCTTCCATCGAAAGTGGGAGAGTTAAGAGAATAAGAGGATTATAAGCACTTTTATTTTTAAGATATTTCAAATAAATACGTGAAATGCATTTATGCTTCAATGAGTTTCTCTTTTTGATAAATTGGATAGTGGAAGTTTTTATAAGAAGTTGTGATTATTTTAATTTTTTAATTTAAAAATAAAAATGGTTTTAGATGTAGAAGTTATCTTTTAGAGATAGTTAAAGTGGACATGAGGGGAAAGAATCCTCTTAATAGTAATAGATGAGAGAGAGAAAAAAAAAAAAAAAAAAAAAAAAAGAGCACACAAAATATAGTATATTAAAGTGGACATGAGGGGAAGTAATCCTTTTAATAGTAATAGATAAGAGGGAAAAACAAAAAGTGACAAAATATTTAAATGGGGCCTAAATTTTAGGATTTGGAACGTGGGTTAGTAGATGATTGCTATTTTTTAGATATTGATTGTTGATAGCCTATTTTGCAATCATTAATTTTACTCTTTCATACTTTAGTGGATGAAGGGTAAAATGGTAATTTCACTAATTCAAAATTATGAATTGGTCCAAAAATTAAAAAACATCTTATTTTAATTGGTCAATATTGAGTTAAGGATGAGAGGATATTTTTCAAATCGAAAATCGGTATTATATACTATAGCAACTTCATGAACTTCCCCTGGGACTTCATCTGATATACAAAAGCTATCTTCGCCTAGGAATTGTGCCATCATCTCGGCTATTGCTTGGCTTTTGATGGTCGTTGGTGTGATTGGGGTGATCTCATATTCTAATAATTGCAATAGCCATCTTGCGAGTCTTCCAGAAAGGACCGCATGCTGCAGTAGAGTTCTAATGGGATGGGACTTCGTCATTAAGTGAACCTGGTGGGCCAGGAAATAATGTCTAAGCCTTTGTGCCGCATACACCAATGCTAAGCATACTTGCTCGGCTCTTGAGTAGCATGTCTCCGTCTCTTTAAGGGCTCGACTAACATAATACACTGGTTGTTCTTACCTTTGTTCATCATCTTGGGCTATGAGAGCCCCAATGGCTTGATTATTTGATGCCAAGTATAACTTTAGAGGCTTCCCCATGACAGGAGCACAAACAATGGGTAACTTGGACATTATTTGCTTCAATGTTTCAAATGCTTTTTGACATTCTTAGGACCAAACAAAAGGCATATTCTTCTTTAATAAATGAGAAAAAGAAGAAGTTAGTAATGCTAACCCGGGTATGAACCTTCGTATGTAGGAGAGTCTTCTCAGAAAACTTTTGAGTTGTTTGACATTGGTAGGCGGCTTCATTGTTGCTATTGCAGTGGATTTTGCAGGATCCACATCAATGCCTTGTTTATGGACTAGAAAACCCAAGAACTTTCCTGTAGAAACACCAAATGCACATTTGAGCGGATTCATGCGAAGCTTGAAGACTCTGCATCTTTCTAGAACTTTTCTTAAAGTCTCCAAGTGGCCTTCCCTTGTTTTGGATTTGACCACCACATCGTCCACGTAGTCTTCTATTTCCCGGTGCATCATGTCATGGAATATGGTGGTCATGGTCTTTTGGTATGTTGCCCCAGCATTTTTTAGACCAAACGGCATCACAGTATAGTAAAAGTTGCCTATTGGTGTCCGAAAAGCTGTTTTTTCGGCATCTTTAGGAGACATTCTAATCTGGTTATAGCCACTAAAACCGTCCATGAAAGAAAACATCTCGTGACCTGCTGCAGAATCAATCAGCACATCCATGCTTGGTAAAGGGAATTCATCTTTTGGATAAGCTTTGTTTAAGTTGCGAAAATCCACGCAGCACCTTATTTGGCCATTCTTTTTCTTGACCGGGACAATATTGGATAGCCATTGTGGGTGTTGAATAGGCTTGACAAATCCTACGGCAAGGAGCTTTTGGATTTCCTTAGTGATTTGGGCTTCAACTTCAAGATGAAAGGTTCGTTTTAGCTGAATAACTGGCCTTATTCCTGGTTCCACATTGAGGGCATGGGCCACTAATCCTGGGTCGAGACCCGGCATTTGATCATACTGCCATATGAACACATCTTGGTATTCTTTCAACAGCTTGACTAAACTAGTCTTTTCTCCTGCGGAGAGGGACGCACTTATGGAAATAGGACGTTGAGTGTCTGGGTTATCACTCAAATTGATAACTTCTAGATCTTTTGCGGCTAGAGATGGTTGATAGTCAACTTCTTCCCGTGGTTCTTCCATTGAGCCTTCGTCGGGATTGCGAACCGCTTCTTGTATTGCACAACAGGAGGGGATGGCCCTACCAAGCTTCTTATTGGGGTCTTCCTGCGGAAGGCAGTTAGACCCTGCACACCATCATAAGCGATAGACCATCTTCCCATTAGGGAGTTGGACTCTTACGCATTTGGGGCGTTGATTTTGGGCTTCTCTTACGGCTTATTTCCATTTCCTTTTCAGCTCCAACATGTTCCTGAGATCCGCTTCAGGGTGATCCCTTATGTCTTCCCATGCGGGGAGAGGCGTCCCCATGGTTCTAGAAGTCGAGGACTCTTCTCTGCGAGAGCAAGGTCCTCATAAAAGGCTGCCTCCACAAAATGTGCTTCTGTCTCATCAAAAGGGGTATTGTTCGCTGGAATCTTGATAGGCTTGCCATTGAGCCTTCCTTTCACGCATTGATGGTAAGTTGAAGAGACTAGTTTATGTTTATGCAACCATGGATGCCCAAGTAGTACATGATAGGAAACCGCAGAGTCTATGACATGAAAATGAGTAAGGGATAAGATGGGGCCTACCTTCAAAGCAAGTTGTATGTGGCCGATTGTGTACTCTGCCGCGCCTCCGAAGTCGATGACCTTCATAGGTGTAACTTGTACTTTTCTTCTTGAAATGTTTGCAGCTTGCAACGTGCTCACGGGTATCAGATTGAGAGATGAGCCTGTATCAACCAAAGCTGGTCTAACTTGTACCTCATTAATGCTTACGGTGAGGTAAAGCGGGCGCTTATGATCTGGATACTGTGCTTCCATGTCCTCATCAGTGAAGGAGATGGCGTTGGTGGTTTCTAGATAAGCTCAGCTTGCGTGCGCTTCTGCAGTAAAACATTAGGCACCAGATTCTGCTACAATAGAAACGAGCGCCCCGGTGGCCATCTTCCTAACTTCAGCCCCCAGTCCTAACTGATCAAACAAAGATCGGAACTTTGGACTCTTTTGCAATGCCATGATGGTTGACTCTGAAGGAACTATTTCTTCTTTGTCCATATCTAGATCCGCAACATTACCATGAATGACTACCGCAGTAGCACCTCTTTCATGTTGCGGCAAAGGGTTCCTTTGCACCTCCTGCTGTGGTTTGGACAACTCTAGAGTCTCATCTTTTATCTTGGTTTGGAACATTTTTCGCAAAGTCCTGCATTCAATTGTAGGGTGATGAACATATTGATGTAAGCAGCAGTACCTTTCATGTTTCTTTTGTTCCTCCGTTGGTGGTCTCTCTGCAGGTCTTATAAGTCCATTAGCAATCCATTTGTCTAGGATGGCATGCATTTCTTGTTCTGTACATGGGATGGGCGGAAGCTCTTCTCGCAGCTTATCTTCTTGTCTCTTCCTCTTTGTATCAGGTTGTGTGGACACTACCAAAACCTATTGACCACTTTTCTTTGGCTTTTCAACCTGGGCTTTAACGAAGAGGGCAGTCTTCCCCGCCTTTTGCAACAACCCGGTGAACCTTACGATATCAAGATTTTCCAGGTGGGTGCAATATTCTGTGAGCATGTTAGTAATACAAATCTCCACCAGTTCTAACTCTTCATGATTACCATAGCAATCCAAGGCTGCATCTCTGAATCTTTTAATGTAGGGGAGTAGGCCATCTGTTGGACCTTGCTTAGTATTGTGTAGAGTAAGGAGTGTGATCTTGTCTTCAATGTGTAAATACTTGGTACAAAAGACTTCTACCATGCCATCCTAAGTACGGAACAGAATCCGGCTTGAGCGTTGTGTATCATGTGTATGCACGATCGGTCAGTGACTTGGAGAACTCTCTTAGACAAAGGTTCCCATTGCCAGCGTGAGGCCCCATGGCATCTAGGAACTTACTTGACGTGCTCAGTGGCGTTTCCTTTGCGCCCATCATATTGAGTGAAGGTTGGCACTTCATATTTGTTTGGGTAAGGTTGATTGAGCAATCCTGCGAGATATGGTGGTCGTCTTGCAAAACGTCAAGTTCTTGTGGGAACCCTTTCTTTTTCTAGTTAGGCAGTTGCTTCGGAGAAGGTCATGTACTGTGGTGGTTCGTTTTTGCCTGCCGGTTTGTCAACAGTATTATCTTTTTTGTTTAACTCTACCTCTCCTTCCGGCGGTTCCCGATGGTTACGAGAGTTCTTCTCGTCCCTCAACTCTTTGATCATGCCAACCACCTCATGTTGGGAGACCTACAAGGTTTTTATCATGTCAAACATTATTGTAGGTAGGGGTGGGTCTATATCTTCGTGGTGCACTTCATGATCTGTTGGATGGGGACTTTGTCCTTGCATCACACTCACGTCTTGTGATCGTTCGGGACCACTCTTCTTAGTCTTAGGTGGCATCTTCGAATAAAGCAATTCCCACTCCCCAATGGAGTTGCCAATAAAATGTAGGTGCCTTTTTTTTTGTGAAGGAATAAATAGGAGGAGTGGGACCAAACTCTCACCAGGCCGTTTAAGTGGGCCTTGTGGCTATAGTTGCCTTTTGAAGATGATGGCCCAAAACTAAGATACATAGCCCATAGCAATCCAATGAGAAATTTTTCTTGCTTACACAGCTCCTGCACCAAAGCACAAAGAATAGGACTAAGATAAATATGGCAGTGAACCACGGGAGACCGGTTTGGGGGAGAGAAAATCCAAGATGGTGTGCACACTTGAAGATGAGCTTGTGGTTTTTAGATTATGGATGGTGTTTTTGTGTTTCGGAAGGTTGTTGTATAGGTTTTTTGTTGTTATGGATTTTGTTGTCCCTTTTTCCTGCTGAGTGTCTTCCTCTTTTATAATTTTTTCTGCAGAAGGGAGTTCTTGTCATTTCGTTAGTACAAGAACCATCTCCATTGGCAGACCATTTCTGTTATTCCCAAGACACACCTTTTCCTCTTTTCAAGGCAGAAGTTTCTTTCGACCATACTTTTGCTTCTTTTCACGTTCCCACCGTATTGTCAGTGTGATTTTGGCTTACTTTCCAGCTCCTTTCATCTGCAATATCATCATTATTTCTTGGGAAGGTGAGGGCATTAATGGAGTTCTTGAGGAACACGGCTGCATTAAATGGCTTGCATTAAATGGCTTGTTTACGAGGAAAGGTTTGCATTAAATGCCTTGTTTTACGGAGGGAGAAAATTGTTTCGTGGTTTGTGTGCACACACATGGTTACAAAAATCAAGCTTTGGTAACCGAGGTATTTCCCAAACAAATCCCTCGATCTTCAGCCGAATTCATGAACCTCCTGGACAAACTCCCCTACTGCCAAACCATCACCCCATGATTCTTGCAGAGAATAAGGAAATTAGTTAGCTTTTTGCAGGTTTGGGCTGCTGCATTAAACAGTTATCACATCAGTCTCTTCTACTAGTGATGTCTCAATGGCTTGTTGAAGTTTATTAGCTTGTATTGGAACTCAAAAATCTCTTGATTTAGCTCCTGCCATGATTTTCGTTGAGGTGACGCCATGACTTTTGGAGTTCTCTGTACATAGAGTCACCCATTTCATGGTGGGATCTCATGGTCGCCCATTTCATGGTGGGACCTCATGGACTTGGACCCCTCACTTGTTTTGGGTCTAAGTTCCTTTCATGAAATGGTTTATGGTAGGATTCGTTTAGCATGGCTAGCTTGGTGGTATTATTAATCCGCTAGAACCTTTTTTACTAGACTTGTTGTGGTGGGACCCCTTTTTATGTATTTTATATCACCCATTTCGTGGGATTTTATGGCCTTGAGCCTTCCACTTGCTTTGGGTTTTTCAATTTCCCTTGGTGGAATATCTTATTGTGGTATTCTTTTAGCTCAGTGGTCCCATTATTTCTTCCGCTGGAGCTTTTGATCGGACTTGCCCCAAGAAATAGAATTTAAGGATTTGTGTTATCATTTGATGTGCTTGCCGGCCTATAGACCTCGTTTGTGTTGTTTTGGGGCCTTAGCATTAGGCTTTGTTCCCAATAAAAAAATCCCAAGGATTTGCGTTATCCTTTTGATGGGTTTGTGGGCCTTATGGGCCTATTTGTATTGTTTTGGGACCTTTGCATTAGGCTTTGTTCCCAATAAAATCCCAAGGAATTGCGTTATTCTTTTGATGGGTTTGTGGGCCTTATGGGCCTATTTTTATTGTTTTGGAACCTTTGCATTAGGCTTTGTTCCCAATAAAATCCCAAGGAATTGTGTTATCCTTTTGATGGATTTGTGGGCCTTGTGGGCTTATTTTTATTTAGCCTTTGCGTTTAGACTTTTACGGCAAGTCCCATTGCATTTGGGCCTTTTATCTTGTTGTGGCTTGGGCCTGAATTATTGCATTTTAATAATCGTGAGCTTTGCAGGAATGAACATCAACAAATATCAAACATTATAATCCTTGATAATTTCTGCATAAAAGATACTAATTTAATAGCTTTTCCTTTGTGTTAAATTTTATAGTACTATAATTTCTGCATAGCAGATAATTTACTAGATGGGAATGAGAGATTATGAAAGGTTAAACAGTTATAGTCACCAAGATAAATTCTACAGGCTCTTTCACTGGAAGTGATTTTTTGAAAGGATGTATAAGAATCTAATTTGACAGTTAAATACTCGAATGGTTTGATTTGTCAATTAATCTAAGTTCAATTCAAGCTCTTTCGTAGGAAATATTCAGCTATGTGGGTATAGCTCTTCAACCTCCATGTCTTTCTTTCGGTTCTCTCTCACCTTAAAACCTTCCAGCTCCATCACAAGAGATTACAAAACATCAATACCACCACAAAAAATTAAGCACCAAGGGCATAATTTTATGACCCTCCTTGGCCTGCTCTAAAAGTTTTTTAATGGACTTTATACCACATGTAAGTTATAATATTGCCTAAAGAAAGATGCTCATGTGTAGGAGATTGCAACTTTTAATTGACAAATTGAAAAAGTCAAAAGATAAATCAAATTCTGTAGCCAGTGTAGAAGAGTTGAATGATGATAATTAAATTTTTGAATGATGATAATTAAATTGAGGAACTAAGAGGTTCATTTTGTATCATAAGCAGCAGTGACATCCATGTCATTATAGAGAATGACAGTCACTTTCATAACTTGAAATCTTCCCTTACTTCCATTTTATTTTCTAGCCTTAGGTTCCAAAGTTCGTATTGGTAGAGAGTCTCAACCTATTAACTCATTAGCTATTGTAGTTGTAGATTATAAATTTTGTATATATGATTGACTATCAAATCCTTATAAGGTTTATCTTTGCTGCCAATTAAAACTAATGAATTTTTTGCATAACCATGGGAGCCTAACTATGGAGGGGAGTTACATTCACATGGAGACCACAAATAAAGACTCTGATCCAACAAGTGAACAAGACATTGGGGCTCTTTTGCATCAGGGATTCTCCATCTAATACCAATGCCAATTCATGTTCAAAAGTTTATCTTATATATGTAAAAGAAGGAAATCCACCTATAGTAGTTTGAGATTTTGCTATGTGGTACTCTTTGTAGTTTATTTATTTCCGCTCTTCTCCCATTGTGCCATGTAGGATCCTACTGTTAACTCTTTTTTTTGTAAATTATTGTTTGAACCTTAGAGTTTTGGGTTTGTTTCATTTAAACCTTTCATTTATGGTGTTAATATATATATGAGAAGGTTTAAATGAAACGTTTTTAGAAATTTTGAGATTTAAATGTAACATACCCAAAACTCTAAGGTTTAAAAAGTAATTTACCTTATTTTTTTGTTCAATTGGTCTTCTCCGTTTAGTCAATAATGTATGATTAGTGAATTTTGAGAAAATTATGTTTTGTGCAATAATAAATGATAGTATCATTGATTTTTTTATAAATCTCGTGCATCGTACGGGTTTGCGACTAATAAAATATAATGACAAGATCCCTGCATGAATTGTGATGATACCACCTGGTAACACTTAAATATTTTCGTAAGCCATGTCTCGGTAAATACGTCGTCCTATAGCAACGAGAATAACCATCTATTCGGCCAATCACGACAGTTGTTCTATTTAGCATATGAACTTCACAAATCCAATAAGGAGAACAGTCAACAACATGTCTCGGTAATTATGGGATCCACTCACATTTCAAGGATTTCATGAATAGCTTACTTGTTTCCAATTTCCAATTTGATTGTTCACCCCTGCATGAATCTTTTTACGCAGCTCTCCTTTGGTTCATTTATTTGTTTTTCCGTTGGCTAATTGGAAATTAAAGAATGAATAGATCCTAGTCTATTTATTCCCCTGAATGTTTTTCAATGACCTCCATAAAATTGAGCAACAACAATTATGCTCAATTGGCCAAGTCAGTGGAAGTTTGTTTGTTAGGGAAAGAAGGAATTTCAATATTTGGTTACCGACCCCCTTTGTCTATTGATTCAAAATATGCATATTGGAGGAGAGCAGAGGATGCCCAAATTCGTAGTTAATTTTTTAAGGAATAGTATGGAACCTCTCAAGTCAGTAGTACCCTAATTTTCTTAAACATTTCCAAACTTGTGTGGGAACAAACTCGAGAATTATATTCTGGGGTGGACAATCTTCACCAACTTCATTTTTCCCAAAAGTTTATTTATAAAACATTAGAAGACTATTATGCTCAGTTTAAAAGTATATTTGTTATCCTAAATAATTAGTATATATATAAGTTTTAATTTAAAAAAATTTACAAATATCAAAACCCTTATCTCTGACATGTGGTCTTTGATGAAGAAGTGGATAGTGAAGGGAAAAAAAATCATTCAAAGGTGAAAGGTCTGTGTGTGTATTTTTATGAGAGAGAGAGAGAGAGAGAGAGAAAAGAGAGAGAGAGAGAGAGAGAGAACTAATAATAAAAACAATTGAAATGTGTTTGTGTACATGTGAGACATGGATAAGAAAAGAAATACATCAATTCAACTAGAGGTTATCTAGGATAAGTACAAAATCTTTCCTTATTTAGGAAATTGAACAATCTCCATTTTAATTAACTTGCTAGCATTTGAATTAAAAAATTTGCAATATTCGAGGTCATTGACAGCTAGAGAAGCCATTCATGCTGTCATGCAGTGTCTAGCTGCAACCCATTACCCATGGTCATTAGAAAACATTATTTACAGCAAATATTAAATTAATCAAACCCTCAACGGTACATCCACTTTTTTTTTTTTTTCATTGCATTTTGTTGGAGTAGGAAAAGTAAACCAAGCTGAATTAGAAAAACTTATTGAAAAACTTTTTGAAAATTGATTAGCAACAGAGTTTGAGAGACATGCAGATGCAAGTATACTAAGCCCTGCAGGTTAATTAGCAGGTTTAAATTATAAAAGCTATTGAAAATCAAGGGCCTCTTTGCGTGATAAAACTTGTACCACTAATTAAATGTTATTAGATTGAATTACTTTGAACCATATTTAATGTCCATTGGACTTTTAAGTACACGCTGATGAACCTAGCAACCACAAGAAATCAACAATTTTACATATAACCTAATTCATTAACTAATTATTGCACTATTTGCTCATTCGAGCCAATAACATTATTGATAAAAGAAACTGACTTAGTTCTGAGTGAGAGCTGCATATAGGAATTCATTCCAAATATCAGGAACTCCAGGAAGACACCAATGGGTGCAATCTGTACCACGACGGCCTCCATAGCCATAGCCTGCTGGGTGCCCATCTTTTCTTTGCTGTGAAAGAGTTGTTATCTTGAGCAAATGAACTGGCTTTGACATTGTTCGTAACACCCTTTCTAGGACAACTTGTGCTGGGTGTGGACCTACCGGATAGTTTGCCCTAAGTGGTAGGGTTTGTCCCCTACAGGTATTCGCATTTGGATCCCCCAATTCACTTGGACTAATGATATGAGAATAAAAACAATGTTATTAGTGAGCTTGGTGGAAATTAATTTATATTTCTAATTATGTGAATTATGCATTTTGGTCTTGTTTACCAATCTAATATTTCATGGACTATTACTTTTCCAATGTACTAATAAATTAGTTTTGCACAGGATTATCTAACTAGTCTAAGGTTGGAATTTTGATAAGAATAGGAAGAGAAAAAACTAATTTAAAAAAAAAAAAAAAAAAAAAAAAAGAGATGAAGGACCATAAAATTATATAGTTAGGGGAGGTTAAGTTGTAAAGCCAACTTACTTCATATGATCTGGGGAAACACCTTGAAAGAAAACCTTGGTTTTTGTAGGATCAATATTGGCATCAACCCATCTGGCCCATGTAATCAGTGCTTTCTCATAAGCAACCATGCGATTTAGGTCTTTGTATGTTTTCCTTCCATATCTAACAAACTCCCATCTGCAATGCAAACGAATATTAAAGACACTCATAAAATTAGCTTGTTTTGAGCAATTCAAGATGAAGGTTTAATTAACCAAGATGAAATATATATTGGTTGAAATGTTACGGTTGTTTTCTTCCTGAATGAAGCCACCAATGCCATGTATCGAAGATCAATACATCAAATCCCTTCCATGAATTCCCACTTGATATTGAGTTAAGAAATAGACCTCGCCCAATATTTGTCTTTACAATGTCAACTAGAAAGGCATTGCGGGAGTACATCAACGAAAGATCATATGCCTACAATTTTGTGGGACGAAAGTAAGCACTTCAATGTATATTCTATGATGAATATAACTAGAGGTCACAACTCAAACAAATAGTTTGTGAAATACGCATATTATACAATATAATACACCTATGCATCTATTTTTTATAAAACCTATTTAAATACTCTGGTAACATGTTTTTATATTCAAAGTTATAATACATGTGTTAAATATAATGTCTTTTTGTTATACTTATATAAAAATACGTAATATTAATTAAGCTCTAAAAATCTTAACAACACTGTGGATTTTATTGTAGTAAGAAAAATTATTAAAATGACAACATACTTATCCAAGCAAATGCTTTTAATACTATTATTTTTTTTATTAGTATTAAACGTCAATATTTTCATATTCTTTTATGTTCTTGATTTTTTTTTTCCTTTTCCTATGATTGATTATTATTTAAAAAACAAATTAATGATTAGATCTTAATATCTAAAAATTAAACTATCTTATTATTATTATTATTATTTTAAATAAATCAATGGTATGTATTTAGTTTACTACTTTGCTTCAAGTACAATGAAAAATTAAAGACACATATATACTCAATATATTAAATCAATTATTTAATATTCTAAATTCATTGGTTTTTTATAATAATCAGACATTATGTCTTATTCAAAGATAGAATACATGCATCTGTATTTATATTTTACATATTTTTCATTTCTGTATTTATATCAATTTCTAATACTTTTTTTAATAATAAAAATAACCTTGTAAGTTGTAACAGTGAAATATAGGCATATCTCATATCATATATATTGCATGTGGTATATTACAGACTACACTTAAATCTTTGCATAATATAAAACGTGAAGAAGATATTGTGAGTAATTAGGAAAAAAAAAAAAAAAAAACTTTGTTTTATCTCTTTATTTTTAAGACTATTGACACCTCCATTGTAATTTTTTTTTTAAATTGTTTTTAATATTTCTTTTATTACAACTTTCATAAATTCAAGAAAACTAAAAGATCAGGAAGACATGCAGTCATGATATATCATACCGGAAATCTAAAGGTGGAAACGCCTCCTATCCTTCCTAAGGTGTAATTAGCCTCCGGTACTGCCTTATGAAGCAAGCATGAGAGTGACTGCCATTGGTTCAAGCTCAGTGAGTCTCCTACAAACATGATACGCTTACGTCTATACCTCCTTAGAAAACTTGCACCATTAAACAGGGGCGGAGCTAGGAAGTTTTGATTGGGGGGGCTAAATGCAAGAATTTTTTATTTTGGGGGGGCAAGTCCAATTTTTATAAGCTAAATATTTAAAATTATTAATAATAACCTATATTAATAAGGGGTTTTAAAAAATTTTGCAGGGGCTACAGCCCCCCCACCCTTGGCTGTGGCTCCGCCCCTGCCATTAAACCTGCATTTTGAAGATTTTTTTTTTTTTTTTTTTTTTTTGCTAAATAGTTAAATGATAGTGTTGGTGTGACATTAAGAAGTGATAATTTTGCAACGTACCAACACATCATGTTTACTATTTGGAACAAATCATTATTTTAAAAATTTGAAGATAACATGTTAACGAAATGATACTTTGCTACTTAGCATGGTTGCTATGATATTTTTGAGTAGTACGTACGTATATAATTATATATATAGCTCTCACAAGAGAATATCGTTAATTTGTTGCATGAAACGGGGATCTTATGGATGTTCACCAATCCTTATGTATTAAACAATCACTTAAAGGATTTTAGCAAAAAAAAAAAAACAATCACTTAAAGGAGAATATGGATCCCATTCCCTCCTAATCGATCTTTGCTGGTTCTCTATGTAACTTTTACGTACGGTTGTATCAATATCCCCAATATTTTATGTTTAAATTCTCTTGTATATATAATTAGCTATTAATCTTTTTTGACATGTAGTATATTTCAGGACAGTGATACGTGCACACCACATGATGCATATCATCCGTATATCATATCTAAAATACAGATATATACCCATATATTGTGGACATTTGTGAGCATTGAAATCCACAGTTTGTGAATATTGATATTCACAAATTAATTTGTAAATATATGCTCATAGATATATATAAGGTGTGTGTACAATTTATGTGTAACAATATTTACCCAATATTTTAAGTGTTATAGAGTCTAATAAAGAAGGGGTGGGTAATTGACCAAAATGAAGAGCATGCACTACAGCATGAGAAAACTACTTACTCATACGGACCACCGTGATCCAAAGCAACTAAGGTAGTTAGCTAATGTTACATACACATGTACACAAAGCACCTAGAAATTTGAGATTTTCAAACCATTTTTCTAAGATGAAGAGATGCCTTAGAATTCATTGTCTAGTTAATATTAGAGAGAGTAGTGAAGAGAGTAAGGAACAGTAGTAGCTAGCTAGCTATATATGTACCTTGGTAAGTCGCATGTGGAGGGCTTCCATCTGTATTTGAGGTAGTGATTGTCTGGTCGTCCATTATTTTGGCAATTGAACTCCTTCCCTATGAATGGACAATCCGCTGAATTGTAGAGTGGATAAGAAAGGTCATAAACCCAGCTCCCTTGGAACAAGTCACACCCATTCTTTCCATATCTAGTGATAAGCTTCGCATTAACTTGGTACACAAGTGAGAATACAAGAATTAATGCGGCAACTATAGGAAAAGCACCCATGAAGTGCTGGTGTGGTTTCGAGAGAGAGAGAGGGGTTGCTGTGATTTTATAAGTTGGTGTTGGACCATGTATCTTGAATTTGTAGAGATTGTTTTCTTTTCTTTGGTTAAGTTCTCTTTAAGATTGTTTATAACTTACTAATAAAGTTCTTAAGTGGTTTCTTATTAAGGGCGTTAAAGATTGCTAGTAGTTATTTTCATTTATATTTCTAATACTGTTATTGAACGTTCTTATTGGAGTTCATGAAAAGCATTAACATTATCTACTGAAACATCTTTATTTTTTATTTATTTATTTGTTTCTTTTTTCAGTTATTATTAAAATTCATTCATATGTTCAAATCAAATGTAAACTCCCAACATATATATTATACAGTTTGTAGTTTTGAAACCGCCTCACGTGTGAACTTAAAAGATTCCCTCTCTATTTCAATTCACTTTACAAAATCAATGCTCTCTCGTAATCCTAGAAGACAACAATGTGGAAAAAAATATATATATATATAATTCATTTCAAATTAATTTATTTTATAGTTCAAATTGAATATTATAAATCTGAATATAAATTTAATATCACGTTATTTTAAATGATGTGATATCATATACAATAAATAAAATCTTAACCACTTAATTTTCAATTTGTTTTTCTATCTCTAGACTTTAATATCATTCCTCGTTATTGTAATAAGGCAGCCTAAGATATGGCTCGGTATGCTAAGGAGCATGCAGGACCTTCAATTTGGATTGAAGAGGTTCCATTGTGTCTTCTTCCAATTATTGTTTCCCAATTATCTTAATCTAATGCTATCGTTTTATTTCAAAAATAAAATAAAAAATCTTAACCATTTAATAGACTCCCACCTTTAAATAAGAGTACCATATCCTAAATAATGTGATTTTTGCATCACTTTCAAACTTTTATTTTCAATATCTTCAAAAACAAATTGTTTTTGTTTTTAATATAGAATTGTATTTTTCTGAAGGAATGTCAATTTTATTGGTGGACCTTACATACTTTTGTAATTTCTACTGTAAGAAAAATATCATTAAAGAAGGAACATCAAAACAAAGGCTCAATGCCAGCACAATACAATCCTTTTGAAGGGCATCTACTATACCCTGACCTGATGCAAAATGAACCCATTTATATTAATTAGGAGAACATTTATATATGTTGAAAATCTATCAGCATATATGCTACTGCATTTAAAGGAACAAGAGTGTTTTTTTTTTTTTAATGAATAGAACAAGGGTATAATATACAATTTACTACGGGTTTTAGGCTGAAAGAACACTTGTCGGTGGAGAGGGCTTGGTTTTCCAATATAAGAATTGAAAATTTAAGATGATTAGATCCTGGACCAGCGATATGATGTTAGCCGACTTGAGATGATAGGATCCACGTTATATTCTTTGGCTGTATGTAAACCTTCTCGATCATTTGCCTGCAAAGATGTGGCGGAGAAGCTCGCATATGAACTTCAATCTCTTAGTATAGTTGAGACAGAAAAATACATATGAAGCATGAGTTTTCTATTGTTTGTCTTTAACTTCTCTCTCTCTCCCTCTCCCTCTCATGCATGTTCTTCATTAATTCATAGTAGAATTTTTTTTCTTAATTTCCTTTTTTCTTTTTTTAGGCTAAATGAATTTATGCAATCCTTGTTCTCTAAAACACGAATCATACCAATGGGTAACAATTATTTGCGTTGCCATTATATTTATTGTGGATACATGCATGATATATGGTTCAGATCTTGATTCACACGAGCCACTAGTCATATACTTCTATGATACCTCTCATTCCTATGATGATTTTTGAACCTAAAATTCAGTACTTTTCAACCAAATATACTTAATTATAATTGGAATTGCATTTGGATAATCGATTTGGCCCTTAGCTCCTTGTTTCCTAGTACCAATGGTTTATGCTCAAAAATAAAAATCTTTCAGCATGGTGTATGTGTATGACACGTGGAGCAACTTCAAACAAGAATGGGCATGGGTCGGGTTGGGTTGAGTTGGACATAATTTCCAACCCAACTCAATTTGGCTGAGTTGAGAAATTCCCAACCTATGGTAGCTAGGGGTGTAATCGGTGAGGTGCGGTGCGGTTTTCTTCGGATTTATGCACCTACACCTTATAGTGCGGTTTTTCTATTACATGCACCTGCACCTGCACCTATTAAGATCGGTTTTGGCGCAGTGTGGTGCGGTTTGATGTGGTGCGGTGTAGGTGCGGTCTTGCGGTTTGGGCTAGACTCATTTGGGTCGGATTGGGCCAGTCCAAATGTCAATTTGAATCTAAAAAATCCACCTTTACAACAACTCAAAAATTTGGCTAACTATAGCATACAAATATAAATCATAGTTTCCAATCTCAACCTGAATATTTAAGAAAAAAAAAAATTATAACATACATATCTCATAGAATGAATCATAATTTTAAATCTCAACCTGCACATATATATCATCCTTATACAAATATAACTCAATCGCAACCTTCACATAGCATTAGCATACAAATATAACGTAACATCACCTGCATATAGCATTAGCATACAAGTATAATCGGAGAGGTACGGTGCGGTTTTCTCCGGAGTGCGGTTTTCTTATTACACGCACCTGCACTTACACCTTATAGTGCGGTTTTCCTATTACACGCACCTGCACCTGCACCTATTAAGATCGGTTGTGGTTTGGTGAGGTGTGGTTCGGTGCGATTTGGTCGGTTGTGTCGGTGAAGCTTACACCCCTAATGGTAGCTGTAAAAATCAACCCAACCTAACTTGTAAGGATTGCATTGGGTTGGGTTGAGTTGTGTCATCGAATTGGAGCCATTTTGTGAAGCTTAATAATAAATTAGGCTTCCAATTAAAATATTTAAACTTATTATTCATTAAATGATTACAATTTACAGAATTAATTAAGACAAATATTTAAACTTTAATTAAACTAACTCTCAAAAGACTAAAATAAATCAAACTAATAAATTTTGAATACATTTAGTTTTTAAATTATTAATGATGTGGAATGGATTGTGTTACTTGGTTTAAAGATTTTGTCAACCCAACCCAACCTTGAAATGAAAAATTAGATGCTAACCCACAAAAAAACCAATCTGAAAAATCAGGATGGGTTAGATTTATCAGGTTTGTGGGTTGAATGCACACTGCTATCTTCAAATGACCATATGTGGAGCCTAAATCATATTAAACAAACTTAATTAATATGGCCCACGTATTTTAAGTGAAGGCTAAGCCAAGTGGTAAGGTGAGGTTAGGTTTCTTAACAGTACCCTAGCCTAATTCTGAAACTTGTCTAGTTAATTAAGTTGAACTTTTGTGTAGGGCATAGGAGTCAAAGTGGTTGTTGCACCTAAACCAAATGGCTGATACCCTCCCTAGTTCTAGCTTTGCTGAATTTTTTATTTTTTATTTTAATGTAAAGCAAAAATCTTACTCTAAATACACGCACCGTATATATGAAGGCAAGAGGGAAATCAAATCCAGACTTGTTGATTGAATTGATTAAAGGGAATTCCTACCCTAACCCTAGAGTTAATGGTGTATTCCAAGGCCATGGTTAGGATGGATCACACTGTGCTTGTTAGAATATAAGCCCAATGGGTCTTAGGCCCAATACATTGTCTTGTATAGCACTCTTATTACTTGTGCATTACTCTCACCTCTACCTATATAAAGGCTCTCTCTTGTACTATATTATTCACATAATACAATACACAGACTTTCAGTCTTTAACATGGTATCAGAGCTAAGGCTCTAATTTTGTGCAGTTCTAAGTCCTTCCAGGCGTTATTCTGCTGCCTCAGCTATCTTCGGCACCTCCCCCGTCCGAAATCCAGTCATCGCGTTGCTAAGAAGCTGATTCATCGCCAAAAGGACCCATTGCCACCCTCGGATCTACCGTTCCCGGGCTCCGATCACGACACCTCCGGTGCCGTTGGAAAGCTTTCGAGACGCTCGACTCAATGGAACAAAAAACGGCGGATTCCGACACCAGACGCGCCCTCACACGCCGCCTAAAGATCCGGTGTGCCGTCACTCTCCTACACGCGCCTCCACTTCCTCTCTGCCACATGTCAAGCCTCCAGGACGCCATGTCAACCCTAATCCACGTCAGCCCCAAACACGTTACTGCCACGTCAGCCCTAGCGTTGACCGTTGACTTTGACCAGCGTTGACTTTTTGTGTTGACCAAGCGTTGACCTTTCCGTTGACCAGCGTTGACTTTTTACGTTGGCCAAGTGTTGACTTTTTCCAGCGTTGACTTTTTGCAACCCAGGTGCTTCCTACCCATTTTTTTGTGCTGATTTCATTTTTGTGGTCTATTTTTGCAGTTGAGATTTCGTTATGGTTCAAAATGAAATTTCTAAACCCATTCACGTCATTCTTGATGGGGATAACTACTCTTTTGGGCTCAAAGGTATGTGTAGTTTTCTCAAAGGTCGTAAGCTGTGGCTTTATGTGACTGGGCAACGTCACCCTCCTAAACAACAAAAGGACGAAACTGAGGATGCCTTCGCTCTTTGACTCGAAGATTGGGATGGTATCAATCATCAGATCATCACTTGGCTACGCAACACCTCCACTCCTTTTGTTAGTATGGAATTTGGGGGTTATGACACAGCTAAGGAAGTATGGGGCATGCTTGCTTCTCGATATGCTGGATCAGGATGGTGCTCGAAGAACATCACCTCATGATTACTTTATATCAGTTGCGCCAGGATTCAGGGGAGCGCATTACCGCTTTCCACAGTCGTATGAGGTTTCTTTGGGATCAACTAGCTGCTTCTGAGCCAGTCATCAGGTCCGTCTCTGATGCTAAACTTGTCAGTACACATCGAGAGCGTACCCGTCTTCATCAGTTCTTAATGGGTGTTCTTGATGACTTCGAGTCTGTACGCAATCAGTTGCTTAATCGTTCTCCTCTGCCCACTGTCAATCAAGCTGTTAATGATTTGGTCCGTGAGGAAACTCGTCTGAAATCCCATCGCTCTTCTTAGCCTCACACGACGGTTCTTGCCACTCCAGCATCAGTTGATCCCACAGTTCCAGCTCCGCCGAAGGGTCATGATAAAAGGCGATCAAATCAGAAGAATTCTTATCTCATTTGTGCCTTTTGCAAGCATCGCGGTCACACTATTGATCGATGTAACATGCGTGCCCGCATTCTTCAGCGCTTTGCAACCTTGACTGCCTCTGAGTCTGTACCATCATCCGATGCTGCATCTTTTGATCCTGTCTCATTGACTACACCTACTTACAGCATAACAGATCTCCAAGCTCTTTTCAGTCAGGTTCAAGCTCCGTCTTCCAGTGCATCCAATCCTACTCTTTCTGTGACACCAGGTATCTCTTCTGAATGGTTTTTAGATTCTGCCTGCTGCAATCACATGACGGACAATCCTCACCTCACAAGTGCCCACACTCCTCCTGTCTTACCTACTATTACCACTGCTGATGGCTCCACCATGACTGTTAGTCATGTCGGCTCCATCTCTACCCCCAACTTATCTGTCTCTGATGTCTTTTGTGTTCCTAAACTGCATCTTAATCGTTTATCTGTTGGCCAACTAACCGAACTTGGTTTAAACCTGTTCTTTTCTTCTCATGGTTGTCTTGTGCAGGATTCTCGGACGGGGCAGATCGTTGGGACCGCGCGTAAGGTTGGACGGTTGTTTGAGCTTACTTCCCTTCACTTTCCATCTTCATCAGTCTCCGCACCTGTTATTGCTGCTTCTGCTTCCATCGAGTTGTGGCACTCTCGTTTAGGTCATGTTTCCCTTCCTCGTATTCAAACCTTAGTATCTAGGGGTCTATTAGGTTCAGTTTCTTCTAGTCCATTTGATTGTATGCCATGTCAGCTCGGCAAACAACCTGCCTTACCTTTTAATAATAGTGAGTCTATTGCTTCTGAAACTTTTGATCTTATTCATTCAGATGTATGGGGGCCCTCTCCTGTTCCCATAATGGGGGGGTCAAGATATTTTGTTATTTTTGTCGATAATTTTTCTCGTTATACTTGGATTTATTTAATGAAAAATCGTTCTGAAGTTCTCACAATTTATCGTGATTTTGCTAAAATGATTTAGACTCAGTATTCTAAAGCTATTAAGGTATTTCGCTCTAACAATGCACGAGAATATAGACAAACTGATTTTTCTACTATTCTTAAACACTATAGAACCATTTTTCATACTTCGTGTGCTGGCACCTCACAACAAAATGGACGAGCTGAACGTAAACTCCGTCACATCCTAGATACTGTTAGGGCTCTCACCAATGCAGCCTCCACTCCTGTCTCATTCTGGGGTGAAGCTGCTCTCACTGCAGTATACACCATCAACCGATGTCCTTCACCTGTCGTTCAAAACACAACACCATATGAACGGTTATTTGGCACAGCCCCAAACTACAGTCTACTCAAGGTTTTTGGTTGTGTCTGTTTTGTTCTTCTTCAACCACATGAGCGCACCAAACTTCAACCCCGCTCCCAGCTATGTTGTTTTCTTGGCTATGGCCTTGAAGAAAAGGGGTACCGGTGTTATGATCCAACCGCCAAGCGTCTTCGAGTCTCTCGGCATGTGGTATTCTGGGAACACAAGATGTTCTATTCCTTACCTTCATTTTCTGCAGGTAATTCTGATTCTCAGGCTGATTCTCTACCAAATCTCTTCCCTAAGATTCCTTCCCCTTCTGCTGAGTAAGTTAATCCCATCTCCGACGAGTCTCCCTCTGCTGATCCCTCCTCTGATGTGTCTCCTACAACCGATCCTACCTTCGACGAGTCTCCTCTCTCTGCCCCTGCTGCGAATCCTGTCAACACTACTGCTCCTGAGCCTCATCGCTCTCATCGGGTAAGTACTCTTCCCTCTCATCGGGTAAGTACTCTTCCCTCTCATCTTCGTGACTTTCACTGCTTTTCTGCCTTTGCTACCTTACATGAACCTCATACCTTTCGTGAGGCCTCCTCTGACCCTTTATGGTAGCAAGCTATGAAAGAAGAATTTGATGCATTGCTTAAGACAGGTACTTGGGATCTGGTTGATTTGCCAGCTGGTAAATCTTTGGTTGCAAGTAGGTGTACAAGATCAAGACTCGATCAGATGGTACTGTTGATCGCTACAAGGCTCGTCTCGTTGCCAAAGGATTCACTCAAGAGTATGGCATTAACTATGAGGAGACATTTGCCCCGGTGGCTCACCTCTCCTCTGTTCATACACTTATCGCCGTTTCTGCTTCCCGACATTGGCCACTTTTTCAGATGGATGTGAAAAATGCATTTCTTAATGGAGAACTAACTGAGGAAGTCTACATGCAGCTCCCTCCTGGTTTCTCCCAACCTCCAGGCTTTTCTCACAAAGTGTGTCGCTTACGTCAGGCACTATATGGTCTTAAGCAAGCTCCACGAGCTTGGTTTGCCAAGTTCAACTCTACCATTTCTCAGCATGGTTTTTCAGCTAGTTCATATGATTCAGCTCTGTTCTTCCGACGCTCAGATCATGGTATTACCCTTCTCTTGTTGTATGTAGATGACATGATTATTACTGGTGATGATGTGCAGGGCATCCAGGATCTTAAGCGCTTCCTTGGTCAGCACTTTGAGATGAAGGATCTAGGTCCCCTCAGTTATTTTCTTGGTCTTGAAGGTCTCTTTCATCCTCCGATGGTTACTATCTCACTCAAGCCAAGTACACATCTGATCTTATCTCTCGAGTTGGAATCACGGACAGCAAGATAGTTGACACACCCATCGAATACAACAATCGCCTGAATACCCATGATGGAGAACCACTTCCTGATGCTACCCTCTACAGACAGCTAGTTGGGAGTCTTGTTTACCTCACTATCACTCGACCGGACATCTCCTATGCCGTTCACATTGTTAGCCAGTTCATGGCTGCACCGCGGTCTCTCCATTATGCTGTTGTACTTCGGATTCTTCGGTATTTGAAAGGCACCTTGTTTCATGGACTTCACTTCTCTTCTCAGTCGTCGCTCACTCTTCAGGCTTATTCTGATGCCGACTGGACAGGGGACCCTACTGACCGTCATTCCACTACAGGGTATTGTTTTCTTCTTGGTGACTCTCTCATCTCTTGGCGAAGCAAGAAACAATCTGTTGTTGCTCGTTCTAGTACTGAGGCAGAATATCGAGCAATTGCTGACACCACTGTTGAGCTCCTTTGGTTACGTTGGCTCCTCCAGGACTTAGGCATTGACTGTTCTACTGCAGTTCCAATCCATTGTGACAATCGAAGTGCCATCCAAATTGCTCACAATGACGTCTTCCATGAGCGTACCAAGCATATTGAGATCGACTGTCACTTTGTTCGTCATCACTTACTACAGGGTACTTTGCAGCTCCGTTCAGTGTTTTCTCAGGATCAGTTAGCTGACATATTCACCAAACCTATGCCTCCAGGCCGTTTCCGTGATCTTATTTCCAAACTCAAGTTGGTGTCTCTTCACCCAACATGAGTTTGAGGGGGGATGTTAGAATATAAGCCCAATGGGTCTTAGGCCCAATACACTGTCTTGTATAGCACTCTTATTACTTGTGCATTACTCTTACCTCTGCCTATATAAAGGCTCTCTCTTGTACTATATTATTAAGATAATACAATACACAGACTTTCAGTATTTAATATCTTTTTTTAGGCTAAATAAATTTATGCAATCCTTGTTCTCTAAAACACGAATCATACCAATGGGTAACAATTATTTGCGTTGCCATTATATTTATTGTGGATACGTGCATGATATATGGTTCAGATCTTGATTCACACGAGCCACTAGTCATATACTTCTATGATACCTCTCATTCCTATGATGATTTTGGAACCTAAAATTCAGTACTTTTCGACCAAATATACTTAATTATAATTGGAATTGCATTTGGATAATCGATTTGGCCCTTAGCTCCTTGTTTCCCAGCACCAATGGTTTATGCTCAAAAATAAAAATCTTTTCAGCATGGTGTATGTATATGACACGTGGAGCAACTTCAAACAAGAATGGGCATGGGTCGGGTTGGGTTGAGTTGGACGTAATTTCCAACCCAACTCAATTTGGCTGAGTTGAGAAATTCCCGACCTATGGTAGCTGTAAAAATCAACCCAACCTAACTTGTAAGGATTGCATTGGGTTGGGTTGAGTTGTGTCATTGAATTGGAGCCATTTTGTGAAGCTTAATAATAAAATTAGGCTTCCAATTAAAATATTTAAACTTATTATTCATTAAATGATTACAATTTACAGAATTAATTAAGACAAATATTTAAACTTTAATTAAACTAACTCTCAAAAGACTAAAATAAATCAAACTAATAAATTTTGAATACATTTATATATATATATATATATATATATATATTAAAATACATTTAGTTTTTAAATTATTAATGATGTGGAATGGATTGTGTTACTTGGTTTAAAGATTTTGTCAACCCAACCCAACCTTGAAATGAAAAATTAGATGCTAACCCACAAAAAAACCAATCTGAAAAATCAGGATGGGTTAGATTTATCAGGTTTGTGGGTTGAATGCACACTGCTATCTTCAAATGACCATATGTGGAGCCTAAATCATATTAAACGAACTTAATTAATATGGCCCACGTATTTTAAGTGAAGGCTAAGCCAACTGGTAAGGTGAGGTTAGGTTTCTCAACAGTACCCTAGCCTAATTCTGAAACTTGTCCAGTTAATTAAGTTGAACTTTTGTGTAGGGCATAGGAGTCAAAGTGGTTGTTGCACCTAAACCAAATGGCTGACACCCTCCCTAGCTCTAGCTTTGCTGAATTTTTTATTTTTTATTTTAATGTAAAACAGAAATCTTACTCTAAACGCACTGTATATATGAAGGCGAGAGGGAAATCAAATCCAGACTTGTTGATTGAATTGATTAAAGGGAATTCCTACCCTAAACCTAGAGTTAATGGTGTATTCCAAGGCCATGGTTAGGATGGATCACACTGTGCTAATCCCAAAAAAGGTCACTCACTCACTCACATGAAATTGAGGACCCATTTCCAAGAAGTGAATATTAGTATAACCAATGAGCCTTTAATGACTTATGTTCGTGATTTGCTTGATGTCCCACAAAGACAGGGTTAATTCAATTGTTGCATAAATATAAAGATTGGTTTGCATGAGACTAACACATCAATTGAAAGGTTGGTTTATGTGGAGTAATTGTAAATGACCAAATAGCCATAAATTTGTATAGTCATACGTGGTGCAATATTGTGATTGGTTGTAAGCAAAAAACATTGCAGCCATTGCAGACATGGTTTTAAAAACCGGACCTGAGAGAGAACTAAAAAAGAGAGTGGTTACCGTATCAATGGTCCGACTGGGGTCGGACCGGTGGTCGAATCGATGACGTCATAAATAATTAATTAATAATTTTAAAATTATATAAATAAATAAATATATATAAATACATAAGGTCATTCTACAATACCCACACTCTTTTTGTGGGTATGGTACCCACTCAATTGGTACCATCAAATGTGATATAAGTACCATCATATGTGATGTTGGTACTATCCAATGTGATATTGGTACTATCTGATTTTTTATATATATTAATTTAAATAATAAATAAAAATGGTAGGTATCATAATATGTGAGGTAGGTACCATAATATGTGACATTGGTACCATTAATGTGAGATTTTATCTATTAGAGGTACGATACCCACATGGGTACTGTAGAATTACCCAATACATATATTATATAATAAGTTTATAAGTTATAATATTTAACTAAGTAATATTTAGTTGAAAAATATATAATTTTTAAAAAAATATCATAATAGTCTCCATAGCAAATGAGAATAAAAATATATATAATAAACAACAACAATAAAATAAATAAATAAATAAAATCACGTACGTACGGATGGATGCCTGAAAATGAGTAGTAGGAAACTAACCAAAAAAAGGTTTTATTAAAAAACAAATGGTAGGCAATTGGCCAGCATTTGCCAAAAGTTTTATTAAAAAAACAAACCAAAAATACTCTCTCAAGTCTCATCTCAGTTCTCACGCAGAAGCCAGAAAATTAAAAAATCAAAACTCATTTCTCTCATGCTTCAAGTTCAACTCATTTGTTAGTATTTCTCTTTCTTTCTCTCATTTTCTTTTTTCCTTTTCTTTTCGCTTCATTCTTTCTCACCTCTCTTTTTTCTTTCCTTCTTTCTCACCTAATTTCCTCTCTCTTTTCTCTTCCTTCTTTCTCACATAAACTGAGCTTATTTTTGGCGGCGTGGAATGGGTGAGGTGTTGTGAGATCACAGGCGTGAGGCATGATCTTGATCGCGAGCGTGAGCCGCAATCTCGATCTCGATTGTGAGCGTGAGCGGCACCGCAGTGGTGAGATGGCGAGAAAGAGGCTAAGGCGACAGTGAGATCGCGAGCGTGAGAGAGATCAAGAATGAATGAGAGAGTGAGACAGAGAGGGGCAAAGCTTGAGAGGCTGAGAGTGAATGAGAGAGAGGGGTTACTGATTTCTTGATTATGAAAAAAAAAAAAGTGTAATTTAAGTTAAAAAAAGGTACAGTTTTGAAATTAGTGAATCGGAGCATAACTGGTTCAACCGTTCCAGTTTGCGGTTATCCCGATCGAACCGTCGGTTTCCGATTTTTGAGCAGTTTTTCTAAATTTCCGGTTTTTGAAGAGAACTGGACCAGGTGAGACACCAGTCCCCGGTTGAACAGGTTGAACCGGCCGATCCGGTCCGGTTTTTAAAACCATGATTGCAGATAATATCAAACAGTTAACTTTTGCAAAATTTTAATTTTGTTTGTATTTCAATCTAAGCCTATAAAAGGAAGAAAGCCAAAGAGAGGGGATTTGGACAATCTTCAACAACATTTACCTTCAGAATAACTCAAGCATTGGATTTGGAGTAGTAGTTAGTTAATTTTGCATATTGTATTGAAGGATTGAGCCAGATCTCTCGCTGAATTTGTATTGTTCGAATAAAATTACTACACGTTTTTATTCCCTTAGGTATGAATTTTCTTATTTATTTGTTTTCGTCTATTCTTGTATTCCAAAATCTTTTTAATTGAGGCAATTTTGAACTCACAAAAATAAAGAATAATTTTTTTTTTTTGGTAAGCACCAATATTGAGTCCATACTCCAGAGATAGTCACATTATGTGTAAATGGTATCATGTGAAATTTTATATAGGCCCAGCACCAATACGTACATAGGCATCATGTAAACTTTTATCATGTCTTTGCATTGTGAATTTATTCATTTTTCTACTAAAGAACATATCTTGTAGTAAAAATAATAGACTATTCTAGTTCTGAATGAGAGCTGCGTATAAGAGTTCATTCCAAGTATCAGGTACTCCGGCTAGGCACCAATGGCTGCAATCCATGTCCCTGTGTCCACCGTGTCCATAAACTGATGGATGCCCATCTTTTCTTAGTTGCGATAGGGTTGTAATATCGAGCAAGTAGACCGGCTTTGACATGGTGCCTAGAACTTTCTCTACCACCAGCTCTGCTGGATGTGGACCTCCTGGATAAGTTTGGCCAAGCAATGGTTGTGTTTGGCCCTCACAGAATTTTGCATTTGGTTCCTCCCATAAACTTCCACTGATTCGATAAAGCACATATAAATATAAGAAGGTCAAATTACAAATTACACCTTTTAACTTTAGTCAAATCTCAATTCAGTTTTTAAAGTTTTGACCATTTCAATTTAATCCTTTAAGTTTGGTTTGATTTCAATTCAATTCTCTAAGTTTTGACCGTTTCAATTTAGTTTTCTAAGTTTGTTTTTGTTTCAGTTTAGTTTTTTTAAGTTTATTTTCGTTTCAAAAAAAAAATGTTATAGGACTTAATTGAAACAGTTAAAACTTAGAAGAATAAATTAAATTTTGACCAAACTTAAAGGGTGTAATGTGTAATTTAGCCTATAAGAAAAGATGCATTTTTATTTTCTATGTTTTGAGGATACAATAAATACTAGTGATTCTTATTAGGAAGCTATTTTTTCATCTTCCATACTAAAAATAAATAAAAATCAATAAGTTTACACACATTGAGTTTACATTTATATTCAAAACTTTTTTTACAATATTTGGGTTGAAAGATTTTTATTAGTTCTCATTTGGAGTCATTATTGATATCACTTTGTTATCTATTATTTACAACTTGATGCCTCAGTATTATTGTAAAATTGTTGTTAGAATGTTATGCCTGAAAGAAAATTTCCACAAATGCATAATGGTACTAATTATTTTATTAGGTACTTACTTTGCATGATCTGGAGAAACACCTTGGAAGAAGACCTTGGTTTTCGTGGGGTTAACATTGAAGTCTATCCATTTAGCCCATGTATTCAACCCTTTCTCATATGCAACCAAGCGATCCATGTCTTTGTACATCCTACGCCCTTCTTGAATAAAATCCCATCTGCATCATATTCCAAAAATAATTATTCAACAACAGAATAGAAAAGCTAGTAACTTCAACATGTATGTATAGAGTTCATGCACAAATTATAATCAAAATTAATTAACAATAGTACATACGGTTGTTTTCTTCCCGTGTGAGTCCACCAATGCCATGTATTGAAGATCAATACGTCGATTCCACTCCATAATTTTGCGCCTTCAATTGAGTCTAGTTTAAGAACCCGCCCCTCACTTGTGCTTATAATATCAACAAGGAATGCATTTCGGTAGAACAACACTTTAACATTGTACGCCTGTTAATTGTGGAATGCATGTGCATGAGTACATATATAGATGAAGTTATATAAATGTAACTTATATAAAATTCAGAATCATACAGAATTTTAAAGTTTTCATACGGAACTATATATATGATAGTAATTTTACGGAACTAAATCTGTAATGTTGCTCAACTTCAAAGAAGTCTCATGATTCTTAAATTGTAAATACATGTGTCGGCTTAGATCCATGTTTCAAATTTGGATTCTGCCTAACATTGCAAAGCCCAATCATCATATTTGGCCATTGTCACAGGGCAGTAATCATTGTTAGCTGTGGTCGTAGTGAAGCAACATCATTGTTTGGAATTTGATCCCAAGATTTAACATAGATAAGACCTCAATTACTTGGTGGAAGAAAATCCAAACACGGGGTAGAACATGATTTTGTAAAATTTTCTTTCCCTTTATGTCAAAGAGTCAAAATGAGGGCTTATAGCACCATGCAAACCTTCTAGTGAACCCATATACATAGAGAGTACTGAACTAGTGATCCATTGGCTTATGAGAAGCGGATATGTGATTAACTGTTAACTTAAGAATTCCCACATTTTTTATTTTATTTTTTATTCTTTGCTATTACTTTTGTCTTATGCTATATATAGTTCTTACAGGCCAATGAGAAGTAATGACAATCTTATACTTATTCAGTTGGCATGCCATTCAAAAGTAAATAACTTGGACATATACTCTTGAAAGATTCCAAAAGCAACCAAAACTCTTTTATATATATGTTAGGATCAAGTTATAACAGATCCTCTACATCACTTTATAATTTTTTATTCGATTAATATTTTAAGAATTCCATAAATATTTTCTTTATTCTTAACATGCAGGACAAATTTCAAATTAATCATATGTTATTATTATATATATATATATTTTTTAATAAAACCGAAATAATTGGTGCATGCCCTTACTAAACATGACATATGCCTGAATTAAGTAAAAGTAAGAATTGAAGGAAATCATAATCTCACCGGGAATGTGAATGTAGAGATGCCCCCAGTCCTGGCTAAGGTATAATCAGCCTCCGGTACAGCTGTATGAAGCATGCATGTGAGTGATTGCCATTGGTTCAAACTCAACGAGTCCCCCACAAACATTATGCTCTTCCCTCTAAGTCTTGACAACAAATCTCCACCATTGAATCTAACAAAATTTGGTTGAACCGCATTAATTATGTGCATGTGGGGTCCAAATCCAATTAAGATGTTAATGATTTGTACTAGACTAGTAGTATATATAACTTTCTTCTCTCTTTTGGCTAGGATATAGATGTACTACTCCTAATCTATGTGAGGACAAAAGAACGTTGATAATAGCAACTTAACAACAAAATTGTCTCAAATCGAATAAGTTAACCATTAGGTCACTGTTGGATGTGAGAATCCAACTGTAATTGGACCCCATAAGAAATTCTGATTCCCGTTAGGTATGAGATTCTCACACCTGCCGGCTATATTATACGCAAATCAATTTTCTGTTAGTAAGAATGATCATCCTAGCATCATGGCTAAACTAGTCCATGTTAGCTACATTCTACCAATCGTGGTTGAGTAAAACATGGATGCTTGACAACTTGAATAATGGAAAAAAAGGTTCCATATAGAGAACAGAATCACAATCATTGTTGTTACGTGTAGCGTGATGATTGAAATGACCATGAAAAACCCAAAGATGTTGAGTGTAATGAATGGAAAACCTAAAGAGTCAAGTTTTTAACTTCAAGAAACACAAACTTTGTCTAACATGTGCTTCAACTTGTGAGATCCAGCCTGGGTAAGGGCTTTTCAAATAACCAATTTCAACAACATTTAAAGCATGCATGAGAAGAAACAAAGCCAATCATACTGTTTTTCTACAGCAATGATTGCCACTTATTATTTGGTTGAATGGAACTAAAGGCATTGAAACTATAAAATCATTTTTTTTTTCATTATTTAATTATCATTCAATTTAAAAAAGAAGTTATACTATGAGCGTATTTTCCATGAATGAAGAAATTCATTACTCTATTTAATTTTCTACATCCCAAATCATTCCAAATTTTGATTAAAACAAAACATATTTATTAATTAAAAAGATCGATATCCTCTAGAAAGTTTAAGTTAAGAATTGGGATCCTCTACAATTTTTTGTATAAATCGAACTACCTTATAATTCTTAAAATTCTAATAATTCATTAATAAATAAGTAATTTCAATTTGTCACGTTATTAACATTTAAACACACCTTTATTAGTATAATGATGATCATTATGTTATGTTCCATTCCTTTACTTTTTCTAATGGAAAAGACCAATTATTTTTATTATACTACATTATCTAATAGAAAAGACCAATAATAATAAAAAAAAAAAGGACATGTCGTTCAAAACAAAAATCAAAAGGAATAAAAAACTTACTATTTTCTTGAGTCATGTTTATTATATTAATGATACACTACAAGAAAAATATTTGTTGCAACGAAAAACTCATGACAATAACATCAGAATCGTTGCAAAAAGATTCTATACTGATAATCCAAGGCCTAAGAGGTATATCTAAAATAGTTTTCCATGGAAACAAAAAATACTGAAGCTAATTTAGCTTTTTTTTACTTTTCTAAAAAAGTACACATCAGATTCTAAAAAAAATAAATAAAAAAGGGAAAAGATATGAGCAGGTTGCTTAAGATAATAAAATTATTGCACAAATAGAAACTATTGTTTTGAAAACAACGGTTGATCGTCCTAATAAAAATTCTATTTGAACAAGTAGGAGTTTATTATGGTTGGCTTCATGGTTTCTTCCACGGGAAGTTACTCCCTTGGGATATGAAGAGGGACATTCGTTACTCTTGGAATATTTTCCAGCAACAAAGTAAAATTAACAAAAGGTCATTTTTACTTAGACGCAATGTTTTAATTTTTGATAAAGCCTCTAACGTTTGAT
Organism: Fagus sylvatica; assembly: GCA_907173295.1. Classification (NCBI taxonomy): domain Eukaryota; kingdom Viridiplantae; phylum Streptophyta; class Magnoliopsida; order Fagales; family Fagaceae; genus Fagus; species Fagus sylvatica. Next base: position 29,767,633 of record OU015769.1, read on the forward strand.
GTCACATTAGAGTGACTCTTGTACTACAAGAAAATACTAAATTCGAAGGAATAAAAAACACAGCAAACGTCACTTAAATGCTTAGACAAAAACATTTTGGCGCTTCTCTCTCTAGGTTTGTTAGATGGAATATTAGACAAAGCCTTTCCCATCAAGGTGGGACAATTCATTGATTGGAGACTTTGATTACACAGCGAATCAAACCCACAAATCTTAAATTCTACGTCAATTATTGAGCAATTCAAGAATTCATAGCTAGGGCCTCCCATTATTAGATTGAAATTTCAAGGTCGAACTTAATAAGTTATAACTCAAATGTGAAATGACATCCTTTTTCTAAAAAGATAATAATTAGGTGTGGAGTAAGATTATGACCTATCAATTATATTATTATTATATTATTATTATTATTATTATTATTTTAGCTAAATATCAATTATATTATATATAGATCTTAAGTTCAAGCACCACCAAAATGCATAATAATAATTTTAAGGCTGAAGAATCCGTCTAAAACTAAAAAATTAAAGGTCTCTCTCTCATGATCGAACGATGGAAATTGAATCAAAACTACCACTGCATTATTAATATTTTTCTGCCCTGTATATGATTAATTCAGATCAAACATCAAGAAAGGATGCTGGCCCAACTTAATTACAATATCCTTATACTAAATAAATACCTGTAAAGCAAGTTCAATCATAAGGGATTCACATAAAAGTCCCAGTTTTTTTTTAATTAAACAATTCGGTGACGACTGGGAATACTTTAATTTGGAAATGCCTCAAATTCCAACTTAATTAATGATAATAGTAATGAGTGAAATAAAACTAAATCAAATCTGATTAATAAGGTAACATCAATCAGCTCTCAGCAATGTAGGCTTTTAACTTTAATAAAAATAAAAATAAATAATCCCAGAAATCATGTTTATAGGATATCAAGTAAGATTCGATATTAATCCAAAAAAAAAAATGGCATTTTTTTTTTCAACTACGGTCCACTAGTGCTCATTCACTCTGTGACTTTTCCCAGGATTATTTGCTTCTCAGAGATACAGTAATTCCATGCCTGTATAGCTGTATTGTCCTATTCTTTGTTCTCATTCGATTAGCATTGTCTCTTTCACTTTAAATAAATTTGTCACATCTTCCATATAGCAATCATATAGAGCCAAAAGGCAATAAAGATGTCTACACTCTAGAATTAAATTAAAAGTGGCGCCAAATTTACCATAGCAACAAAATATTTTAATTAAAAAAAAAACAAAAACAAGCTTGCAACCTTTAAAATAAGCTAAAAGAAAAAGAAATCTTGAAAAGGGCATGAAGTATATATGTACCTTGGTAAATTGCAGGCAGTGGGTTGCCATCTATATTTGAGATAGTCTTTATCTGGGCGACCATTATTTTGGCAATCAAATTCCCTCTCTATGAATGGACAGCTTGATACATCGTAAAGAGGATATGCTTGATCAGAAATCCAATTCCCTTGGTACAAATCACAGCCACTCTTTACAAATCCTCCCACCTTGTAAGAATGCTCACTATGTACTTGGTGCAAAAGAGAAAGTAGTAGCAATGCAACAGAAATATAAAAAGCACCCATAACCATGAGAGAGAAAGAAAACAAAAATAGTTGGGGGCTAGCTAGTTGGTGAAACTCACAAAGTCTGTGAATGTGATTTTGAATGGAAGCAATGTGTGTGGACTAAGAAATATATATATAAGGTGGGCATGCGTGCTTGGTTGTATAAATGACTAAATGTGATACTAATAATGGAAGAATGAATGGCTTCCAAAAGTGGAATATGGAAGATATGATTTTGATTTTTATAAATATATACACGTACATACGAGAGAGATATGGGAGTAAATTTCAATTTTCAATATTATGCGCTTGAACCGGAAAGCCTGAACCTTATTTATAAGAGAGAAAATACTATAGAGGAAAAAAATTAAAACTACTGGAAAGAACTTCACATTTTTGGCGGAGCAATGTGGTTGTTTCTTTGGCGGGGACCAAAATTATTTTAAGTTGATGAAAAGCCTAAGCATATGGTGTAAAACCAAATTTTTTTTTTTACTAAAATCAATAAAATATAACATGTTGTTATTAATAAAACTTTTTTTTACATTTTTTGAAAGCTGACTAAAATTTCCAAAACTTTTTTCATTTCTTCTTATTACTATAACAGATTATTTTCTTCCTAAAAAGAAAATTTAATTTTATTATGATTCAAGTTTCTTTTGGGATATTTGAAATGAAAGTTTTCTATTTTCTAATGTTTAACTAAACTTATAAAAATAGGAAGAATAAAAATAATTTATCTCTTAATTATGCTTCAAGTATTGGTCATTTAATTAAGTATTGAGCAAAATTCAATTTGATTAGTAATTGTGTCAATTTCGTCCCTGAACTTTCAAAATCAAGTCAATATCAATATATCATACTTATCTCCTCTCCGTTACAATAATTGATTAAATGAATCAATGATGAAATTGACTTGATCTTGAAAGTTGAGGGACGAAATTGATAAGGAATAATTGATGGATCAAATTGAACTTTTTCCAATAATTAAAGAACATATTAATAATTTAACCATAATATCCTTTGCCTTTGTAGACTTTAATATTATGTTATTGTTTATGGGGCGTAAATAATTTTTCTTCTGTCATAAATTGTTTTTATTAGTGAAATTAAAATATGCGTTTAATTATAATACATAATAAAGTTGTAAATACCTCTTGCCTCTTTGATATCATGTTATCACTTACTAGCCAACTAGCCATAAATAAAATTTTTAGAGAACCTTTGGGGTTTAGCTAGGCAGTTTAATTATTAGTGAAACTGTACATGCCATTCACGTATGACCCTTTGTGGATAAATTAAATTGTAAACACCCCTTGTCTCTCGGATTCTAGTGAGTACTGAGTACTGACATTATCCGGCTCTCTCATGGAAGAGACCTTGACCATTGCCTCTTTGATGTTGTGTTATTTCTACTTAAGAATCAATTTTATTTTTTTTTAGAAAACCTTTGAGTTTAAATTGTTTAATAATTAGTGAAAACTGTTTGCTAGTAATTTCAACAAATATGAAATATGTCTAGGGTGAAACACTGAGTAAATTAATAGCGAGCATTTCCCTCCACTAAAATTTTATATATAAATTTGGTTTATGGATCATTCTACGATACCCATATATTTTGTGTGGATCATACGTAACATTAGTACCATCAAATATAATGTTATATTTATTAAACAGACTATACCCACATACACCCACATACAAAAGTATAGATACTTTAGAATTACCCTTGGTGTATATGCTCGTTACTATAAATTTGTGGGATATTTGATTATGTCTTGCCTTTTTTTAAGATTTTTTTTTATTTTATTATAGTTATAACAAGTGAGGGAATTTGATTATAGCAGTATTAAAATTTTGAAACCAAACTCTCCAAAACCCGTTTAATAAAATTTCAAACCCTTACCATTATGGTCTGGTTGAGCCAAAAACCTCTCAAAGCCAAACCCATTGTCATCCCTAGAATTAGGTCTAATGTTTTACTTTATGAATAATCAATCACAAATAGTAGCTATAATTCTTCAATAGCTCTTTCCTTTCCCAAAAAAAAAAATTCTTGAATAGCTCACATTATATGAAGCAAGACTTTTCAAAAAATCTAAAGCAGATATTCTTAATCAATTCTTAATATAATTGGTATAAAAGAGATTAGACCTACACCCTCAGAGGGATGGGACAATCGGGGGAGGTGGGATACCACTGGTATAAAAGAGATTAGACCTACACCCTCTAAGGGATGGGTCAATCGGGAGGTGGGACACCACTGGTGGCATGTAGCAAGACCTAAACCATAATATGTGTGGGCATGTAGCTATAACACATAAATGGCATCACAAGAATGGTAGTTCTTAATCAATTCCTAATATAATTGGTATGAAAGAGATTAGACCTACACCCTCAAAGGGGTGGGTCAATTGGAGGAGGTGGGACACCACTAGACATTTGGCCAAGTGGATCACATGAAGCAAGACCTAAACCATAGTATGTGTGGACAGGTAACTATAACACATAAATGGCACCGCAAGAATGGCAGCCTTCAGGCCCTCCACTATCAACTAGACTTTGTGTCTTCGACTATCATATCACTACCACCCTTTTTTCAAGTGTTATCATGAACGGACAATGCCTAAGCGGCTCTTATGGGTTGCCCACCACCACAACCTCTTGTCTACCAACGACATTGATTCTAGACCCCCTATCCCATTTACCAGTCCTATTAAATAGATTGGGCCCAGCTTTCGGATTCCGAGACCCAAAACAAGAATAGCCACACCCTGATCCCTCCCCTTTACACAAGCAACAGTTTTTTTTTTTTAAATGCATTAAAATGGTAAATTCTTCAGCATATCTGGAAGTATCATACTAGCCCCAGATTAGGGGTCAATGGGATATGAGATTTTTCTAGTATCAGGTATATAATTAATTAAGCCTTTGATTCTGTCACTCCATGATATGTATACTCCTTAATTTGAGCTAATTCTAACCTATATTATAACTCTTTGTTGCAACAAATGAACACAAGGTTAATGTAAAATAGAGCAAAGTTAACTATCAAGCACAAGTAAAAAGAAAACCATCATCAGGCTCCACAGAGGAGATTACAATTTCTAACTGTAAGAATAATTTGCAGAACTTAATCATAATCTATATATAAATCTTTATTTAGGGCTTCAATTTTGTTGTCGTGTTTTTCTCGGTGATTAACTAAATATTCTAAGCAAAGAGTTAAAGTGGTACAGACATACAACACATGTTCAAGATGATGAACACTGCTTACAAACAGTGAATTTGTTTTCACGACAACACTTACACACAAACAAACATATTCATTCCTCTGCAGGTCTGCTCAACAATGATCTTATAGCTTAGGAATAATAATTTGTAGAAATCCATCCCTGCATAACAAAAATCATGAAGATTAGCACTTTGTGTATAATATAATAATTATACGATCACATACATTACTCATTCTGAATTTGCAACAAACATACCACTGCAAAATCTGAAATCTAAAAATATCAAGGATTTGCATAACATAAAAGAATAACAAGCCCTTACTGAAGTCAGAAACCTTGTAAACAACATGTTTTTAATTTATATTTTTGTGTAGCACTCCCCCGACACACTAACCCATCAGATTAATGGAGTTGTCACATAAAGCACTAATATGAAGTTCTAATATAAATGACTTCGCTCAAATATTAAAATTCTACATACAATTTAAGCTTATATGAGGAACAATATAAACTGGCTTCAAGAATATATATAATGAAATTTAGTTTAGAGGAATGAAGGCAATTAGAAGTTGCCAGCTTGAGTTTCCAAGTGGTAAATTGAGAGGTGAAACTGTTTATGCATCAGTATTAGAGGAATCATCATTCATCTGCAGAAAAAGCAGATAGACTCAAAAATAACAGTTGAGCAGCTTGGTGCCCTTGCATTCAACCAAGGACTTAGAAAATCATAAAATCCTTGCATGCTGATCACCAGATTGACAACTGAATTTTTTAAGGAGTTCCATGGAAAAAGTCATGTCACACTGCAGAAACCAAAAAAATCCTGATTGGCACATCATGCCAGCACCATTACTTCTCTAATACAATTTTCCTGACTTTCTGTTATTTTTATTTTTATGATTCTTTTCTGTATACCCTAAATTCGATGAATAGGCTTCAGATAGACTATAAAAGGTCGCTTCAGAATGACCATCATGACCTATTATCACAATGAGGTATTGTCTGGATGATCCGGGAGAGCTTGATTAATACTCATCAAATGAGTGATAATCTCTTCACCATTTCTCACTTTAAATATCTGCCCCAATTATGAAAGGCTTTCCCCTTTATTTGTTGATGTCTTTTCACCCCATATCACTTGATCATTGTCATAGCTAGCCTCTTTATACATGTAGTTTCAGATTATGCTTTTGACAAGATAAAGTAGGACCAATCTTTAGCATTTTCTTTGGTAAGTATGCCAATCCTAAATCCCATCGCAACTGACTCTTTTAAATTTAAAGATTATAAGGTTTTCTGAAAACTAAATGTAATTCCATTTATTTTTAAAGATATAGAAAATCTTGAAAATAATTCAATGCTAGGTACTAACTTCTCAGATTCCATATATAGGAAAAGGTAGAATAAAATTTTAAAGAACATTAATCTATATTTTATCATGTCTAATAAAGAAGTTGTCTTCAACACCATCACCTGCACTGCCATTTCCTTATTCCATCACAACTGAATCTACACCACCACAGCACCTACTCCTCATTTCACTACTACCAGTACAAATCCCACCACATACTAATAAGGCATAATATAGAAATGAAATTTTTAGTATATAATATTCTACCATATAATTTCCTATGGAAATGAAAAGAAAAGTTGACACTTTGTGATTCCCCAAATTCTGATATAAGTGTTTGCTGAGTCCCACATCAGGTGTATATTAGGTCAAACTAGGCTTTATTAACAATTGCAAGAAGTCCCAATTACAACTTGACTAGTCTTTTTGGGATATAAGCGTAAATGTGGCTAACGCTTAGTATTAGAGCCAACCTAGTAGTCATGTGTGGGCTTGGACATATGGGGCCTAACGAGGACGTTAGGGATCTAAGTGGGGGAGATTGTGATGCCCCAAATTCTGATAAGTGTGTATGTTTGCTGAGTCCCACATCGGATATATATTGGGTCGAACTCGGCTTTGTTAATTATTAACAATTGCAAGGAGCCCCAATTGCAACTTGACTAATCCTTTTGGGTTATAAGCGCAGATGTAGCTAGCGCTTTCGTTGTTACATATATATTCCCAGATCGGCTAGCATATCAACTATTAAGTCCAACCCATAAATAAGTTTGGAGGTTTCCTTGTGGTTTTGGAATCCCAATTTAATTAGAAGAATAACAAGTAGGTGTAATATTCCTGTTAGAAGTGTTAATCCCACATTAATAAGAACACTAATCCTATTAGGAATATTAGTCCCACATTGATAAGAAAAGAAGAAGAAATGTGCAATAGTCCACATAAATAGAGTGGAAATGTAAATTTGGTATTTGTGTGAGTGCTTAGAAGACAAAGCTTTGTCTCATGGGAGAGAGACTAAGCTTTCTCTAGTGTGGTAGTGTGAGGGCACCATTAGGTGTATTGAGGATTTGGGTTAGTTTATATTTATGAGGTTTGTGTGGTTGTAATTCTTATTATTGATAGTAGATTTTGGTTGTAGTTGCCCATAGATGTAGGCAAAGAGTTTGTCGAACCATGTTAAATTTTGTGTGTTGTGGTGATGTTTGTTATATTATTGTTTTGCATGTGTTTTACAACAAACGTATGGTTCGAGTTCTTGGCAATAGTAACTACAAAGTTTGAGGTGGAGCTTTTTTATGGGAAACATAATTTTCGTCTTTGGCAAAGCATTGTCAAAGACATCTTAGCGTAGCAAGGATGACTAAGGCGTTGTATGGAAAGTCAAAGAAGCCACCACTATGTTTGATGATGAATGAGGATAGTTTAAAATGAAAGCAGTGAATACTATTCATTTGAAGTCTTGCCCCAAGAGTGAAGTATAGCATGTTAAATGAGACTTCTTCCCAAGAATTGTGGAAAAAGTTAAAGAGAATATACATATGTCAAAGTCATTAACAAATCAATTGTACTTATAGCAAAAGTTCTATTAGCTATGTATGGAGGAAGATACTAACATTAGAGGTCATCTGAGTGCTTTTAATAGATTTGACTACTCAATTGTTGAGCATGGAGGATAAGATTAAGGAGGGGGATCAAGCTCTGTTACTTTTAACATTGCTCCCTCCTTTGTATGATACCTTGGTGACTCCACTGTTAGTTGGTAAGGAGAAAATGAATTAACAACAAGTCTGATGGAGACAGAGAAGGTCAAGAAGCCAACGAATAAATCGGAAGTTGGGGGGCATTTGTGGTGAAGTTTGATTCAAATCATGGTAGGAGAGTGTCATGTGGGAAGAATGATAGGGAGAAGTCAATATCAAAATTTAGACTAAGGATATTAACAACGTGGAGTGCTTGTCATTAGATGGGGTATTATCCATATCAATGCAAGAAGTTGAGAGTTGAGTTAACCCAGTTCAAGAAAATTTGTTATAGTCAAAGCTTCGCTGATACAACAATTGCTACAGCAAATAGTGAGGATGAAGATTGTAGTGATGTTCTTATGGTTAGCAAATGTACGTCTTCTATTAAAAATTTGTGGGTTTCAGATTATGCATGCTTCTTTCATATTTGTTGGAATAAAGATTGGTTTAACATGTACAATACTTCTTGTTAGAATAATAGTTAAGTGATTAAATCACCATTTCCTAATAGCATGAGCTTTCTTATGGTTAGCAAATGTACGTCTTCCATTAAAAACTTGTGGGTTTCGGATTATGCATGCTTCTTTCATATTTGTTGGAATAAATATTGGTTTAACAACTACAATACTTCTTGTTAGAATAATAGTTAAGTGATTAAATCACCATTTCCTAATAGCTTGAGCTTTTGGGAGTACTGGTAATTTATCATGATATTAAAGCAGTAAGTCATGAATTCGAACCCTGTCTCCACTCTAGCCATTTAAAACATTAAAAATCTCACGTGTTGGGTCTCATTCATTAAATGGGAGTCTAAGCCCACACGTGAGGGGGAGTATTAGAATTAATGGTTAAGTGATTAAAGTCACCCTTTCCTAACAGCTTTATGCTTTTGGGAGAACTAGCAATTTATCACTTGTGATAAAGATTTTGTTACGTTGGTTAATAATATTGGATGTAAAGTTTTTACGTTGGCTAATAATATGGAATGTAAAGCTTTGAGGACAAGTACAGTTAAACTTAAGATGTTTAATGAGATTGTGAAGACCTTAGGTAATGTGAGATATGAGCTTGGAAGAAATTTGATTTCATTGGGCCGACTATGTTTTTTGGGGTATGGATATTCTGCAAGAGGCAGAATTATGAAATTTACTAAAGGTGTTGGTGGTGATGAAATGAGAGAAAGCTTTAAAAAATTTTGTACAAGTTGACTAGTGGGACAATTAAAGGTGGAACACCGCAAAGGAAAGATAATTATGGTTGGAAAAGAGTAAGATTTGTGGAGAATGAGATTGATATAGTTGTGAAGTCAAGTACAAGTGAGAAGTTTAAGCATTACTTGAACTCAATTAAGCATATGGGTGCAGCATCTCTACCCACAAAAGGGGGGTCAAAGGGAGTAGCTGAAGTGGTACTAGTGAAATACCTCATGGGCTGGAGGTGGAGATTTGTTAAGTCCAGCCCATAAGAGGATAAGTTTGGAGGTTTCCTTGTGGTTTTGGAATCCCAATTTAATTAGAAGAATAACAAAGATGTGTATTAATCCTATTAAGAGTATTAGTCCCACATTGATAAGAAAAGAAGTAGGAGATGCAATATACCTACAAATAATGTGGTGGTGTATTTTTTGATGAGGGTGTACCATTACTGTAAGTTTGAGCGTTCCCTCAATGCTTCCTTCATTGCCTTAATCCCCAAGAAGCAGAATGCTTCAAATATTAGAGACTTTCGTCCTATTAGTCTTATAGGGAGCGTATATAAGTTGTTAGCTAAGGTGCTTGCTAATAGGTTGAAAGGTGTTTTAGATAAGCTGATTTCTGAGTCTCAAAATGCCTTTGTGGGAGGGAGGAAAATTTTAGACTAGTATTAATTGCGAATGAGTGTTTGGATAGTCTCTTAAAAGCCGCATTCCCGGAGTCATTTGCAAGTGGATATTGAGAAGGCTTATGATCTTGAATTGGTCTTGCCTTTTGCACCTTTTGGAGAGGATGGGATTTGGCAGGAGGTGGGACTCTGATTGAATCTTGCATTTCTTCGGTCCATTCTCAGTTTGTATGGGTTCCTGAGGGATTTTTTAGTTGCTCTAGAGGGCTTCGACAGGGGGATCCTCTCTCCCCTTTATGTTTCTCCTAGTGAGGAGGTTTGATAGGATTTGAGGAAAGTGGAGGAGGAGGGTCTCATTCGATTAGGGCGGGTTGAGCGGAGGGTATGTATTTCTATCTTCTTTATTTTACCATTCTTTTTTGTGCGAATGTGGACCAATTGGTTTAGTTGGATGGTGCCCTTGTGGGCGGTATGTAGGGTGAACATAGAGTGAAATTTCCGGTAGGGGAGGTTCGAATATTGCAGAGTTGGCGTTCCTTATGTTGTCAATTGGCGGTTTACCTTTGTCTTACCTTGTGCTGGGGGCTTCGTACAAAGTGGCGGTTTGGACTTCCTTGAGAAGTTGGAGCTGTTTTCGGGATGGCAAAAGCTGTTTTATCTAAAGGGGGCCGTTTAACCCTTTTGAAAAGTACGTCTTCCATTTCCTTTCCTTACAACATTAGTGTTGTGCAACTACAAAGGGACTTTCTAGGGGTGATATGGGAGATGAGGTTAAGCAATTGGTGGGTTGGGATAATTTGTACCCCGAAAGAAGTGGGGGGCCTTGGGGTGAGATTTGATTTTGACTAATAAAGCCTGTTGGGGAATGGTGAGGTTTGGGAAAAATTGTGGCGGCGCGTTCTAATGGAAGTTTGGTTCTGATTTGGGAGGTTGGCGCACTAAACCTATTCGAGGTCATGGCTGTGGGCTTTGGAAAGGTATTATGTTTTGGGAAGATTATTTTCAAGTGGAATTTGTGGTTGGTCAGATGTAGCTTTTGGAAAGACTGGTGTGGGGAAATCCTTGTGGTTTTGTTTCCTACCTTATTCACTTGTTCTTCCAAGAGATGCATTGCTGAAGTTTTGAATCAAATTCTCGGGGAGTTCGGGAGTAGACCTTTGAGGAATTTTAATGATTGGGAGGTTGATGTGGTAGCATTTTTCCAATTTCTTCATTCTCATATGGTTATGCTGCTCCTTCCGAAGCTATGACTGCAAGGATGGGGTTTTTACTTCTCGAAAAACTTGATTGATAGACAGCCCTGGAAAAGCATGGCGGGTTACTCCTCCTATTTTCTTTGTTTGGACCTTGTCGCATTTTGACTTGTGATAATCTTATGAGCGTGGGTATACGATGGCGGGGTGGTGTTGTATGTGTTGTTGTGAGGGGAAACTGGGACCATTGTTACTGCATTGGCAGTGCAGGTCAGAAGTTTGGATTATGTCTTCCTTACTTTCCGGGTCCATTGGGTTTTGCCAAGGAAGGTGGCTGTCTGCTGTTTGGGTGGCAAACTGGTTTGGTAAGCATCTCTCACATTTGGAATTTGTTCCATTGTGTCTATGTGGACGTGGGCGGGAGAGGAATTGAAACTTTTGAGGATTTGTCACCCCTCCAGATAGCTCCTTGGCACCTTTGTGACGTCTCTATTTGATTGGTCTGGATATGGGGTTTTACTACTGCTGTACTTTCTGAGTTTGTCATTCATGGCACTACTTCTGTTTGATGTTGTCCTTTGTATTGCGTCTCTTTGTGCACCTTTGTGCACTAAGTTCTCTCTTAATAAAATCATTACTTATCAAAAAAAAAATAATGTTAATCTGTCACAAAATTGCATTCATAACAGGTCTATTTCAAATGTTTAAATTCAGAATTTTACATATTAGTCACATAGATTGACTTGGCCAACCAATTCAAGAATATAATAAATAAAAATTAAGGCATGTGGCGTCTACCCGTTAATATCTGTCACAAAATAATAACAGCATATGAATTGAATTTTACATATTAGTCACATAGATTGACTTGGCCAACCAATTCAAGAATATAATAAATAAAAATTAAGGCATGTGGCAAATATATAATGCATATGAATTGGATCATTTGCAAAGGAAGAGTAGAGAAGGATGACTCCAACTGTACGCTTTTTGAAATTGAGGATTCATAATTTGATTCAATCCATATTCTTATTTTCTTGTCCTTTCCCAATCCAAAGTTTTGTATGAAAAATAACATATGAATAAATAAATGTAAATCATCAGAATACATCTTACTTCTGGTCATCAACCTCCACTCTAATGTCATGGCGATTGACGCCTGGAATTTCCACTGTCATAACATAATTGTGTCCTGATTCTGCAACATCCATCCGGGGAGACCACTCAATTCCTGCATGAAAAAGAAAAGTCCTCTGTAATATGAATCATCTAATATGTATCTCCAACTACAATCCACAATAAAGAACCACATCCCCTTTCATTATTAAAATTCTACTTTCCATGTTTTGTTATTAGAGGAGGTGATTAAGGTTTAGTCCAAAGTGTTTAACTTTAATGAATACCAATCTATGAATTTTAATATTAAAAAATGAAAGAGACGCTTGTTTATACATTAAGTACTGCTATGCAATCTTTTCATAGGTCATAGTCAAGCTAGCAATTTAGTCAGTTTGAAAAGCACAAAATTGATTTGAGAATCAGTCTTTAACACCAATTGCCAACCTGCTTACCTTTAAAAGAAACAAGCAGCAAAAAGCCATGTCTCTACCACATATTTTACGTGTCAATGCTACATGCTTATTTTAGTAAAAACTAGAAAATATCCACAAAAGTTGTAAATTTTAAAAACCAAACTAGTAGATGCTTGTTCATTCAAAGATCAAAAGCTATTAACCATTAGATTCAGAGGAATGTATTTTCTTCTTGGAATGCAACTTCTTTCCTCCACTGATTCTTCTGCTTGGTCTAGCAAACTCAGAAGGCTCAGGCACGGTCACCATAGGTTCGGCAACATTTGCCCAGTCTGGTTCTTTCATCACAGGTCTAGAAAATAATGGTGCTTCAGAATAATTATAAGATCCCTTATAACCATAGGGTTTGAGAGGCAAACCAGACTGAGCTGAATTGACCTGGCAAAATATTTTAAAAACACAGTGCAACAACAGGATCAGTTACTTGAAAATTCATAAGAGAACAAAATGAAGTTTAAGAAAATTGTAAACACCTCTTCAATGGTAGCCTGCCTCATGAAATTAGCTTGAGAAACAGATCCTTGCCTTGCAAAAGACATCCTATTATCACACCTTCGGATCACTGAGTTTAAACTGCTACTGCAGTTCTGAGGCAAGAAAGACAAGTGGATAATTAAGCAAGTGTAACCAAAAAGTGGGGAAAACAAATAAACCGTTCTTGATTTTTTTTTGATAAGGAACAAGCTAGAAAATGTTGATCAGCTCTGTTATTAAATATAATTGATGTTCATTAGCAAAGCATTGATTCATGTTTACCACAAGACACAAGAGATACTCATGCCTAAACTATGAATGTCTGAAGGATTAAGACCCTGCTGCTTTGTGCTCCAAATTACAGAAAAACTCTATGACACCACCACATTTATTAAATTATACCTTCTTTCTCACAGTTGTGCAAAACTCCTTTTACTGGTACATTGATGATAAATACTAGCAGAAAAAAGGCACTCAACAGTGTTCCTCAAGATCAATACACATTTGTAGTTGTACAAGGTAATATGAGTCTCAAAGAATGCTTTCACAGTGAATTCAGATACAAAATTAAAGAATCTCATGGGCAGAGAACCCACAATTGACATCTTCCTTCTTTGTAAAATTTGACAATGATAGTTGTATGAAGACTTAAATTATCACCTTCTTGCAAAAACCAGACATTGCTCCCGATGTTTATATTGAACTCGATGCAATCAGCTTTCATGGGAAATATTTTTAATTTGGTAAACCATATTGAAACGAAGTTTGTTTCATTATCTGTTGTCATTACTTTGCACCTTTCTAGTGCTTTAGATCTGGTTCTTCTGTCTCAAGTCAATTACTCTTAAGACTTGATCCTCAAAATGGATAATACATACTCTACTGGACCAAGAATAATTCTAAGTTTGAGCAAAATATTGTTCCTTATTAAAAATTTAAAACCATTCTGCTGAAAAAGAAGAATTAAATAGTTCCTTTGGGTTAGAACTTAGAAGGGAACAAAATTATAGAAAACAAGAAAGAGCATAAACTGCACTTCCTATTTGGATTACTCGGCAACTGGTTTTGGCTGATGTGTAGGTTTTAGTGTTTTACAGCGAGTCCAAAACACTCTTCTTTAGAAAGGTATAAAAAAATAAAATAACTAGAAAATTCAAACCATGATGCCCACAAAATAAAACCTTAAACTCAAAGTTGCTTTTAAGTATACTAAGCAATTACAGTGATCACTGATCATTAACCACATTCAAAAGTGAAGTATTACTCTGGTTTTGCTGAAGATAACAAGAAATTTACCATGGGTAGGACGTTGGTGACAGAGATATCATCAGTGGGTGCGAAGTGGGATGCAATCATGTTGATTCTACGTCTCGCCACTTGGATCTCCATGTTGGTGCTAACTAAATTAAGCTTAGATTAGCAGCTCTGCCAAGTTCAGCTTAAAGTGATAAACTCAGCGGAAGTTTTAACCTTCTGGAAGAAGATATCTGTGGGTGTGTGAAAGAGATCTCTTGGAACATATATTGGATGCCAGGTGTAGCTGAGGAACTAAAAAATCAGTTTGAGATAATTTTTGAACAATAAATAAATTTAGTGATGGAAAATATTTTCCTTTTCTTTTTTTCATAATTATTTAAGTGACTTATTATTATTAGTGTAATATAAAAATTACGTGGACTAATATAAATCATAAATTGTCACCTTCATTTTTAGACTATTTATTAGAATTAGGACTAAGATTTTTCAGACCTAGAATAATGGGTGAGTTGCTTTTCTTGGGATTTTTTTTTTCCCTTTTTGGAAGAAGTTATAGGGAAATTAATGAGAACATAGATATGTGACAACCATGGTAGAAAATCATCACATTATTCAATAGTTTATGACTATAAATAAATGCATAGTTCCCCTCTTATATAAATGGTGGGTCTTACCAATTAAATTCATGATATGACCTACCAAGTTGTGAGAGGGGGACTATACATTTATTTATAATCCTAGACTACTGAATAATTTTTCAGAAAATCATACACATGGGATATAAAGACATATATAGGTTGTAATATAAATAATTTGATTAGAATTTAAAAGAAATAAGTTTTTGCAGAACTCAATCGGTCGATTGAAGTATTAGTCGAAGAGTCTCGATCGATCTAAAATATTTTTTATATTTGACTGAATGGTTGATAGAAGACTCGATCAATCCAAAGGTCTATGTTTGCTCGACTGAAGTCTCGATTGATCCTAATCGATCAAGAAGGAAATCGCGATTAGTTGAGAGTCAAACTGTGTGAACAATCACGAATTTCCATAGAAATTTTCTCCTTCTTTCTAACTTGGTTTTTGAACCTGATGGTTAAAAAAAAATGTTTTGAATATAAAACTTGGGGCAGTGTCCTTTCATGGTATCTTTTCATATTTCAAGCCTCCCATCCATTATTGTAGTTGTTCATTCAATTTTATGACACTTACAAAATTCTCCAAGTTTACTACTTGTAGAGTTCTGGCTTAATTGTATTCTGGGAACAAATTTGTAGAATCCCTACAGCAACAGCTAGTGAAGGCAAATATTGTTGAAGCGAAAACGTTTCATGCCTATAAGAATTTGTTATTTCCATAGTTTTAAACACAAATTTCCTAACAATTGAAAGGGATAAGGATGAAATTGCCTGAAGACTTAAGGTCTATTATAAAACCTCATGTAACTCTTCATAAAAAGTTGCACCATCTTAAAAGCTTGCTACCCTATGAACAAATATAACTCTTTGAAAGAGTTATACCAATTGACTAGAGGAACTAACTGCATGAAAAGTTATCACTGCTATTCTAAGAAACAAAGCAAGAAATGAGTGTGAAATGATGCACCATTAATATGGTATGATCACCCCTACAATACTAACAAAATTGGCGTGACAAAAATTGTTATTGATGCCTCATCAATAATATAATAAATAAACTGCCAATGCCTCTTTTTCACACTCTACTTCATTTAACTTCTTAAGGGATAATCTAGATACTCTCTCATATTTTTTACACCCCTTAAAAAGTTTATTGTTTGCAGTCAGTAAGTCATTATCATCCACAAATGAACTAGTTTTAGATAATTTGGGCACTCTGCCCTCAAGTCTCCGTAGCCTGAACACTCATGGCACTGGAAGGCCTAAGTTTTCTTCTTTTTCCTATTTTGGGAGCTCTCACTAGACTTACTCTTGAGTAGCTTAGTTGCTTTAGAGGATTTCATCTTGTTCTTATTCTTTCTAAATTTTAGAAATCTCTTAGCCAGAAAGGCTACTTCTTCCTCATCCAAGGAATTCTCATCACTCACCTCTTCTTCCATAATTTTTTAAGTTGGAGACTTTTTTCAGGTGAAGAAAAGGACAACTCATAAGTTAGGAGGGATCCTAAAGTTCCTTTATCTTAATTTAGTCTAAATCCTTAAGACTCATCAATGGATATGAATTTTAGACGAAACCTCTCACGAAGAGACTTTTTCTCATTACTATATCATTGAGTTGAGTAGAGAACTCATCAAAAGTCTCAAAATCCATCATCCTAATATCTTAAAACCTAGAGGTTAGCATCTGAAGTTTAAAAAAATTCACTCTCTTAATTCCATCATCTGTTGTCTCTAGAATGTTTCAAGCTTCTTTATCAGTAACACACATAGAAGTTCTCTTGAACTTCTCTTGTGGTACTTCCATTAAGATGGAATATATACATTTATTATTCCAAGTGCACTCATTTAGCTCATCTTTAATCCACTTAACTATGTTAGTTTTTGGTTTTTTCCACCCATGCGTTACAAAGAACCAAACTCTTTCATCTAAGGATTTGAGGAACACTTTCATGTGCACCTTCCAGTATGCATACTTCTTCCCATCAAAGTAAGGGGGAATTGAAAGGGATTGTGGTTTATCCTTGACAAGAGGGGTCAAGGATCACACTCAAGAAAGTTTTCATACAAGAAGTGTACCAATGTTATGATACCACTTGGAAATTCTAGTTTAGACCCTATGTGTTCACTTGCTCTAGTACTAATTGAAAAAATATTTTTAGGCCCTTATATGATTTATACCATGGAATTAACTACTTTATTGATAAATCTTCCAGTTATTGAGTAACCCACACACACACACAAACAAACTCGTGACATAAGATTTGGTAACGAAGTGGAAAATCAAAAAAGAATATTTCAATGGAAAAACCACATTGAGATCACAAACAATTTCATAGAAAATTCACTATAGGAAAAGTAGTTACAACCATCTACTTACATAAATTTCATGCAATTTGACCGTCTAGTGTAAAATTTGCAAATGCCCCACTTGTTTTATGACTGTAATTACAAAACCTCTGGAATCTTCCTAAATGAATTTTCCCCACAAACTCCTGGTCCACATGAACTAGAACCTCTAGCACTCCAAAGAACCTCCTTAAAGATTTTATTCATTGAACCTCACTGGAAAAATATTGTGGTTTTAAGCTCTCACTTTGGGATCACAATTAGAGACATGGTTTTCCAATACAGCTTAAAGGAGAAGAGGTATAGATTTTCCTCTCAATTGCTCTGATTTTTGCAGTACTTACTCTCTAGAAAAATCATACACAAAGCACTTTATATAGGTTTTCAAAGTAGATTTTTAAATGATAGCTCTATTAGGTTAAAAACAGAACGAGGATTTTTGTGACCTTGCTTGAGTGAGTGACATGTGAACCTCTCATGCCTTTATTGTTTCTCTTGAGAGGGTTTCCTTTCTCTCTTGAGCGAGATTCTTCAATCAGTAACACATTGAGCAACTTTAAATACAAACTTTAACCAGATTTTCCAATGACAAAATTACATCAACAAATAATTCATTATAATTAACTGTCATGAAGTGGGTCAACACTAAAAACCTAATATAGAGACACCACATCTGTGTTACACGAGTCTTGTTTGAATATCCATTTAAAAATGAATGGTTATATTTTTTTCTTTATAAAGCATTCATTCATGTGAAGCGAAATGCCACTTTCTTTCAAAATTTTTAGTACAGCCAAAAGTCTTGTAGCTCAACTTCACCCTCTTGTATTTCAATCGAAGACATCCACGGTTCAAATCCCCCTCCTTAAATAGTGAATTATCAACAAACAAAAAGAAATCATTAAGTAAACATCTTGATATTTCAATTATTTATTTGTGCATACTTTAATATTTTTGCCTAAAGTTGGATATTGGTTAAATTTTCTAGTGGGATGATCTAAATCAATTATTGTTGACAAAAATATTTTTACTTTTTTTTTTTTTTGGTCATTATGAGATAAAATTGTGAAGACCTCCATGCTTCATGCAATGTTACTTGAAACTATTTTTTGAGTATAGATATGATATTGCTATTGTTGAGGGTCATTTTTGCAGGCCTAGTTTCCTTTGGGCCTAAGAGCCCAGCCCAAAAAGGTCAAGTAAAATCTCACATAGACACCAAGAAAAAAGACTACAATGATAACCCAACTCATTGGGTACAGCAACTATAAGAGGCCCACCACTCATTTAAAATAATGAGACGAATGAGTTTTGCTGTACCCACAAAAGGTCGACCGTCTTCATGCTGACAACAAAAGGAAAAAGAGTTGATGAAGGCAAGGGCCCCAACAAAAGGGCCAACACAGGTGCTATACAAAGCACATCACCACACTACAACACAGTCCATAATCCATGCAAAAAAATAAAAAACCAAGAAACAATATCATGCATCTGCTACAGAGTGCGTCTGAAGACTTTGAGTTTGAACTTTGTCTGGCAAAGGATTGGCTTTTGCACACTAGAACTTCTGTAACAGCTCCAACCCCTATCGAAGATGAAAGAAGGGTGTTGTTGGTTGCCCCTAATGATGAATTTGTTCCTCGCATTTCAGATGGACCAGGCCGTAATGGCCCACAGCTCCATCTCTTCCATTGAAAGGGAAGAACTGAGACCCCTGGCCAGCAAAAAGAAGCCAATAGAGGAAATTTTGCACTTCTGGATTTTTGCACTTGCCAGCGCGCAAACATTATTCGTGAAATGGCATTCCCACAAGATATGAGTAGTTGTCTTAGTCTCTCAACAACAGAATACACAGGTTTGGGTCCTCTAATATTTTTCTTTTTAAGAGGTTTTGTCTAGTTGGAAGAGCTTTGCAACTCGCTCTCCATATGAAGTGACCTGACAAGAAGTGTGATGCAAGGAATAGTCAAGCAACTGAAACAAAAGTTCATCAATTAGAAATGAATTCAACAACTATGCTTGCAGCATGTAGACCTAATCCAAGTTGTTTAATTTCTAGCTAGCATAACAGAAGAAATAAATAAATTACAATCAATTTTAAACAATCAAGTCATATGTCTCATCAAATCACTAATAACAAAACAAATAAAAGCAAGAAATTATCTATAGGCACAAACTTACCCTTATTGTATGATCCTTGGAACCTGAGTACAGACTCTTGTGCACAACAACTAAAAGATAACACCCCACTTGTGTGGCCTTTAAGCGATGCAACCATTTGGAAAGGGGGATTGTCAAAAATACCTTTCCACACCATAATAACATCGTCTTGTGGTAATAATATTCATTCATTTTAGATCACCATAATATGAATATGAACATGAACGTGACACAAAACCATGCATCACAATTCAAGTTGATATTTTCTCTATCCTATCACCACGTTCTCATCATTCAAACAAAGCCCAAAACATTTAAATCACAAATCCAAAAGTTCTCAAATCAACCATGGAATCACAAAACACAAAATTTCAACGTATTTTCTCAAGAACCAAACAGAGTCTTCAAGTTTTTTTTTTTTCCTCACAAGAAATATTGGCTTGGTGGTGCTCATGAGCCCGAAGTGCCAAAGATTTCAATGATTCTCAAGGAGTATTCGCGAACTTTAGCAATAAAATGAACCAAGAACACCCCCAATTGACCTACTTGGAACCCATCAAACTACCGCCACCAAATATCCCAAATCCATGAATAACCACAAATCAAAACTATGTTGTTTTGTGGGACTTAATGATGGCTTTTGTATGAATGTGGATTGAAGGATTACATTGGGAATGAGATGGAAGTTGAGGGACTTGATTGAAAAATTGAAATTATAAGGATGAAAATAAAAATAACACAAATTTAAAGGGTGTAATTTATAATTCTAAAAGAAAAGATTGAAATTATAAGGATAAGAGTAAAAATAAAAATAAGACAAATTTAAAGTGGGTAATTTATAATTTAGAAAGAAAAAAATAAAGGAGATTTACATGTTGGATAATGATTGTATCACAACACCTTATATCACGTATTTTATACCATTTAAAAATTGTGGATATGTATCCACAATTCGTGCATGTTGATATTCATATCAAAGTAGTGTATGTGAAGGAATAAAACTCACATTGTTAAGATGTGTTAATTATTGGTTATTGTTGTTCTATAAATAAGACCTCACACAATTAATTGTAACACACTGAGAGAATTAATAACAATGTAGCTTATCAAGGCTTTATCATATGGATGTATGCCCTAATGCCGAACCTCGTAAAACCTCCTGTGTCTTCTCTCCACTCATCTCTAGTATCTTCGTTTTTATATTTATGTCACTATTTACATTTCCATATGTTTATGGTTTTCTACATGATATCAGAGTCCTAGAGCTCCCACGAGCCATCTCAATCTAGCCACTTTCACACCTTCAATCACACGCCTTGACCATCATAAGATCTCACATTTTTGGACAATCTAATCACACAGATAAGTCCCTCACCCAGATTTTGACAAAATCTCAATTGTCCAATTAGACTCCGATCACCCACTCGCAACTAAAAGGCTTAAAAAATCTGTCCACGTGCTGCCACGTCACTACAACTTCTCAGATCTGCTGCCTCTAGTCATTGATTCAAGCACTGACCACCCCAAATTGATAGATCAACAGTCGATCTTTTTAATGCCACAAAAATCAAATCAATCGAAGCCATCACGCACCCTCATGCGCCACTCAAACATTTGACATCTCGATCCTGGTGCTTCTAGGCACTGCACATGTTCCACGTGTCATTCTGTATAGTAATCACCATGTGTTGCCAAATGATTGGAGCCACATTAGCTCTAAAGCTATGTGAGCACACCACGTCAGAGCCCACGTCAGTGTTGTTCCACGTCAGCAGATGACGTCATGATGTCATTAGTCTTACCCACGTTCTGTCTAACCCAACTCGAATTATTGATCCGATTCGCTTTTCTTGTTTGTGGTCTAGATCTGCAATTCACCTGACCAGGATCCACGACCCATTCTGTTTGAATAGTGAAAAAATAAAAAAATAACAAAAATCTAGCGGTGACAATTTTTATTTTTTTTTGTAAAAAAAAGTGGTCGTATACATTTCTTTTATTTTATTCTACTCGAAATCTTCATGAGCTGAGATCAAGCCAAGTCATTGAGCCACTGAGCTGAAATTCAAGCCAAGACCATTCCAAAATCCGAGTATCTGAGCTACTGAGCCATGATTCGAGCCAAGCTGTGATCTGAGTCATTAAGCCAAAATTTGAGCGACCGAGCCGAGATTTGAGTTTTCTTTTATTACTAAACTCAAGTTTTCATGAACTACTACACCTTGAGTTTGAGGGGAATGTTATGGAATGAATCTTACATTGCTTAAATGTGTTAATTATTGTTTATTGTTCTTCTATGAGGAGGACCTCACACAATTAATACATTGTAACACTATGAAGAGAAATTTGAGCCCATGAGAATTTCAAAAATCCATCGAATAAAATTCCTTGTTTGGGTACACTATGAAGAGAAATTTCAAATTCATGACGGAATTTTAGACAAAATTTGAGGACCTAAATTTCGTTTACAAATTCCTCCTAAATAGGCATTATTTACAAATTTCATCTCTATCTCGTGTGCTCTTTTTCTCCTCCTTCTCCCATTTCTCTCTATTACTTCCTTCAAAATAACACACCATCTACAGCCAAATCACTGAACTCTCAAGCCAGATCAGTCGGTGTCTAGCTCCTCCTTCACCTTCCTTCCATGGTTCCCTCCATGGCTCCATCTTCACCTTGAAGTCCTTCACGGCTTCACCTTCCACACCTTGAAACTCAAACCCTTTGCCACCGTCTCAATCCTCGCCACCATCATTGCAGTGGCACACCTAGACGTGAATAGGGACCCCACCTTCCTCTTAACGTACTCAATAAGACTCGACAAGTCAAACCCAGAAGAGCAGCTTTGAATCGAACGAAACCAAGGTGGGAACTTGTATTGGGCTTTAAATATTTTGGTATACATTTTCATCAAATTCTCTTCTTGAAAAGGAAGGAAGCAAGCAAGCAAGTGAGCAATACATAGAGAATAATGATTGCACAAGACCAAATATCAGCCTAGGATCCATTTGAGCTTCTACACCACTACACATATTATATCTATTGCTTCTGGTAACAAATTGATGGGATTATGATTTATATTTGTTAGTGGTAGTGGGGTTGTGGTGATTGTGGTCTTGGTGAAGAAGATGACATAGGTGGCAGTGGCTAAGAGACAAACAAGATGTACAAAGTAATGACCAGTGGGTTTGTTTACGTAAAGTGCCAAAAAATAAATAAAAAAAGAGTTAGCCTTAACATCACAGAAATTGGCAAAATTTACTTACATCCAAACAATTGAATTTATAAATAATGAGATTTCAAATGATGGGAGTGTAAATACTATCATTTGTCAATTTCCATGTAATTAACAATTTTCTTAATCTAAACACACCATAAAAGAATTAATAAAAATATAATCTATCATCTATCAAGGTTTTATCATATGGATATAAGTTATAATATTGAACTACGTAAAACTTTTCACCACTTTTATATTAAGAATTGTTATTACCAGACTCATTTATTATATTTCCAATGGTGTGGATATATAAAAAATGAGAATGACATTTCACTTTATTTTTTTTATATTTCCACACTGTGGAAATAACCCCTTTCTTTGTATTTTTGTCACTATTTCATATGTTTATGGTTTTCTATGTGTGTTTCGAAATCCTCTCCCTCGCCCATGATTGATTGTTGGCCCTAGCGTGGAAGGCCGATTCTCCTCTGGCTGCCAAATTTTGAAAGTTGAAAGTTGAGAGCCGCGGTCAACGCTAATTTTGCATAAAATGAGTATGTCTATGATAAGGTCACTCTCAGTAATCTTCCCGTGAGCTCTCTTCATTTTGACCGCATGTGTGGCATGCAGACTAATTAAATCCACATGCCGTATCATCATATTAATTTTTGACGTCCATTTTCATTTCTCTAGTCAACATTTCAATCTAATACAGATGCTGGTCAAAATTGACAAATTGGTCAAATTATTCGTGAAGAAAAAGGATATCTAATAATATAATGCTTGCTTTTAGATTCATTAAAAATCGAGAGCCCTCACAAGTTGCTAGATGGGAACGCCCTCAGCATAACATTTTCCTATTATGCATGCATCACCAACAAGTGGAACTACTCCAACCTGTCTTTTCCCTTCATACTTTGTCAACTGTCACTTCTTTAAAGACAATTTCCACGACCGCGTGATTAGAAAAAAATAAAATAAAAAACGTATTAAAAGCAAAGAAATCCCACTGTCCATGCACGACCAAAATTTTCAAAACACATTGCTTGGAATAATCAACGAAGGATACAATTTCAAAGCTCTTAATAATATTTTTATTGGCTTTCTATCTCTTTCTTCACTCTCTTTTTTCCTTGTTTAGGTAAAGTCTGAGACCCTTCTTTTCTATGTTGCTTCTTCTCCAAGTCCTGCTTTCAGATTTTAAGAACGTTTCACAAATTCTTGAATCTTTACAACTCTAATTTGTTTATCTTAGTTTATGTCTTAGCTCCAAAACTTGAATAATTCAATTACGATTCAAACCCACCTGCTCTATTTTGAAAAACCAGCATTTTGGTGATCCATAGTTTGGTTCCTTGGATTGTGATATTGGTGCTTTGAGATAGTTCCATATTTCTGACTCTTGAAATTTTTTAGATTTCACCCTCTTTTACTTCACTGAGTTGGAGTAAATTTGATCCAATTGCTAGCCTTGTTTGGATATTGTCCTTTAAGCAATCTTGGAGATATTTGTAGACTTTGGGTTTAAGTTTTGTTCAACAGTGGAAGCCACTATGGATGGGTCACAGGGTAGTTCGAGTACCCCAGCTCCTTTTCTTATAAAAACATATGAGTTGGTGGATGAACCATTAACGAATTCTGTGGTGTCATGGAGTCCAAGTGGTTGTAGTTTTATTGTGTGGGATCCCCCAGAATTCGCTTCAGATTTGCTTCCCAAGTATTTCAAGCACAACAATTTTTCAAGTTTTGTCAGGCAGCTTAACACATATGTAAGTCCAATACTCTTTCTTCACTTTGGAAATGATAGTTAGCCTTACAATTTATGCATCTTTGTTTTCTTTGAATTTTCTTGCTTAAATTCATGTGGATGTGCAGGTGCAAAGTTGTTTTCTGTTTGGAAATGATTTGGGTTTCCTATTATTTCATTTCTTGGTTTTATTCCCTGAATTTTACTAGTGTTAAACTTTTGTGCTAATTTCAATGTGCAAGTAAACTCATTACATTAATTTTCAACAGGGATCTGTTCTTCACAATTTCATGTCTCTGCATATGAATTTGTAGGAATTCCTTTACTGATCTCAGAATACATATTTAGCATATTAGAATTGCTTCATATTCATTAAATTAGTCTTTCTTTTTTCTTTCTTTTTTTGCTTTTCTCCTCTTGTTTTGAGTTCTTCTTGCTCACTGTGAGTTTGTGACCTAGTTTTGTGTGCATATAAGCATCCTTGCTTAGAATTTTTGTAACAGCACTTCTATTGCTTTTGAAAGTAAAATTGGCCTTGATTTTAGTTTTTTAGTCATAACCATGGCAAGAAAAGTATCTTTAAGGAAGCGGCCAGGAAAGTTCTTGTCATTTGCAAAGAGGGTTTACCCTGTTCAGTGAGAATCTTTTGACTTCAAGTGTATTTGAGAATGTTTTTTGGGTTGGAAGAGTTTAACACTTTTTAGGATGTGAACGTTCAGCTACTGTGAGGCTTCTATAGTTACTAGTCCTAAAAGCTCCTTTTTTCAAGGATCAATTAAAGTTTTTTTTTTTTGATAAGTACAAGGATCAATTAAAGTTTTACTTGGAAAATCAAGAATCGCAATCTATGGAGAATGGAATATTTAAATGACAGAAGTTGGTCTTTGAAAAGATTCTGAAGATAATGGAGAAAGCAAGGAATTGTTTGCCTTTTGATTCAATTTTGGATAGAGATGGGGTTGCTATAATTGAAGATGTTTGTCTGCTTGCAAATTCTATGGTTTCAGATCAGGTGGCCCCTCCTATGGATGAGGAGGTTAGAAATAAAGAATATGAATTTTATAATACAGATTATTTGAAGAGGAGGGAAGACATCGATGAGCTGATTTGGAAGCTTGATTTTATGAACGTTTCAGCTTTGAGTGTTTAGGAAAGTGTCAGGGGTCTTGTGGGGAAATAGGTGGCATTAGCTGGTCTGCTTCACTAGCAATGAAGCTTGCTATTGAAGGTAGATTAGACACTTGGCATCTCAGTGGAGATGGATGTATTTCAGGGGTCTAAATTTTTTCCTGTTCTGCCAGTTGAAATTAATGGATGGATAGTCATAGTGGGGATGAATCATGAAAGTGTGCTCAATGCTGTCAAGAAACACATGTTTGCCACTGAGGACTACTATCTCAGGTGGGAGAGGAAATACAGAAATTTTCATGATACATCCCACACATTTGAGCAGGTCATTGCTGAAGCTGTGGACGAGGCAGAGTGAAGCTTTATGATAGATTGGTAGAGCAGCACACTTCTCAGATCAGAGCTTTTAGGGGCTAGCAAGGAGATTTCTATGTTAGTGGTTCCCCTGAGAGGGGTGTTGGATGTCAAGTGCTGATGATTTTTAAGCAGTAAGAAAGGAGAAGCTGACTGTGTGCTCATGGACCATGAAATTTTGTTTGGCTTGGCTAATGGTAGCTATCCTCTGATGGTTGTACACCTTGAATTGGATACTATAAAAAATTGGCTAAACTTCGCTGTTTAAAAAGGGGTTATAAGGTTTGAATGCCACATATTCAGATATGCTATTGCAGTACTGAGTCTGCTGACCGAAGTCAATGCCTACCCGATTCAATAATGGTGATATGGTTAACATGTTCTCGCTGTTTAATGCGTATTGTTGAAATGGGTGGATGGTGTTTATGAATAAAAAGCTGCCTAAATAAGCTTGCGAGCTATATGATATACATATGCATGGATAAACACATTTTAGATTATCTATAGAGCTTTTCACCTAGTATTTTTTGAACTGCTGCAGCAGGTTCTTTTCTCAAATTTAGGATTAGATTGTTTCATTTTCTATTTGATGTATGCTCTATTTTTATTTTTTTTGGTGTGGTTGTGGTGAACTTTTCTAGATTTAAATTCAAGCTTTTCTTGTGTATAACCAGGGATTTAGGAAGATTGATCCTGACCAGTGGGAGTTTGCAAATGAGGAATTTATAAGAGGACAAAGACATCTTTTGAAGAATATTCATCGACGCAAGCCAGTTCATAGTCATTCCATGCAGAACCAAGATCATGTTTCAGTCCCATTAAGTGAAACAGAAAAACAGGAATTTATGGTGGAAATTAATAGACTGAAACATAACAACAACCTGCTTCAGCTGGAGCTACAGACGCATCAAAGAGAAAGTGAGGTGTTTGAATTTCAAATACAATCTTTAGGTGAGAAATTGCAGAATATGGAACAGAGACAGAGGCAAATGATATCCTTCATTGTTCAACAACTCCAGAAACCGGGTTTTGCTTCTATACTTTTGCAAAACTCAGAAACTCATAACAAAAAGAGAAGGTTATTGATGCCTAATCACTTCCATGATGAATCCAGTATGGATGAGAAATGGAGCTTGAACTTCCAAACTTTGCAGAAAGAAGACCTGAATGAAATATCTGCTCCAACATTAAATTTGGAGCTGCTTGAGAAGTTAGAGTCATCATTAGATTTTTGGGAAAATTTTCTGCATGAAGCCGGTGAAGCTATGAGTGAAGAAACGTATGATATTGGTGCATTCTCACAGCCCCCTCCTATCATTGTTACAGAAATTCAAGATACTGATGTGAATAACCAACCTTGCTCACCTATCTCACATGCATATTCTTCACCCAATTCAGCAGATACTCATTCCATATCATCCCCAGGGCTGGTTGAGTCAATGAATCATGTGGACAGCCCTGCCTTATCATCCTTTTATCTTGATGCTGACATGAGATCTAACTCTTCAGGGATTGATATAAATTTGAAGCCTGCTACAACTCTTGTGGTTGAGGACTTAAACAAACGGGTAGTAGAGATGACAACTGCTGTGCCAACGAGGGCAAATGATCTCTTCTGGGAACAATTCTTGACAGAACGTCCTGATTCATCTTTCAGGCAGGAAATACAGTCAGAGAGAAGGGATACTGATGACAGAATGAGGAATAGCAAGGCAGCTGATCACAAAAAGGTTTGGTTCTTCTCAAACAATGTAGACAACCTTACAGAACAAATGGGATATCTGACTCCAGCTATATGATCTTGTTGATTCTTCTTCCACCTGATATTTCAACTGCTTGTGTATACTATTTTAACCCAGAGATGCACTTACTTTGCTCATTATTTCGGTGTACATCAGTTGGATACCTGTTAGTTTCTGATGTTGCGAGAGATTGGACATTACTGTTCATTTTTATATGTATATGATATAAGTTATAGGATTTTCCCATTTTGTAAATTTACCTTCCTTTTTTAGTTATATAATAGCTACTTCATGTCCAAGCATTTGCTTTTACTTATCTTCCATTGCTTTTCAACATTTTTCTAATTAGAAGATGATAATGTGCTTGGGGATATATTTGCACTACTTCTTTTAAAATATTCCTTGAATGCTGGTTGTTACAAGAACCTAAACCTAGTTGAATGCTGGAAAAAAAGTGGGCAGAATTGTTGACATAAACGAATGTATCAAATAATTCTTGACTTTGTATGCAAAAATGTTTGTGCTTGCTTTGGACTGCTGGAAGTTGAGATGCTTTTGTCCTGAACTCTGCCCTGTTATTGGCTAATTCTTTTCCATTCACATTCTTTTACTTGTTGCTTTTTAAGGGATGGCTCAACTGTGTGTATGTGGAAAGAGATCCCATTTGTGTATTGTCATGATTATACTATTGGTCCCAGAGAAGATAGAAGTCGATAGCTTGAGTGTGGAAACATGCAGAGAGAGTCTCTAAAAATGAGAAGAACAAGAATGAATTGACATGAAGACTTGTGGTCTATTTATAGATACCCTTGTACCCTTTCATGAAGAGTTGCACCATCTTGAAGGGTTGTAACTCTAGTAACAAATACAAGTATACAACCATTTGTAAGTCACATCACATCCATCCACCAGAGAAACTAACTACATGGGAAGTTATCACCAATTCACATGGCAGATTTTTACCCCAATTTTCATGCCTTGTGATGGCACTGATTAAGCCCTACTTAGTCTCATCCACTTACCCATCACACATATGAAGGAACCATCCTACAGTTTGTGTGAATAAAGAGTGCCCAAACACACAGCATACAGGAAACTACTCCCAGTCTCCCACCCTTTATAACTTTACCACAAGTACAAAGGACAACCAAGGCTCCCTTTCACAAAACACTCACTAGAGATTCTGCCTTAGTCTAAACCAGCCACTATGGCTTACAAAACATACACAGAATACACTGATCCTACACAGTACACTGTGTCTACCCCTTTAAACCCATATTGTTGACACCCCCAACAGCCTAAGGGAACATGTTTTGCTTCACACAGTACTCACCCTTATTGCATGCCTAAGTTCCTCTCAATCATCTCTTCTTCTTTTTTCTTTTTCTTTTTGCATGTTGTTGCCTCCCTCAATAGCTTTTTATAAACATGTAGGAAATAACTGTCATGGCAGTTACTTTTCCATGTAACTACCCCTTAACTTGCTACCACAATCTGGAATTGCTCTTTAGAACCAACTACTTGCTTCTACAAGCCTAGCATAGCAACCTAGTAGCCAAAACACACTGCTTAGCATGCATCTTTGTCCATGCATCATCATGTGGAGGGCTTGGCCCGTGCCAATGCCACCTCCAAATTTAGCTAACATAGCCTAGCACCACCCATATGCAATCCAACCATGCTTTTGCAATGTATGCTACAGTCCAAACTTGTTTCCCACATGAACCAACATGCCAACACGTTCAGCAGCCCAGCCCCGTCTTGCACATGAGCAGTCCAGCCACTACCCATCAACTAATCCATGGCCAGCCACACCTAATTACCAAAAGCCGCCAAGGCTCATCACCGCACATGCTACACACAACACACTTAAGGCTTGCAACCAACCTAGCCATGACCATAGTCCATAGTCCATCACCTTTGCAAAGCCACTGTCACGTTTCCTTCTTAGCTCACTTGTGCAAGCATGCACCACAAAGGGTAGCACAGTCTGCTGCTGCCCAAAACCCATTGCTCAGTCCATGGCATGCGCTCCTCATGCCCATGGTTTGGCTAGCATGGGTGCAAGGTGCCACTACATGGAGAATCAAGGGTGTGTATTGGAGGATATAATCAATCTCCTCTTATTTCGTATCTTTGCATATCCCTTGTAATTAAGCAATCTGTTATTTAGGCATATTTTCTGTAATCTGTCCATATTTGCCTTACGGCACTCTATTGTAACCTGGTATATATATATGAAATAAAACACAAAGGTTAGGTTAAATTTAAAGTGTGACACTAGGAGACAAAGTTGGAAATCTAGTGTGAAGGTGTGCACAATTGTTATGGTTTGATCACCCCCTATGATACTAAAATCCCCCACTTGATCATACTAAAATAATAGGTGATAAATTATATTTAGTTTACGTATAAAAACATAGGTAGGAAATAGGTCATATGCTAACTCTCAAGTCTCATCTATACTAATCATAAATCGACATTGGACAGTGACAGAGGCCATACGTGTGCACACTTTTATCAATTCTGACCGCATCCTTCCTAATATACCATCTTTACCAATACTGTACTCTGTACGCCTTAACCATTCCCTATCTTTCAAGTGATCAACGTCAATTTTCGATCTTATTATAAGCACGTAACCGGTTATTGTCCCTTTAATAAGTTCGCAAGAAGGAGACACAGTCCACAATACCCTTACAAGAACTGATGACTTCAGCGGTAGCCGGTAGACATCAGGCTATGTGCCTATGTCGACCTGTGCTAACATTTTGTCATGTACTTCCTCTAAGACAAGGTTTTCCTCTGTTGAGAAGAGAGAGAGAGAAAAGAAAGAGACTGAAACTGTGCAGTATAGCCAAGGGCGGATCCAGGAATTCAATATAGGGTGGACACTTTTAATTCTACAATTTAATAAACATAATAAAAAAATGCCAAAAATTGATATACATTATTTATATAACCAAAAAGTAACAAACAAGAAACTTGTTATAGTCTTTTCAATTGATTTCGACACGTGTTTCATATTTTGAAACCATTACATTATAACTTTATTATTAGTACTACGAGAAATGTCTTTCCCTATGTATACAATTAAGTTGTCATCCATCTATTGATTACTCATTCGACTACATATCAGTGGCAATCGCAACTGGTAAGTTTGATAGTAAGTTATATATATATATATATTTAACAAAAAAATTAGGGTCATTCTACAATACTCACTCTTTTTGTGAGTTTGGTATCCACTCAATTGTTATCATCAAATATGATGTAGTTGCCATCATATGTGATGGTAATGCTATCCAATGTGATGTTGGTACTTTCCAATTTTATATATATTAAATTTAAATAAATAAATAAAAATTTAGGGTATCAAGTAATGTGATCATAGGTACCAATATATGTGAGGGTAATTACCATCATGTGTGACACTAATACCATCAATGTGACATTTTATCTATTAAAAGTATTACACGCACTAAAAAAAAAGTGTGGGTATTGTTGAATTATCCAAAAAATTGAGGGTGGACACTTTGTAAAATCCAATTATTTAAAAAAAATATATTTAGTGGATCCGCCTATGAGTATAGCCAGGGATGTAGTGAGGAATTTTTCCTAAGTGGGACCAAGATAAATATAGCAATAAAAAAAAATTCAAACAATAACTTGTTACACACAAATAAAACGTATGTTTGTAACATGATTTAACATATGTTATTTTCTCATATATAACAATACTATTTATATTTAGTTAGTCTTTACATAATTCAAAATAATTTTTCTCATCCAATTAGTTTATAAGTTGTAAACTATCTTTTAAACCATAGTAATCATGATTAATAGTTTTTAAACATTTTAGATCAATATTTTTTGTTAAATAATTTAGAAATTACATCGTTGAAGTATACAAATAGTCTGCAGAATTGAGAACCATCTCATGTTCAACGTTCAACAAATAGTTTGCAGACTTGAGAACTATCTCATTTCCAACGTGATTCCCACTATGTGGCACATACATACACTAGTGCGCTACTTGTAAAATGTGGAGGAAACTGTGATATGGTATAAGGCTCACGATATTTAATTCATACCCAGCTTAACTCTGATGTGCCTACTTTTCTTAATTCATACAGCTTCAATTTGATGTGTCACTAAAATTTATGTAACTTAATGCATGTGATTATTAATGATAGCGTCACTAAAGCTTACAAAATCTGTTATTAAGGCATATACATGTCCCTTTTTTATTTCAGAATTTCTTCAAATTTTTGAATGTGACTGTTGTTTCTGTTAAATTAAGACCCAACGAAGTCCCAAAAATGCAGTCACATATTTTCATGAGTGCAAACTTCTTGGTTATTCCAGTTATAGAACACTATATATGAGAAAATAACATAAGTTTAAAAACGATTCTATTAGAACTTTAGGAGTACCATCCAAATGGAGCAACTGAAAGTCTGAAACTACTAGGGTTGAAAGGGCCCCAAGGATGGTAGCAATGTCTTTGACAGTGCCCACCAATGGAAACTCATAATATATAACGAATAGGGCAATGATCTTTAAAGCATTCGTCAACTTCTTACCTTCGACACGTACACCAAATTAATTCAAACAATTTATTAAAAAAATTGAGAGTAACACTAGTAAAAAGCGTCTCTATCTATCGTAATAGGGAATAAATTCAATAAGAAGCCGGTGTAAAGCCCTTTCTTTACACCCTCCAATATCAGTATGACACATAAGTTTTTTAAAGATTTTTACAAATAAGTGAATAGAGACTACCACACACAATCATACTCTCATTAATAACCTATTTACACTAATAAATCAGAAAATTAAAACCTATAAAATTAAAAAAACAAACTATCGTGAAACTCAAGAGGCACCATATGTAAGCCGTTGTACACACTGCTGGAAACTCTTCTAGAGACTCCACCGTCACCGGCGCCCGTTGCTTACCTGGTAAAGGCCGAAATCCACCCTCCAATACTGGTTTTGTCTTCTTTTCCATTTGTTTCCTATTTTTTTTCATTATCAATCCATTGTCTTGTTTTTTGAATATTGATAAAGTTAGTTTTCCGAAGTTATTTGCTTGATTGGGTGACAACCAAACGGAACAAAGTTATTTGCTTAATTGGAGATGTTGTTACGTTTGATGCCACATACTTAACAAATTGCTATAAGATGCCTTTTGTTCCTTTTACTGGGGTTAACTATTGTTAAAGTCCAATGGGCCTAACTCAATCTCAAAAGACGCCTTATGAGATAAGGATTGCCCATTGTCTTATAAACCCATTACTCACTCCAACTATTTCCAATGTGGGATAATAATATCCAACACCCCCCCCTCAAACTCAAGCAAGGAGGTGGAAGCTTGAGTTTGGAATGTAGTGGAACCGGTTTTTTTAGAGAAGATACCGGAAGGAGATTGGCTTGAGGGAAGATGCCTGAACAACGGTATACCGGGCTTGAGACTACAACATTTGTGAAGAGAAGTTGTATAATTGGCTTGAGAGAAGAAAGCCTAACCAACGGTATATCGGGTTTGTATTACAACATTTGGGGGAGTTGTGTATTATTGTAAGTTGGAGTGGATAACCTTACTCTGATACCATGTTAAAGTCCAATGGGCCTAACTCAATCTCAAAAGACGCCTTATGAGATGAGGATTGCCCATTGTCTTATAAACCCATTACTCACTCCAACTATTTCCAATGTGGGATAATAATATCCAACAACTATCATCATCAATCTGTGATGTTTGGATGTGCTTTGCTCGTGAATGAAACAGTTGAATCTTATACATGGTTGTTGAAGACTTGGCTTGAGGCAATGCTTGGATGTGCTCCTTCTACAAAGGCTTGAGGCAATCCTTTTACTGGGGTTAACCAAATCCTCTGTTTATTTTTTTGGCTCTCTGTTCCGTTTGGTTGTCACCCAATCAAGCAAATAACTTTGAAAAACTAACTTTATCAATATTTAAAAAACAAGTCAATGGATTGATAATGAAAAAAATAGGAAACAAGTGGAAAATAAGACAAAACCAATATTGGAGGATAGATTTCGGCCTTACTAGGTAAGCAGCGGCGCCGACGACGGTGGAGTCTCCAGAAGAGTTTCCAGTAGTGTGATTTATGAGTGTAAATAGGTTATTAATGAGAGTGTGATTATGTGTGGTAGTCCCTATTCATTTATTTGTAAAAATCTTAAAAAAAACTGATGTGTCATACTAATATTGGAGGGTGTAAAGTAGGGGTTTTACACCGACTCCTTATTGAATTTATTCTCATCGTAATAATATTTTTAAGGACATTCCTTATCAAAGCCAAGTAAACCGCTAACCAAACCTATTGAACATCATTTTGAAACATGGGAAAAAATCAAATACACCCCCTGAACTTTGGTCTTATATCAAATACACCCATTGTACTTTCAATTTGAAAAATTAACTCCTTGAGCTTCAAGAAAAGACCCAGTTAATCCTTCCATCCAAATTATGTTTGTTTAATTAACAACGTCATGTGATCCACATAAAATAAAACTCTCCCTCATAGTCGGTTCTCTCTATTTCCTAAAAACAAAACAGTTAGTTCTTCCTCTCCTCCCATCCCAAGACTCAGCAGCAGCACCTCTCACGGCCCACTTACAGCCACACTGTAACCGGCCTCCATGACAGCCACCAGCCACACCGTGAACAAACAAGTTTCTTTTCCTTTTTTTTCTGTGTGTTGTTCTTTTGATCAAAGTTGAGTTCTTTTTTTCTCTGTCATCTGAAGCATCCCTCACTAATTCTTCCACGATTCAATGAACCTAAAAATAAGGAATGCCAATCATATACATGATTGATTGTTTTACTCTCTTAGTGGTTGTACCAATTATTAGTAGGTTTTATTGCAATGTAGTATTACTTGATTTTTTATTCTGGTTTTACTGGGTATTTAGGATCTTTTATGTTATCGATG
Source organism: Fagus sylvatica (assembly GCA_907173295.1). NCBI lineage: Eukaryota > Viridiplantae > Streptophyta > Magnoliopsida > Fagales > Fagaceae > Fagus > Fagus sylvatica. Next base: position 29,802,188 of record OU015769.1, read on the forward strand.
ATTAATCTGAATTTGATTTTTTTTTTCATTGTTTCGAATCAGGGCCAGCTATGGGTAGAGGTGTAAGCTTCACCGACACAACTGACCAAACCGTAAGAACCGCACCGAACCAAACCGCAACCGATCTTAATAGGTGCAGGTACAGGTGCGTGTAATAGGAAAACCGCAGAAAACCGCACCGCACCTCTCCGATTACACCCCTAGTATATTATACTTGTATGCTAATGCTATATGTAGGTGATGTTATATTATATTTGTATGCTAATGGTATGTGAAGGTTGAGATTGAGTTATATTTGTATAAGGATGATATATATGTGCAGGTTGAGATTTAAAATTATGATTCATTCTATGAGATATGTATGTTATAATTTTTTTTTTTCTTAAATATTCAGGTTGAGATTGGAAATTATGATTTATATTTGTATGTTATAGTTAGCCAAATTTTTGAGTTGTTGTAAATGTGGATTTTTTAAATTCAAATTGACATTTGGACTAGCCCAATCCGACCCAAATGAGTCCAACCCAAACCGCAAGACCGCACCTACACCGCACCACACCAAACCGCACCGCGCCAAAACCGATTTTAATAGGTGCAGGTGCAGGTGCATGTAATAGAAAAACCGCACTATAAGGTATAGGTGCATAAATCCGGAGAAAACCGTACCACACCTCACCGATTACACCCCTAGCTATGGGGTAAGCCTAGCAAGTCCCTATGCTAGGACAACCCCCCACCCTAGGGCAACCAAAAGGGAAAAAAAAATATAAAAAAAAAAAAAAAAAATTATACATATACATCAGGAAAAAAAAAATGGTATTCATAAAATAAAATTTTTATTAGAGGGCAAAAAATATATTCAGAGGACAAAAAAAAATATTGGGTAAAAATAAAAAATAATCATAAACCAAGGGCAAAAAAAATATTTAGAGGGCAAAAATAAAATATTCAAGGGCAAAAATAAAAAATAATCATAACTCATAAACCAATTACCAATACACGGGAGGGCAAAAAAAATATTCAAGGGAAAAAATAAAAAATAATCAGAACTCATCAACCAATTACCAATACATGGGAGGGCAAAAAAAATATTCAAGGGCAAAAATAAAAAATAATCAGAACTCATCAACCAATTACCAATACACAGGAGGGCAAAAAAAATATTCAAAGGGCAAAAATAAAATATAATCATAAAACACCCAACAGATCTAAGCTATAATCCAACAGATCTAACCAAAACTAAACCCAAAAAAAAAAAAAAAAAAAAAAAAAAAAAAAAAAAAAAAAAATCCCTAAATCACAATCCAGAAAAATCCAAAACACCTTGAAACCACCGGTCCACCACGATCAGCCACTAGATCCTATAACCACCAGTACAAAGAACTAAAGGAGGAGCAGCCAAGCAGTAGCCAGCCACCGCCACGCGCAAGGCACGCAGCACGTAGACGCACGGCGACACGCAGACCGACAGACCCACGACGGCACGCAGATCGGTGAACGCACGGCGGCATCTCACGCAGCACGCACACGCCTCACGGCCGGACTCCGGTATTTCTCTCTCTCTCTCTCTCTCTCAGATGCTGTTTTTGAAATTTGAGTGGCTTGTTTGCTTTAATGCTTTTACTGGCTTGGTTTTGTTTTTATGCACAAATGCTTTTTTTTTTTGGATAAGTTATGCACAGATGCACTTGTCACTTTAATGGCTTTTACTGGGGGCTAGGGACAGCGGTGGGTCATATGTGCACATGCACTGACCTGTTTGCTTTTATTCTTTTTTTTTATTATTGAATTATTTTTTATACTTTGATCGAATATATTGTGATTTGTGTGAGTGCTATAGTGTTTATGTTTGTGAGTATTTATTTTATATTTATTTGAGACTTTGAATGTTGTGTTGTTGAATTATTTGAGATTTTGAATGTTGTGTTGTTGAGTGTTTATTTGAGACCTTAAATGTTGTGTTGTTGTATGTGAATGTTGTGTGGTTGAGTATTTATTTAAGACTTTAAATGTTGGCATGTGTGGTATGGTTGTGTTTGTATTGACCGAATATTGTAGACTTGTAGTGTTATTTTTATTCTTTGGATGGGAGTGCTGCGCATTAAATTTATTTGTTTGTGTTGTGTTTTTATTTTTATTTTTTTATGGGAACGTAATAGTGTTATTAACACTAAAACATTTTTTAGTTAAAAACTATTAAATCTAAAATAATATTAATAGGTATTAGTTTAGATTTTTAGGAGTGTAATATAATTTTTTATTATTTGAACGAGATTATAATATCATATAGGTTGTAGGTACTAGGTACTATGACGAAGAATGAGAATGACAAGAACAGAGTGAAGTCTCGAAAACAAAAGTCGGGATATTATAATAGAAAAGTCAAGCAACGAAAAGATATAATGGCAAAATCATTAAAGGGTTTGATTTCTAACCTATTTAATGCAAGAATTCAAAAATCTCAATCTTCAAGTCAAGTTGAAGAAGCTAGTGGTGAAGATATGAATGAAGTCCATGTGGAGCCTAACGAAAGTGTTGTAGCAAATGAAGAATTTAGTGAGAAAGAAGCTAGTGGTGAAGAAATTGATGAGGCTTATGAGAGTGAAGGTGTTGATGTAGCAAATGATGAATTTAGGGAAGAGCATAATGAAGATAATTTTGGAGATTGAGGTGTCAATGAAGAAGCTAGTGTAAGTATGCTTGATCTTGAGAAAGATATTGATGTGAACTACAATCCGGGGTTGTGAGGAATTATTAATGACATTAAGAGGGTAATGTTAGTTAAAAAATGTCCTATTAAGATCTTAAAACAAAATGAGGAGTTTCCAAAAGAACCGAATCGTAGGAGACACTTTTCTTCTAAACTTTACACTTGTGATCGTCCAAATGGTGAGAAACAAGAAATGAAGTAGCTTGTGTATTCAAATGGGTTGGATAGGGTCTTTTGTTTTTGTTGCAAGTTATTCAAGCATAACCAATGACAACTTGTTTGGCTGAAGAAGGAACTAGTGATTGGCATAACCTTCCTACAAAGCTCAGAGATCATGAAAAGAATCCAGAACACAACCACAATATCGTGAAGTGGGTGGACTTGCAAATGAGACTTAAACAAGAAATAACAATTGACAAACAAATGAAGGCACTAATTAACAAAGAGAGAGTTTGTTGGAAGTTGATACTAGCTCGAATAATTAGGGTTGTGAAGACTCTTTCTCGAAATAGTTTGTCATTTTGTGGAAGTAATGAGAAGATTTATGAGAAGAATAACGGGCTTTTTTGTCAACTTATTAAATTTCTTGCGGAATTTGATACTATTATGAAAGATCACCTTCGACGTGTGGTAGATAAAGAAGTTCAAAATCATTATCTTAGTCACAAAATTCAAAATGAATTGATAAGCTTGTTGGCAAATGAGATTAAAGAAGAAATTAGAAGAAAGATTTTAAAAGTAAAGTACTTTTCGGTTATCCTTGATTGTATTCCGGATCTAAGTCATGAAGAACAAATGTTGATTGCTATAAGATGTGTGGATGTTGAGGATGCAAGTGAAGTTAAGGTGGAGGAGTTCTTTCTTAGGTTTATAAAAGTTGATGACACGTCGGGATTTGGGCTTTTCAAGCGACTTGAAAATACTTTGGTAGATCTTAAACTCAACATTAATGATATAAGAGGACAAAATTATGACAATGACTCAAATATGAAGGGTAAACATCAAGGTGTACAAAAAAGGTTACTTGATGTAAATCCTAGAGCATTTTATGTTCCATGTGGATGTCATACCTTAAACCTTACACTATGTGATATGGCAAAATCTTGTGTTAAAGCAAGAAATTTTTTTGCATATGTGCAAAAGGTTTATACTTTGTTTTCGGGTTCAACACATCGGTGGGATGTTCTTAGAACATATGTGAAGGGCTTGTCACCAAAGACATTGTCAGTAACTCGTTAGGAAAGTCATATTGAGAGTGTTAAAGCAATAGAAGTCAAGCGGCGGAATTAAAAGATGCTTTGATTGAAATTTCAAATATTTCTAAAGATGATGTTGTGATGGCGGAAGCTAAAGGCTTATGTAATAATGCTTTGGAAGATTTTGAGTTCTTGATAAGCTTGTGTATTTGGTACAAAATCTTAGACAAAATTAATTGGGTTAGTCAAGTACTTCAAAAAGAAGAGGTCGATTTTGATAATGCAATTATAAAAATAAAGGACCTTATTTTATTCTTTGAGAAGTTTAGAGAAGATGGTTTTCTAGACTTAATGGAGGAAGATAGAGAGTTTGCAAGGAAAGTTGGTATTGAACCGGAATTTAGAATAAAAAGAATAGTTCGTAGAAAGAAGCAATTTGATGAGGATGTGGGAAAGGATGCCAATAGAAGTCAATCACCGGAAGAGAAGTTTAAAGTTACCTACTTCTACCACATTATAGATCAAGCTCTTACATCACTTAAAGATCGGTTTGAGCAATTTCAACGTTATGAAGAAATCTTTAGATTTTTGTTGAATGGAAAGTTCAAAAGCATTAGTGAAGACAAATTGATTGAACATTGCAACCAATTACAAAGTTTCTTGGAATATAAAGAACATTGTGATATTTATGGGGATGAGTTATTTTAAGAACTTAGACATTTGAAAACATTATTACCGAAAAATCGATTGACATCCTTAATACTATAAAGTCTTATTGGGAAGAGGGTGGATTTCAAACAGTATGGGTTGCATATCGCATTTTGTTAACTATACCGGTTACAATTGCTTCAGTGGAAATGAATTTCTCTAAGTTGAAGTTAATAAAAACTTATTTTCGGACTACTATGTCACCAAAGAGATTAATTGGCTTAGCTATGATCTCAACAAACATCCTTCGGTAATAATGTTTTCAAATGTCTAAGTTCTTGAAATAACTCATCCCCATAAATATCACAATGTTCTTTATATTCCAAGAAACTTTGTAATTGGTTGCAATGTTCAATCAATTTGTCTTCATTAATGCTTTTGAACTTTCCATTCAACAAAAATCCAAAGATTTCTTCAGAGCTTGATCTATAATGTGGTAGAAGTAGGTAACTTTAAATTTCTCTTCCGGCGATTGACTTCCATTGGCATCCTCTCCCACATCCTCATCAAATTGCTTCTTTCTACAAACTACTCTTTTTATTCTAAATTCTGATTTAATACCAACTTTCCTTGCAAGCTCTCTACCTTCCTCCATCAAGTCTAAAAAACCATATTCTCTAAGCTTCTCAAAGAATAAAATGAGCTCCTTTATTTTTATAATTGCATTCTCAAGATCGATCTTTTCTTTTTGAAGTACTTGACTAACCCAATTAACTTTGTCTAAGATTTTGTACTAAATACACAAGCTTATCAAGAACTCAAAATCTTCCAAAGCATTATTACACAAGTCTTTAGCTTCCGCCATCACAACATCATCTTTAAAAATATTTGAAATTTCAATCAAAACATCTTTTAATTCCGTCGCTTGACTTCTATTGCTTTAACACTCTCATTATGACTTTCCCAACAAGTTACTGACAATGCCTTTGGTGACAAGCCCTTCACATATGTTCTAAGAACATCCCACCGATATGTTGAATCCGAAAACAAAGTATAAACCTTTTGCACATACTCAAAAAAATTTCTTGTTTTCACACAAGATTTTGCCATATCACATAGTGTAAAGTTTAAGGTATGACATCCACATGGAACATAAAATGCTCTAGGATTTACATCAAGTAATCTTTTTTGTACACCTTGATGTTTACCCTTCATATTTGAGTCATTGTCATAAATTTGTCCTATTATATCATCAATGTTGAGTTTAAGATCTACCAAAGTATCTTCAAGTCGCTTGAAAAGCCCAAGTCCCGACGTGTCATCAACCTTTATAAACCCAAGAAAGAACTCTTCCACCTTAATTTCACTTGCATCATTAACATCCACACATCTTATAACAGTCGACATTTGTTTTTCATGATTTAAATCCGGAGTACAATCAAGGATAACCGAAAAGTATTTTGCTTTTAAAATCTTTCTTCTAATTTCTTCTTTAATCTCATTTGCCAACAAGCTTATCAACTCATTTTGAATTTTGTAACTAAGATAATGATTTTGAACTTCTTTATCTATCACACTCCGAAGGTGATCTTTCATAATAGGATCAAATTCTACAAAGAATTCAATAAGTTGACAAAAAAACCCGTTATTTTTCTCATAAATCTTCTCATTACTTCCATAAAATGGCAAACTATTTCGAGAAAGAGTATTCACAACCCCAATTATTCGAGCTAGTATCAACTTCCAATGAACTCTCTCTTTGTTGATTAGTGCCTCCATTTGTTTGTCAATTGTTGCTTCTTGTTTAAGTCTCATTTGCAAGTCCACCCACTTCACGACATTGTGGTTGTGTTCTGAATTCTTTTCATGATCTCTGAATTTTGTAGGAAGGTTATGCCAATCACTAGTTCCATCTTCAGCCAAACTAATTGTCATTGGTTTATGCTTGAATAACTTGCAACAAAAACAAAAGACCCTATCCAACCCATTTGAATACACAAGCCACTTCTTTTCTTGCTTCTCACCATTTGGATGATCACAAGTGTAAAGTTTAGAAGAAAAGTGTCTCCTACGATTCGGTTCTTTTGGAAACTCATCATTTTCTTTTAAAATCTTAATGGGACCTTTTTTAACTAACATTATCCTCTTAGTGTCATTAATAATTCCCCACAACCCCGAATTATAGTTCATATCAACATCTTTCTCAAGATCAAGCATACTTACACTAGCTTCTTCATTAACACCTCCATCTCCAAGATTATCTTCATTATGCTCCTCCCTAAATTCATCATTTGCTACATCAACACTTTCACTCCCATGAGCCTCATCTATTTCTTCACCACTAGCTTCTTCCTTACTTAATTATTTATTTGCTACAACACTTTCGTTAGGCTCCACATGGACTTCATTCATATCTTCACCACTAACTTCTTCAACTTGACTCGAAGATTGAGATTTTTGAATTCTTGCATTAAATAGGTTAGAAATTGAATCCTTTAATGATTTTGCCATTATATCTTTTCGTTGCTTGACTTTTCTATTATAATATCCCGACTTTTGTTTTCGAGACCTTACTCTGTTCTTGTCATTCTTATTCTTGGTCATAGTACCTAGTACCTACAACCTATATGATATTACAATCTCGTTCAAATAATAAAAAATTATATTACACTCCTAAAAATCTAAATTAATACCTATTAATATTATTTTAGGTTTAATAGTTTTTAACTAAAAAATGTTTTAGTGTTAATAACACTATTACGCTCCCATAAAAAAATAAAAATAAAAACACAACACAGACAAATAAATTTAATGCGCAACACTTCCATCCAAAAAATAAAAATCACACTACAAGTCTACAAGATTCGGTCAATACAAACACAACCACACCACACATGCCAACATTTAAAGTCTTAAATAAATACTCAACCACACAACATTCACATACAACAACACAACATTTAAGGTCTCAAATAAATACTCAACAACACAACATTCAAAATCTCAAATAATTCAACAACACAACATTCAAAGTCTCAAATAAATATAAAATAAATACTCACAAATACAAACACGACAGCACTCACACAAATCACAATATATTCGATCAAAGTACAAAAAATAATTTAATTAAAAAAAAAAGAATAAAAGCAAACAAGTTAGTACATTTGCACATATGACCCACCGCTGTCCTCAGCCCCCAGTAAAAGCCATTAAAGTGACAAGTGCATAACTTATCCACAAAAAAAAAAAAAAAAAAAGCATCTGTGCATAAAAACAAAACCGAGCCAGTAAAAGCATTAAAGCAAACAAGCCACTCAAATTTCAAAAATAGCATCTGAGAGAGAGAGAGAGAGAGAGAGAAGAGAGAGAGAGAGAGAGAGAAATACCGGAGTCTGGCTCTGAGGTGTGCGTGTGTCGCGTGAGATGCCGCGTGCGTGCCGCCGGTCTACGTGCCACCGTGCGTCTGCGTGTGGCGTGCCTTGCGCGTGGTGGTGGCTAGCTGCTGCTCGACTGCTCCTCCTTCAGTTCTTTGTGCCGGTGGACCGGTGGTTACGAGATCTAATGGCTGATCGTGGTGGACCGGTGTTTTCAAGATGATTTGGGATTTTTCTAGATTGTGATTTATGGATTTTTTTTTCTCATGTTTGGTGAAGTTGTGTTTTGCCGGTAACGTATGTTGTATTGTTTTATTTGTATTTTATTTTTGGGTTTAGTTTTGGTTAGATCTGTTGGTCTATCGGGTGTTTTATGATTATATTTTATTTTTGCCCTTGAATATTTTTTTTGCCCTCCCGTGTATTGGTAATTGGTTTGAGTTATGATTATTTTTTATTTTTGCCCTTGAATATTTTTTTTGCCCTCCTATGTATTGGTAATTGGTTTATGAGTTATGATTATTTTTTATTTTTGCCCTTGAATATTTTTTTTTTGCCCTCTAAATATTTTTTTTGCCCTTGGTTTATGATTATTTTTTTATTTTTGCCCAATATTTTTTTTGTCCTCTGAATATATTTTTTGCCCTCTAATAAAAATTTTATTTTATGAATACAATTTTTTTTTTTGATGTATATGTATAATATTTATTTTATTATAGTATATATATATATATATTTTTTTTCCCTTTTGGTTGCCCTAGCCTAGGGGCTTGCTGGGCCTACCCCAGGACCGGCCCTAGACTTACATAAACTTCAACGACAAAGGCCAAGGCAAGGATGAGAAAGAACCATATCAAAAAAAAGGATGAGAAAGAACGCAGTAGCAATAGATGATAACCTCACCATTTTATCTCTAGGATGGAGAAGAGAAATTCCAAAATAATGAAGTGCTACCAAATGAGAATAATGAAGCACTCAAGCCTCAAGTCAATATATATATATATATATCTTCTTCACGCATATGACATGCCAAACTCCGATTCATCACCAATATATTTAGTAAAAAAAAAAATTATGGAAAGAAACATGAAAGATCTATTTCTATTTATCTTGTCATTATTATGAAATAGCTTAAGTTTTCTGTTATATAGATAAATACTATTAAGATATAACTACTATTAAAGTTTATGAAATCCTATACATTGATAATAGAGTATATATACGACACCATCATATTTGTTAGTAGATTTTTGTAAATCATATCATATTCTTTTGTAAAAAAAATAAAAAAAAATAAATAAAATGTGAAAAGAAGCAGGAAAGATATATTTCCATTTAAGTTGTTATTATTACCAAATAGCTTATATCACTATTAAGACTATAACTCCATATTAAAGTTTAGAAATCTTTTTTTCAAAAAAAAAAAAAAAAAAAAGTTTATGATAATTAGGCATTGATAATAGATATATACGACACTATCATAAAGTTTATGAAATCCTAGGCATTGATTATAGAGTATATATACGACACCATCATATTTGTTAGTAGATTTTTGTAAATCATATCATATTCTTTTGTAAAAAATAAATAAAATAAATAAAATGTGAAAAGAAGCAGGAAAGATATATTTCCATTTAAGTTGTTATTATTACCAAATAGCTTATAAACACTAGTAAGACTATAACTTCATATTTTTTTTTTGATCATTAAAAAGGAGTATATATAAACTAGGATCCGGAAAGATCCGCATTGCAAATAGCTACAAAGGACTGGGGACCTGTACAAAAATTCAAAGGACCCCAGGACATATGCTGCAAAGACCATTTGGCAAGATCATGGGGAGCTCTATTAGCTTCACGTCTAACCCAACAAAGATTCCACCAAGAAAGTCCAGACATTAAATCAGCAAAAATAAGCATCCCCGACTTGATCAACCACGGACAACTTCTTATCCTATTAACAGCTTCCACACAAGTTTTACAATCAGATTCAACAATGACTTTAGACAGATCATGTGCTATAGCTAGCTGTCCAGCCCAAATAATAGCATCAGCCTCAGCTTGAAGAGGGAGGATGGTTTCTACCTTTTTTGAAAAAGCAAATACCAACTTCCCTCTCCAGTCTCGGGCGACAGCAGCAATAGATGAAAAACGAGGGCCTACTGCTGCATCACAGTTGATCTTAATGATTCCAAAATTTGGTCGGACCCATCCTTCATTCCCATTGGAGAGAGAGCTAGAGGTACCCGAAGCCCTGAGACTAGAACAATGATCACTCCACAATCTTCTAAAATTATTCATAATTTCCCCAGCCTCCACAGTACGTTCATCATAAACTTTAGAGTTTCTAGCTTTCCAAACCAGATCTAGAATTAAAGTGCCATGAAGCAAAAAGTAATCAGGAAACACCAGATTATCTGATGGAAACATAATTACTTCCACTAAATCAGCAGCATTATCTAAGTGAAAGAGTTCAGTTTTGATGCCATAAATGCCAAACCACAGAGCTCGAGCTAGTTCGCATTCCCAAAAAACATGGACCACAGATTCACAAAAAGAATTGCATAATGGACAAGAATTATCAAAGTTAGTCAAGAACCTACTCAAAGAGTCTCTGGTAGGAAGAGCACCCACCGCTATTCTCCATAGTAGCATTTTGAGGCGTTGGTGTAAGCTAGACTTCCAAATCTGATTCATCAATACATTGACCTCAGGGTCCGCAGCTTCTCGACACACCTCTTTAAAAGCAGACTTGACTGAAAACTCTCCATTTGTTGTCTTCATCCAAATCCACTTGTCCATTTGGTTGATTCTCCACCTTGGTATATTTTGAATGGCTTGAATAGTGTCTGAGTCAAATAGAGAAGTTAAGGTATCCATGTTCCAGTCTGTTTTTGCTTGATTCATCAGTTGGGAAACCGCCAAGCAGGGGATTTCTTCTAATGAGGCTTTAGGCAGAGGAATGAAATCTGTAAGGCCAGGAACCCATGGCTCACTCCATACAAGGATAGAATCACCCGATCCTACCAATTTACACGCACCCCGAGCCAACAGAGACTTTGCTCTTTCAATACCCCTCCAAGCAAAAGAGGCTGATCTAGCTGGGGGTGAATTCAGCCATTTGGAGCCCACATGGTATTTTGCTGTAAGAACTTTAATACAAAAACTATCCCGGCCTGATAACACCCACCAAGCCAATTTGGCTATCATTGCTTCATTGAAGCTTTCAAAGGATCGAAATCCTAAACCTCCAACAGAGAGAGGTTGACAAAGTTCCTTCCAGGCCACCGGGGAATAGTATTTGTTACCAGACTTTTTTGGGCTCCACCAAAATTTTCGAACAATACCATCCAGATCTGAACACAGCTTTTTAGGAAGCCTACACATCGCCATTGTGTAAACAGGGGCTGATTGAGCAACTGATTTGATGAGCGTAGCCCGACCCATCCAAGATAAGTTTTTACTTTTCCACCCATTGGTTCGAGCCTCCAGCTTCTCCTTAACATAAGCAAAATCTTTGGATTTATTCTTGGTGAGGAACAGGGGAACCCCCAAATACTTCACTCCTTGTGAGAGTTGTTTGAATCCCCATTCATTCTTCACTTGAGAAATGAAGTTGCGATGCACCCCCTTAGAGGCAAATATGCCCGATTTCTCTACACTAATGGATTGCCCAGACCACAAGCAATACTTCTCCAAACATTTCATTAGAGCATCCACCTCACTAACCTTTGCTCCACAAAAAAGGAGGACATCATCAGCATAGAATAGCTTAGTAATGGAAGCAGCTCCCACTCCCAATTTCACACCTGTTATGGATCCCCTGGCAACCTCTCTATTGATTAACTTTGCTAAAACATCAGCACAAAGAATAAATAGATATGGGGATAGAGGATCCCCCTGTCGAAGCCCTCTAGAGGGGGTTATGGAGGTGCTCTTAGTACCATTCAATAGGAGAGTAAATTGAACTGTTGAGATGCACTGATAGATAAGATCAACAAACTTCTGATCGAATCCCACGACCCGCAGCACTGCCAGAATAAACTCCCATTCCAAACTGTCATATGCCTTCTTAAAGTCTAGCTTGAACCCAACACTTCCTTTTTTTCTTTTCATTTGATTAAAGGTGTGAACAACTTCTTGAGCCAACACAACGTTTTCAGTTATCCACCTATCTGGGACAAAAGCAGCTTGGGAGTGATCAATTAATTTAGGCATAATTGGTCGAAGCCTCATGACCAAAATCTTGGAAATAATCTTGTAATAAAAATTACACAAGCTGATGGGTCTGAACTGGTTAAAATTGCACGCACCTTGGCTTTTGGGAATTAAGGTGATGTAAGTTTGATTCATTTGTCTCAGTAACCAACCATCGCGAAAGAAGCTCTGCACAGCGGAGATAACCTGAGGCCCAACTATGTTCCAATATTTTTTGAAGAAGAGACCAGGAAGTCCATCTGGACCAGGGGCTTTGTGAGCATTCATCTCCCATACTACTTTCTTGACTTCATCTGCATCCGGAACTCTAGACAAACGATCATTCTCAGATTCAGAAATACTAGGCTCCATTAACCCTTCCATATCATTTGGAATTTGAGGGTGGGTGGACTGAAATACATTTGCAAAATTTTGAGTGAAGTAAGCAGAGATATCTTCTTTGGAATGAATCCAAACTCCATTGTCAAGTTTAATTTCAGCTATCTGATTTTTACGTCTCCGAATCAAGGTGGACAAATGAAAAAATTTGGAATTTCGATCACCTTCCTTTAGCCAGAGTTCTCTGGATTTTTGCCTCCACTTAATCTCTTCCCTCTCTAACCATTCATTAAGTTCCAGTTGAATGGCCGCCTCCTTGGCCAAATTTTCTTGACTTGGGTCCATAACTTGAATAACTTTGAGTCTCTCCTCCAACTCGCGAATTCTAGCTCTTGTAAGCCCAAAGGTGGTTCTGTTCCAAACAATAAAATCTTTTTGCACTCTCTGAATTTTCTTTACAAGACGATAATGATGAGATCCAGCATCCTGCAAATTCCAGGCTTGACTAACCACATCCGTACTTGACTCATCCCTGGACCACATGGCTTCGAACCTGAAGGGCTTGGCTCCTTTGCTCAAATCTAAGTGAGTATCAAGAACAATTGGATTGTGGTCAGAGTTTTGTGCCGTAAGGTGCCTAACACCCGCCTTGGGGAAAAGGCTTTGCCAATCTGCATTACAAAGGCCTCTATCCAATCTCTCACGAACATTAGCCCAACCAACTCTTTTATTAGACCACGTAAATTTTGGACCACTAAATCCCAGGTCAATGGCACCAACCTCAGAGACAAATTGTTGAAAGCTTCTCGATGAATTTGTCCCTTTACTGGAACCTCCTTTTTTCTCCGAGCTTTAGCCACACTATTGAGATCACCAATCATAAGCCAGTGCCCCGCGAATCTACTAATAAGGTCTTCCATAAGACTCCAAAATTTCTTTCTTTTAGCAAAATAAGGCGGCCCGTAGACCGCTAACAAAAGCCATACATTATTTGGAGGATCAGAATAAACTAATGCTGCAATTACATGAGAATTAGAAAACACAATTTCCAACTCAACTCCTAACTTCCAAAAGATAGCAAGACCGCCAGCTTTACCAACTCTATCAACACCAAAAAAATTAGCAAAGCCCATGCCTACTTTGAGTTTCTCTAATTTGGGAGATTTAACTTTTGTTTCCGCCAAGAAGAGCACATCAGGACCCTCATCCCTGACAAGAGCCTTGAGCGATCTTGCTGTCGGGGCTCTCCCAACACCCCGACAGTTCCAAGACATAAGCCTCATGGGGGAGGTGGGGGCATGATAAGGCCCGCCACCTCGGCCATTTGGATTGGGAGGGATTCCAACACCATATCTTGATTCTCTTCAACTACCATTTGCTTCTCTGCTCCACCTTCAAATAGCTTCCTTCCTTCTTCCTTCATATTCCTTCCTTTAGCCCGAGCCATAGCCTTCAGAGAAATGTTCTTGGTTAATTTTTTTTTCTTTTGTTGGCTCAGTTTGGGCTTCAATGGGATCTAGGCTTCTTTTGATTTTTTTGGAGGATGGTCAGTTAATTCAATATCCACTTCTTCAGCCTTACGCTTACCATATCTAGTTCCACTAGGCCCAATAGAAGATTCTCCCACTTGGATTGTATCTAATAGCTGACAACCCACACTACTTTGGGCCCAAGGATAGATGGATCCTCTATTTTGTTTTGGCCCACTAAAAGAAGCAGGTTGGATGTTTAGAGGAGCAGGCCCCATTTTAAAACAAATAAAAGCCTCTGAGAGGCTGAGACTGGGGTCAGAGATAGGGAGGTGGTAAGGGGACAGGCTATGGATAGAGGGAGTCTCAATATGAGAGGGGTAGTCTAGGGATGGGTTGGATCTGACAGAGGTAAGGGAAGGTGTGCTGATCAGATGAGGCGTATGAGGCGGTTGGTATGGTAGATGGCGTGTGTCAGGTGGGTTGGTGACAATTTCTAGATCTGAAGACACGTGTAAAGCTCCTCGGGGAGGGCAATCGACGTTCACCCCAAGAACAGTGAAAGCGGTTGAGGTGGTCGATTCAGGGGGTCGATGTGGTGGTTCTTGAGATGGGGGAGGCCGGAAGTTATGGTTTGAGGGTTGGATGGAGGGTATTACGGTTAAAATCGAATTTTCTGTGTTGGGCATGGTTGCAAACGGTGGAGGTGGTGCGACAAGCGGTGGAGGTGGTGCGAGTGAAGATGATGATGAGGCTCTATTTGCCTGGAAAAGACCAGATCTATTGTCAAGATGATGTTTCTGGGATTGGGTTTGTCTAACCCGCAACATGTAGTCTTGGTTTGATGATTTTGGTCCTGGGATGATCTCTGTTAATCGTGAGGATTTTGGTTCTGCAGGGTTGGCTTGGATCCAAACACCATATCCTTTGGGGCCAACATCCCATTTCAGCTCCATCTCAGAGGGTGGATCAAATCTGCATTCTGGTTTGAGATGACCCATTCTGCCGCACTGAAAACAAAAGTCGGAGAGCCTTTCGTACCTGAAATCAAACCACACACTTGGTTGAGGGCTTTGGTCCATGAGGAAACCACACTTGAGAGGTGCATATGCTTCTATTTCAACTTTTATTCTCATAAATTTGCCCAGAGTAATTGATCCATTCTCATTGAGATCGATTTTATGCAGTAGACCCAGATGTTGGCTGATTCGTTTGGCATTATCAATGGTCATATAGTGAATGGGGAGGTTGTGGACTTGGACCCAAAAGGTTGTTGTTGAGAAATCCAATTCATGGGGGAGGGAATCTGGGCTCCAATGCCGAAGCATTAAATGTTTGCCATCAATATTCCAAGGACCAGCAGAGAGAATGTGCACCACATCTTGTTCTGAGGTGAATTTGAATAAAAAAGTGTTGTGGCCTAAGGAAGCAATGGATAAACCATTCGTATCCTTCCAAGCTTTCTGAATAATACCAGTAGCTTTGTTGTAGTTGACTTCTTTGGCTGAAATTAATTTGCCAATTAGTGTGAGTTTGGTCAAATTATCAGCAGTAGAAGGATCTGAAATGAGAGAAATGGGTCTGTTGCTGGAATTATTCTTTATCTGTATGATTTGGTTGAGAGTTGCTTGTGGGTGTTGAGATGTTGAACTTGTGGTGTGGGTGTCCATGGTGAAAGAGGTTCAGTGTATGGGAAAGGATGGGCATGAACTAATCTAATGGAATGGGTAGGTGAGGGGAGATGAAAATTAATTCCTATAGAAGATGGAGATAGGGATCGAGAAATTGCAGAGAATCTATTGGTTAATTCATGAAGGTTTTGTATCCTGTGAATGTAGAGGATGGGAATTGGTCATTGATAATTGATGGGCGCGAGCTGAAGGAAGTGAAAGGAGAGCAAAGGGGGAACACTCATAGGGAGGGGAAAACCTCAGAGAGGGGATGACTTCACAGAGGAAGTGGGGTATAAGCACTATAACTTCATATTAAAGTTTATGAAATCCTATACATTGATAATAGAGTATATATATGACACCGTCATATTTGTTGTTATATTTTTGTAAATCATATCATATTCTTTTGTAAAAAAAAAAAAAAATGTGAAAGAAACATGGAAAGATATATTTCCATTTATGATTGTTACCAAATAGCTTAAGTTTTATGTTATATATATATATATATATATATATATATATATATACAATATAAATATATATAAATTACACTATTAGTACTCCATATTAAAGTTGATGAAATCCTAGACATTAATTGATAATAGAATATATATATATACGTTACCATCATATTTGTTATTTTACAATAAAAGTTGCATAAGACACCATTATATTTGTTATTATATGTTTATAAATCATATCATATATTATTTAATAAAATTTGTGTATTACATGTTGTCGTTATGCTAAGTGAATACTCTTTCATTTTCTTTCCCATTTTGTTTTTCTTCATTTTTTCTCCTATCATGTAGCAAACTATAAGTTCATTAACATAGTTTGTTTTAAGTTAAAATCTATTGTCAAAATTTAAATAAGTTTAAACATATCATTCCAATTGAAATTCTATTACTAAAATTATAAAAGAAATTTCATGATTTAATTTTTAATTTTTTAATAATCTACCATAAAAGTTTTGTTTTAATTATAATTATTTTGTTATTACTAATATAAACATGTATGAACATAATGATTTTTTTTTTTTCTAGCATAGAATAAAGCATGATAAAACATAAAAAGTATAAACAATGTCAGTATTAAAAGAAAAGGGATCCACCAGTGAAAGAAACTCTTGAAGAGATGGATATTATTGACGGTTGAATAATAATATTGAGTCCATTACAACCAGTATTCATATTATATAAGCAAACCCTAATTGACTTAAAATAGAAAATTACAAAGAAAAAAAATACCATTATTATGCAAAAATTGAGTAATAAAAATAAAACGCTCTGGCATAGCATCTAAACCTAAAAAATTTGAGGTAAAACTGGCGGATTATTGGTCACTTAATTAATAATATGCCTCATCGTCATTTAGGGCTTTCCAAAAATATCTTATGGGTCCCATAATTCCTCCTGGATAAAAAGTTACGATCTATTTAGGGCATCCATAAAATCAAGGATGTCGAGAAGCTCGTTTGGTCTTTTGGGGCTTGAACTATTCCTTAAATTCTTCTGCTAGCCATCCTGCGTCATATGTGCTGAATATATAGTGGTAATATATAAAGGGTAAAACTTATGCTGAATATATAGTGGTAATATATAAATAGTAAAACTTAAGCACAGTTCTTTAGGTCAAGAACATTAGGTTCTTAGTTGAATTCAAATATATTGAATATAAATATTCTTGGAAAAGATAACATTATTTGTGTTTTATTGGTTAATGCAATCATGTGTTTGAATTTAATTAGAAAATCTAATGTACTGTACTTAAATTTTACACATATATAAAAGCATGCCCAATATGAATTGGCATTCCATATTAGGACAAAAAATGGGAGTTTTGGGAGGGCTTATCTCCCTTTGTGGAGCATATTACTTTCAGTAGGTGAATATGCAATCCCTGCAATATTTCCATCACATGTCTCATTTTTCCATTGTAACCAAACAGATCTAAATCCTCAAATCTCTTTTCCCAACTGTCGGCCTCCACGGCTTTGACGCCATGGCCACTGTAAACGCCCTATGAAACTCACCATGACTACCACAGTACCACGCTGAGCACCAGTTCTCAAACTTCAAGGAAAAGTTCAGCAAGGCAACCGAGATGAGCACCCTTACAAGTTTGGTGTATTCAAGGAAAACTTGCGCTAAGCCAAGGGCCACCAGAAGTTGAACCTTACCGCTGTCCACAATGTCACCAAGCTCTCCGATCTCATTTCCACAAAGTTCTGGAGCAACTTTGTTGGCTTGAAATTTTCTATTGTTCTATTCTCCGATACAATTGGTTTTAACATCCTTTAGGGCATATCCCTTTTTCAACTAAAACGTTCTTTGAAAGTTGTAGGTCCTTATCAATTTGTGCATTAGGGGTAGGTTCCTCAAACAAATATGTGGTAACTTCCAATTTCTATGTCGATGCAACTTGATGAAGAAGCATGGAGCCGCCCAAGTCATTGATTGTGAAGGAGCTCGAAGTCAACGATGGAAAACAGAAGGTTCTATCTTCTTCGGCAAATTGAACAGTACTCTGTCTAGCGATGGATTCACGGTGGCCCTGGCGTAGAAGTCAATGGAGCTGTGGAGGCCGACAGTTGGGTAAAGAGATTAAGGGATCTGGAAGTTGGAACTGTTTGGTTATAAGAGGAAAATGAGATGTTTTTGGGGCTTCACAACTTGGATTATATTGACACTGTGTTTTTTTTTTTTTTTTTTTAATGATTTGTCATTTTATTATTGGAAGACAAAAAAAACTGCTCCAAAGTAGTTGCATAAATTTAGCTTTAGTTTGCCTTTCCCCTAATAGTCTTAAAAATTGGAAGACAAAAAAAAAAAATCCCCTTTCGCATCTTTTTCGGTCGGATGACTTCCCAAGATGGTTATCCGAGTTAGTTTTACACATATTGGAATAAAATATGACCGACCTACCAAAAAGGTTAACATACATTCAAATGAGTTAACGTGAAAATTACAAATATAAATATGTGAAAGAGAATTGAGACATAATAATTTTTTTTTTTTTTTTTTTTTTAATATTATTTTTTTAAAGAAAATTGAGACATAATAAATGAATTTTCTATATATACATAACAAAAGGAAGAAGAAAGAAAATAGAGAAATTTGGAACAAACCATCAAGAAAGATGAGTGGTTGGCAACCTTATCCCAAGGTCTTTGATGAACAAGAAACGAAACACAAAATGACAAAAATTGACCATCACAAATCTTCCACGAGTTGATAACTTTTGCTTTTATAGTTTCTATTAGGTTTGAATTGGTTTTAAAATTAAGAAGTAACAAAGTTTTAGTTAAACTCTATGAAATAAATAGTTTGGATTAATTTTAGCATTAAAGTAATAGAATTTTAGTTAAACTCAATGAAATGATGATGTGTAAAATTAACTTTTAATAAAAAAATAAAAAATAAATGATGATGTATAAAATTGTGAAAGTCAAAAAGTTCTAAAAAAAAAAAAAAAAATCAAACATCTTTTTATATATATATATCATAATTTTATTGTTTTTACAAATGTTAATTTACCATAAGGTGTTAAAGAATAATTATAAAATGTCATTTTTTGTTTTATTTATCTCGTATTATAATGATAACAAAAGAAAAAAGAAAGAAAGTAAAATTAAAGGCAAATATATATAATCTTAAAAATCAAGCAATAGAGGGGACCCAGATTGATGAATCAAGCAATAGAGAAAACCAAAAATAAAATAAAATTGTAGAGCAAGAAAAAGAAAAAGAAGAAGAAGGGAAATACAAAAAAAAAAAGAAGAAGAAGGGAAATACATAAAGAAGTTATTTCTTTAAAAAATTGAAAGCTTATGATAAAAGCTAAGAGAAGAAAAGAAAATCGCATGAGCGACCATTGCCACAACAACTAGAGACAATAAACAACGACCAAACTCCACGTCTGACTTTGTACCTACAATTCAATACCATTACTTTCAATTTACAATACAATTCCCAGATCGGATCTCTCTTTTCTTTTTCTTATAGATACGCAGATCTCTCTCTCTCTCTTTCTCTCGCGCGCGCTCTCTCTGCAACATTTCCAGGTCAGAATATATGATCAATGTTACGCATTTTGATTCTGATAATGAATGTCTCTTTTATTTTCGAGTTTTGGAATTGATCTGAATCATATAATGGAGCCGTGTGTTGTTTTTTTTGGTTGCCAACAAAACCCTGGAATTAATTTTGATTGTTTATGATTTTAGCTATTAGTTTCTAAGAAAAGATTAAAGAAACAGAGCTCAGCTTAGCTCAAAGCAAACAAGTGTATGGTACATATTAGTTAATTTGATTGGGAAATGAAAACAATGTCAACTAGTATAGTTGTTTTATTTTTTATTTTTTGTAAATTTCCTTTTGGTATTGTTAAGCTAATTGAGCATTATCGATTTTGGTTGAATTTGGAATTGGGAATTTTTTTTTTGTGGCTATTTTTTATTTGAGTTTTCATCTGAATAGGTAGCTTTGGAGATTTCAGAGTGATTTGAATATATCAGACTGGCTGTTTGAAAGTTTTTGTTTGGATCATCAATATATTGGTGAAGCTTCAAGGAGTCTTGAGATCAATCTGAGAATCCTATGCTTATAATGTTTTTTGTGTTGGATAATCTTTTTATCCGATTTGGTGGAAACTGACCATTGGAGTGTATGGATGGCTTTAAGTTAGGATAGGAAAGGAGATGGTCGAGAGTGATTTGGGTACAGAAAACGCTGGGTACACGGGAGTCGACGACGCTCAGAGTGGAAACCAAGGTTTAGGTCTTCGCAGGGAGCCCTCGTTCTCGGGCTGGTGTGATGAGGATGAGAGAGTCCGTTTGGATCATCAATTTGGAAATCCAGATGTATCTGTAGAAGAAGACTCTGATTTTGAGTTGCCTTTGCTGCAACAAAGTGAGATAGAAAACGGGTATTTGGATAGAGAGGACTATAATAAGTTTAAGGAGAGAAGTATGCACTTGAATGGTAGTAATGCTATGGATGATGCTTCCATTCATGTTGGGGGGAATGAAAATAAGA
Source organism: Fagus sylvatica (assembly GCA_907173295.1). Classification (NCBI taxonomy): domain Eukaryota; kingdom Viridiplantae; phylum Streptophyta; class Magnoliopsida; order Fagales; family Fagaceae; genus Fagus; species Fagus sylvatica. The sequence continues at coordinate 29,822,835 of OU015769.1, forward strand.
AATATGTTCCTTTCAATATTGAAAATGCATCTATAAGGGAGACAAGTGGTGCTGATGTCTCTATGTCAATTGGTAATCATGAAGCACTGCCGCCAGATTCCAAGGATCCTATTTCTGTTCCCAATGTGTTGAAGACGTTGTTTTTCATACTTGTGTGGTACACTTTCAGTCTTTTTTTGACCGTGTAAGTTCCTTCTTTGCTCAGTCGATAATTTGCATGATGTTTCATTTAGTTTTCTCATTGATGCAATGACAATTTTCTTTTGATCTTATTATATGCTCATTTGATTAGGTATAACAAAAGCCTGTTAGGAGAAGATTTGGGAAAGTTCCCAGCTCCTTTATTGATGAATACTGTCCATTTTACAATGCAAGCTGTTCTGTCGAAGGCCATCACATGGTTTTGGTCTCATAGATTCCAACCTAGTGTTTCCATGTCATGGAGGGATTACTTTATGAGAGGTAAATTTTCCACCTTAATTTATTATGTAAACTTGCTGCCTAAAAGATAATTGATTATTGTGTTTATTTTTTCCAACCAAGCTAGTGCTGAAATAATTGGTTTCAAATGATGGTTGGTTTTGGATTTCCAATATTTTGTGGTTTTTAGTACTTTCAGAAAAAAATTGTGGTTGTTAGGAGCAAATTTTGTTTGAATCGGGATTTTCTGTTTTTCTTGTTTTCTTCATCCTCAAGATTCAAGTGTTATTTTTATTTTTTTATTTTAAATGGAATTCTATATTATCCATAATTCAGAAGTAGTTGTGTACTTGGAACTAACACGATTCAAGTACTTATCAAAAAAAAAGTTTGGAACTAACACGATTCAAGTACTGTTTGGAAGTGGAACCTTTGTCTGAATGGGCTAGAGCAGTGTGTTTATTAATATTTATCTTTCTTGTATACTCCCTGCCATCTGGAATCTGTAAGAAATTTATATACTGATATAAAAACTTAAAATTTATTGGTAATTGTGAGAAGTTAGTCTTGTGATTGAATATGCAAATTGCCAACTTATGCAGAAAGCTATATGCATATTCAGTGAAGGAAACTCAGGATAAAGAGAGTCATTGTATGCACCATGCATTTTATTATTATTTGTGAGAATCCTGCAATCTCTTGTCAGTAACATGACTGCCTTGATTTTTTTTTTTTAATAATTTTTTTTGATAAATAAATTGTTTTATTGATCAAAAAACAGGAATCCAAGTACACTAGGCATGTACTCGGGAAACCAAAGAATTACAATCGGAAAGAACAATGATAAAAAAACTCAAGAAAAGAAATGGAAGAGTATTAATCAGTAGCTGACAAACAATCAAACAAAGTGCGAAAAAACATAACTTCAAAGCCATTATGTTCCTTTCACCCTCCTCAAAAGTGCGAGCATTCCTCTCCCTCCAAATACACCACATCAAACAGTGTGGGACAGCCTTCCAAATTTCAATATGTCGGTGACGCCCCATCCTCCCTTGCCAACACTCCAAACTCAACCACCCTCCTGGGCATCACCCAATGATCTTACCTGAACAATAGTTTGCATTGAAGGAAGCTACTTGGCTGGGTGATATAATTTGGAGAGAATCCATGCTGCACTTATAAATAATCAAGCTTAATGTGTTCTGAGTATAAAATATGGGATTGACAGTTTAGTCAACAGAGTTTCTGTTGTCATATTAAGGTTCAGGTGAGACTATTAGCTATCATAGGTCAAGTAGTAATGTGTTCTGAGTATGGAATATGGGTTTGGCTGTTTAGTCAACAGAGTTTCTGTTGTCACATTGAGGTTCGGGTGAGGCTATTAGCTATCATAGTTCACTTGGGAATGACATGCTTCACTAGGATTTGTCTTTCACTAGGAGTGTGCAGGATTGGGAGTTGGAGTCCCCTTCACTGTTTTTGGAACTAAGTTATTCCATATCTTTGAGGGGGATGGGGGAGGATCAGATCTGTTGGGGGAGTGCACCTAAAAAGGGCTTTACCGTTAAGTGTTATTATAGGTGCTTGAGTTCTCATACATTTCCCGTGGAAGAGTATTTGGGAGTTGAAGGTGCTCCCTTGTGTTGCATTTTTTTTCCTGGTCTGCTGCATTAGGGAAAATCTTGACTATTGACAACTTGAGAAAACATGGTCTTATCCTTTTGTTTGTATGTGTAAACAGAGTGGGGAAAGTCATGATCACTTGTTGTTGCATTGCCAGCTGGCCCGAGAGATGTGGTTTGTGGTGTTTGGTTTGTTTGGGATTTAGTGGGTCATGCTGCGCAGTGTGTTGGATCTCTTGACATGTTGGCTAGGAAATTTAGGCTGGCATATGTGTATCATCCTTTTTGGAACTAATTTATTCCATATCTTTGAGGGGGATGGTGGAGGATCAGATCTGTTGGGGGAGTGCACCTAGAAAGGGCTTTACCGTTAAGTGTTATTATAGGTGCTTGAGTTCTCATACCTTTCCCGTGGAAGAGTATTTGGGAGTCGAAGATGCCCCCTCGTGTTGCATTTTTTTTCCTGGTCTGCTGCATTAGGGAAAATCTTGACTATTGACAACTTGAGAAAACTTGGTCTTATCCTTTTGGTTGTATGTGTAAACAGAGTGGGGAAAGTCATGATCACTTGTTGCATTGCCAGCTGGCCCGAGAGATGTGGTTTGTGGTGTTTGGTTTGTTTGGGATTCAGTGGGTCATGCCGTGCAGTGTGTTGGATCTCTTGACATGTTGGCTAGGAAATTTAGGCCGGCATATGTGTATTGTGATTTGGTGGGTTGTTCCTCATTGTGTGATTTGGTGTCTTTGGTGGGAGAGGAGCACACACCACTTTGAGGATTGTGAAAGGACCATTCCAATGTTGAAATTTTTGTTCTTTCAAACTTTGTTTGAATGGGTTGTGGGGCTTGGTCTCTATTCTATTGACTCCCTTGTAGAGTTGATTGATCTTTGTACATTTTGAGGCTCTTTTGTCCCTTAGTATACTTCTAGTACACGTGGGCTTTTTCAATAAATTTTGATAATCATCAAAAAAGAAAAGAAAAGTAGTTGGGATAAAACAAGCATAACATCACAAAGAAGAACTGCTTTAGTGCTTGAGGTTGTGTAGAATTAGGGAATAATGCAAAAATACCTAATTTTGGGTCAAAATCAAACAGACCCCCTGATCTTCTAATATGAAATTAGAAACTTTTGAACTTTGAGAATTACTCAAATTGATCCTTTTGTCTAAACTTCTATGGATAAAATTAAAAATAATTTTTAATTACATTTGAACAATTAAAAAATATATTCTAAAATGAATTTTTAAATTAAATGAAACAAAAATATGATGGAAATTTTAATAGAATGAGCAATTTGGGTATTTCTCAGGGGCTTTTAATTTCAAATTACAAGATCAAGGGGTGTGTTTGATTTTTTCCCACTGAATTATGCGTGAGGTTTTTTTTTCTTCTTCTCTTGTATTAATACAATAATACACAGAAGAAGTCCTGATTTGGATAAAGAGATGAAGATTATTGATGCTCCCCTTGCTAGGAGGGAAGGAAAAGGGAGATGAGCAAACTGGTGGCTGAAAGAAAAAGGTAGGGGAGAGAAAGGAAACTGTCTGTCCCTCTTTTTGTTTGGTTGAGAGAACCGAAACAGAGTGAGAGGAGAACAACAGCATTAAAGTGGGCCTAGAAAACATATAACAAGAAGTCCCCTTCCTCTCACAGAGCACAAGTGTGTATGGAAAATTTAGTTAGAGAGAAAAAAGTGGGGGGATGAGATGATTTGAGGTGAAGTCAAGTTTTTAGTTCTATTTTTGTTTGGTAATGGAAGGAAGTGAAGAGAAAAAAATGTAGAAAATAATAGGGTCCATTGAGCTTGTGTTATAATGATTGTAAAATATGATTTATCAAAAAAAAGAAGAAAGACTTAAATGTTGTACGTGAACACTTCTAATTTTTTTATGAAAGTATAATGAGGTCATATTTCCTTTCATCTCTCTTCACTGCCCTCAGTATTCAATAACTAGGCAAGATAAGTAATTTAAATATTAACACACTCTAAACTGTGAAACTGGCTAGGATTGTTCTCTATTCCCTCCCTTGTGGTTGTGGAGTTGATGGATCTTTTCTTTTTTTTCGAGGTTCTTATTGCTGTCCCACAGTATACTTCTAGTAAACGTGGGCTGTCCTTTCAATAAAATTTCTTACCTATCAAAAAAAAAAAAAAAAACACTGAAAGTGTGATCTGGTTATCTGTTTGCGTGCTTGTGTGTTCCTTTTTAATTGACCCCTGTTATCCACTATGTTAGATATGCATGCTCTGTGAATTAGAAGCATAAAATGAATATGATTTAATCATTTATCTTTTGCATTAAAACACCATTTAGGTGAAGCTTACTCAAGTTCTCCCTTTCTTAGGGGATACAAGAAACCTCAAATGAGTATGTAGATGACCAGGATATCTTGAGGGAAGGGAACTAATGTAGGAGGTTTTAAGAGCATGGTGGCCTGTTGATGTTTCTGCTCATCTTAGCTAAAAGCCACATTATTGTGACTTACATCATAGACCATGGGATTTTGGGTTAGTGGAAAAGTGGGAGCAAGGTCAATAGAGAAGTGGGAATTGATTTTTATAAGGCTATATACACCCCCTGGGTTTGGCAGGCTGTTATTTTGCATAAACCACCTGGGGTTTTTTACTTTGTTTTGCTTCATGAGTGGTTTAAAATTTATTTAAAGTGGTCTAAAAGAAAATTTCTACTAGATACAAAAAAAGATATTGTGGTTATATTGCAAAATCAAAACCCTAGGGGGTCTGTTTGCAAGAGCCAAACCCCAGGGGGTGATTATGCAATTTTGCTGAAGTTTTGCTTCAAGTGGTTTATTTATTTCAGAAAAGATAAATTGTCTTCATATTTTGCTGAAGAAATCAGTAAAATATTTATGTTTATCTCAGACTTGTCATTTATTTTCTTGGTTCATCGTATATTTGTCTCTTATGCCTATATGTTTATGTTCTCAAATTACTATTCTTTAATTCATATACATTTCTTGATGCAAATTTCTGTAATTGCTTGTTAAATTAACTTTTCTATCAACTAATGCTACAGATGGACTTTGCCTTTCACAGTTGTACCAACAGCTCTTGGAACAGCAATGGACATTAACCTGAGCAATGCATCCCTTGTTTTCGTATCAGTCACTTTTGCCACAATGGTTGGTTATCTGTTACTGTACTACATCATCATGAGATATTTATCATCTCAATAAAGTTTCTCTTTATGCTTAGTAAATCCATGTTTTACCATTTTTAAGGTTCTAAGTGAACATGTTGACTTAAATACTTCTTTTGTTTGTGCAGTGTAAATCTGCTTCTCCTATATTTCTCCTATTATTTGCATTTGCTTTCAGGTAAATCTCTTGGCAATCAAACTTTATTAACAGTCTTTTTCATATAAATAACCTACATGAATGTTATGCTATTTTTGTTATGAAGAGTTAATGTGTCATTGTCTGTTGTTCTTTAAGCCGATCTTTCAGTTTCTTGAACACGAAGGGCCCTTTTTGGTATTACCTTTAGAGGGGAAAAGAGAGCTTTAAGGGGGCTTAAAGCTTTTTAGCAAAATTAGGGGTGTTTGGAAATTTTGCTAAAGGGCTCCCCCCACCCCCACAATAGACAAACAACTTTAAGCTAAAGGTGGGAATTTGAAGCTATTGAATTAAAGACCTTTTGAGCACTGTTCTAGCTTTTCATAGAAAATAATGAATTGATAGAAATGCCTATATTTATTTTTCAAATATACACCTGATATCCATCAGAGAGAGAGAAAGAGAGTAGCAGTAGTAGTAGTAATAATAATAAAACATTGGCCATTAATTGAATTAATTGGATTCAAGTATGAAAATATAAAGCAGTTCTATTATATCATCTTCTGTAATTTCTCACATCTAAAAGCTCTTTATTAATTTGGTTACCAAACAGGTGTGTAGAACTTCAAAGCACAAATCACTATCTTTTTAAGTTAAAGCTCTTTATCATAAGAACTCTACAACTAAAGTTCTACATGATGAAGGACAAAGGGCTTTGATACCAAAGTTGACGCAACACAAAATTCTCCAACAAAATTTGCGGGAAAAGAAAAAGAAAATAAACCAATGAATTACCACTTAGGTTTGCTTGGAGTCAGCACCAAGCAGAGATAGAAAAACTAGGAAAATCAGCCATTAGGGTTACTTAGAATTTGCACCAAGCCATTGTCATAATTCCAACAAAGTTTTATTTCATCATCCATAAACTTGTCCATTGGAGGACAATATCTCACTTATATAGACTACTAGGACTAAACCCAAACCCCCAATTGTCTTTGGCAAAAATACAATTATTAAATTACAAAAATAACCTGGACTCTAACTTATCAAAAAAAAATTACCTGGACTATAGGAAATAAAATAAATGCTATAACATATTTAGCTAATAAGACTTAAAATAAATCTGATGGACCAATAGTTAAAATACAATTGACTTCTAAAATTAAATAAAACTAAAATAAATAAAATCATCTTCGCACTCCCTGCATCACTACAATTTAGAAGCTCAACTTTTTACAGCAATTCCAAATTGGCACTTTGCGCTTCTAAATTCCAAAATTCAATCCACATCAAAGGTTGTATACATATGAATCGAACATAGGATCTACCCGTTCTGTTCTCCACCTGGGCTATGAGATTGTTAGCCCTATTTCTACAAGAAAGTAGGATTGTATATATGATCTTAGGTGAGTATGTTCTACTGCTCCTTGGTTTCATTTCCTGTTTTGTTTGTGAACTCTCTATGCTGTTATCTAGGTAGGGAAACACACTGCAAAGAGATTTAACACCTTATCAAAAATCCATCAAAAGCATGCCTAGTTCCTCTCTTCAAATGCTATTGGGCATTTGGGTGTGTCATTTATTTGATTGGAAAAAATTGTTTTTGAGTCTTTATGGTTAGCATGATGTATAGGTGAGCTTTGGATTTAACACCTTGAGCTTCAGTTAGATATTGCTTTTCTAAGGGTGTTGGTTTCTTGGGTTAATATGAATTGGATTATGAAGTCCAAGTTGTTTCAGTGCTGAGTCTCTGACCTTGAGATTAAGCTTGTAAAGTCAGAATGCAGTTATCATTGTTTTGTAAGCTAGGCAGCCGAGCTCAATTGTGTAATAATGTTAGGTACATTAGTGTTCTTGTTTGCTTGCTGTCTGTGTGTATGATATCTCTGCTTTGATTTTGATGCACTCATACCTATCAAAACAAAAATAAATAAATAATGTTGATGGACTCACATAATGTTGTAATTATGGTTAAAAGTAGATTTGTATGATTTAAAATTTGTATCCATTCCAACGTTGAAGGGGAATTTTAGAGTTCTCAGATTTAAAATAAAGGGTTTGTTTTTCAATTTTGTCTGCTATACTCGAAAATTCTGCATTATCTTTGTGCTTGAATGTGGTGCGTGTGCAAGAGCTATTATGTTGTGAGCATAGCACAACTTAAGGATAAGATGAAAGAGCCAGGTAGGTGATATTGTCATGTGCAAAAAAGAGTGATCTCAATAGTAAGGAGTTAAATTTTGTTTTGACTGTGCTACATGGACAAGTAGAAGACTCAAAAGGATACTTGCTGAGGGTGCCAGGCTGTGGAAAAAGAATAATGGTCTAGGAATTGGCAAATAATGTTACCCGGGTGGAGTTTTTTGATTGTCTGGTGATAAAGATTCTTGTAGCTGAGCATAAGTTGATAGAATGAGAGGCTTTCTTAAATTGAGTTCAATATCTAACTTTATTGCATACTAGAAAGCTCTACGGTTTTGAAGTCTCCAATTTTCATGCTGTATTTCATAGTGATGCTGCCTCAGGTTACAATTGTGCTCTGCAAATGAATCTCAGTTTCAGATAGAAATGTTCATGTAATTGTTCTACTAGGTGCTTCTTTCAACTTTTTGGAAGTCTATTAATTGTTTCTTGTCTCTCTCTTGGTAAAATGACTGTTTTGTGATGTTCGTTTTCTTGGAATTTTATCTCATGCTGCTTTGTCTATTATATTTCATGCTTATTGTAATCTAGATATCTATTCATCGTGTGTTCTGATTTGTGTTTTGGTAATTTTTTTTGGGTTACCTATTATTTTGCATTTAATGCTGAGCTTTATTTGGAAGGTTGGAGTCTCCAAGCATTAAACTCTCAGGCATCATTTTAATTATCTCAGTTGGAATACTATTAACAGGTATCAAACTCTGTCTGTAGTTGTGTTATTCTCTAATAGTTGCTCAGTTGAATATGCCTGTATTTGTCTGTAGCTCAGATAGCACCACCAGTGTTAGGATATACTACCTGTTTTTAATTCGTGAGAATGTGAGTTTTTGAAAGTGGTGTTAATCTATAGGTGTCCTGGGCTGCTTGAGTGATGCAACAGGTGAACCCACCAAGTCACAAGCCCTTACAGGCTATTTTGAGAATGGACCCCAAATGGATAACATGCACAATATTCAGTTTATTGGTTCAAAGTGTGAATAGATCGTGAAGATGATTTAATCAAGGAAATAAAAATTATCGAAAGCCTTTTTTCTTCATCAATCCCACCCCTTTCTCTCTCTTTTTTTTTTAATTTTTTATCTCATTTATCCTCACCTGTCTCTCAAGTTCTCTCTTCTTATATTTGTAGGCTAGTACAGTTATGGTTCTGTGATTTTGTAAATGGGGGGAAATTCAGTCATGAAGATGTGATATGCTATGAAGCACGGGTACGGCAATATTGGAGCCATACCCTTTCCAGGTACGGCAATATTGGAGCCATACCCGTACCAGGTACGGCTGAGGTACGGGTGCTGCCTGGGTACCGCTGCATGCGTACCCCAGGCGTACCCAATTTTTCCCAAAAAAAAAAAATTCTAGGTACAGGTAGGGCTGAATGCCGCCAAATTACGTCGTTTTTGGAAAAAAAATTTGAAACCTATATTCATCTCTCTTGCTCGATATTTCTCTCTCCAACAAAAGCCACAACCTTCAGTTGGAAAGTAACTGTACCCCCACAAATTTTCCATTTCTCTTCAAATTAAACAGTAAATCCACACCCCAAAAGAAGAAGATGAAGAAGAGAAGCACCAAATCTAACCTTTATGCTGCTGCTCTTCTTTGCTTCCTCCAGTAAATCCACACCCCAAAAGAAGAAGATGAAGAAGAGTCCACTGTTGCTTGCCTGCTTCTCTTCTTCTTTGTTTTTATTTTTATTTTTTGATAATGGAAGAAATATTATTAAGTAGAGAAGGAATTAAGGAGCAGCCCCATACATAGAGAGGGGCGGGTCTGCTTCTCTTTTCCTTGTTGCTCTCTTCTTTCCACCACCCTCAATATTGGGTAAAGTTAGATGGGTAAAGCCTAGAAAATATCTTGTGGCTTTGGGGCTTTGGGCAGTCCGCCCAATATAAACTGTTTTGTCTCTGTTATCTCACCTTACACGTGGCCACATCTCCCCATCTTATGGTTTTAAATTTTTTTTTTCTCAATTAAATTATCAACCATCAATGAGCTGGCATATAGCATATAGCATATTATCATTATCATTTTAAAGATGTTTAGCAAGTTATATGGAATTTAGTACTAATTATTTTGGTTTCAATGTTAAAATGTTTATTTCATTTACTCTTTTGAATCTTGGATGGTAATATAAAGACCATTCAATGGTATTTTATTATTTATAATTGGTATTAAATTCACATATGTTTAAAAATATATGCATAAAAATATATGATTAAAAAATATCCCACCGTACCTGTATCCTAGTTTTTCAGGAATTGCCGTACTGCCGTACCGTACCAGTACCTATACCCGTACCTAAAAACGTACCTGTGCTTCCTTGGTGATATGCCTAAAACTTAGGATCTTATGTCAGATGCATAAATTCAAGTTTCTTTTTTATCTCATTCATCCTCACCCCTATCCTAAGGATTTTTTCTTTCCATTTTCTCTCCACTGGTAATTTAAATTCATATATTGTCCAAGGTCCTTATCAAGTTTTATAAATCACACGCAATGGTTTCTTGCAAATGCATTTGTTTCCAAAAGAAGTATATTTTGGCCACCCTTCCTATCTCCTCTCTCCCTCCATCCAAATGTAGGGTTAAATGTTTGAACATATAAATGCGTTTTAGGATCTGAAGATTCTCAACTAAAACTTTATAATGTTGAAAATTTGATTGTATGATATACCCTCTATTTTGCTGCAATACAACAGCCCTTGCTATGGTTGACTTCTGCTATAATTTATTTGGTGCAGTTTTCTTGCATTTATGATTCTTGAATGAATGTTTTAGGCAGTATTCTTTGTTTGCTGATTTCCTTTCTCTTCTTAATTTTAGATTGTAACATTAGATATTATTTTTGTACACCCCTGTTTACTTGTTTTGATTTTTATAAATTAGCAAAAAAAAAAAAAAAAGAACAAAGAAAAATAATTCAATGTTAATATTTCTGTGTTTTCCATATGGACTATATGGCAGTTGCAAAAGAGACAGAATTTGAGTTTTGGGGTTTCATATTGGTTATGCTTGCTGCTGTAATGTCTGGCTTTCGCTGGTCCATGACTCAAATTCTTCTGCAGGTAGGCCTTGTGAGGGTTTTTGAGTTACTTTCTATATGCATGATATATGGATTTTGACTATTTTTTTTTTCAATTATCCAAAGTTTTGTTTTGTTTTTTAATAACTGTGTACTTAATTCTTGTTGGTTTGGAACCTTATTTTGCATTCTATTCGTGCGCATCGACACCGAAATCAATATAAAGAAAGAAGCTTATGGTAAGTGCTGTATGTCGACTTTTTTGGAATCTAAATTTTAGCAAAGTTTGATGTTGTTAAATTAACATGTTTGTTCATATGACTGCATTTGTACTAGAATCATCAGTACTCGCTTATCATTAAAGTTTTATTTATTTATTGTTTTGATAGGGAACCTTACTAAAGATCATTTAAGTTTTATTTAGAACCTATAACTGTGACACTCTTCTAGCATTACAACTTTTAAAGAGTATTATGTGTAAGCAAGGGCAATCTTGTCCTTTTCAAATTCATATATAAATAGAGAACCTGGCCACTCTAGGGTTGCTTCTCACAATGTTCTTTATAGTCTTCTCTCTCTAGCTGTCAACACTACGTGGTATTAGGGTGTGATCTGTGTAAAAGGTCCTGCGTTTGAATATGAGGAACCCCCACTTATTTCATTTTTGATGTACATTGTTGGCCCACCTGACAACTCAAGTTTTTGGGATATATGGTGTCAACAACTGTATTGAGTTCCTATGTCAAGTGAGTTTTTGTTATTGACAAGTAACAAAAGTCCTCACTTGTGAAAAGGATAGAAAAAAACATTTTTGACTACTAGGTGTAGGATTTCTGCTTATGGAAGAGCGTAGACATCATAACTGAGCATATTTTAGAATATGAAGTTTCTGAGTTTGTGCAGCTTGTGCTTTAAGTAATCCTCAAAGTACTGAAATTTGTTTTGCTTTAGATATTGATGTTCTTGCTGCAACCAAGAAAATACTAAAAATACACTCTGTATTTGTAGTAATGAGATGTTCATTGAGGAGGAGACGGAGAGTATGGTTTTGGATAGGATAGAATGGTGAAGAAGAATGCATGTGGCATGGCCAACTCCAATTAGCCTGTTGAGGATTCATAGCTAATCCCAACATTTTGGGATGAAAGCTTTGTTGTTGTTGTCGTATTTGTACTAATGAGATATATAACAACAACAACAATAACAACCAAGCCTTGGTCCCAAAATTTTGGAGTTGGCTATGGATCCTTACTGGTCAGGGTCAGCTATAAGTATTCTTTTCGATCATTCTATTCTATCAAAAGTAATCAGATTTATCAAAAAAACTTTTGTTAATTTTGGAGTTATTCATGAGAATGTGCTGTGAGAACATAGGGGTGAAGCTACGAAGAAGCTTGGGAGGGTCAATGATGCCCTTCAAATTTAAAAAAATGCCCTATTTATGGTTAACCATCCATATTTATTACACCTCCAATGTTGTTATTACTCATTCCCTTGTAAGAGCAAGGTGGAGGGTGAGGTTTTGGGTTGAAGACCCACTGGGTGTGTAATTTACCATAAAAACTATTTTTCTAAATATGCCACCCCCAGACTAGCGTGGAACACAAGAGAACGCAATATATATTCTTATAACCTCCAAAATTCCCTTTCAAACTTATTAAATGAAGAAAAGAAAAAAGCACATCCTTGTAGGCTTAGTACAAAAATTTGTGCCGCATTTCAGAGGATTTTGTTCTTCTGCCCCTGGATACGCAAAGCACTTTATTTTTCTAACAAATGAATCCCTTAGAGATGGTCAAGTGTGTTATTATAAATGCTGTTATGTCTTCTTTTAATGTTTAGAGTTAACAAATGCTGCTAGTTCTTACAAAATCATCCTAAGATGCTTCTATTTAATTGTTTCAGGTTTGAAAAATCCACTTACCTTGATGAGCTATGTGACTCCAGTGATGGCAGTAGCAACTGCCCTTTTTTCTCTTGTATTGGATCCATGGCATGAATTTAGAGCAAGCAACTACTTCAACACGCCATGGCATGTCACTCGAAGTTTCTTGTTGATGTTTTTTGGTGGAACACTTGCCTTTTTTATGGTAAGAATTTAGGTTGAACTTTTTTTTTTTTAACAAAAGTTGTTCTCTTTAGGTTCACTCATTGCATTTTTTTTGGTGGGAGGAGGGGGGAGATGGATTTGGATTTTAACTAGGTTCCACTTACATGTAGTCCAATTCAGTTGTCTGACCTCAATGAAGCTTGGACACTCCAAAACGCTCGGCATGTCCATGTTAGACATGCCAGATTCCCGCATGTGTGTTGGGAAGAAAAAGAAAAATTATTTTTAAAAAATCCTTTAGTTTTAGATTTTTTTTGTTTTATTTTTAAAGATTTTAATAATTTTTATTTAATTTGAAAACTTAAATAAATATAAAATAGGCCTATAAATAAATAAAATATGCCCACCGTGTTGTGTCGTATCTTAATTTTTCAAGAATTGCCGTTTCACTGTGTCTCATGTTGTGTCGTGTCTGTGTCCATGCTTAGCTTCTCATGCTGCTGTCGTAGTTAGCATACCTTTAGTCATATTTACCAATTTGAGTTATTGCTTTTAAGTACTTAGGCTGTTCATGTTGCTGCAGGTATTAACAGAATACATTCTTGTCTCGGTAACTAGTGCTGTCACAGTAACAATAGCAGGTGTTGTCAAGGAGGCTGTCACTATATTGGTATGAACTGCTCTTAATCTTTTTCTGCCTTTTATTAAATTGGCATAAATTGAACTAGCACAAATCGTCTGGACTTCATTGTTGTCACATTGTAAATTTCTGATCCATAAACAAATTGTGTTTTTGAATTGGTCCACGTATTCTTGTAGGATGGTCAGTTGTTAATTTGCTCTTAGTATTACAACTATTAATTTCATTAATGCGTGTGCTAGCAGGGTTTTCTTTATATTTTCGAATGAGTAACCTTTCCTTCTACATAATTGCGTGCTATCTGCAATTTTTTGTAATAACTTTTCAGCAGTGATTCCATAATTTTGAAGCTGAGCTAGATAGAGTTGGAAAATCTATAGTGAAATACTTTGATGGAGCTTGTGCCTCTTACAGCCTATTTATACAAGTGAAACTGCTGCTATAGCATTCCTCTAGCAGTTAGGTACATAAGCAGTGTACCCATGTTCACTTGGTAAAATCTGTCACAGCTTCGAAAGCAGTTCAGATTTCCTCTCCTTTCCCCCTTCTCACTCACCTGATTGTATTTTCTTTTCTATGTCTCACCTAATGTGTCTGCACTCTTCTCTCTCTCATGTCCATGTGATTTTGGAAAGCTTAACTGTTAGAGTTCAATAAAGTAGACAGCTAGGGTACTGTTTTATTGGAAGGGACAGGGCATGGTTTATAAGATATAATCTTTGAATTCTGTATCCAAGGGAACAAATAATTCCAAATGTTTCAATTTGCATTGTGGACAATATAAGTTTTAGTATTCTACACGGTAGGGTCATTGTTACAGTTGTAGATTACAAAGTGCTTTGTCCAATCCTTTCCTGGAGAGAGACATGGCTTCCCTTTCCTGAAAGAAGCAGATGTGATTACAGTTTCAAATTTGTGTCTGCATTTAGGAAGAGAAAGAATCAGCTCTTAGGGGAATGACAATCAACACGTGCAGAACTGATGTTAAAGGTGGCACTGGAATCTGGGCTGATTGGTAGGTGGGAGGTGAACTGCGCGGGGTCAATGATGCTAAAACAATCGAAAACAGTTCAAAATATTCATTTTTAATTTGCATAATCTTCACCATCATGACCATTTTCATGATGTTGAAAATTTTTCTCTGCTTGTGAAATGCTTGTTTGGAAGCTGCTGTTGTGTACCATTTGTTTGAATTGATTTTCTGATCTTTTGCAATTCAGGTTGCAGTCTTCTACTTCCATGATAAATTTACCTGGTTGAAAGGTGTTGGCCTCTTCACAATCATGATTGGTGTCAGTTTATTCAATTGGTACAAGTAAGTCATCAGTTCCAAGCAAAATATTAAAATATTTCTTTATAGTTTTTTTTTTAATCCCTTTTCATATCACAAAATGAAACTAGTAATCTATAAAAGACTGAGATAGAATTTTGAATCAGCTTCACCTTGTGCTTCACGTTTAGGCTTGAATAGAGTTGGAGGCTTTTGCACTTCATTGCATCGCACCTTTAGCATCTGGAGTGTGTTAGATAAGAAATTTGGAAAATTCTAGCTTTTTTTGAAATGATGGGGATTGAAATGCAGGGCTTTACTATCCTGTATTCAGAAAGGTTGTTGTTTGGATGACTAGTTTTGCAATTGGAATTTACATGGGGAGTTGCCAATTTGACATGCACCAAATATTAAACCTTTATGAACCAGTTCTCTCTACATAAATTTTCTGCAAATATCAAAACCATCTCTAGAATCCTTCAAGACCTGAGAATAAGCAAACACCTAGTCCATTGGGTACTGGTCTTTATAATCTTTTCGGGGGATTGATAGCCTTCTCATCCTGTCAGCACTGGCTAGGGTCCACTCATGGGACCTTGAGAAACTGAATTCCTTGAAACTATCATTGCCCATTCTTTAGGTAGATATTAACTTGTATCAGATGCTGCAGCTGCATCAACCCTTCTGATTCTTCTTTCTGGGTTAACTCAACTGTCACCAAGTTGAATTAATCCTTATCTCTGCTGTCAATCTTCCACATTTTCCTCATGTTATGATGGTTCTCATGCTTAGTGAAGCAGTGGCAAATACACTGCATTCAAAATTAGTGATCTGTTTACTTGATGAATGGCAGCAGTCAAGTTCCTCTTTTTAGAGGAGGGTTGGATGGAAAAAATTGTTATTGATTGATTCTTTGGTAAAATAAAAAACATTTAAGTACAAAATAGTCTAGGGTAACATACACCCCAAGATTACTATGCCCTTTTTAGCCAAAGGATCTGCACTAAGATTCTGAATACATAGCTGAAGGTTTACAGCAGAGGTTTATATTAGAAAAAGAAAAAGAAAGCTTACTCTAGGGAGAAAGTAAAAAAAAAAGCAAAAAAGGCCCTTGTCATAATCAGGGGTGGTATGTTCTTTTAGGTGTGCACCACGATGCTCTATTTTGGGGAGTGGTTGCACACTTCTAACAAAACTTGCTCTATCTTTGGGATGTGATATCCTTTTAATATGAGGCTTGTCACAGTTTCTGAAACTTTTATGAAAGCCTCTAATATTTCTCCAGATTGCACATTTGTTTGTGCCACTGAATTTCTGTGCAGTATTTATTCCATTGTAGTTGAAACTTTCTTCGAGAGAGCTGTATCTGATAAGTTAGCATTAGCATATTTAAAGGTCATGTTTGGTTGATATATCATTTGGGAAATACCATTTTGTTATTGATAAGTTCACTCTGCTCTGTGTGGATCATTAGCTCTTCACTGTTTGTTAAAGATTTTGGGTACATGTGTACTGTTTGTTATAGATTTTGGGTACATGTGTAACTTGTCATTGAAAAAAAGAAAAAGAAAGAAAGAACTGTTATCAGACATTAGTTTTGTAAGATTTTGATATTGAGCCACTTGGGTATTCGGCCCAGTGGTAATCCCCTTTCCCAAAAAGCTCCACTCCTCTGTGAGGGTGTGGGTTCAATCCCCGGGGTCTTCAAATATACGTGTGTGTGAGTTTAGATTAGAATTTCTATCATATATAAAAAAAAAAAAGATTTTGATATTGACTTTAACCTTTTTAAAATAGCTTTGCCGGTGAGAGAAGAACCCAAACCCCATAGCACTCGTGCACTTATTGAGTGGCACCCTAACTGGTGTGATTAATTCTGGTTTGGCCAGCCCATTATAAAATGTTTGCTCTTCACTTGTGGACTTTTGTTTCTTGATGTTTGGTCATTAATTAAATCTAAGCATTTTTGGACATAATCCCATAGATGTAAAATATAGGAAGAGCTGAACTTTAAATCAAATTGTTTTCTTTTGTAGAAGAGAAATATCAAATCATATAACATCAAAGGCCAGAAAATGAGAATTTATAGCTTATTAAGCACTGCAAAGTTATCAAATGCCTGTTATTCTAGGTAATTCATTCTCGTCTGCTTCTTTGTTAATCAATTTACTTTAATTTTTTTAGATATCTAAAGCTGAAGAAGGGTAAAAAAAGTGAAGATGACAGTGTGGGGTCACTCACGACAAATGTTTCTGCCAAGTATGTGATTCTTGAGGAGTTGGATGAACGAGATGATGGTGCTTGAGAGCCTTAGCTATTACATCGCCTGTATTTGAAGTAAGCTTCTCACTATATCCTCATTAAATGATTTTTAATTGCAAATTTTTCTATACATGGCACCAAATGCATCTAATTGATAGTGATGTTTTGAATTTATCCTTTCACTCCTGACCTTCCCACAAAAATAGATCTGGAAACTTTGTGATTTTAACTTCTAGCTGTTCCTACCTTTTCTTGTTTTGGTCAAAATATAATCTGATAATATTTATGCCTTAGCTGTGGGGAATCAAATCCTATTCTGGAGAGGAGTGCAAATAGAGCAACTTTTCTAAGGAATATTCTATTATAAACCAAAATGAAATTATAAGTAAAAGACCACTAGGAGTCGGCACCTAGAGTTGGCTGGAGTCAGCACCAAGCCATTAGACAAATTTCACAGAGAGTTTATTATTCATTTTTTGCTGACTTACAAACTGAAAGTAAAGGTTCTTAAATAGAGAGAAATTAACAACGAAACCCTAAATATTAATTAGTGGGCTTAGTAGTACTTTAAGCCCAATAATTAATAGATTACATCCATAAGGCCATTGGTTAGGCCGTCTTCTTTTTATGTCTATGCTTATAGGTCTGTATAATTGGAGGCTTGTATCTTGTATCCTCACCAATATCTTATTTGTCGTTATTCCTTTCCTAATCAGTTAAAAAGTCTTTATTTTGATTTTGATAGTTATATGCTTGACGGTTCAAATTTTGATACTTTTTTCTCAGATGATTAGGATGTACAGAGTCATCACTTGTTGTGATACTCAGCATAACTGAAATTAATGTTAAAGTTTTCATTGTTCTCATTATCTGCTGGCTGTTCTTAGGATACATCAATTCATATCAAAGATGCTCACAGTTCTGGTGGTAGGGTTTGTTGGATGCCAGGCATACCACAAACCTGGGTTCAATACCTTACTGCATGAATGTGGTCATCATCTACTTATGATTCTGACTACTGTGGATCTCATAAAAGAAAAATAACCTTTTTAATGCATATTGTTAAATGTTGTGTGTGGACATTAATCATATTTCTTCTTCGAGTATTGGTGTTTATTAAACCGTGCAGTAAAGTATTATCATGGTTTTTAAGCAAAAATGATATACTTCAAAATTTGCTTGCAAACAAACATATTAATATGATATTGCTATGTTGTTGATTCAACTAGGCATCACAATGTGGTAAATTTACACAGGGAAAATTGCTATTCAAGTTCTTCTGGTGAAGCTTGTGAGAAGCATCAGTTTTGTTAGTTTCAGCTTCACAGGATATATGAATTCTAATGCTCTTCGAGCTTTGGGTCTTGTATTCTGTACTTCGTCTTTTGGGTAAGTGGTAAAAACACGATGTCCTTGTACACTAATAGGAGTCAAGTAAACAATTTGTCAACGTCAACTGCCTACATGCAATCAACAGATGGTATGGCAAGTTTCCTTGAGCTTCCAGTTAATAGCAATACTTGCGCTGTGCTAGAAAATATTCTTCTGGATGTCAATTTTGATGCTGGTTCAGCCTTTGTCATTATGTTTCCTTTTTGTTTTTGGATGTACATTGCAACAGGAAGCTGTAACAGATTGAGTGCCATTGTTGTCTTTTGATATTTACATATTTTCTTCCCCCCAATCGTCCTTCATGTTAGATGGCTACTCCTTTGTATTGGATGTAAATAATAATTGCACTGAGCTATGGTTTATTCCGGAATTAATAATTTCTCATGAGAGTATTCAAATGTTAATTCTTAACATGCTGTTCTTGATACCACTGCTTGTAATATCATTGTAGTAATGGATATATTGTCTTTGCAAATTGCAAGTTAAGTGACTTTTGTTTGGATGCCCAGAGCTTGTCCTCATGTTTTCTTTCCCCAAACGATTTCCAAACAAACCTATTCAGAAGTTTCTCACTCCTCTAAGAAAAACAAAGACTAAAGTCAACTTTTGGCACTCTAACTTAGGGAGTGTTTTCATTTTGGAAATAAGCAATGCTTGTATTTTTTATTTTTTATCCATTTATGAAATAGGAAAGATTGTAACCTTGGCCAAAGTAGTTAAGGCAATTTTTATGGAGAGAAATATATGTTATATATAAAAAGGTTAGATATATCTTTAAAAAATCACCATGGAAAACAAGAATAGCTAGACAAACATTCAGGAGGTTTTTATTTTTTTTAATTTTTTTAATTTTTTGCTAAATCAAACATGCACGAGGTTGGATATGGGAATGTTGTGATGAAAGGAAAACTGATTTCCTGCAACGTGGTTTCAGACTTTCTCACACACACACACACAGTTTAGGTGGTATCTTCTTTATAGAAAAATGTTTTAAAAACATTCTTCACATCATATGTAAATATATTGCATCTTGAAAGCTTTAAATATGAACTAACAGAGCCCCTGCCAATCAGCTAGAAAGATCAGAAGGAGTTGGACAAAGTGCAAATGAGTATGTGGGACAGAATATGATACAAAAATAGTTCTTTTGCCAAAAAAATAAAAATAAAAATAAAGACCATACTTCTGAAAACCTTTTGATTTTGGATCAAAACAAACGAGAAATCTGCCATCACATGACATGAAGATTTCCCCCACTTTTTCAAAATCACAAGCAGTTTCAGTTTCACACGCCCCCTTAAGAAAATCACTCTCGCCTAGTCCAACACTCCTTAACACCATATCCGGATTGTAAGGGGAAGATGTGGAAGGAAGGGGGTTTGAGAGTGAGATTGTTTTGATGTTTGTTTGGATTTGATTTGGAGGTTTGGGCTTTTCGGTGTTTTGGGTTTTGGCTAATCAGATTTTGACTAAAAAATATGGACAAGAATCCTCTCTATTTGAATTCAAATTCAAATGGAGAGAGTCCATTTCATGACTCAGATTAAATGTTATAGATTTTTTTTTTTTTTATAGTTACGATAACATTTAAACCTATGGTGTCTGATCATGATGATTACTCTTACCATCAGGTCAAGACACCAATCGGTTTTTGGTGAAGGCAAGATTAAATGTTATAGATTTAACTAGTCACGTTGTTTAAAATTTTAAAGGACGTGGCAGTCTGTACACTGTTAGATTTAGGAAATAAAATCTGAGTCATGAAATGAACAAATGGAGAGGATCCAAATGGAAAGTTCCTGTTAAAAAATATATGAGTTTAGTTTGGTTTGTTAGATTTAACTTAAATAGAGCTAAAGGTGCTTGTGTTAAAATGGAGGACAGTGAAATTTGAAGGTCAAAATTTTACTAGGATTTGGGAGGTGAGAAAGAGATGGATGTCAAAATCCAAATTTCATTTTGAGGATAATTTTGATTTTGGTACTAAATATTTAAAATTTGGGTAAAATATTCAGACACTTCTAAGGTTTGGCGAAGCTAAATTTACTACGTCTTATTTTCAACAAATGACATTTCTGTCTAAAATTACTAAAATAATTCACACTACACTCAGAAAATGATCAAATTAATTGACACACAACCCTCAAAATGATTAAATTAATTGACACACCATCTCAAAATTCGAGCGGAGTAGGAATTATTTTGGGAATTTCGAAGCAAAATGTCATTTGTTTAAAATAAAGTGTAACAAGTCTAGTTTCACCAAATTTAGGGGTATCAGTGTAATTTACTCTTAAATTTTTTAGATTTCTTTCTCTTAATATTAACAAGTGTCATTTTCTACCATAGTTTAGCAACTTTACAATTGGTACAGTTCAACGACATCACATGACATAGTTCAAGATTTCTATTATTTTCCACAACTGAACAACTATTTCATCTTGGGATACAACAACAATGTAAGCTCTCATAGTTCAGTCACAACATTATCTATCGTGGTTTAGTAGTTGTATCAACTGTTGCAATTCAGTAGCTATGTAATTTACTAAAGCTATGAAACAGTGTGCTTGCCATAGTTCAAGGACATCATCTGTTGCTAATCATTAGTCGCATCATCAAGTGCAACTCAGTGATTAACTCATCTGCCATGGCTTGATCACTCATCAAGGCTCACTACCAAACCATTTAGCAATTCGGTTAGGCTCACTACTAAACCATTTAGCAATATTTATTACTGGATCATTCAATGGATGCATCATTTTCATAATGGCTACACAGATGGCCCAATTTACCAAGCCCAACTCATTGGGGTCAATTGGCTTCTAAAAGGCCCTATTCACATTAAGAAAGCACTTAATGTTGACATATAAAAAAAGGAACCCGAGCTAACAATTTCAGACAAAAGAAAAGGAACCTGTCAATGGGGTCACCTAAACTCATTTGTTACCTTAATGAACTAAGCTCATTCAATCGAGCTTAACCTAAGCACAACAGACGATGAAATGGATAACACTCAAGGGAGGTAAGGTTTGGATGGTTGGGGGTGTGAGGAACTTCTCTTTTGATGTAATATTTCTTTCTTGGCAAGGACCAACCTAGGGATCTCATTGCCCAAGAAGGAGGTGTGTCAGGCAGGTGCATGTAGTGTTTCTAGATGAACAATCTTTGTCTCCTTCACTTTCCTTCTTAGCCAAAAGTGGAATGACCATTAAATGTTCCACCTAGAACACAGTTGACCCAAGGAAGCCTTCATATAAAAACCCACAAACTAGACAACAACCATATTCCTCTTTGGGATAAAACTAAAGCAAACAACCAAATGAGCTTTCTAAATCCGTGAAAGAGGACCATCATCTCTAGAAAATGGTGTGTGGGTTTTGCCTAAGACATTGGGCATGACACCACCAGACCATGAGAAAGGGGACATCGTTTTCAAAGGAGATGGGGGATTTTTTTCTTTATAAATGGAGGGGAAGGGAACAACAGTACAACACAACATCACAATACAACAATAAACCACCAGTAAAAAGCCATGGCTACAAACCTTGGAAGCTCAAGATCTAATCTTCTTTTAGATTTATCCCAAAACCCACAAGATTTCTATAAAGGATGGAAACCCATTACATGCACTCATTTCTCTCTCTCCCTCCCTCCAAATCTGTCTTTATTTGAGTTTTGGTTTTATTCTTTAGAAGATATATGTTCCATTTTGTTAAATATCTCACGACCTCTTTGTGGCTAAACCGAGTTGCAGCTTAATGGAAAAAAATGGAGGATTGTCTATTTCAAAAGCATATCTCCTTGAGTATTTTGCAAATTCTATTTTTCTATTTAGAATATTCTCTTTTGCTACTTAGCATATTCTCTTTTTCTATTTACTGTAATATATTTTCCTCTAACACGTGGTTGATCAGTGAAAAAACCCTAAGAATGGCTTCGGAGGAACCAAAGGGGCACGAAAGATGACACAATGGCAAGGTGTTTGAACAGCTAAACCTTAGCCCAAGAACTTCTGACGGCCAAATAATCAAGATTTTGGAGGTCCAAGATAAGTCAAATATGAAGAAAATGATAGATTTATCTAATCTTCAAGATAAGTGATCAGTTGCTATCCTAAGATGTTGTTTGAGGCTACAACGGGTGTGAAATGATCCATACAAGAAAACCCATATCAACCTAGCAAGATATTGTTTGCTTTGGTGCGAAGCCTCACGGTTTTGAACCAAGCAATCCTCTTGCAAAGATCTCTTGCAGGGTTGTGAGGCATCCCCCCTTATGAACTAAGCAAGGGACACTCATTTAAGTGATGCGGAAATTTGGGCTAACATGCCTCATTTAATGTAACACCTAGGAATTTAAACAAATTGTTAAGTTATTTAGGGCTTTTTTTTTTTAACTCTAGACAAAGATATTTTTGTTATGTGGCCAAACATTTTCCTATCAAATGCCCATTTGGTTCTATCTCCTCCAAGATCCCCATTTTCTTTCTCTACCCATTCCTCTCTACTCCCTCATCCTCACCCACTTGGTTAGCCACCCTAACACGATCCCCACTAATGAGCACCATCTCTGGTCATCACCCACCTCCCTATAATCATTGTTTTCTAGTTAGCTCATCGGAAATCTCTTCAAAGCCTTTAGATTCTTATGCCATGAAACTAAAGATAAAAATCAAAGCCTTTAGATTCTTATGTGATCCTTTGGGTTTTTTTATAATGTATTATGGTGGATACTTAAAAAGATTTTTTGACATAATGAAAGATTGGGAGGGTTAGGTGGATTTTGGTAGAAATGATTTTGTAAAATCTGAATTTTCCATATCATTTAGGGTATCAAAGTTGTGGGTTTTTCTTTGGTTGGGTTACTAGTTGAATATTTTGATGATAATCTTAAGATTTGTACTTTAGATTTATTTGAGTGATTGACTGAGTACTTTTGATTGCTAGTTGTATACTATGGGGTGTGCCAGATAAAAGAATCTAACGGGGAGTTTGAGGAACATGGGGACGCGTCTGTAAGTAACAACTAGAGACTAGAGGTTAATTTATGTTTTGTGTAAAACTTCTATTTTATATTGGCTGTTTTCCTTGAGGTTGGTATAAAAACCCTCAGGGTGTTTTCGCCTTTGGATAGGTTTCCATTGGTTTTTCACTTCATGACCAAATTTTGTGTTCCATATGTTTGTGCTTGATTTGGTTTGGTGTGGTGCATGTGTTTTAGTTGTGGTTAACTAGCCTTAAGCTTAATTTATACTCTATAAATAATTAATTGTTCATATTTGGATTATTGGGTAAATTAATTGTTTCGGCAATAACTTCAACCAACAGGGTCTAAATCTAAACTTTCAATAAGCATGGTAAAAAAAATCAGAAAAAGGTATGTAAGGGCAAACACCAAAGAAAAATCAACTGAATCTAAACATATCTAGTGACTTCTAGACTGTAAGTGCATAAAGTGATCATGTCACAAGAAAAATATGATCCAGGATTCGGAGTCGAACCAACATATTAATACCAAGAATGTGTTAGGTATTAACATAAACGACCAGAAAGAAGTATAAATTCTTCATAATATTAACATAGTTTATCTAGGATATTAATTTGGTGTAGGGTACCACAGATCAAACTAGAACATGGTACAATCTCACATACTTTATTTCTCTCTTGAAAGGATGGTTTTCTTTACAATATGGTTGTGTTATTTGGTGATGTGATGTAACCCTTGAGAGAGAGAAAACTATTCCTATGGTTATGACTCTCCATGGTAAGTTCTATGCTTATCTATAATTAAGGGGCGATGTGAGATAATTCAAGCAACTCCATCTTCTTTCAAAATATTCCTTCATATGTGATCTAGCATTATCATCCTTTTTTGAAAATCCTATCCCATCCAACCCATTCCTCACCTACTCCACGAATGTCCCTAGTGTGATCTTTGGGATCATAACAAGGAAGGCTCTCAATTGGTCCACCAATGTATCAAATTACAATTATCATCAAGCTATAGTATTTCTCTCCTAAGAACTCTTCCAAATCACAGTGGGTGGTAGCCCATTAATTGGAGATATTGCCATACGACAACAACATTACAAAATTGGAGAGAATTATTGGCAAGATTTCTTGATCAATGCCTCACTCACTGTGTAAATTCTAACCCTAATGTATAGGACATAAAGCACGTGCATGAAACCATCCTAAACATGCTTGAGAGTGAATTGAGAAGATTCAAATTTGTGGGAGAATCATTTAAGATAGACCCCAATAAAGATAGCATTGGCACAAAAAATAACACCAACACACTTGCAAAGAGGAAAGCAACTGTCAGTGTCAGTTAGCCCATTAGGGTTTAGGCTCTAGCCCATTGTATTCACTTGCATAATACACTTACTTGTACAACAGTCTCATTTCCTTTACAACACTCTTATGTCTTCCTCTATAAAGGCATTGTATTGTATGATTCAATACTTTGATACTAGTAGAATTGATTCCCAAATCTAACATGGTATCAGAGCCACTACTCTGACCTTTTGGTTTTCTAGGTATCTACAATCCTTTCTTTCTTAGCATCCTTTCGTTGCTTGTCCCTTCTCCGGTCTAACTCCGCCATTGTTTGACATCTCGGGTAGTTCTCCACCACCACCGTCAGAAGTCACTCCACGTCTAAAAGACCACTGCCATCATTGGAGCTCCAGTATTCGAGTCCCCCATCACCACCTTACCAAACACACCACCGAGAAGATCTTGCAACGATCTATACATCACTGCCAGAATCATTTTCATCGGTGCCCACACGCACCAAAAATAAGTTTCGGCAGGTGGCTCCACGTGTCACACGTGTTATAGGTGCCAATATCACTACTTTTCCACACTCCACACAAACGACACACATGTAGGTGTGCACCGGAATAGAGTCTTTCTACTCGAGTCTTGCCACGTGCCAATTTCACGCCTCGCCATGTCAACCCTAGGCCACCTCACTGACATATCATCACGCCACATCAACCTAGATTGATCCAAACATGTATCCGAACCGGACCACTTCGTTTACTTAAGACCCAAAGCAACCGTACATTTGATTTGCGTTGATCGAAAGGTTGACCAATGTTGACCTTTTTACGGTCCAGGTGTTTTCTACTCATTTTTTTTCATGCTGATTCCTTTTTTTGCAGTCTCTTTTTACATATCTTGTGTCTAAATGGCTTAAAATTAGGTTTCTCAACCCATTAATGTCACTTTGGATGATCAAAATTATCTTGTTTGGACTCATTCTATGCACAACTTTCTTAAAGATAAACAATTGTGGCTCTATGTCACTGTTGAGTTGAAGAAACTAGTCAAGAGTGCCTCTAAAAGTGATGATCTCTTCCGAATCCATTTGTTGATTGGGACATCAACAGTTATCAAATTCTTACTTGGCTATGCAATACCTCCATATCCCCTATCTCCAATCTGCTCTGTAGCTTTGATGATGCAAAGTCTGCTTAGGATATGCTAACCAAACGTTGTTTTACACCTCATGGTTGAATAATATCAAATCAAGTAAGAACCTATCCATTCTATCAACGATTTCTTTGCTCGTCTCTAATTCATTTAAGAACAAATCAATCTTTCCAATCCAAGTTGGAACACTCACACCAATGCAGTCAAATATGCTACCCATCGAGATCAGCTTCGTCTCTATCAGTTTTTAATGGGTTTGCTTGATGATTACGATCCTATTCGTGGTTAACTGCTTCACAGTCTCCTCCTCTTTCTCTTGATACAGCTCTCATTGAGCTAGTTCGTGAGGTGACTCGTCTACAGATCTTGCAAGTTCAGAAAAAGCTCACTGTCATAGCTATTTCACCACCTCTTGCACACTTTTAGTATTCTAGATTTGACAAATTTGGCTCCATTGCTCGCCATTAAAACTGGCAATCTAACAAATTCTGTCACTAATGCAAGAAACATGGACACACTATTGAGACTTGTCATCCCCGCAACAAGTCAGCAGCTTCTACCGCTTCTATTACCTATTCAGAAACTGATCAGACACCAGATTTTGTCCCAATTGAGTCCTCTGGATCCATCTTCATAGTTTCCACGAGTGACTTGGAGAATTTCATCACTCCGGTTCTAATTTGGTCTAGTAATGCATCATCTTCCTCTGCTCTTTCTGTCTTGCCTACTAAGTCTTCCTCTTAGCTTCTTGACTTTTCTTGTTCAATCACATGACACCTTACCCATCATTTTTCTCTCACATTAGTTCTGCATGTCATACACAGACTATTCACACAATTGATGGCTCCACTATGCCTGTTCATAGTGTAGGCACCATCTCTACCTCCAAACTCTCGATTCCTAAGGTGTTCCATGTGCCTAAACTCTCTTATAATTTACATTTTGTGGGTCAATTGATTGAACTTGTATATCGTATCATTTTTTATTCTCTAGTTATGTTGTGAAGGGATCCTAAGACGAGGCAAGAAGTTGGGACCTGCCGTAAAATTAGGTGTCTTTTCAAAATGTCCAATCTTCAACTTCCCACTATTGATGTTTCCACCGTTACCTCATCTTCACCTTCCTTATCACTTTGGCACTCTCGGCTCGGGCACGCACCCTCCTCCCGGGTTCAACAACTAGCATCTAGGATTTATTGGGTCTAGTGTCTAAGGAAAATGTTGATTAAGTTTCATGGCAGTTAGTAAAACAACTAGCTTTGCCTTTTCATAATATTGAGTCATTGTCTACTGATATTTTTTATTTAGTTCATTCTAATATTTGGGGACCTTCTCCCGTCAATAGTATTAGTAGATCTCGCCATTTTGTTGTGTTTATTGATGATTTTTCTAGTTATAGTTGGATTTTTCTTCTAATTTCTCAAGATGAATATTAATATCTATTGTAACTTTGCAAAGATGGTTAAAACTCAATTCTTCAAACACATCAAAGGTTTTTTGGTTTGGCAATGCACGTGAATATACCAGACATGCCTTTGAAAATATTTTGCATTCACATATTCATCCTGTCCAAGCACCTCCCAACAGAATGAGAGAGTTGAACGGAAGTTTTGACATAGTCTTGATACTGTTTGTGCTCTCATGTTGTCTTCCAAAGTTCTTGCACCCTTTTAGGGGGAAGTTGTCCTCAATGTTACCCATACAATCAATTGTATTACGAGCCCAATTATTTCTAATGAGACTCCTTATGAGTGCGTCTTTGGATTTCCACCTCACTATCAACATCTTCGATCCTTTAACTCTGTTTGTTTCATACTTCTTCTACCTCATGAACATAACAAATTAGAGCCTTGTTCTCGTCTCTTCTGCTTCCTTAGCTATGGAGAAACTTAAAAAGGTTATCGATGTTATGATCCTATTACAAATCATCTTCGAATCTCCCGCTATGTTGTCCTCTGGGAGCATCGTCTTTTCACTCAGGCATCTCAGTTCCATCTCTCATTTTTCCATTCCTCTAATCTTAGACATTTTTCGAGATGAGTCCTCTAATATATCTCTAGAAGTTCCTACCTCCGCTCATTCAACTAAGACTACTAACCACTCTTTCAGATCGTCATCTAACGAGCTGCCCCACTCCTCTATCAGGTCCATTACTCTTGTCCTTTCCAAGGATCCAACATCTGAACCCACACTTTGTCATTCCTCTTAGGTATCATCGCTTCCCTGGCACTTACGTGATTTTCATTGTTACACTGCTCTTGCTACACTTCACGAGCCTTACTCTATCGCGAGGCCTCCATTAACTCTTTATGGTAGGCTATAATGGCTAAGAAACTTGATGCATTATCCAAGGACCATACTTGGGATCTGGTTGATCTACCTCCTCACAAGTTTGTGGTTGGTTGTAAATGGGTTCACGAGATCAAGACTCAGTGCGATTGGTCCAATGAGAGATACAAAGCTTATCTTGTTGCCAAAGATTTCACATAAGTGTATGGCATTGATTGCCAGGTGACATTTGCTCTAGTTGCTTGTCTTTCATCCGTTTGCACCTTATTGGTTGTTATAGCCCCAAGCCAGTGGAAGCTACTCTAAATGCCACCTTTGTCTCGTCTCTCTCATCCATCCAAAAAGGTATGCTGGCTTCGTAGTGCACTACATGGCTTTAAACAGGCTCCTCAAGCTTGGTTTGCTAAGTTTAGCTCTATAGTTTTTCAATTGGGTTATTCCATCAATTCTCATGACTTTGTCGATTTCCTTCATCACACCAACAAAGGCACCATTATGCTTCTCTATATTGATGGGTAATGACCTTAGTGGCATTCTAAAACTCCAGGATTTTCTCAGTTAGCATTTCAAAGTGAAATACATGGCAATCTCAGTTATTTTCTGGGTCTTTAGATTACCTCTTTTGTTGATTGTTTCTACCTGACTTAATGCCAAGTACACCTTCGATCTTCTGTCTCGAGATGGTCTTATTGATCACAAAATTGTTGATACTTCTATCAAACTTAATGCACGCCTGACTCCTTTTTCAAGAGAATCGCTACCTGATTCTACCTTCTATCAAAAATTGGTTGGCACCCTAGTTTATCTCAGAGTCATTTGTCCAAACATCTCATATGTAGTGCACTAAGTGAGCCAATTCATGTATATACCACGTGTAGGCACCCTAATTTATACCAGTTGATACACAAGGTCCCCGGTCTTAGTGATGATAATTCAAGATCTCTCATAAGGTGAATGCGTGTTGAAAACCACCTGGAAATTTCTAGAGAACGAGTTCAAAAGTTGCCTTTTAACCTAAGAGGCGTGCACCTATTTTGATGTGGCGTACGTCTGTAGTGAAGAGGCGCACGCCACTAAGAAGAGGCATACTCCAGTGCCACTAGGCAGAAACCCTAATCGTGGAAACTGGTTGTTTCCTGTCGGAATAGGTCAGTTTACCCCTTCTTCAAGCAAACCCTAGCCCCTTTTCCATTATAAAAGGAGGCACATACCTCACAAACAAATCATCCCAGAGAGTCCCCACAGAAACACTGAAAATACCAAGAAATACTGGTATAGTAGAATAGAGAGAAGTAGGAAGAAGTAGCCCTAGAGTAGCGAAACTCTACTGAAGTAGAAGCCTAGAGTAGACGAGGGAAGAAGTAGTTTTACAGGAGTGAAGCCCTGCCTAGAAGAAGGTTGTGAAGAAGAGTTCTTGAGCGAGTAGTTATTCTCTAATTGAAATACTAGAAGGATAACCCCTTTCTCACAAAACTCCAGTCATAAACTTAGGCGTTCAAAGCCTTTCTTGTTCAAGATCAACACATAAACTCTGCTAAAGAGATCATGTCTGAGAGATCGGTGAACTGCTAGCTTGCAATAAGCTGTTTAAAGGTTAGATATAGATCTCCTCAATAGGCCATACCAATCTCCATGAATATATGATTGTTATATCGCTTTCTATGTTTAGTTAGAATAACTAGATCTTTATTCAAATTGCATGTTTGATCACGCTCCAATGAGCTATGTCATGTTTGTCTGTTTACTAGAATAGTTCCCAAATTGCCATGAATTTTAGGTTAGAATTGCAACCTATGTTGTTGTGGTGATGATTCCCATAACTTGGTGATAAGCTTGGATTCAAGGTGAGATCCTTCTTTCAACTTCAGTATGAACATTATGCCATGTCTTATTTGCTACTTGATCATGCTAGAATTAGGTTTAAGTGCTTTTGTATGATTAGAGATTCTTTAATAAACTCTTTCAAAGAATATTAAGTAATATAGAGGAATGCCAACCATTAGGTTGGGCGTTCTTGGGTGCCTAACACTTTCCCAAGACGTACCTTAGCTTCGGACCAAGCTCAAGCCTAGTCCTATTGTGCATCAAGTCATATTTATGGTTCTTGGATCTATAAACCAGGTGGCAAGTCCATGTTCCTCTATTCCTAACCCTAAAAGGTTTGAGAGTACGAACGACCTCCAAAAGAGAGGTGACTAACGCGACATCTCACACCACGATCAAATTACTATGATGTTCTCTTGTGCATTTCTGCGATAACTTAAGGGCACTCTTTTCAACGGTCTACACTTCTCTGCTTAGTCTCCTCTTACTCTAAGAGCCTGCTCTTATGCTGATTGGGCAGGAGATCCCACCAATCCACGGTCCACTACTGGATATTGCTTCCTCCTTGGATCCTCTTTGATCTCCTAACGATGCAAGATATAGTTTACTTGTGGCTCGCTCTAGTACCAAGTCTGAATATCGTTCCCTGGCTGATACCACATTTGATTCCTTTAGTTGTGATGGTTACTACATGATTTGAGTGTGTCCACCTCTTCTGCTACTCCTATTTACTGTGATATTAGAAGTGCCATTTAGATTGTTCATAATGATTCCTTCCACGAACAGACCAAACACATCAAGATCGACTATCATCTTGTCCGACAGCACTTCCTTCAGGATTCCCTGCATCTAGTCTCTATTGCTTCCCAAGATCAGCTTGCATACCTCTTTACAAAGTCTTATCCCACTGGATGCTATCGTGATCTAGTTTCGAAACTCAAGTTGGTCTCTCATCCTCTACCTTGAGTTTAAGGAGGATTGTTAGTGTTAGTTAGCGCATTGGGCTTTGGGCTCTAACCCATTGTATTTACTTGCACAGTATACTTACTTACACAACACTCTCATTGCTTGTACAACACTCCTATGCCTCTATAAAGATAGTCTATTGTATTTTAAGACATCAATACAACCCCAATTCTAACAACTTCAAATTCTAGACTTTAAGTAGGAAAGCAACCATAACACTCAACCACAGGACTTTGGTGAAAAATGTGGAATCTTTCTCCTTAGAAAAAGAAAAAAGAAGAAAAAAAAAAAGGATATCATTGGCGAAAAAATTCGAAGCAATAACGTTCACCAAGTTTCAAGAGTTTTGCGAGGAAGAAAAAGACCCATTTTTAAAGAGTAATTATTTAGTATTCCTAGAGTTAAATGCATACTTCCTCCTCTCACATGAATGGTGAGTCTCACTAATTAAATTTATGATGAGACCCATCATTCATCTAAGAGCAAAGAGTATGCATTTATTGTGTACTAGAAGTACTGAATAATTTTTCCTTTTTAAAATGGTAACCTTTTTTACCAATGGTTATCTTTTTAGTTGAGCCGATTAGACCAAGTTGTGTTAAGAAACTAAGCCGAGCCACCACATCAATCATGAGACAAGCCAAGCAGATATTAAGCCACCCTTCGGATGAACGGTGTCATCCAATTTAAGTGCAACAATACCATTTTGCAAAGTTAGGAAGGTTGTCACACTGCTCCACTAAACAACATGGTGCCCCTAGAGTGAAGTTTTTTCACTTGATCACCAACTAGATCTAAATCTTCTATAGGCATAATAGCCCAAGCCCAAAAACTTAGTTCCAAACCCAACTTGCCGAAGCCCAAGAATAAGGATTATGGCTTGGAAAAGAATTTCAAGCCCAATCTAAAGGCAAGCCCAAGTCTAGTTCACCATCTGAGATCCATTCAAAGATCCAACCTAGAGCCGAATCCATAACCCAATTTAGAACCTTGTCTGAAGCCAAGTAATTCGAGACGTAGCCTGGACCACGACTAAAGTTGTAACCCAGACTGACCTATAGTCACCTATTAGAACCAATCTGATCTATTATTATTATTATTATTAAAGCAAATAAACAAAAAATAATAAGAATGAGTCACAATGGATTAATACGCCAAATCAATTCTAATGACTTTGATATAAAAGCAAACGATGTAAGTCAGGAAAGATGAGCAAACCCTTTTATGAAACACTGTAAATCATTAGCATTGGTTAAACTAATTCACTATGATATATGTGGAACTTTAAGAAGCAAGACACAGAGGAATTTACCAGCTTCACTGATGATTATTCAATATATTAGAACATTTACCTTCATAGGCATAAGTCTAAAGCCATAGAAAAATTCAAAGAATGTAAATTGGAGGTAGAGAGACAATTATATAAGCCCTTCTAAAACTTAAAAAATGACACGGGTGGAAAATATGAGGCATTTGAGGAATTCAGTAGTACGAACAGAAAAAGGCACATTTACACAATACCTTACACACCTCAATAAAACGAAATTGTAGAAAGAAGAAATAGGACATTGTTGGACATGACCAAATCAGTGATGATGTCCTTATGAATGTTGGACCTCACATAAACCAAAATTGTCAAAATCTCAAAGTAAGGTATGGGGATATAATGAACATATTTATCCCAAAACTCCTTAGGGATAAATTGAGTAGCAAAACTTGGGAATGCAAATTAGGATAGGTGGAAAATGAGAATGGATATTCATTTTACCACTAAGACTATGAGAAATGAGTGATAGAAAGGGGGATGAAAGACTAATAACATCTTGTGTTAAGAAAAGTGAGCAAAATAACAAAGAGGGAAAATTATTAAATATTCTGAGAATACAAAGAAATGCGTACTCTCTCATTTCATATAAATAGTATTTCTCATTTATGGAAAAATTATTTAGAGTCTCGGACTACAAATAAATGCATAGTCACTCCTCTCACAAAGTGGTGAGTTTTACCATAAATTTAATTAGTGGGATCTACCATTCATGTGAGAAGGGGACTACATATTTATTTGTAGTCCTAGACTACTGATAATCACTCTCATTCATGTGAAAAAAGAGAATACATATTTATTTGTAATCCGGAATTATTGAATAATTTTCCCTTCTTAGAAATACAATTCACCACAAGAACATTAATTACTTTTGGTTCCAATAAAGGTAATTATATTAATTCCTTTGGAATAAAGGATCATGATTCGTGCTTCCATTCTTTCTTTCGTCTTATGCCTTTTCTTTTTGGGTTGTATACGCAATATAAAATCAAACAAGGGCCATCATTACAAGCAAACTATACGGCAAGAATCAAATCAAACAACAAATGAGAAAAACAAGGAAATGTACAAGGTACGCACCTCTCTTTAGGATAGCAAATTATCAATCAATGGAGCAGGAACTGGTTGTTTTATGCTACCTCCACTTGAACTTCTGAGCAACTGAGCAAGGACCGTCAATTAGGTGAATGAAAAAAATCAGAGATAAATTTAAATAGATAAACTAAGCTAAGTACCTCTGTCCTTCAGGCCACAATTTTGCAAGTTCTTTTTTTTGCACTCTTGGAAGCAGATATGGATGGTCGCTAATGTGAATAAGACTTTATGGTGACAAGGTTTTTTTTTTTTTTTGAGAACAACAACCAAATATGGTGTGTAAAACTAAACTGAGAGGATGAGATCACGAAACTGCGACGAAAAATATATGGTAAAATGTTGGAAGTATATTGTAAAACCAAATTTGAGAAATGACAACTCACAACGAAAACTAAGAGGAATTGTTTTGTTTTTTGTTTTTTTAATGAGCTGCAAAGTATAGGAAGTAGAGGAAAATAAAAAACTGCAACGAAATTTCGATTCAAAGGAAAAATGAGAGGAAAGGACGTCTTCTTTTTCAACTGGATTTCAATGACAATGTAAAACCAAATTGAGGAAATGACAACTTGCAACAAAAACTACGATGAAATTTTTTTTTTCTTTTTTTTTTTTAGAGTAGAGAAAAATAAAATGAGAGGACAACAAAACTACAAAGAAATTTTGATTCAAAGAAAAAATGAAAATGACGAAAGGACGTATTCTCTTTCAATCAGATTTCAATGATATTGAAATTCCTTTTCTGATCCTCCGCTTGAACTGCAAAACAATGAATATTTACTCAAAACAGGTCAAAGGAATGTTGAGGATAAAAAATAAGGATAAGTCTGCTAACTCACAAACACGAATTTAATATATATTTTATAATAATGAATGAATGGAAAAGATAAAGTAGGTCTGATAGATAAAAGAAAAATCTAGCATAGACTGAGTGATGGCCATAAAATACACAATACTATCGTATTAATTGAAACAAAAGATTGTGTATCCTCTTACAGAAAAGGGGAATTAAAATTAATACCAACAATAATAATCCTATTAAACCTCTAATATATATGCTTTTTACTCCACACACACACAAAAAAAAAACAGTGAAGCAAGAGTAAAACTAAACTGAGAGAATGAGATCACGAAATTGCGACGAAAAATATATGGTAAAATGTTGAAAGCATATTGTAAAACCAAATTCGAGAAATGACAACTCACAACGAAAACTAAGATGAATATATTGTTTTGTTTTTTGTTTTTTTTGTGTTTTCTTTTTTTAATAAGATGCAAAGTATAGGAAGTAGAGGAAAATAAAATGAGCGGATGACAACAAAAAACTGCAAAGAAATTTTGATTCAAAGGAAAAATGAGAAGAAAGGACGTCTTCTTTTTCAACTGGATTTCAATGACAATGTAAAACCAAATTGAGGAAATGACAACTCACAACAAAAACTAAGATGAATTTTTTTTTTCTTTTTTTAGAGTAGAGAAAAATAAAATGAGAGGACAACAAAACTACAAAGAAATTTTGATTCAAAGAACAAATGAAAATGAGGAAAGGACGTATTCTCTTTCAATCAGATTTCAATGATATTGAAATTCCTTTTCTGATCCTCCGCTTGAACTGCAAAACAATGAATATTTACTCAAACAGGTCAAAGAAATGTTGAGGATAAAAAATAAGGATAAGTCTGCTAACTCACAAATACGAATTTAATATATATTTTATAATAATGAATGAATGGAAAAGATTAAGTAGGTCTGATAGATAAAAGAAAAATCTAGCATAGACTGAGTGATGGCCATAAAATACACAATACTATCGTATTAATTGAAACAAAAGATTGTGTATCCTCTTACAGAAAAGGGGAATTAAAATTAATACCAACAATAATAATCCTATTAAACCTCTAATATATA
The DNA here is from genome assembly GCA_907173295.1 of Fagus sylvatica. Classification (NCBI taxonomy): domain Eukaryota; kingdom Viridiplantae; phylum Streptophyta; class Magnoliopsida; order Fagales; family Fagaceae; genus Fagus; species Fagus sylvatica. Next base: position 29,857,854 of record OU015769.1, read on the forward strand.
TGCTTTTTTCTCCAAACACAAAAAAAGACTAAACGTTGTACAACTAAACGTTGTACAACTTTACCACCTTCGACTGAGACAAGCCGCCAGAGAACGCAAAGCTCCAGGTGAAATTTCCAAGACCACAAATACAAATTTCGTAAGTACTCTTTTTTTCCTTTTTCTTTTTTGCTGAATGTTTCGTAAGAACTCGATTTCTGTCTCTCACTCCTCTTTAATAGAACATGTATGCAAGAGTTTTCCAATCTTGTATATTACTCACAAATAAAAGGCATCTACGTACCATTACTCTAGCAGGAAGCAAAGAATCAGTCTCTTAACGACGAAAAAAAAAAGAAAGAAAGAAAAGAAACAAGTCAAGCATCTTCAATTGTCAAGAGACTGAAGACAACAAAATGAAAGTATGACAGATTTATCCATGACATTCAGGAAAGAGGCCGACCAATTAATTTAACAACCCAAAATATAAAAATGACAAATGTTATGACATCACTCTTTGAGATAATAAATTATAGGGTCATAACATTTTTAGGTTATTCAAGGCTTCCATGATTTGGAAAATTATTCACTACTCTTAGAACACAATAAATGTATATTTTTTACTCTCACATGAATAGTAGGTCCTACCATGAATTTAATTAATGAGATTTATTATTAAGTGATTATTCAATAATTTTCCATCATTATTCATGTAAAATAATGAAATACGCATTTATAGTATTCCAAGAGTAAGGAATAATTATTCCTATATATCATTTAAATATGATCTGATTTCTCATACCTTACCCTTCTTTTTAATGAGTTTCGAATATAAAAATTATTTATGGGTACATAACCTAACTGAATTGATTAATCCATGAATTTAATTCAGTTATTTTTTTTAGTTTTAATAACCAAATGTTTGAACCTCGAATTATTAGATATATGAATTTTTTAAAACAAGTATTCAAGAAAAGGTGATTCCTTTTCTCACTACCAGTTGATCCCCAAACATATTCTTCTCCTTCCATCGATTAATCTTATTCTTGAATCTCATTTGTGAGATTGATAAAAGTAAATAATATTGTAAACACTATTTTTTTTTTTTATTACTATATCTACATAATCATAACCGTTTTTTTATCTATTATTATAAAATATATATTAAATAAAATAATATCTTACATTATCGGTTATAATTGGTTAGGTTATGTACAAAAAAGACAGAGAGTGTGAAATAGAATTTTATTAAATTATACATAATAGCTGAATATTTAAAAAAATTACAATAGATGCTGACTTATCTAGCTTCTCTTATTCGAGCACTCTATGGCATTTCCTATTACGAGGTTTTTCTTCTTCTTCTTTTTTTCCTTTTTTCCTTTTTTTATTTTTTTATTTTTTAATATAGACAGTAGAGTGGATAGGATTTTAATGGGGTAGTGAATTGTGATTTTCTGTACTAGTTTCTAATTTTGTATTTGAAAAAAACTTTGAGGCGACATTTTTTTTTAATTGGAGATTATAAATACGGTATTTTACATCAAACCCTTATAGAGTTTAATTTCTAACTTAGCACACTTTGTTCATATCCTTTTTCGTAATTGGTTGAGATTGCATGTTGTGATTGGTTCACAATGAAATTAATATCAATAATAGATTTATATATGTAAAAATTATTTTTCAACAAATAATAATAAAAAGGATAAATTACACTACTGTCCATTGAGGTATTGTGGAATGACAATAAATCCCAAACTTGAGTCGAAATGATAGTCTCACCCTTCAGGTTTGACATAAAATATCATGAGTCTTTCATTACTATCTTAACAAAAAATTCCTTTTTTAAGATTTTTTTTAACCAAACCTCTAATTAGAAGAGAGAGTTGTCTTTAAAAAAAAAAAAAAAAAAAAAAAAAAAAAAATTCTATTAAAGATTAGTAACAGAAAAGATATGACAGTTTTATATCAAATTTGAAAGTGAGACTGTCATTTCAACTCAAGTTTGGAATTTATTATTATTCCGCAATACTTTAGGAAAGGGTAATGTAATTTTCCCTAATTAAATTATGGGATAATATATAATATATAAAACCCTAAGATGTGGTTTCCTCGTACAACACCAAACCCTTTGAAGTTTTAAATGCTATAAACCACCGATCTGTTTTTGTTTTTTCTGCTCAGCAAATCTTGTAAGGGAATTTTAAAAATTAGTTTTTTCTGTAGGCCTTGACGACGAGATGGCTCTCTATCATAAGTAGAATAATTCTCTTTTTTGGGAAAAAGAAGAAAGGTGTTGTCTGAAGAATGAAAAGTAGGTTAAGAAAAAAAAACTCGAAATGTGTGCACACATGGGCTGGAAAATAAATGTGGATTTTGAGTGTTGGGTTTAGTGGGGACCATGTCAAACATGACAAAACCCCTGTTTTTACGTTGTGGTCCCGGGAAAAGGTCAGCTGCTTTGTGCATGACAAGACCCCTATGATACGTTCTTTTATGTGCATGTTTTTAATTATTTGATTGATTGAATTGGTAAACTTGGGTCCGTTAAAACTCATATCAAACTCGCCGCACGTGTCTAGACACTTCCTAAATTTATATGATCTAAACATTGAGAGAGGCCTAGTCTCCATTTTGTCCTCACCCAAAACAAGTTTGTTGAAATATCTTATCATAAAGCAACGGTAAATAGTGCTGGGTAGCAAGGGTTTGTAAATAATATTGGTTAAAAATTGTTCGGTACTTCTAAATGTCAGTCTCTACCCTCTTGAGTGCTGATTATACATTCGAATTGGTGTTAACGTGTTAGTGTATATGCCCAGATTATTCTTCATCATAAATATGGCCCCAAAAAAATTAATATGCTTCAGGGATTGAGCCAAACCAAAAACAAATAAACATTGTGAGCTAATTGATTGGTTAAAAATCAGATCGATGGCTTCAATTCTTATCCATCAAAGATCATAATTTTTTGGGCTACTTATGTACTTGTGTTTTGAGTCAACCTAATATTTTAGACTGGAAGGCATGTTAATAATAGGGCACACATTATGTCCAAAGTATGAACATATTCTTTCACCACACTAAATCATGGTAACCAGACATCGCAATTAATGGGTGATTATCAACATGCACCTTAATGATCATTAAAAGAGGGCTGTGTCTCTCTCCTTTTGTTTTCTTAAAAAGCGGCTGCCTCTAATTCACACATGTTGCTTTATTAGAAGTTTGTTTATTGAGTCATGTTAACGAGTGTTCTTAGGGCAATGGTTATGGAAGCATTTAATGCTCCTTAACCATTGTCCTAAGGGCACTGGTTAACAAAATCTTTGTTTATTTATTAGAAGTTTGTTTAATTGATGTCAATAAATGAGCTTTACTTTAGTGTGGCCTGGACCTTGTAATGCCGGAAAATTATTAGGTACTCCGGGAGTACATTAAATGTGTACTCTTTCCTCTCACAGAAGTTCCCATCATGAATTTAATTAGCGGAACCCATAACTTCTGCAAGAGGAGGGAGTACGCATTTAATATATTCCCAGAATATAGTATAATTTCCCTGTAATGCCGAGCATGAGTGCACCCCAAAATATTGTTGCAAACTTCAATAAAGTATTTGTCATACAAAAATAGAAAGTTTCTTGATCACGTTTCAATATTTTAATTGGTCTCTTTATATATATATATATATATATATAATTACGATAGCATTTAAACCTATAACGTCCGCTCCATAATGATTGCTCTTTTGTGGTTACAAATTAATGTTTTGCTTACCGTCAACAATGGATGCTTATTTTGGTGGGTGTTTGGACAATACTTACGGTTTATGCTTACCATCTGCAAAGACTACTTATTTTAATGGATGTGTATACTCTTTGGTTATTGTTAGAAATTATATTTGCAGCGGAATAATTTTTTATTTCGAATTTACCTTTGATTGCACACAACTGATTTCTCTCGGTGGTGGTGCACACTACAAGAGTTAATACACACTACACTCACAGAATAGAGATAGATGCTTCTATTTGACTTGCATACCACTAGTATTCATGGGTGGCTCTATTTATAGCCATAACCTCTTTGAAGATGCAACATAGTAACTCATGTACGTTACTCCAAATAGTTGTTACAAGCTTTTGGAGTAATGTCGTGTTGCTTTGGTGCTCCCATTGTAAAGGAGGTTATGTCCACAATGTGCGTTTCTAATTATAACATCTCCCACTTACACAAAGTGGGCATGACATGGTCACGCATCTCTTAATATCCTGTTATTCTATTCATCATACATGGAAAATCGGCTATGCGACCACCGAGCCCACTTGTAATAAAAGTTTGGGAGCGGTATACTAGATCTTATATCAAGACCAATATAGTAACATCCCTAAGCAATATAGTAACATCCCTAAAGTGTCTCATGATGCCCTAGACTTAATCCAACACATCGACTCAAACATTTCTATCCCTCTTGAGTCCAAGTACTTTGATCTATGCTTGACCCATCGCAATCATCCTCATGTACTCACGGTTATATTACTATTGTTAAGTATTATAACCTGTTGACAGTGAGTACATATTCAAAAATTTGTTATTGAATAGTCTTCCCTTCGCACCTATTTCATTTAGCTTTGGTCTATCTATTTTTAAGCCACAAATGATTCAAAAAATAAAAATTCAACTAATATGTCTATTAATAAAATTTTCTTTATAATTCATAAAAAAAATAAGAAAACTCCAATGGACTCTATCTATTTTTAAGCCACAAATGATTCAAAGTTAAAAAGAGGAAGAGGAAATTGTTTTTGTTAAAAAGCTTTCTACTTAAGAAAATACCCATCAGACTCTAACAATCAAAACTCATCAAGAAAAAACTAAAAATGAGAAACATTATTCTAGCATTATTAATATTTTTTTATTAATATATATATATATATATAGCTTTTAGTTTTTATTTTTTATTTTTTTATTTATCTAAACGGATCATTTGGACAACAGTTTTTTAGGATTTACTAGACTAAGGTGTCAATTTAATTTTTAATATATTTTTTGTTTGCTTAGCTCTTTCATTTTGAGGGGAACTCTTGTTTTTGTGATACTGTTATCTAATAACTATCTTTTATCTGCAAAACACAATACTATTATTTAATAAATGTTTACAAATAGTCAAATATATACATTATAAATCTTTTACAAAAATTTGACCACCAACCCGGTATATTAATATACAATATATAGGATATGGAAGCTTCCCCCAACCTCCCTTCTTCTAGTTCTTGTACATATTTTGTTTCTCGCGGATTATAAGTTGATGCACCCCTACTTCTACCGGTTGGTTTTGGCCTTTCGGGACAATTACGACAACACTAAATTTAAATTTAATGGATAAAAATTTCTTTTGATCCATAATTCATTTAAGAAAAAAAGAGAGTATTAGTAGCTAAATTGTGAAACATTTTATAGAAAAAAAAAAATCACAATTCTTAAGAATCTATATGAGAATAATTTCTAAAAGGATCGATTTACACTTTCTAAAAATATTATCACACTCTTTTTTTTTTTTTTTTTTTAAAAAGTGTCATATAAGCGAACACAATCCTAAATTCCTACCGAAGGCTTTTTTCTTGATATCTTCGTTATCTCACTTCTGTCCGTATTGGTATCATGATTTGGGTGTTAAATGTCACTGTCAAATTTAACATGGTTACTTTCGCATGTTTCAAAAGCTTCAATTGTATTGAGATTTGCAAGCTCAAAATCAAAGGCAAAATTTGAGATGAGGAAGAGAGAGAGAGAAAGAAGATTGCTTAAGAAAGCTTGCTTCATTAATTAAAAAGAAAGAAATAGTTTTTCTCCAACCCGATTTGGATAAATTTTCCTCCAACTCACCATATAGCAAGTAAATAGACCATCCACATGTACTTTTAGTCACATGACATTTTAAATGAGTCATGTGACTTTTTAAAATAATACATGTGGATGATTTATTTAATTGACACGTAATAGGTTGAAGGAGAATTCTTCCAAACAGGGTTGGAGGTAAACTATATCCTGAAAAGAACATAATGCTTTGTCAAATGCAAAGCAGAAGTGTAAGAAACACCACCCTACATAAAAGTAACTAACTTTGCTCTAATGCCTCCCATGATTTTGAAAATGACACATGTCATTGACTAATAATTAACTAATTGCAACTAACTAAACTAGCAATATACAAATTAGTTTTACAAAGAGCTTTTGCAAAGTTGCAAATTGTTTGTGACTTCTTCAGCTGATGTTATCTTCAATCACTTTATCTTTAGATGTCTCCATGTCTTGAATGCAGTTTCATGGAACCATCTCAATAAATTTAAACAAAAGTAATAAATCACAAAAGAGAAATTCCAATCTCAGATTATTATCAACCTGGAAAATTTATAGTCACAATTAGCCACTGAATTTAAAAAAGGGAAATGCAAAGAATATTGTACAAAGCCAAGCAATTAGCCTCTCAAAAAAATAAAAGCCAAGCAATTCACAGCTGAAAATTAGTACAGAAATATAGGAACATCAAATTATATAGATTGGAAAAATAATACGATGAAAAAAGGGTTTTGCTCGTTCTTTCTTTTTTATTTTTAATATTTGGGTCACGGTCCCAGTTTGATATCTTCAAGCCGTTGGAATGGTACATGCTCAACTCCTTTATCACTAAAGCCTTCTTTATTAATCTCATTTTGGGGTTATTTAATTTTATTTTTTTCATGCAATAATCTGCAATTTTTAATTTTTGTCCTTTCAGAAAATGTATTGAGATT
>OU015769.1:29864726-29919057 GCA_907173295.1 Fagus sylvatica
GTCACAATTAGCCACTGAATTTAAAAAAGGGAAATGCAAAGAATATTGTACAAAGCCAAGCAATTAGCCTCTCAAAAGAATAAAAGCCAAGCAATTCACAGCTGAAAATTAGTACAGAAATATAGGAACATCAAATTATATAGATTGGAAAAATAATACGATGAAAAAAGGGTTTTGCTCGTTCTTTCTTTTTTATTTTTAATATTTGGGTCACGGTCCCGGTTTGATATCTTCAAGCCGTTGGAATGGTACATGCTCAACTCCTTTATCACTAAAGCCTTCTTTATTAATCTCATTTTGGGGTTATTTAATTTTTTTTTTTTCATGCAATAATCTGCAATTTTTAATTTTTGTCCTTTCAGCCAATGTAAGCATGTATTGAGATTGTTTTGCTGTTGCCTATTGTGGGTTTTTTATTTTTTTGAAATAAAAGGTTCATATATATTAACAGTTAGACTGTTCAATTATAGAGTTACTTGGAAAAGAGGGGACTAGCCTAGTGGTACTCATATCACTCAAGTTCCATACAAAATTTGGATACAAAAAGATGGACAAGGGTTATTAGCTTATAAGACTTTTTTGTTGGATCCTGAGCTAGAAAATTCGCACATTTGCGTGCGAATTTCATCAAGTTAACCCTCATTGGCCAGTCGTGGGTTTTCCTTTAGGAAAATTTAAATTTGGGACCCGCATGCACCCATTTTCAAACTCCTACAACAGCTTTATATATATGAACTTCTTTTTCTAACAGAAAGTAGTTTTCTAAAAATGGAGAATAATTATGGTGTTTTCTCTCCTCTTCCTCCTGCCCAGACAGGGTAAGTGCATATCTTTTTTCTTCTTCTTCTTCTTTTTTTCATAGTCTCTTCCTCTCTCTCAACATTCCAAAGCACTAATCATGATCCCGAAACACATGGATGCCAGGAAGAGTAAGAAGTACATTTTTAAAATTTGCTTCTTTAACTAGTAATGATTGCAATGAACAAATCTCAGAGTAGCAGGTAACCTTTTTCTTTTAGTCTTGGTCAAATAATAAGTTCATGAGTTCAACCAAATCATTAAACAGGTTTGACAGAAAACCAAAAATATATTATTGGGTAATCATAAAAGGAAGAGCTTAATTATGCCTACTTTAAACTTAACTAGCTAACATCTTTATTGGCTATTTACCAACCTGGAGATTTTAGTTGTGTAAAAGGGACAAGATTTAAAGCATTAAGCCTAGGAGTCCAATTTCACTCAATTTATTGTTACTAGTCTTGATATTTATCTGCTTCTTCTTTTTTTTAATTATTTATTTATTTTTGGCTATGTGAAGATGTCAAGTAATGAACGTCATATATATATATATATATATATATATATACCAATGACCAGTTGCCGACAGGCCAAAGAGCCATTAGCGCTTGATCAAACTTTATCCTTATTGAAATTAAATTTGTAATAAGGAAAAAGAAAATGAACATATTTATTGGAACCCAACCTCTCCGGGCTATATACAATTCTCTTTAGGGATATAAATAAGTTGAGTGGAGTCCAAAATTAAAAATTAATACTTACTCATTTCGTTTTGTTTCAAATATGAGTTGAGCTTGAATCCATCAAGAAGATTTAGACAGTAGATTACATGTTCAAGTTTGACTTAAATACAATGCATATTTGAGCTTGTTCACGATTATTCTTTTACCATATATAGTAAATATCACAACTATTAATTCTTGTCTTACCTACACATTTATACTAATAATTAATAACCAGTAATAGTTTAAGTTATATTATTTGAGTTAACTAATTAATATATTATTATGAACTTTAAAAATTAATTCATCAATTGTTTTTAAAAATTATATACAATTTTACAATGCAATGGATTATTTATATTATAAATAAATTTCAAATAATAATTTGATATCTTAAGTCAAGTCACTTACTCACCAGTCTGTTTATAAACACGTTATTATTTATGAGCGTGATTTGTTTAATAGTTAAGTTTAAACTTAGATTTGAATAACTTGCTTACCAAATAACTTCTATGAACAACTAAGTGATTTATAGATAACCCTAAATTAATTTCTCCCAAATAACAAAACCATAAATCATGTAATAATTAAATCAGTGACAATAGTTCCTCATGAAATGAGATAAAACTGAGGTGGACTTTCTATGTACGTATCAATCCATTGAGAAATCAAATAACTGAATTTAGTGGTATGATTTGAGGAAAAAAAAAAAACCCATTTCAAAAAAACGATATCTCTGCTGCCCAAACTAACAAGATGCAAATTAAGTAGTAAGGCACATATTTAGATAGTTATAACCCAGAAAGTCAATTAGAAAAAGAGAAAAGATGTAAATTAAGACATAAGCCAGTGAGTTCCAACTCAATGAAACATTTGGTCAATATAGAGGTGACGAAAGTATGATGCTTAGATTAATCCTAATGTTAAACATTCAATTACAAAGTTAAAATTTTATATTTTGGTACCATGAAATGAGTTTATAGCCTATAGAGTTCCTTGAGTTTTATGCTTTTTTTCTCGGTTAATCTGGTGCTTAAAGTTTTGAACTTTTGTAATGAAGTTTCAAGATGGGTTGGAGGAGTCAATAGAGCCGCCCTTAACCACCATTCCGATATGGAGTGCCATGTGTTGCATAAGGACAGAAGGTTTTTAGAGCTGCTAATTGTTTTCATTTCTCAACTAATCATGTCTCCTACCAAACGTGTCCTAAAAGAGTTAACTGTAAAACTTATCCTCTATTTGAGTACATAATCATAGCATGAACATATAAGCAACAATATTATATCGGATGTGATTAAGAGAACATACCTGAATCTATTGATGAAATTAATAGAAGCAATAGGGCATCTTTTGCTCTCTTACTCTCTTGAGTTCAAGTCTAATGGGGAGACTTCAAAGTGAAGGTAGGTTAGAGTGAGAGCAGTCACTCCTATAACGCTATATTTATATGATAAATATAGGGCCTTAATGTAAACCCTAAACCCATAAAGATTTACCCAACTTAGGTCTACACATTAAAATACCCATGTCCTACATTATTAAAATGTAGCTAAGGTGCACCAAAGCCCAATAAACAATATATGATCACATTAAACTTAATGGGCTTTGCTGGTTAACTCTCTGTTATATGGGACATCATATCAATTCAGTTTTTACACAAAAGAATGCTGCTCACAAAATAAAATCTTACATTCTCCCACTTGAGCAGCATAAGTCAAAAGGATTTTTTTTTTTTTTTAAGAAGAAAAAATTGACTCTCTGAATTGATAATACTCTATGTGGCCACAATCCTAACAAAATGCCCAAGAGAGTAACACCTCAAACTTTGTCCTTAGTTAAATGAAAACATAAGTATCCAATTATGTAGGTCAATACATCCAATATTGATATAAGACCATACATATTCAAAATACTTATAATTCCATCAACTTAGGTAATATGGTATGGTTATGTGTGATATGGAAATTACATGCAACTGTGATCACCATGCCGATTTCCATAAGGTCCAACAATATGTTCTTATCAAGAACCAATAATGCTTCCCAAGAAACTTCTTAAGACCGGCGAAAACTTTATATCTCAAGTAGTAGAACTTTCACTCATAGGTCCAAGCCTTTATACTGTATGAATTAACCGTCTTGCTTAAAGCTAAAACATGATGTGCATATTTTGCAACTCTTGAACCTTCTCTCCAACAACCAAATACTTGATGTGCATATTTTTTGATCCAGTTGACCTTTTATTATTATTTGAGAAGCAAACCGCAGCCGAATTATCATTGTAGATTGTCAAAGGCTTAGAGATTGAATCCATAATCTCTAACCTTGAAATAAATTTCACAACCAAACAGCGTGTAAAGTTGCCTCATAACAAGCTACGTACTCAATTTATTTCCTTTAACAACAGGAGCGTCACCAGTTGAAGACATACTCAAGAATCCTATTAATATAGTACTTTTGAGATAGACAAAGAATGCCATGAGACCTGTCATAATGAATCTCAATACCAAGAGCAAATGAAGCTTCACCAAGATCTTTCATCTCGAAATTTATTGAACAAATTTTAGTTTCATGCAGCAAAATCCAAGTCATTGCTAGCAAGAAGAATATCATCAACATAGAGCACCAAGAAAATAATCTTGCTTCCACTAATCTTCAGGTATATACAATGATCAACAATATTTTCTTTGAAACCATATCTGTCAGAAAACTCACCATCCCGTCCTGATCTAACAATCTTGATTTCCTTTTCCCTTTTAAGTTCTATTTCAGCTTTATAAATTTTGAACATATTTAAACCCTTAGATTTTTCATGTATAAGAAAAATATATCCATAATGAGAAAAGTCGTCAATGAAAGTAATAAAGTATTTATATCCACCCCAAATGGCAGGTGTAAACCCTAAGATTAGGGTTCAAGGGTTAGGGGATTGAGTGGGAAGGTATTAGGCACCCACTCAACCTAACCTAGGTCAATCTCTAAAGATTCCTATGCTACAGTTTACGACTTATCCAAACCACAACTCGCATTTTGACATCAATCAATCATAGTACATGCATACAAAGAATCAATCAACAATTCCTAAAATAATTCAAACAAACAATCCTAATTACATCTAAACAATCAAGGAGACATGTTAAGATTCAATAAACCTGGAATAAATATGGCATAATCAATGTTGGATGAATTTTTGTACAGAAAATTGAAAATAAAATTTGAGGCCCGATTGGCACTCAAGGATCACCCAATTGGGTCCCAAATAGGTCCAATTGGATCCTAGAGAGACCCAATCGGTACTCCAGTAAAAATGGAGGCCCAATGACCTTTAATCTGAAAAATAGTTTCTGACTTGTCTTGAAACTGAAACCTATGCCATTTTATCATCTTTAAAGACATGATTTATATCCTAACATGTTCCTATATTATTTAAAAAAATTAACCAAGAAAATACATGTGATAAAAAAATAAACAAAACAAATTTAAGCATATTTATATACAAACAATCATGTAATCATGTTTTGAAATGAATAACAAGGAAGAAAGGTACTTGCATGTGTTGTGGAGGAAGCTCCTTGATTTGATTCGATTGAATCCAACCTGAAAATTGATTCTTGAGAGAAAAACTGTTAAATTTGATTAAAAGAGATTAAAGAAATGGAATTAAAAGATTGGAATTGAGATTACAAGAGGTGGCCTCTTATAATCTTTAAGGTTATAAGAATAACTTGTATTCTTATTAAAACCCTAATCCTTCACAAATATTCTTTTGAATTTTGTTTGGGATTATGAACAATGAAAATTCCAACCCCCCTGAGAATGAGTATCATTTTCTATTTATATGGCAACCCCAAAATGAATAATCTCGAGATTTGGAATCCTAGGAGGCTTATTAGGGTTTTAAAATTGAATTGGTGGCACAAGAGTTTGACTCTTGATAAAATTCTTATATGGGTGCTGATCGATACCCAAAGAGGCCCCATCAGTTCCCGCGTGAAATTTGAGTACCAATCGGCACTTAAGTGGATAATTTCGACTTCTTTCATTTTTAATCTACTTCTAGTTGAAATAGAAGTCCCTGATCAGCTGATTTCGAGATCCCTTCATTTTAAATAATTAATTAATAAATAATTTGATAATTACTAGTCATAATAATTATCTTTTATATAAAAATTAATTACATTTAAAATTATCCTCTGAATATTGTCTTGTGCACTAATACTTACCATATTAGGGTATTCTAACTAATAGGAATTAATTATTAATTAATTTAAGTTTAATCCTTTAAAGGACCAATCATATTAATTTATAAATAATTCTATGTATGCATGCTCATAGTAAGCTTCATTTCAACCAATCGAATTTATTTCTTTAATAAAATCTTAGTTTTTGATCCGATTTCCAATCCAAAAAATGAACTCTCATTCTTAATTCAATTTTGATCACTTAAAATATGATTTTAAATTTATGGACCAACTTTGAATTTTCAAGCTTGTGAAATTACAATTTTGCCCTTTATGCACTAAGTGTAAAAAACTAAAATTAATGGTTGCAAAATGGGATGTCAACAACAATTAATCATACGTTGCATTTTCTCTCTCTCAAGTGATAAACACCCTAACAGAAATCCACCAGTTTTATATTATTTATGTGTTTTATGTTTTCCTACAGCATATACCTACAAGCCAGATTCTCAAGTATCTCCCTTGCTTATATGATCAAGATGATATTAATGTGAGAGGTATGTTGCTTATACCTACCAGCCAGATTCTCAAGTATCTCCCTAGCTTATATGATGCCTATAGTTAATATGTGCCATAGGAATTGGCCCAATCATATCTTTAGGCCATATTCTGTGTTCCCACTATGTGAAGCAACAAAAAAGTGGTTGGACATACTACATTAGCAATTTCAGACATCAAAGCCAGTTACATTAACCATCCTCACCTTCTTTCTATATATGTCTCTCTTTAACTGTTTTATTTATTGTTTTTATCATTTTTTGAAGCATAGCATAATAATCTTTTTTCAAGAAATAAAGGACTTATTAAGATTTATCATTATTATGCTATCCTTTACAATTTAACCTCTTATATACATATCTTGTTAAATATAAATGAATAAAGAGTTGTAGGGTAAAAAGAGAAAGCGGAAGCAAAACTTACATGGTTCAATCCGACGGCTAACACTCACGGAAGAAAACTTATAATAACTACAATTTGTATCTTGAATCCATATTTAATTTCATGAAATACACTCTTTGGCTTAGATTCATTTTCTACCGTGAATACCAAACACATGTATATTAAAAAGGTTACCCAGATCCTTAATTTTCTAGAGAACAAATTATAAACACCAGCCTTTGTATCTTGGACCTTAGCATATGCACTTAACACGTACGCATTTCTTATTAAAGTTCATTGCCCTTTGTAAATTCATATATCACACACAAATAGAATATGAATTGGGTTTGAGAAACTTACTCTCGTTGCGGAAGACCCGGATCTGTTTGGTTGACTTGTGACACTGTTTTTCCTCTACAATCACGAACCTCCCTTAGCCCTTGTGTTCGTCCTTATTCTCGTGGATTGAGGTTGGCTATTAGAGTTTCCCTATAATCCATGAAACTAAATCCTAGAGATTTCTAGTGAGAGTCTCACACTTAGTGAGAATAAGAGTTTTTCTACGTATGTTTTGTTTACTGTATATTCAGTAGTATCTGTTTAGTCTTCTTTCTCATTAAATATAATCATAGAGAATTTATTTATTAAGTAGAAGCACATCTCTTCTTTCAAATGATTCTTTCCTAAATCAAGTCATGGGTAGTTATTAGATAATAGGACCCGCAACCTGTAGTAGGCGGATCATGAGTTCGGGTCCATCCCAACCCATTAAATTGTAACACCCTTCATTTCGTGAGAGAAATTCCATGTACTTTATTGATAACATAAAAGTGGTAGTTATAGCCAAAATAATGGAAGATCATAATTAAGCTATAAAATTATACTCATATGTCACAACTTGGAAAGGTATGTTTTTAGCAGTACCACTTAGTCCATTTTCGGATTCTTTGATCTCCAAAGATGCTGAGGACAAACCTAGGATACAATTAAACATTGAAATCTATGGTAGTCTCAACCACAGGACTTTGGAGAAGATGTGGAATTGTTCTCCTTAGAAAACGATGGGATATCATCGACGAAGAAATTCAGAGCAATGATGTTCACCAAGTTCCTAGCGTTTTGCGAGGAAGAAAACGAACCCTTTTTAAGATGGAAACCTTTTAACCAACTGTTATCTTTTAATTCGAGCCAATAAGACCAACCCGTACTGTTAAGAAACTAAGCCGAGCCACCACATCAATCGTGAGCCAAGCCAAGTAGATATTAAGGAGTAATTATTCACTATTCCTAGAACATAATAAATACGTAGAACCTTCTCTCATATAGTCATATAAATAGTGAATCCTACTAATTAATTTCATGGTGTCATTCAACAACTAATCTTGGGAATGAGGATATAATGCACTTATATTTATCCCAAAACCCCTTAGGGATAAGTTGAGTAGCAAAACTTGGGAATGCAAATTCATAGGTGGAAAATGGGAGTGATATTCATTTTACCACAACGAGAAATGATTGATAGAAAGAGGGATGCTAGCTTCATTTTTGAAAGAAATATTCAAGAAATACGTGATTCCTTTTCTTGCTACTAGTTGATCCCCATACATATTTTTCTTTTCCACCAATTAATCTTATTCTTGAATCTCATTTACGAGATTGATGAAAATAAATAACATTATAAACACTATTTTTTTTTTTTTCTATACCTACATAATCATAATTGTTTTTATCTATAATTATAAAATATTAATTAAATCAAATAATATCTTAGATTAACGGTTAAAATTAGGTAAGTATAGGACATACAATAAAGAGTGCGTGTATAATAAAATTTTCTTAAATTATTTGGCTAAAAATAATAGCTGGATAGTAAAAAAGTTATAATAGATGCCTTCTTGCGACTTATCCTACTTCTCTTAGTCGAGCGCTATATGGGATTTTGTATTTAATTCATCTTCAGATACGCTCATTTTTTTATTTTTTTATTTTATTTTTTTTTTAATTTTTATTTTATTTTTTTTTATTATAGACCGTAGAGTACTAGAGTGGATAGGGTTTTAATGAGTTTGTGAATTGTGATTGCCTATCCTATTTCCTAATTTTGTATTTGAAAGAAAAATCTCTGATGTGACATTATTTTATTGGAGGCTATAAATAGAGTATTTTATTACGAATCATTATAGAATTTAATTTCTAACTTAGCACACTTTGTTTATATTCTTTTTTGGTGATTGCTTGATTGTTGTTGTTATTGGTTCATAATAAAAATGATATCAATAATAAATTCATGTAAAAGATATTTTACAACAAATAATAATAATAAAATAGATATACAAAACCCTCACGTGTGGTTTTCCGTAAAACATTAAATCCCTTGAAGTTTTAAGTGCTATAAACCACCAATTTGATTTTTTTTTTTTTTTTTTTCAGCTCGACAAATCTTGTAAGGGAATTTTGAAAAGTAGTCTCGAGGATCAAGAGTAGAGTAATTATCGTTTTTTTTTAATTCGAAAAGAGTTGTCTGAAGTGAGTATGGACCTAAATCGACAAAGGTAGGTTCTAAAATCCATTCACCTTCATAATTTTTAAAAGAATGAAAAGTATGTTTAGATCCCGATTGAGAGAAGATATATGAAAGAATCTTGTATTGGCATCCCTGTAGGATAACCAATTTATTCTCGATTTCAGACTGCAATGTAAAATTCCTAGTAAACTACCATATTACATATTTTTTTGGGTCAGAATTGAAAGGGTGGTTGAGTAACGAGCGAGTGTGTGAAATCATTGGATCCAGAGAGGGGCAACCACCCTTAAAAACCAAACACTCTCTGAAACCCTCATTCTGAAACTATTCAAGAGTGTGAAGAAGAAGAAGAAGGAGAGTCTTAGCCCTTTTAGTAACCATATTACATATAGTTCTTGTTCAAGTTTGATTGGGAAATGGGAAAACCTTGTACCAAAGATCCTTCTTTGGGTACCCCAAAGTCTGACTATTAGGCGCTTTTTGTTTAAAGTAATATTACTAAAAATGTTTCCATTCCGTATTCCATTGGCTTAAACATTTTTGAAGAAGAAAAATTTTGGGAAGGTTAAAGAAACTCGGGAGGTGTGCACCACATGGGCTGGAAAATAAATGATTAGGATTTTGAGCGTGTGATTTAGTGGGGAGCAAGATCACATGGTGGTCAGAGTATATCTTTTTAATGAAATTAAAGGGTGGAATATTATATATATATATATATATATATATATATATATATATATATATATATATATATATAATATGTGGTTACTATCAAGGTATATAATACGAATAAATGATTAATGGAATGACTTCCATTCTATCAAGGGAAATTTTATTTACACACTCCACTTAATATTTTCGCATGAAAGTAATAAAAGTTTTTTTTTTTTTTTATTTGCCAAACTGAAATTTCATAAAACAAAACTAACACAAATCTCTAATCTAGGCCTCGTAAATGAAGGAAGGGAAATTGGAGTTGTTATGATGAAAGTTAGCAAGATAGGCAGAAGCCGACTTAGCCAGTAAATGAGCCACTGAGTTGGTATCCCGCCGCACCTAAAGAAATGAACAGGAATTAAAAGTAGTCGCTAAAACTTTAACATTAGAGATTACAGATAATATCTTCCAAGGGATAACATCAACATGCCCATTTATGGCATTAAAGCATACTTGAGCACCCCCTTCCACTTGAAAATAATAAAAGTTGGAGTACAAAATCATTTCAACTTTTTAGAAATGTGGAAATAACAATACCTTGACAAAACCCTTACTTTTATGAGTGAGCCCGGGCACAGGTCAGCCGCCACTGTGCATGACAAAAATCCTATGATACTTTCTTTTATGTGCATGTTCTTATTATTTGATTTGATTGAATTAGTAAACTTGGGTAACGAGAAACAAAGAGGCCTAGTCCCCATTTTATACTCACCCAAGAGAAGTTTGTTGAATTTTCTTATCATATAGCCATGGTAAAGATTACTCGGTAACAAGTGTTTATGGATAATTTTTGTAAAAAATGTTTGGTACTTCTAAATGTCAGTCTCTACTCTCTTGGGAGTTGATTATACAGTCGAACTGGTGTTACCGTGTTAGTAGGTTTGCCCAGATTCTTCATCATAAATATGGCCCCAAAATATTAATATGCTTCAGGGATCGAGCCAAACCAAAAACAAATATAAATGTTTCCATGTTGGGTTAAAATTTTGGGCTAATTGTTTTGTTAACTAATTAAAATCAGATGCCTCCAACTTTTATCCATCAAAGATCATCATTTTGGATTGGAAGCCATGTTAATAGGGCACACATTATGTCCACAGTATGAACTTATTTATTTTTCTTTCACCCCACTAATTCACGGTAACCAGACATCGTAATTAACGTTGATTTTCAACATGCGCCTTAATTCTCATTAAAAGGGGCTGCTTCTCTCTGCCTTTTTATTTTCCCTTAAAAATGGGCACGTTTTTTCACTTGATGCGACTGCCACTAGTTCGGGAAATTATTAAAGATTGTACACTACTCAACAGCTGGCATGGAGAGATCCAAAAAACTAATGACAATGTTTAGGCAATTGTTGTGCAATTCAAACCATGACGCCCAAGTCATTAGAGCTCTTCTAAAGCCATTAAAACATCAAGCTAAGGATGAACTTCCTTCTCTTTGTGGTATTAAATGATCCTGTTATAAGACATCAAAATATTACAAACAATAATAGAGATGAAAACATTATTCTATATACTAGAATTTATTGTGATTCTTTTTCTTCAATTTCTATAATTCCTTATTCCCCATTTCCAATCCATGTTAAAATCTAGAAAACACCATTAGGAAAACAATGCAATCTTGAAGAACTTAATTTATTGGATTTATCTACAGAACATTTCACAAATAGAGACATTTACTCACCTCATACATTTCAGCAATCTTTCAACAGCAGAAGATTATTGTGATACCTCTATTGAAGCAGTCAGAGCCATGTCTATTTTATATCAATTGTGATGCCATAGCTAGGATCTGTAAAAATAAAGGTTCATACTAATTAGATGGAGTTTTTCCCACTATTATGAATCAGTTGTTTGCTAAAAGCAGCACAACACCACCATATTTGGTATGTTTGCTATGTACTACAGAACTATTTGTAAATGCAATGAAGAAGAGACTTATGTTGCATGTAATGGGGATTTTTGCTTTGAGGAACATTGACCAGTGACATCTTTACACCAATTAATTTAGCAAGCAACAACTCTAAACCATTTTAGATAATTCATATATATAGTTTACTAAAGGGAAAAAAGATATATCATTTAACATGTGGGTTACGCAAGAAAAAAATAATAATAACAAGAATCCCAAATCCAAACAAAGAATTAAAATAATCTTATACATCATCTTCGAAAATCCATATACTCTTGAAATCAACTAAAGGCCACAAAAATCATCACTTTTACAAAACGCACAAACCCAAGAGAAAAGAACCCAAGCAAAATATCAAACATATGATCGGCAACAGGAGTAAACACACGTAAAGAAACTACCCAAAACCCAAATAAGGGAATAGATCCATTTACATGTTCATTGATCTCGACACCGATGGCGTGCTTGGTGAATTTCCAGATGGAGACGATGCAGCCATGGTACAACTGGGGTACACTCTTGTGCACAGTCCGCACCATACTCTCCTTCGAATTCCTTGACTCCGATATACGTTGATTGTGTCGCCTACGCAGGTGGCCATATTGTTATCTGAAGACGACATTGAAGAGGAATGAACTGAAAAAGAGTGATGAGATGAGATATTTTCAAACCAAATTTGGGAGGAACATGTTGGCTGAGAATTTTTGAAAGCCAATCCACGAAGTAAACCACAATAGCTTGTGTTTCTACGGCAGCAGAGAAATAATCCTTTGGCGACGGCTGGTGGAGAACAGTTTGGATTTGCCTGGAACTGGATGTGACCCAAATGTATGCTGAAAGATTTCAAATTTTGAATTATCAAAATTTTCAACAGCCCGCCCAAATCTTGCTTAAATTTTGAATGAATGGGGTGACAAACGGAGCTATGCATAACGGTGTTAAGGTGAGTTTCTTAGCAGACATGATGTGGCATGTAAAGTTTATGTCATCCAATTTAAGTGCAACAATACCATTTTGCAAAGTTAGGAAGGTTGTCACACTGCTCCACTAAACAACATGGTGCCCCCAGAGTGAATTTTTTTTCATTTGATCACCAACTAGATCTAAATCTTCTATAGGCATAAGAGCCCAAGCCCAAAAACTTAGTTCCAAACCCAACTTGCCGAAGCCTAAGAATAAGGATTATGGCTTGGAAAAGAATTTCAAGCCCAATCTAAAGGCAAGCCCAAGTCTAGTTCACCATCTGAGATCCATTCAAAGATCCAACCTAGAGCCGAATCCATAACCCAATTTAGAACCTTGTCTGAAGCCAAGTAATTCGAGACGTAGCCTGGACCACGACTAAAGTTGTAACCCAGACTGACATATAGTCACCTATTAGAACCAATCTGATCTATTATTATTATTATTATTAAAGCAAATAAACAAAAAATAATAAGAATGAGTCAGAATGGATTATACGCCAAATCAATTCTAATGACTTTGATATAAAATAAAAGCAAACGATGTAAGTCAGGAAAGATGAGCACACCCTTTTATGAAACACTGTAAATCATTAGCATTGGTTAAACTAATTCACTATGATATATGTGGACCTTTAAGAAGCAAGACACAGAGGAATAGAGTAATTTACCAGCTTCACTGATGATTATTCAAGATATTAGAACATTTACCTTCTTAGGCACAAGTCTAAAGCCAAAGAAAAATTCAAAGAATATAAATTGGAGGTAGAGACACAATTAAAGAAGCCCTTCTAAAACTTAAAAAATGACACGGGTGGAAAATATGAGGCATTTGAAGAATTCAGTAGTACGAACAGAAAAAGGCACATTTACACAATACCTTACACACCTCAATAAAACGAAATTGTAGAAAGAATAAATAGGACATTGTTGGACCTGACCAAATCAGTGATGATGTCCTTATGAATGTTGGACCTCACATAAACCAAAATTGTCAAAATCTCAATGTAAGGTATGGGGATATAATGAACATATTTATCCCAAAACTCCTTAGGGATGAATTGAGTAGCAAAACTTGGAAATGCAAATTAGGATAGGTGGAAAATGAGAATGGATATTCATTTTACCACTAAGACTACGAGAAATGAGTGATAGAAAGAGGGATGAAAGATTAATGACATCTTGTGTTAAGAAAAGTGAGCAAAATAACAAAGAGGGAAAATTATTAAATACTCTGAGAACACAAAGAAATGCGTACTCCCTCATTTCATATGAATAGTGGATCTCCTCATGAATTTAATTAGTAAGATTCCTCATTTATGGAAAAATTATTCAGAGTCTTGGACTACAAATAAATGCATAGTCACTCCTCTCACAAAGTAGTGGGTCCTACCATGAATTTAATTAGTGGGACCTACCATTCATGTGAGAAGGGGACTACGCATTTATTTGTACCTCTATCCTTCAGGCCACAATTTTGCAAGTTTTTTTTAAAAAAAAAAAAAAAAGAAGCAGTGAAGCAAATTTGTGGTAAAATGTTGAAGCAGTGAAGCAGTAAAACTAAACTGAGAGGATGAGATCACGAAACTGCGACAAAAAATATATGGTAAAATGTTGGATGTATATTGTAAAACCAAATTCGAGAAATGACAACTCACAACAAAAGCTAAGATGAGTTGTTTTGTTTTTTCTTTTTTCTTTTTTTAATAAGATGCAAAGTATAGGAAGTAGGAAAATAAAATGAGCCGATGACAACAAAAAACTGTAACGAAATTTTGATTCAATGGAAAAAAGAGAGGAAAGGACGTCTTCTTTTTCAACTGGATTTCAATGACAATGTAAAACCAAATTGAGGAAATGACAACTCACAACAAAAACTAAGATGAATTTTTTTTTTCTTTTTTTAGAGTAGAGAAAAATAAAATGAGAGGACAACAAAACTACAAAGAAATTTTGATTCAAAGAACAAATGAAAATGAGGAAAGGACGTATTCTCTTTCAATCAGATTTCAATGATATTGAAATTCCTTTTCTGATCCTCTGCTTGAACTGCAAAACAATGAATATTTACTCAAACAGGTCAAAGAAATGTTGAGGATAAAAAATAAGGATAAGTAGGTCTAATAGATAAAAGAAAAATCTAGCATAGACTGAGTGATGACCATAAAATACACAATACTATCATATTAATTGAAACAAAAGATTGTGTATCCTCTGTGAGGGGTGGTTTTTCGTGTCATGCCGCGTGTCGCAACGAGATTGGTTGGGTCGTGAACTGAACCTTTGAGGGTACGGGAGTTGAACCCAAAATTCAACCAAGGGCCCAAAAGGCGGCCCAAGGGCTAATGGGGCACTTTCCTTAAAGAAGTGAGGACCAAATCTGCCAAGGCCCAAGTCCAATGAGCAACTGCAATAATAATGACCAAATGGCCCAAAATGTAACGTCTTGTTAATGAAAGCCCAAAATAACAATGGACTAGTACTTCCACCGTTTTATGGAGAATCTGGACTCAAAGCATAACAATTTAAACCCAATATGAACTCAAAAGTCATTAAGACATGAATCTGTCACTAATATCTGCTGTAATGAATAAAAAACTCATAACAATGAACTTGTAGGGATTAAAAGAGTTTGACTAAGCGGGAGAGAACTAATTCTATGAAGCATGCATGGGGTTAAAAGGGAAAGTGTTTAGGGTTTTATGGTGTAAGTCTCAAGGTTGAAGAAGGCCAAGAGCTTAATATGATGTTTACTACCGTAGCCCAAATATCTGCCAGAAGGCACTTTTGGAGATGAGAGTTCAAATCATGGTGTCTTTGGCCTAGGTTAGTGTTTAGGGTTTAGGAAAAGAGTTTTAAGGTCGAGGGTGGCCTTAAGACCCTATACTTGAAGATGTGGACTAGAGAATGCACTTAGAGAAAAATAGCCCGATTACTGCTGTAGTGAGTTTCAGACTATCTTTGCAATCTCCATGGCATTTTCTGATCTGGTCGTGGGTCAATGTTTGGGATAGTGAAAATGGTTAAGGCTGAAGTGTTTAGGTCTAGCTTGAGCTGGTTGTATTGTGGTTGGGCTAAGTTATGGATAGCTTGAGTTGAGTTAAGTTGTTGAGTTGTGCTAAGTTAGGTTCCATTTATAGAAGGTTCCATGGTGGTATAGGTCTGTCATGCATGCTCCTTGGCCTTGGTTTCCAAGAAAATAATAACTCTGCCCCCCAGTAGGCCTTGAGCCATTATTTTAATGGAAACCTTATCTATAGAATTAATTCCCCACCTCCAAACCAAACTCCCTAAGTCCTACAAAAATGGAGAAGTGAGCCTAGCACAGAGCTGGGCTGTAAGGGTCACTTCCTCAGCCTTGATTGGCTGGTCAGGTCATGATGGTGAAAATAAAATAAGATTTTTCTCCTGTCACGGATTTCTGTCGCGTCTCGTAGCCAATGGTGGTTGAAATCCTCATCATAATTACTGTTCAAGCAACCAAATCCCTGAGTTCAGAGCTCCATTGGTCTGAGAAAGATATGCCATTCTGATAACCTGCTTGTTTAGACAAGCCTTTATACTTTTGGCGCTGAGCTGACTCTAGCTTGTGTGCTGTTACTGCCGCAGAGCATGCAGCCAATGGTTGTGTTTTCTCAGCTGTATTCTTGGCCCAATCCGTGAGTTTCTTTGTGCTTTTGAGGTCTGGAGTGAATTAAATGAGGGAGACAAGCTCACTCTTCAATTCTTGGAAAGGATGAGAGAGAAATGGGGTTCCCAAAAGGAAATAACTCCTTATCTAGCTTTCATTTAAAGCTGGTCTGACTTTTGTGGGGCCCCATGGACAGCTGTCCCAGCTAACTGAAGTTAAGTAGAAGCCTTGGGCTTGCTTTTGGGCTTTAGTTGCTCATTAAACACTCTCTTTTAGGCCCGAAAATGGCTTGTTGGAGCTAACAGCAGAGAATTTTCAGGCTGGGCCTTCAATTGGTCACCACCAAGTCCAAATAACTTATTTAATTTCTAGTATTTGAGTTCCATGTGAGCTGGTCAGTGGATAGTGGACGGAAATGGGCCAATACCCCAGGCTGAACTTGCTGGGCTCCCGCAGTAGCTTGTACTATTTGGGCCCAAATGTCTTAATGGGAGTTAAATGAATTTGGGCTTTAAAAATCAGCCCTCTACATTTAGCCCCCCGAGCACATGGCTCACTTGTGAGTCACGTGCGAGCAAATGAAGAGAAAAAACTGTTGCACTTTCTTCTTCCTTGAATTGGCAGGTAAAATTTAAAAAATAAAGCTCTAGTTTTCTGGGCTTCGTGGGGGAGTGGAACAGTCACGTTAGGCTGTGGCAGTTACCCATAGAGTGGCCATGATGACTTTGTTCAGGTGGCTGAGCCATTATTGCCCCTTCTTTAAATACCCAATGGCCTTGGTTGAGGTCCCATACACTCTCCACCATTGTTCTATCTTCCAAGTTCAGAAAGAATCCAGAAAAACCCACAGCAGCTTCTTTCTCTTCTTTCTATTCTCTTTTTTTTCTTCCTTTTCCTTCCCTTTTCTCTTCTTCTTCTCTTCCTTTCTTGCCAGTTATGGCTTCCTCTTCCAGAACCCTGGCCAAAACTTGCAGTGGTTCCTCCATTGACGAGGAGCACCCAAGACCCGTGGTGGCGTCGCCCCTGGTGGCGTCGGAGGAGACGAAGAGCGACACCCATAGCGATTCTGACCCTGTTTCTGCTGGTATTAGATCTTCTGAGGAGATTTTGGCTCGCCCAACACTTAACCCATGGTATGAGAGTGGGAAAATGTTCCTATCTGTCTCGACAAAAGTATAGCCCCACCATCAGGCTGGGAGTGGTTGGCAAAGAAGGAGGACGCTATGGCAGATGCGGTCTAGATTCCTCCTTTTCAGGAGATTTTAGACTTGAAGATCCAGCGAAAGGACATTCTTGCTGTACCTATTAAGTTTGACTTCTAATGTTTGAGAGCCAGCAACTGGGAGGTTTGGGTTGACAAAGAGCTCCCTGACGAGGCATTTTGTGAGTTGTTGGAGCAAGCTGGAGTGCTCCAGACGATTTTAATTTCAAGGAGTCTGAACATGTATCGGGACACGGAGTCCTTGCGTCAACTGGTTCGGAGATGGTGTCCTTCGACCCATACGTTCTTCTTCGCTCATGGTGAGCTCACCATCACCCTTGAAGACGTAAAAAACCATTGGAGGCTCCCCATTTTGGGCGATTGCGACCCCTCAGAAGTTGAGCTATCCCCTGCCGAGATTAAGGCAGAAGCTGTTTTGTTGGATTATGTTGGAAAAAAGAACGTTTCTTTGGGCACTAATGCAGCAAGATTGACTACTTGGCCAAAGACATTTTTTGGAGAAAAGGATCACACTCTTCGTAGGGCTGCTTTCATTGCCTACTGGCTGAGTAAATGTGTATTCGGTGAGTACCCTTCTTATGTTGTAAAACCTCTTTAGTTTCGTCTTGCTGTGAAGATTTCTACCGACAATAGTTTCCCTTTGGCTGCCATGTTTCTTGGCCATTTTTATACCCAATTAGACTTATTGCATACTGATGAAATGGCTGGTGAGTCATGTCATATTGTGGCCACTGTCTTTAATTCATCTATATTGCAAGCCTTCCTCTGGGAACATGCTGTAAGTTACAGTACCAATGGCAGGAGGCCATCTGACTCTCGGCAGAAATTTGCCAATGTGCCAGAGGCTGTTACTGCCCGTTTTGAGTTCCTTCAGACTAGTGTTCCTAGCGTTTATCGATGGGTTGGTGCTAAATTTTATGATTCAGAATTGGTTCCTTCCTTGGATGAGGAAGATTTCGTACTTTGGCGACCATATGGTGCTTCACATAGAGGCTATTCTTGCGATTTCATCATGTCTTGGTTCAGCAGGATTGAACCCCAAAATTATGCCCTTGGTCTGGAAGACATTAGGACTTTGTCTTATCTCTCAGTCACGAGTGCAGGTTGGTTGCCCATGTTGACCCATGATGGCCTCCTCTTTACTTCCTATTGTGCTCATAGAGTACGAAGACAATTTGGATATGATTAGGAAGTTCCTGCCACGATGGCAGTTATTGCTGATGCTCTTCCTACTATCAATCCCTTCATAAAATCCCGAGCTTTTGCTTATTGGAGCTCTACCATTCCAGAAGTAGTGATTCCTAGCGGAGATAGAATCGGAATTTGTACCATGGGGATGATCCAATATTGGCAGGGTTTGATGACTTCCATGCTCGAGTTCCGGAGTAGCGGTCATGAGGGCATCGAGCACCTATTTCCCCTGTGCAAAGCTCCTTCCACCAACCCTCAACTATTTGCTGCTACCAACACAGTGACCACATATTCTACCAAGCAAGGCTTAGGCTATGTGGTGTGGAGAAGTGATCTATCCAAGTGGATGACTTACAGCAAGCGTCATCCTTCTGCTTGGTTGGAAGAGAATCCAAATCATGTTTCTGCCCCAGAGAAGGTAGCATCTAAGAGGGGCAAAAGAATTACTGCCACTGTTTCTGGTTCTAAAAGGAAGAAATCAACTCCTCCAGAGAAGAGCATTTCAAAAGGTATTGTCATTAGAGAACCAGTAACCTCTCAGTCCGGAAAGCAACCTGTTCCAAAAGATGTATTGGGCAAGAAAATCGTAAGGAAGACAAGAGCTAAAAGGAAAAGGTCTGCTGCGCTGCCTTCCCCAATCTTGCACGAGTTTCCTTCCAGCAACACTCGTAGTAAAAGGCATGCTACTGCTACCACTTATTCAGAAGCGAGGGTATGTTTTTTCTTCGCTTTATTTTGTGTACATTGCCCTCATTTGCCTTTTTCTTTATGAACTCACATGGTTGTTTTCTATTTGTGTTAAACCAAGCAGAGGAATGAGGGCGCTGTCCGTCGTCCCCTTATGGTTTTGGTATGCATTTAAACACTCGTTTCTTTATATGGTAATGATGCATTTCTTATGTTGTTGCTTTTTTGTTTCGTATTGTAGGAGGACGAGGATTCTTCCTCTTCTCCCGAGGATGATGATGATGATGTTGGGGCTTCTGTGGAGGAAGTTCCCATTGTTGTTGATGAAGCTATTATCTCTGAAGTGGCTGTTGCTGAAGCTACTGCCGCGGCTGAACCAGTTGACAGTATTACTGCTGCAACCAAATCTGCTAGTGGCACTACTGTTGTATCCGATGCACCTGAGAAGGGAGTTGATGCAGCCGAGATGGCTGTTGAAGGAGCTGTTGAAGCACCTGAAGGGGCCGTTTCAGCCGGTATTATTGATGATGTGGGGTTAACTCAAGGCGGCTCTTCGAGGAGTAGTGATCGTGTGGACTCTGCCTTACTTGATTCGACCCCTCCTTCTAAATTTTAGGTCAGAAGATCCCATCATGTCAATATAGTGTCATCCGATTCAGAAAGGACACCCTCAGTTAGTGCTGTACACTTGACACCTAGGGCAAGCCAAAGTGAATCTGCTGGTACATCTCCCATGCATGTGATTCCCACTCCTCCTCCTATTGCGATGAATGCTCCTTTGGGAGCACCAAGTGTTGAAAATATCAGAGAGGATGAGGAGGATGTTATCATTCTAGGTCACATCTCTGATATTGGTGTGGATGCTGCTACTGAGGAGATTACTGCTGCTGGCATCATTCCTGCTGTTGAAGTGCCTGAAGTTAAGCATATGGGATTTGAAGTGGAGGTCATTCCTTCCACTGAGATTGAGGATGACATCCCAGATATAGAAGGAACCTTTGCTTAGAACCCAAACGACAATGCCCTATTGGAGGATATGGCAGATGTTCATGACAGCTATGACGCTGTTTTGGCGGATGTCCAAGAGGAGAATGCCCAGGCTGCAGTTCCTGAATTGGAGGTTACAAGTCCTGCCATAAAAAATGTAAGTCCAACAAAAACAGGTAAACTGGTTTCTTGTTACCCTCTATTGCTTTTGTTATACGTGTTTGGTTTAGGTTGCATTTATAATTCTGCATCTTGGTTATGACACGATTGAACGTTTAAATAAAACCTATATGTTGCGCTACACAAATTCATATGTTATGATATGAACTCATATGTTATGCTTATAACAACATAAATTCTTATGTTATGAAAAAAGTAATGAAATAAACTCATGTGTTATGTTTTTGAATGAGTTTCTCATAGTATTCATAGAATAACTTATCTTGCTGTGAATAGGCTTAGCTTTTGATTGCTTGCCATAGTAGAATGATTTGTCGGAACACTTGGCTAGTGTGAGTCTAATAGGGGTAGGATTGCACACCCTTTTTAACTGAAATTGCGCACTTTATACGGACCCTGCGGGAATTAGAAACCGTCCGCCGAGTTGTGGCACCGAGGATTGCGCACTTTATACGGACACGACGGGAATGAGAAACCGTCCGCCGAGTTGTGGCACCGAGAATTGCGCACTTTGTACGGACCCGACGGGAATGAGAAACCGTCTGCCGAGTTGTGGCACCGAAAGTTGCGCACTTTGTACGGACCCGACGGGAATGAGAAACCGTCTGCCGAGTTGTGGCACCGAAAATTGCGCACTTTGTACGAACCCGACGAGAATGAGAAACCGTCCGCCGAGTTGTGGCACCGAAAATTGCGCACTTTATACGGACCCGACGGGAATTAGAAACCGTCCGCCGAGTTGTGGCACCGAGGATTGCGCACTTTATACGGACCTGACGGGAATGAGAAACCGTCCGCCGAGTTGTGGCACCGAGAATGAACTCATGTAATAAGTCTAGGTACTCATTAGCGAGAATTTGCTCATGTAATAGGGATGAATTGTTTTAGCACAGCACCAAGGAATATGTTTTGATCTTCCTTTTGTCTTCTACTGTTTTCTTGCCTTCATACTTACTGCTTTGTTTCTTTCTTTTGCAGCTGGCAGCGGTAATGAGTTTGCTGTTGAGGATGAAGGCGATTTTGATGCAGTTGGAGCTGCAGAATCTGCTGCTGCTGTGATTCAGGCCCCATTTGCATCCCTAGAGAGATTGGGTGTAGAGATATCTGTTGTCCCCACTGAGATTCTAAGCTTCTTTCAGGAATTTGATCGAGTAATCGTTAGCCGATACCGCCCTCAACACTTTTGGGCATTTGACCGGTCTGAAGTTGATTTTTATGACTACTCAGTTCCTCGTGATGGAGTTCAATTCTTGGAGGCTATATGGCAGAAGTATGGGAATTTTATCTCGAACTTCAAGCTTGGGAATTTTGTTGGAGGTGCCATGCTAACCCTTCTTTGCTGCGTACTAATGCAAATGAGGAACACCAACCTTGAGGATGTTACCGAGACCAAAATTCTTGAGTGCAAGAGTGTTGTGCAGGAGCTGATACAAGAAGGCTTCCTCCTTGACTTCATGATTGATCACTTGAGGGAAGTAGCCAGGGATATGTTTGGGAGGCGGCTTACTGCTGAATTGAAGGCTTTGGAAGCTCAGGTTGTTGTTGTGAGGAATGCTGTGACAGCCATTGTGCCGGCTCATTGGCTCCTGACATCTGCCATGAGAGCTTCTGGTGAACTTTGCAATGAGTCAGCTCTTTATGGATTGCTCGAGTGAATCTTGTCTTCACTTTTTGGGAATGTAATGGCTGTGTTTAGGCCTTAACTTCAAACTTAATCTCTCCTTTTTGCTTACATTTGCCGAGTATGATAAGCTTTTGATGAAATTGAATGTCCTTTTCATTTCCATATGTGTCTTTTTTGAGAATTTTGTTTTACAAAAGGAAAGAAATTGTTTGGACACAAAAAAGGATTATGCCTAAATGCTATTCATGGTGCTTTCAGTTCACTTTTAACAAAAAGAGGACACTTAGGACATAGTGGCAGAAATACTTATGAATAGTAATGTTTAAGCCATTTTCTATTGATTGGATCTACTAAAGTGGTTCCATCAGACCTGGATAGCTGTAGTAACCACTGCCATGAGCTTCTCGAATCAGGTATGGCCCTTCCCAATTCGGGGAGAACTTGGATGGGGAAGGAAGTCCCCTCCGCACAAAATCTGCTGCTTTTAAAATCAGCTGCCCTTCTGCAAAAATTCTGACTTGGAGAGTTTTGCTATAAGCATTGGCCATCTTTTGGTAGTTTCGTTGGCTTTTAAGTCTTGCCAACTCCCTTGACTCATCCAAACCTTCCAAATCTGCCATTCTTACCTCAGCACAAATGTTAGCATCCACTTCTAGGTCACTCCCTTGTAATACCCGTGGGGTAAGCACAACTAACTCAGTAGGAGAGATAGTGTCAGTACCATAAACAAGTGAAAAAGGAGTAAAATCCGTGGCTGTTTTTGGCGAACTCCGATAGGCCCACAGAACATCTGCTAGGTGAGAGTTCCAATTACTGCCGTAGTCAAATACCATCTTACTCAAGATTCGCAAGAGCATTCGGTTTGTTGCTTTAGTTTGCCCATTGCCTTGAGGATAGTAAGGTGTGGAGCGTCGATGTTTGACTTGGTAATGCTCTAATAACTCTCGCACATCTTTATTCATAAATGGTGTGCCATTGTCGCTAATGAGCTTGTAAGGGATACCAAAGCGAGTGATGATATGTTCTCGTATAAAATTTGCCACAGCAGCACCAGTGGCCTTTCGGAGTGAGACTGCTTCCACCCACTTGGTAAAATACTTGGTGGCTACAAGAATCCAAATATGGCTGCCAGAAGCCGGACTAATAGGGTCAATTAGATCTAGCCCCCAAGTGTGGAATGGCCATGGGGTTGTCATATTTTGGAGGTTGGTTGGGTGAGTGTGGATTAAATTGGCCTGAACTTGGCAAGTGTGACATGTCTTCACAAAATCTGCCGCATCTTTCTTCATGGTTGGCCAATAATAGCCAAGTGTGAGTAAAAGTTGGTAAAGCCGCTTCTTTCCTTGGTGTTCTCCACATTCGCCTGCATGAGCCTCCTTCAAGACCATTTGGGACTCGGATAGGCTGAGACACCATAGTGGTTCTCCATGGTAACCTTTCCGAAATAGAGTCCCTCCTTCCACAAAGTATCTTGATGCTAATCTTTTAAGGCGATATACTTCCTTATGGGTTTGTGGTAGGATACCTTCAAGAAAGTACTCTAGGAATGGAACACGCCAATCAATGGAAACAAAAGTCGCATAGACTTCTTCTTTATCGTGTTGAAGTTGGCAAGTTTGGCATTGATTCTGGAGATCTGCCGCTTCCCTGCTCATGTTGGGCCAGTAATAGCCCAGCCTCTGAAGTCTGCGGTAAAGGCTGATTCCTCTTTCTGCTTCACAGGTTTTTTCATGTACCTCTATCAATTTCCTTTTTGCTTCTTGGATGCTAATGCAGCGTGCCAAAACTCCTCCAGGCAGCCTGCGATAAAGTTCTCCAGATATCAAGGTGTAATCTTTGATTTCCTTGAAATTTGCTGCGGCTACTGGAGACACGAGCTTGGCCTTAAGTGGTATCCTCTAGTCTTCTTTATCGAGAGATAATTCTTCAAACTCTTCCTTCAGCAAATCAGTGATAGGCTTCACTTTTTTGTTGATGGTGATGTCAATTTTCTATCCTTCAAAGGCCATTTGAGACCTCAAAGTTGCAAGTGCGTCCGCGTAGCGGTTCTCATTTCTTTGGGCATGCTCGATCTCAAAAGTGGCAAATTTTTCTTCCAACTTCTGTGCTAAGGCTTGGTATGGTGCTAAGGAAGGCTAGCTAAGGAAGGCTTGGTATGGCGCGGCTGACATAGTAGACGGGTTGTTCAACCCCATCGTTGTCTTCTTGTGCTATTAAAGCTCCGATTGCTTGATTGTTGGAGGCTAGATAATGCCGCAAGGGCTTCCCAAATGTAGGCACACAAACAGTAGGTAGATTGGCCATAATATCTTGCACCCTTTAAAAAACTTGTTGGCATTCAAGGGACCAACAAAATGGAACACCTTTCTTCAAGAGCGGCGCAAAAGTTGCAGTTACTGTAGCAAGGCCAGGTATGAATCTCCTAATGTAAGACAGCTTTCCCTAGAAACTTTTCAGTTCCTTATGAGTAGTTGGTGGTTTCATAGAGGCTATAGCAGAAGCTTGCGTTGGATCGACGTCTATGCCACATTGGTGTACCAAAAAACCCAAAAATTTACCGGCTGCAACCCCAAATGCACACTTAAGGGGATTCATTTTGAGTTTATAGAGGCGGCATCTCTTAAAGACTCTTCTCAAGACAGCGAGGTGATCTTCCCTCTTCTTGGATTTGACCACAATATCATCTATGTAGTCTTCAATCTCGCGATGCATCATGTCATGGAACATGGCTGTCATCGTCCTTTGATACGTGGCTCCAGCATTTTTAAGGCTAAACGGCATGACGGTGTAGTAGAAATTCCCAATAGGCGTGTGGAAGGCGGTCTTTCAGCATCCTTGGGAGACATGAGTATTTGATTGTATTCGCTGAAGCCATCCATAAAAGAGAACATAGCATGGCCTGCCGTAGAATCGATCAAAAGATCCATGTTAAGGAGTGGAAATTCATCTTTGGGACACACCTTATTGAGATCTCGAAAGTCAACACAACATCGAATCTGGCCGTTCTTCTTCTTCACTGGTATTATGTTAGATAACCACCGCAGATGTTGAATCGGCTTAATGAACCCGGCTGCCAATAATTTCTTGACCTTTTGCGAGATTTGTGCTTCAACTTTAGGGTGGAAGGTCCTCATTGGCTGTACAATAGGTTTAGCCCCCGGTTCAACATTCAAAGAATGAGCAACTAGGGTGAGGTCTATTCCGGGCATCTCATCGTTATTGCCAAGCAAAGATGTCTTGATACTCCTTCAATAATGTCACCAATCGCTCTCTTTTTGAAGCAGATAAGGATGTACTGATAGAAACTGGTCTTTGGATGCTAGGGTCACTGCTCAAATCAATAACTTCAAGTTCTTCCTTAGCAGAAATTCTGGGATCTGCTGCAATAGTCTCCTCTGTCACAGCAGACTTCCCTGGTGCACCTGCCATCTCTGAACTGTCCTTTTCATGCACTGTATAACATGAGGGCTGTGAAGAGCCTTCCATTGACTCGGGTCCTTCTTGTTGGGGACAATCAGGCCCCCCGCACCTTCATAATTGATAAACAATGCGCCCATCGGGTAACTTGACCCATACGCATTGCGGCTGACTTTTGCTGGTGCTGGCCTCCTCTTTGCGTTTCTTCTTTCGCTTTAGTAATTCCCTCAAGTCCACTTCGGGGTCATCTCTAATGTCTTCCCACCTAGGGAGTGGGGTTCCAACTGGTTTAGAGAGTGACGCTTCTTCGGCAGGAGTTATTTCATCATAGAGAGACGCCTCCACTAAATGAGACTCGGACTGGTCAAAAGGGGTGGGGTTTGCTGCAATACGAATAGGCTTTCCATTCAGCCTACCTTTTACACATTGGTGATAGGTTGAAGATACGAGTTGGTGTTTGTGCAACCAAGGTCTTCCAAGAAGCACGTGGTATGGGGCCACGGAGTCTATGACATGGAACCTTGTTAAGGCAATAATTGGCCCAACTTTTAGAACCAGCTGAATATGGCCTTTTGTATACTCAACAGCACCCCCAAAACCTCTAACTTCCATGGGAGCCCCCTGAATCTTTTTCTGAGAAATTCCTGCTGCTTGCAATGTACTTAGAGGAACAAGGTTGATACAAGATCCTGTATCTACCAAGGCACGTCTGACTTGAACTTCATTGATTGTGGCAGCAAGATAAAGCGGACGTCGATGATCGGGGTATGAAACATCCATATCCTCGTCCGTGAAGGTGATAGCATTGGTAGTTTCCAAGAATGCGCGACTGGCATGCGCTTCTGCTGTGAAGCAGTGTGTCCCAGATTCTGCTGCTATAGACATAATCGCTTCTGTGGCTGCTGTCCGAGCCTCGGGATTCAGTCCTAGCTGGTCAAAAAGAGATCGGAATTTCGGATTCCTTTGTAAGGTTCTAATGGTTGCCGGTGTCATGGCAGGATTTGTGGCAGCAGACTCACTCATGTCTATGTCGCTCGCACTGCCATGGATTATTACTGAAACAACAGCTTTGCCTTTGTGCTTGAGGAATGGATCAACGTGGACTCTTTGCTGAGCTTCTGGGAGCTCCAAAGTTCTATCTTGAATTCTTGCATGGAACCTTCTCCGAAGGGCCCAACAATCTGTTATGGAGTGCTTAGTACTTCTGTGATAGTGGCAGTATTTCGAGCTCTTCTTTTCTTCCTCGGTTGCTTCGTCTTGAATGTTCGGGAGTCGAATCACGCCATCTGCCACCCACTTATTAAGGATGGTGATCATTTCTTCCCTAGTACATGGCACTGGAGGTGGTGTCTCCGCAAACTTCTTTCTTCACTTGTCATCTCCAGCAGATACAGTCAGGGTTTACGGTGAATATTTCTTTTCTCTGGTTTTCTTAACATGTGGCTTGACTGAAAGCACTGTCTTTCTACCCTTTTGACCGAACCTAGAGATGTCAAGGTTCTCAAGGTGAGCGCGGAACTCGGGTGTCATGTTGTTGATGCAAATTCCTACAAGTTCGCTTTCTTCATAGTTGGCGTAACAATCTAAGGCCATGTCGTGAAAACGATGAATGTACTTCAACAAATCTTCTCCATTCCCTTGCTTGGTACCATGAAGGTTAACGAGAGTGACTTTTTCTTCCACTTGGAGATATTTCCTACAAAACATTTCCACCATATCATCCCACGATCTCATGGATTCGGGGGACAATATGGTGTACCATGTATATGTTTTATCATCAAGGGACTTGGAAAACTCTCGTAAGCATAAGTCTCCATTACCAGCATAAGGACCCATAGAATCAAGAAACTTGCTAACATGCACAAGGGCACTCCCCTTACGTCCGTCGAAGCGTAAGAATGTCGGAGTGACATACTTATCGGGATAGGGCTGCTTTAACAGCTCGGCAGGATAGGGAGGCTTCTTTACAAAATGCCTAGGCTTCTTAAGGATTTTCTCCTTTTCCTGCTGCAAGAAATCTACCACCTCTGATAAAGTGATGAAAGGCTCCTCTTTGTTGTTATGCGAGCTTGGTTCTTGGTAAGGATTTTCATGTTGATTTTCGTCATCTTGGCGGTCATTCTTTGCTTCAGAACTTTTTTCTTTAAGTTGCCGAACGGCTTCGACCAACTCTCCTTGAGTCTGCTGCAAACCCTGTATCAGTTCCAGCAGTAAATTTGTCTGCCGTGCTTTAGCATTTGGAACACTTTGCTCGGGCTGATGCCGTTCTCGCTCCTTGTTCTGAGATTGAGCTTGTGATTCCACGGTACGAGCTGCTCTTCTTCTACCCTTGGGAGGCATGATCCCGTGCTGTAGATCTTTTTTTAGGAAGTGCTAAATTCAACTCCCCAGTGGAGTCGCCAAAATGTGAGGGGTGGTTTTTCGTGTCACGCCGCGTGTCGCAACGAGATTGGTTGGGACATGAACTGAACCTTTGAGGGTACGAGAGTTGAACCCAAAATTCAACCAAGGGCCCAAAAGGTGGCCCAAGGGCTAATGGGACACTTTCCTTAAAGAAGTGAGGACCAAATCTGCCAAGGCCCAAGTCCAATGAGCAACTGTAGTAATAATGACCAAATGGCCCAAAATGTAACGTCTTGTTAATGAAAGCCCAAAATAACAATGGACTAGTACTTCCACCGTTTTATGGAGAATTTGGACTCAAAGCATAACAATTTAAACCCAATATGAACTCAAAAGTCATTAAGACATGAATCTGTCACTAATATCTACTGTAATGAATAAAAAACTCATAACAATGAACTTGTAGGGATTAAAAGAGTTTGACTAAGCGGGAGAGAACCAATTCTATGAAGCATGCATGGGGTTAAAAAGGAAAGTGTTTAGGGTTTTATGGTGTAAGTCTCAAGGTTGAAGAAGGCCAAGAGCTTAATATGATGTTTACTGTCGTAGCCCAAATATCTGCCAGGAGGCACTTTTGGAGATGAGAGTTCAAATCATGGTGTCTTTGGCCTAGGTCAGTGTTTAGGGTTTAGGAAAAGAGTTTTAAGGTCGAGGGTGGCCTTAAGACCCTATACTTGAAGATGTGGACTAGAGAATGCACTTAGAGAAAAATAGCCCGATTACTGCTGTAATGAGTTTCAGACTATTTTTGCAATCTCCATGGCATTTTCTGATTTGGTCGTGGGTCAATGTTTGGGATAGTGAAAATGGTTAAGGCTGAAGTGTTTAGGCCTGGCTTAAGCTGGTTGTATTGTGGTTGGACTAAGTTATGGATAGCTTGAGTTGAGTTAAGTTGTTGAGTTGTGCTAAGTTAGGTTCCATTTATAGAAGGTTCTATGGTGGTATAGGTTTGTCATGCATGCTCCTTGGCCTTGGTTTCCAAGAAAATAATAACTCTGCCCCCCAGTAGGCCTTGAGCCATTATTTTAATGGAAGCCTCACCTATAGAATTAATTCCACACCTCCAAACCAAACTCCCTAAGTCTTACAAAAATGGAGAAGTGAGCCTAGCACAGAGCTGGGCTGTAAGGGTCACTTCCTCAGCCTTGATTGGTTGGTCAGGTCATGATGGTGAAGATAAAATAAGATTTTTGTCCTGTCACGGATTTCTGCCGCATCTCGTAGCTAATGGTGGTTGAAATCCTCATCATAATTACTGTTCAGGCAACCAAATCCCTGAGTTCAGAGCTCCATTGGCCTGAGAAAGATATGCCATTCTGATAACCTGCTTGTTCAGACAAGCCTTTATACTTTTGGGGCTGAGCTGACTCTAGCTTGTGTGCTGTTACTGCCGCAGAGCATGCAGCCAATGGTTGTGCTTTCTCAGTTGTATTCTTGGCCCAATCCGTGAGTTTCTTTGTACTTTTGAGGTCTGGAGTGAATTAAATGAGGGAGACAAGCTCACTCTTCAATTCTTGGAAAGGATGAGAGAGAAATGGGGTTCCCAAAAGGAAATAACTCCTTGTCTAGCTTTCATTTAAAGCTAGTCTGACTTTTGTGGGGCCCCATGGACAGCTGTCCCAGCTGACTGAAGTTAAGTAGAAGCCTTGGGCTTGCTTTTGGGTTTTAGTTGCTCATTAAACACTCTCTTTTAGGCCCGAAAATGGCTTGTTGGAGCTAACAGCAGAGGATTTTCGGGCTGGGCCTTCAATTGGTCACCACCAAGTCCAAATAACTTATTTAATTTCTAGTATTTGAGTTCCATGTGAGCTGGTCAGTGGGTAGTGGACGGAAATGGGCCAATACCCCGGGCTGAACTTGCTGGGCTCCCACAGTAGCTTGTACTATTTGGGCCCAAATGTCTTAATGGGAGTTAAATGAATTTGGGCTTTAAAAATCAGCCCTCTACATCCTCTTACAGAAAAGGGGAATTAAAATTAATACCAACAATAATAATCCTATTAAACCTCTAATATATATGCTTTTTTCTCCAAACACAAAAAAAGACTAAACGTTGTACAACCTTAACACCTTCGACTGGGACAAGCCACCAGAGAACGCAAAGCTCCAGGTGAAATTTCCAAGACCACAAATACAAGTTTCGTAAGTACTCTTTTTTTTCCTTTTTCTTTTTTGCTGAATGTTTCGTAAGAACTCGATGTCTGTCTCTCACTCCTCTTTAATAGAAC
Source organism: Fagus sylvatica (assembly GCA_907173295.1). NCBI lineage: Eukaryota > Viridiplantae > Streptophyta > Magnoliopsida > Fagales > Fagaceae > Fagus > Fagus sylvatica. The sequence goes on from OU015769.1 coordinate 29,895,056, forward strand.
ATCTATGCAAGAGTTTTCCAATCTTGTATATCACTCACAAATAAAAGGCATCTACGTACCATTACTCTAGCACGAAGCAAAGAATCAGTCTCTCACCGACGAATTACAAAATAAAGAAACAAGTCAAGAATCGTCAGTGGTCAAGAGCATGGAAATGTATGACAGATTTATCCAAAACATTTAGTAAAGAGGCCGAACAAAAAATTTAACAACCAAAAAAAGAAAAGCAAGAGTTTTCCAATCCTGTATATCACTCACAAATAAAAGGCATCTACATACCATTACACCATTACTCTAGCACGAAGCAAAGAATCAGTCTCTTACCCACGAATTACAAAATGAAAGAAACAAGTCAAGAATCGTCAATGGTCAAGAGCATGAAAATGTATGACAGATTTATCCAAAACTTTTAGTAAAGAGGTCGGCCAAAAATTTAACAACCAAAAAAAAAAAAGGGGTCATGACATTACTCTTTGAGGTAGTAAATTATAGGGTCATAGCATTTTGAGGGCCTTCAAGGCACCTATCATTTATATTTGATTTTATTTCTCATATACCACCCCTTGTTTTAAATGAGTTTTGAATATAAAAATCATTTATTTGTACATAACCTAGTTGAGGTAAATCCATGAATTTAATTCAATTATTCTTTCTAGTCTTAATAATCATAATTTTAATAACCAATTGCTTGAACCTTGAATTGTTAGATATATGAATTTTTTGATAGAACTATTTCAGAAACAAGTGATTCGTTTTCTCGCTACTACTTGATTTTAAACATGTTCCTCTCATTCCGTTAACTAATCTTATTCTTGAATCTCATTTATGAAATTGATAAAAATAATTAAAATTATACATGATGATACCTGAAAATTAGTGAGCTTGACTACACCTCAAATATAGATGGAAGGCCTGCACTAACAAAAGAATTAGAGAAAGCACCGATGTGATTCCGGCCTAGGAGTCTCCGATGCTGGAGTTAGAATTCTAAGAAGAGTTCAAATAGCTTAGAGAAATAAATGAGTAATTAGGGTTTTTTGTGCATACCTGGTTTAGGCTCCTCCTATTCCTTTTATAAGGTCGGGATTATAGTTGTTCGTTATCCATAAATGTTATGCTCGAATCCCTCCTGCCATAAATGGGGCGCTTCTATGATGTGTAACGGCTTGATCCATATAAGGATGGGTTGGCGTAACGCTTTTCCAACATTAAAGTGTCTTTATCGGGGTTTAGTGACAATCGTCTATCTGTGTGTTGGGCAATCGTCTGTATATGACGATTGTGATTGCACTTTTTTGTGTGTGTGATCAAATGCCCCTTAATTTCCGAGTCGTTGAAAGGACAACTCGAGGAATTATAAATGGTCAAGGGTCTGGTGGTAATTTCATGGGCTTTCTTTTTGTACCCGTGTTTGAAATGGGGGGGAAGGTGATTTTGGACACGAGTTGCCAATTTGGTGGGAACACAAATCGAGCGACTCTTCGCCTGTATGTCAAGAATTTTGAAAATGCAACCCATTTAAGGGATTTTTCATTTTCTCTCACTTCTTACTTCTGTGTTTTTAACATTTTCTTTCAGTGAAACCTCTGTCTTAGGCCTTACCTTTCTTCCGGTGAGTTTTCCGTTCTTTTGCTTTTTGCGTATTTTCTTTACATTTTGCACTAGATTTGTTGAGTGCTCTATTTAGGAACTTCTTCATGGGTGTGTGCTGATTTTTCGAAAGTAAATTAGTCCCCTTCCTTTAGTTGATTATTTACCAGCTAATAGCGTGCTCCACCGCTTATCGACGGAGCTTTATTCCTTGTCTTTCCCAACGTTAAGCACTTAAGGGGTAATCAGAGGTTCTATGGCCAGTGAGGCGGGTTGGTCGTTAGTTTTATCGGAGGAGCTTCCTGAGGGTTTTTGTAGACACCTCATTTTGCTACCTAAATTCTATTCGTAACATGCATGGGAGCTTTATGGACTCAAAATCCAAAAGCGGGCCTTAACGTGAAAATTTGTGCACATTCAGGGTTTTCAATACCAATTTTTTATGGGCATCCGATTGACACAAAATTACATTCACACAAGTTGTTAAGTCAACATAATCACAATGACACGACTTGCACTCAATTTGGACTCTAAGCATTTCGACACGAAAATTCGAGCATTTCTATGGTTTCGATCCCATTTTTCTCGGGACATCCAATTGACACCAAAATAATTTTGAATGAGTCGTTAGGTCAACATGATCAAAATGACGCATCATGCACTCAAATCAAATCACAAACGAGAAAGTTATCGCCAATCGAAGTTTCAACGCTTCAGGTCCGCATTAACTTAAATGTACATGCATACATACAATTATATCTCAGACATATATGCCAAAAACACATTTGGAATGGCAGAATTTCTGCCCATTCACATTTAAAATTGCATGCTCAAAAAAGGAAAAAAACAAATTTTGGGCTTGTAGTGCAAATGGCACTGTCTTAGTGTTGAACGGCACTTAGTAGTGCTGGCCGGCACTGTGATATTAAAACCTAGTGTCGGTCAGCATTAAGATTTTCCAACAGAGTGTCGGCCGGCATTGTTTTCTTGGACCACATTCTACACATTTTTGTCTTTTTCAGCACAAGGGGGGACAAGCCATGGGCTGGCATTCACGTTTTGCAGCCTGTAGGGGCCAAGAAATCAGCCCCACCTACCCCCCATTGACCCATTCACACCTTCTTTTTTATAAATACAACATCAAGCCTCCATACAAGTGGTTAGAAAGTGTAGAGAAAAATTTGAGAAAAATAGGGAGAGTTTTCACGAGTGCTTTGAGTAGAAAATTTCTATTATTTTAGTAGCTGACTATACCTAGTTGCTTTGGTTGTTTGAAGTTCTTTTCTTCCTATATTATTTCTTCTTTTTCTATTTTTCGTATGTAAAACACATCTATTAAAGAGGCGGATAATATATTTTCATTCGCCAAGTAAGCTGGGGCTTCAAGATTCTTGTTTAGAATACGTGTCCTACGAGTATCTTACCATATATGTTGATATGCTCTACCCTGAAAGGGCGATAAGCCCGCCCAACACTCATTTTATCTAGGGGTGTAATCGGTGAGGTGCGGTGTAGTTTTCTCCGGATTTATGCACCTACATCTTATAGTGTGGTTTTTCTATTACATGCACTTGCACCTACACCTATTAAGATCGGTTTTGGCGTGGTGTGGTGCAGTTTGGTGTGGTGCGGTGTAGGTGCGGTTTTGCAGTTTGGGCTGGACTCATTTGGGTCGGATTGGACTAGTCCAAACGTCAATTTGAATTTAAAAAATCCACCTTTACAACAACTCAAAAATTTGGCTAACTATAACATACAAATATAAATCATAGTTTCCAATCTCAACCTGAATATTTAAGAAAAAAAAAATTATAACATACATATCTCATAGAATGAATCATAATTTTAAATCTCAACCTGCACATATATATCATCCTTATACAAATATAACTCAATCTCAACCTTCACATACCATTAGCATACAAATATAATGTAACATCACCTACATATAGCATTAGCATACAAGTATAATATATTAGGGGTGTAATCGGAGAGTTGCGGTGCGGTTTTCTGCGGTTTTCTTATTACACGCACCTGCACCTGCACCTATTAAGATCGGTTGCGGTTTGGTGAGGTGCGGTTCGGTGCAGTTCTTGCGGTTTGGTCGGTTGTATTGGTGAATCTTACACCCCTAATTTTATCCAAGTATGAAATGCCAACTCATATCATGCATTCTTTTTAAATAATACTACTAGTACTATGTATATTCAGCAAACCAAAAAATATATATTTCATTATGTCCATACACGCATATAATAAAAATAAGAAAATATTAATAATTAAAACAAACTTTAATGGTAGATGACTGGAATTAAAAAAAAAAAAATGAATTGTTTTTTTTTTTTTTTTTTTTTAAATCTAAGAAACTTTAAGTAATACAATGTTAATTAGAATAGTATTTTAAATCTTCTTTAAGTTTTTACAATAGATTTTAACTAGGAACAAACTTTGTTTTATTAGACATATAATTTGTCACATGGTAGGAGAAAAACTGAAGAAAATAAGAGGAACCAAAATATGTAGTACACAAATTTTATTATATAGTATATGATATGATTTACAAATATAGTAACATATATGATGATGTTGTATATATGTATTATCAATGTCTAGGATTTCAAAAACTTTAATATGAAAAGTTTATACATCTTTTCATCAACAAATTTTTATTTTTTCAAAATAATTTACGTATTGGTGATGAAATTTCTTCAATTATTTTAGTAGTTCAGGAGCAAGAAAATAAAAAAAACACTTTTGCTAGGAGGAAAAAAGCTACAATGGAAATGGGGGCCTTGCTACAAGATATTAGAAATTTGGAATGGAAATGAATATGTGGATGTTTTCTTTCTGTCCATCTAATAATGCTCACAAAAAAAAAAAATAACAATAATAATAATAATTGATACTAACCCAAATCAAACCCCAACAACGGCTATCTCGGCATGGTCGACGGACGTAAATATACGGCTGTACACAGTTGTATATCCACCTGCCAGACGCGTCGTTCTCTGGGTCCCACCAGAAAAGTCAAAAGCACAATTAAAAGGTCCAAATCAAGAATCAGACGGTTACAAATTAGGACATAAAACCCATTTAATGCCAATAAACGGCTAGAAAACTGGAGCCTCCTATATAAAGCTAAGAGCTTCTCGAACCAAGGTACACACTCCTTTCTCATTTCCATTCTCTCTAAATTCATATTCTTGCTCCAGATAATCAAACTTTTGACTTAAGCATCGGAGGCTCCCCCACCGGACCACCGCTGGTGCATCCTTTCACCTTTTCTCTGTTTTGCAGGTACGCTCGTCCGTCGATGCGAGCTTCGTCCATTCGAGTCGAGACTTGTACAAGCCCACTGATTTTTAAGCATTATCAGTTGGCGCCGTCTGTGGGAACGACTTAATAGGCTATTGTTGTTCTTAGAGCAAAAAGGGCAGCACACGGATCAATCGCGATTATGGAAGGAGCTCCTAATGACAGGGCAAGCACTGATCCTCCCATGACCCCGATTGAGAGACAGATGCAGGTTATTGCAACCACCATTTAAGACCTTGCTCGGGAAATATCCCGCCAAAACCAGGAGCTATGGCAGGCCATCAAGAAGGGGCCTCCAACCCCGCGTGACAACAAACTGCCCCTTCCGAGGGGAGAAAACGGGTCGAACGACCAAGAAGCTGACAGCCGTCAAGTCACACGCCACAGGGAAGACAAGGCAGAGAAAACTCCACCCCATAACAGACATAGGGCGGAGAGCGCGGGAAGCTCCGCCCCTCCCAACCGGCACAGGACGGCTAGAACAACTCGGTCATCCAAGCAGCTAAAACGACCAAATCAGTCGTCCAAACAGCCTGAACGACCAGATCAGTCGCCCAAAAAATCGGAACAACAACAACGGTCGTCCAAGCAGCCTAAACGATCGGCTCGGTCCACCAAACAACCAGACCATTCGTCCAGACAACCCAATCGCCTGGCTTGATCCTCAAAAGGTTCGGATGATAAAACAGCACACCTGGAAAAAGAATTACGTGAAATGAGGAAGTAAATGAGAGACATGAAGAACAGCCTGAAAGTGAAGGCTGCCCGTAACTTGCATAACCTCGTACATCGGGCTGATTCACCATTCATCCCAAGCATTGCCAACTTCCCGCTTCCATCCAGATTCAAGGTGCCACTACTCGAAAATTTCGATGGAACCAAGGATCCATTTGACTACTTAGAAGCGTTCAAAACAATCATGCAGCTGCAGGCCGTTCCCGAAGAAATAATGTGCCGAGCATTCCCCATGGGACTAAGGGGATCAGCAAGGGTATGGTTCAACAAACTCGAATTAGAGTCAATCGGCTCATTCGTCCAATTGAGCCGGGCGTTCATCGACCACTTCATTGGCAGTCAACGAAGAGGGCGACCGCCCACTCACTTGCTCAGCGTCAAGCAAATGGAAGGAGAATCATTAAGAGCATTCGTACACCGTTTTAATGAAGAAGCGATGAAGATCGATCATCCGAAGGAAGACGTCACAATAACCGCATTCATGGCAGGGTTGCGGAAAGGAGATTTCCTCTACGATCTCTGCAAAGATCCCCCAGAGACCCTATCAGAACTCATGTACGAAGCCCAAAAACACATGAATGCCGAGGACGCCCTGGAGGCTATGGACGATCCTCCCCCGAAGAAACGAAAAGACACTGAAGACCGCAAGCAGGAACCTACCAAACAGAAGGTTCCAAAATTCACCGAGACCCCAGAGCGTAAACGAACGACGGCTCCCCCTATGAAATTCAATAACTTCACCCCCCTGAACACGCCTATCGACAAGCTCCTCTTGCAAATACAGGATGACCCTTCACTTCGGTGGCCAGATAAAATACGTTCGGATCCTAACAGCTGACCTAAAAATTTGTATTGCAGGTTCCACAGGGATCATGGACACCTCACAGAAGATTGCGTAGCCTTAAAGGAGCAAGTGGAGACACTCATCTGACAGGGTAAGCTGCAAAACTATGTCATCCGTCCCTCCAACAATTGTCCAACGAAGCCTCCAATACGAAAGGAACAGACTGAAAACAACAGGCCTAGGCCCGTTGGGGAAATTAGAACCATCACAGGAGGACCAGCATCTGGAGGAACTTCCCGAGCCTTGAGAAAGGCATATGCGTGACAAGTACACAATATCATGGTCGTCCAAAGACCCGCAAAGAATGCATGTCTCGACGATCAAGTGATATCATTCAGCGAAGAGGACGCCAGGGGCACCCACCAACCGCATGACGATGCCCTCGTAGTGACCATTAACATCGCAAGTTTCACTACTAGGCGAGTGATGGTAGACAACGGAAGTTCAGCTGACATACGCTACCTCACAGCCTATCAACAAATGAAGCTCGACAAAGACAAACTACGCCCCATGGATGCACCACTTGTGGGATTCACAAGAGACAAGGTTTGCCCAGTCGGCATCGTAACCTTACCAATCATCGTAGGCACTCACCCAAAGACAGTTTCCAAAACTGTTGACTTCCTCATCGTCAATTACCCCTCAGTATACAACACAATTATCGGATGACCAACTCTCAACCGACTTCGAGCCGTGACCTCCACATACCATCTCCTCCTCAAATTCCCCACTGAACATAGGATAGGGGAAGTCAGAGGAGACCAGGTAGCTGCCAGAGAATGCTACCTCGCCTCCCTAGGATCGGAAGGACAGAATCAGACAATGGCGATAGAAGAACATAAAATTCTAGTAAAACCATCTGAAAAACTAGACACAGTCGTGCTAGAAGACGGACAACCAGAAAGGACGACCAAAATAGGTTCCAACCTGCCCCCAAAGTTGAAAGAATCTCTCGTCCAATTTCTGAAGAACAACAAGGATGTCTTCTCATGGAGTCATGAAGACATGCCAGGTATCAATCCTTCCATTATCTCACATAAATTAAATGTTAACCCCTTTTTTCGTCCAGTAAAACAAAAAAGGAGGGTCTTTGTCCCAGAAAGGAATAACGCCATCATGGAAGAGGTGGATAAACTCCTAGCGGCCAACTTCATCAGGGAAGTCTTCTACCCCAACTGGCTTGCCAACGTAGTCATGGTAAAGAAAAGTACTGGGAAGTGGCAGATGTGCGTCGACTTCACCGACCTGAACAAAGCTTATCCAAAAGACAGTTTCCCTCTTCCAAGGATAGACCAGCTAGTCGACTCGACAGCTGGCCATAAACTGCTAACATTTATGGATGCTTTCTTAGGATACAACCAGATAGTGATGGATGAGAGTGATCAGGAGAAGATGTCATTCATCACAAGCAGATGACTTTTCTGCTACAAAGTGATGTCGTTCGGGCTGAAGAACGCAGGAGCCACTTATCAACGACTGATGAACAGAATGTTCCACGACCAAATCGGCAGAAATGTCGAAGTCTATGTTGACGACATGCTGGTAAAGTCCAAAGAAGAAGGCGATCACCTGGACGACCTCAGAGAAACATTCAAGACACTCCACAAATACCAGATGAAGCTAAATCCTAGTAAGTGTGCATTTGGTGTTTACTCAGGCAAATTTCTTGGTTTTATGGTTTCGCAGAGGGGCATAGAAGCAAACCCAGACAAGATCAAAGCGATCTTAGAGATGCAACCACCAAGAACCACAAAAAAAATCCAAAGGCTGACGAGAAAAGTAGCTGCATTGAATCGATTCATGTCTCGATCAACAGACAAGTGCCTGCCCTTCTTCAAGACATTGAAGAAGGCATTCGAATGGACTGACAAGTGTCAACAAGCATTCGAGGAACTCAAGAGGTACCTAACGAAACCGCCATTGCTTAGTCCATCTAAACAAGGCAAAAAGCTCTACCTGTACCTTGCCGTCTCACCAATCGTCGTCAGCTCAGCATTGATCTGAGAGGAAGAAAGACGATAGTTACCCGTCTATTATACAAGTCGAGCACTTAGGGGAGCAGATGAGAGGTATCCACCTATGGAAAACTGGCATTCGCCCTGGTGACAGCGGCAAGGAAACTTCGCCTATACTTCCAAGCCCACACAATAATACTACTCACCAACCACCCACTGCGGAAAGCAATGAACAAACTCGACGCCGCTGGACAACTTATCCAGTGGTCAATCGAGCTTAGCGAGTTTGATATTAACTACCGACCACGAACAGCAATCAAAGTTCAAGCCCTGGTAGATTTCATAGCAGAATTTACCTTGAAGGACGATGAACCAACCAAAGACGTCGAACAGACATCAAAATGGACGGTAAACGTAGATGGATTGTCAACAAAGAACGCAGGCGGAATTGGCATTGTCCTGAAATCACCAGAAGGTGACATCATCAAACAAGCCGTGCGACTACAGTACTCAACCACCAATAACGAAGCTGAGTATGAAGCTCTATTGACCGAGCTCAAAATGGCTAAAATACTGGGGGTAGCCGAGCTAGATGTGCTTAGCGACTCCCAGCTCGTTGTAGGGCAGGTGAATGGGGACTACGAAGCAAAAGAAGGACATATGCAGCAATACTTGAACCTTGTCCGACATCAGATAAGCCAATTCCGAGAGGTAAAACTCAGTCGCATACCACGAGAGGAAAACATAGAAACAGACCAACTAGCCAAGATTGCCTCGTCGTCAATATCAGACGATAACATCAAAATCGTCAAACAATCAAGCCTATAAACGACTGAGGTGAACCCCATCCACACTGAAATTTCTTGGATGACACCAATAATCTCATACTTATAGGGAGGAACACTACCAGACGACCGACACGAAGCCAGACGATTAAAGGTACGCGCCTCATGTTTTCTTATGTTGTAGGGAATATTATACAAGAAAGGTTTCTCCCTCCCCTATCTCAGATGCCTGGCATCAGACGAGGCCAAATACATCATGAGAGAAATACACGAAGGCATCTGTGGCAACCACTCAGGAGCACGAGCCTTACAAAAGAAGATTGTCAGAGCAAGCTACTATTGGCCATCCATGCAAGCATACGCCAACAGATTCGTCCAGCATTGCGATAAGTGCCAACGATTCGACAATCTATTACACTCACCACCGGAAGTGCTGGTACCAATGGCAGCACCCTGGCCGTTCGCGCAATAAGGATTAGACATCATAGGCCCATTTCCAATTTTTGGTGGTTGCAATCGACTACTTCACCAAATGGGTGGAAGCAGAACCACTGGCAACTATTACAGAAAAGAACATTCAAAGCTTCGTATGGAAGGTAGTGATCTGCAGGTTCGGAATTCCACAAGTACTCGTATCCGACAACGGAAAACAATTCGACAATCCAAGATTCAGATAATTCTCCCAAGAGTTAGGCATACACAACCACTACTCATCTCCTGGCCATCCACAAGCCAACGGACAAGTTGAGGTTACGAATCGATCATTACTCAAACTCATCAAAACCCGACTTGAGGGGGCAAAGAGGCTATGGCCAGAAGAACTCACAAGCATACTTTGGGCCTACAGAACAACAGTCAGGATACCAACAGGCGAAACACCATTCCAAATGACATACAGAAGCGAAGCAGTGGTCCCTGTCGAAATTGGACTAACGACATTGCGAATCATGACATATGATGACCTGGGAAACGAAGAGCAGCTCCGCCTTAACCTTGACCTGATCGACGAAGTCAAAGAGACGGCAGAAACAAGAATGAAGAGATACCAAGAAAAAATGGCACGACACTACAACTCAAAAGTCAAGCCCAGACAATTGTCAGTTGGCGACCTCGTCCTACGAAGGGTTACCTTAGCTACCAGAAATCCCTCTGAAGGGAAGCTAGGTCCAAACTGGGAAGGACCTTATAAAGTCATAGAAATACGACGACCAGAGACATATCACTTAGAAGACATGAATGGACGATGACTACCACACCCGTGGAATGCCGAACATCTCAGGAGATACTATCCCTAAAAAGGGACCAACCTTGTAAAATAAAAATACCTTCAATAAAAAGATAGAAATAAGGGTGGACGTAGGCACTATTGCCGAACCATGGTAAATCACCTGTCTCAGTTCATATCAACACACCATCCATGCAACACAAAGTTAAACTGTCTCGTCCAACACGATCTTTTAACTTAATACTTAAAGTTAAACTGTATCGTCCAACACGATCTTTTAACACAGTTAAACTGCATCGTCCAAATACGATCTTTTAACTTAAACAAAATGCATAAAGTTAAAATGTATCGTCCAACACGATCTTTTAACTTAATACTTAAAGTTAAACTGTATCGTCCAACACGATCTTTTAACAAAGTTAAACTGCATCGTCCAAACACAATCTTTTAACTTAAACAAAATGCATAAAGTTAAACTGTATCATCCAACACGATCTTTTAACAAAGTTAAACTGCATCGTCCAAACACGATCTTTTAACAAAGTTAAACCGCATTGTCCAAACATGATCCTTTAAACTTAGAAAAATATTTAAAGATTAAACTATTACATCATCCAACACTATCTTTGGACTTAGGAAGATATTTAAAGCTAAACTATATCTTCCAAACACCGCCTTGCAGCTCAGAAAGATATATAAACTAATATATATCTAAAACTAAACACACCAATCAATACCGCCTCAAAGAACGAACCGAAATCATTCAAACAAGCAAAAACACACAACCAATTCAAAAAAAGGACAAGCAAGATATATCCAAAGAAACTTAAAAAAGAAGTGTTTAAACATACGCCCAAAAAATAGGCACCTCAAAATTGTTCAAAAAGTTTATACACCAAAAAGATTTTTATTCGAAACTTAAAAGAAATTCCTACTTTGACGAAACATCGTCATCGCCGGCTTGGTCTTGGGCAGCATCCACCACCGAATCTTCATCGTCATACGGTTGGATGGGAGAAAAGTCCAAACCAGGAAAGAGCTGGACAGCCTGTTTTTTGAAAGCCTCGAAGCCAGACAGAAAATAACGCGCATTGATGTCCTCAAAGGCCTCAGAGGCCCTAAACTCCGACACCGCCGCCGCTTTGGACCCCTCAACTTGCCTGACCAGGTGCTGAAGGTCAGCTACTACTTTGTCCTTAGCTGCGACCGCTACCTCGACATCCTTATCTCTCACCTTCAACTCCTTCTTCAGTTTCTCCACCTCAGTCAACGCATCCCTCCTCTCCCTCGTCAACTCAATGACTGCCTTCTTTGCATTCTTCATCTCTACCTCGTCGGCCATATGCCTAGCTCGAAGAGTAGCAAGATCCTCCTCCACAGCGATGCACCTCTGACTCATCACCATCGCCTCATTCAAACCCTACAAATACAAAAATTAAAAGACAAGAAACACAAGGAAAGCCATGAAAAACAATGAAAAACAGCCAAATATACCCACATCAGGGAATGGACCAACAAGTAATGAACGTCCTTTGTATGGGCAGTAGCATAATCATCCATATCCCTAGAGGTGAAAGCACGTTTGGCCCTATCCATCGCCACGTGAGGGCTCTGGTTGACGGTCGCCACGCTCGGATCCGTTGGTGGAGCAGGATCCACATCCACCATGACGACGGGGGGAATCTCCTTGACAAGGGGAACAGCTTCCCCAACCAAAGGACGAGGAGGCACCTCCTCGGCCCGTCTCGAGGGCCCCTCGTCGATCTTCTTGCGTTTCAAACTCACCGGGGCAATCGCCACCTCCCCAGACTGAGCCAATTGCCTCACCCTGCTCTTGTTCAGCTTCATAGTGACGGCTCTTGCACGAAGAACGAACGATAAATGGACAAAAACGATAAACGCCACAAGGAAAGTAAGGATACTGAATGAACAACTTACGCTTCTTATTAGCCCGTGTCAGCGCCTTAAAAGCTGCGTTGGGAACCGGCCCGAAAGAAAAGGAAGCAAGAAGGTCCGGCTCAATGAAGATACTGTAACGACGATCTTCTATCTCCAAAACCCTAAAAATCCTTTCATTCCACACATAATTCAATAACGGACGATCCAACACTACAAAACGCAATAAAACAGGTCACATAACTAACAATAGGTCAAAACATAAAAGTTAGAGGAAAGACACACACCAGGTGACGAAGGAGACCCCCACGACCTACGGACTTTGACAAAATCCCTAGGATCTTCTTCTGGAAGCCTCTCCCAATTGTTACCACAAACAAAGAGATATCCGTCCTTCCAAATCCTGTCAGACGAGGGCAACCCTTGGACGATTCTAGTATCCGCATCACGATGCTTAAACGTCCAAAAGCCCGGAGATTGCGCAATCTGATAAGGCTCGTAACAAAAAAGGAATTCGTCCACAGAAAGGTCCTCTTGACCATTACTACTAACCCTCCACATAACCATACACGATATGATCGTCCGCCAACCATTCGGGCCCATTTGCCCCGGTGCCAAGGATAGATAATCTAAAAGCTCCCTCACGAACAGTGGGATTGGGAAACACAGACCGGCCCGAAAATCGGCCTCATAAAACGCAATGTCACTGTCATACTTGGGACAGTAAGCCCTCTCGTTAGAATCAGGAATCCTTAAGACGACGTCACTAGGAATCTGATAATGACGCCTTATCCTATCGATGTCATCTGGGCCTATCTTACTAAAATACGACAAGGCCTTCCAAGACCTATTCACCCTAGGTAACGGACGAGCCCCCGATGTACTCGGGGTCGCCTCAAACGAGACATCCTCCACCGCCCTCTCAGCCGACTCACCGGAAAGACCCTCCGGCAACTCTTCCGACAACAGAAGTGACCATTCGGCCTCGTTCGCCGCCATTCTACTCCTAACCGCCTCCCAAATACTGAGAGTCGGATATACAGTGGAATAAAGCTCCGCCGCTAGCCGGTAGAGCACACTATCTGGAGAAATATAATCCTCTAGCGGAGGCGAACCAAAGTTACTCTCGGCGAACCTAGAGACGCCGACGAAGAACAACTTAAACAAATGACTCAACGAAGCTAGAATGAACTAAAATCACAAAGCACGAATTGAAAGAGCTGAAGACCGAAAGAGAAACTCACCGGAAAAATGGAGAGGAAACCTCAGACGCTCGCCCCAAAAGTTTTTTCTTGTGCGGATAAAGAAGAAACCCCCAAAATCGGTATAAAAACCCTGACAAAAACCCTCCATATTCAAAAAACCGCCAAAAAGCTGATGAAACGACGCCTCGTACACCCCAACTGGTCGTATTGCGGCACGTGTCACTCATTGCCTGGAGCGATGCCTCTTCATTAAATGAAGTCTCCGCTTCCCGAGGAACATATGAAATTACTTAAAAACCCTCGCACCAATCCAATACCCCGCACATCGTCACTCCATAACGACGATACGAAGTAGGGGGCATCTGATACTAACCCAAATCAAACCCCAACAATGGCTATCTTGGCATGGACGACAGACGTAAATATACGGCTATACACAGTTGTATATCCACCTGCCAAATGCGTCGTTCTCTGGGTCCGACCAGAAAAGTCAAAAGCACAATTAAAAGTTCCAAACCAAGAGCTAGACGGTTACAAATCAGGACGAGACGGTTACAAATCAGGACATAAAACCTATTTAATGCCAATAAACGGCTAGAAAACTGGAGCCTCCTATATAAAGCTAAGAGCTTCTGAATTCATATTCTTGCTGCGGATAATCAAACTTTTGACTTAAGCATCGGAGGCTCCCCCGCCGGACCACCGCCGGTGCATCCTTTCACCTTTTCTCTATTTTGCAGGTACGCTTGTCCGTCGGTGCGAGCTTCGTCCATTCGAGTTGAGATGTGTATGAGCCCACTGATTTTTAGGCATTATCAATAATAATAATAATAATAATAATAATATGGCATCTAAAGCATGTATATGATCATATGTAAATAGTTTTGGCATTGTAATGATAATAAAAGTAGCTAGAAAATAAAGATATTTTCATACGTCATATAAAGACTAAATTGTGGTTTTCAGCATCGTGTATAAAATCTATGTCTTGCGAGAACTTACCATGTTGATATACTATATAACCCTTAAAGGGAGATAAGCCCTTCCAAAACTTCGACTTTGTCCTAGTATGGAATGCCAATTTATAGAATGCATTTTTTTAGATAAGGATTCTCTCCATTTGGAAATTTCTCAATTTTTCAATTTCATAGTTCAAATTTTATTTCACAAATCTAACGATATACAGAGTGCTTTGTCATTTAAAATTTTAAATGACGTGACAGTCTGTATACTGTTAGATCTGTGATATTTAATTTGGACCATGAAATGAAGACTCTCCATTTTATTTCAAATAGAGAAGATCTTATTTCCATTCTTTTTATGTATTACAATTAACATTATTAATATTCACCAAATTGAAAAAAAAAAAAAAAAAAAAAAAAAAAAAAAAAAAAAACTTGAATTATATCCATATATGCATATATTGATAATAACAATAATATTTATAAATAAAAAACTAAGTTATGGTTGATGATTAAAAAATTAATAATAATGAAAAAAAATTAGTTGGAATAGTATTTTTAAACTTCTTTTAAATTATTTTGATTTTAAAAAAAAAACTATATTTTAAGGGAATTAAATTTTGCCATAAGCATGATAGGAGAAAAATATAAACAATTAAAAATAGGGAAAGAAAACAAAAGAGTGTCCACTTAGCACAACACAACCATGTCATGTAGAACTAAAATTTTATTAAATATAGATATGATTTATAAACATATAATACCAAATAGGTTGGAGTAGTTTTCAATTTTTATTATATGGTATATGGGATGACATAAATAAAAATATGATATATATATGGTATCACTCTTTAGGATTTTAGAAACATTAATATGGAGTTAAGGTCTTAATAGAGTTTATATGTATAACAAAAAAACTTAAGGTATTTGGTAACAATGAAAACATAAATGGAAATATATCTTCCATGTTTCTATCTATAAAACTTTTTTTTTTTTTCCTTGTAAAGAGTTTCTATGTTTGTGACAAATTGGAGTTTGGCAAGTTATACACGTGAAGAAGATCAATGTTGTATAGCCCTCATATATATATATATATGTGTGTGTGTGTGTGTGTGAGAGAGAGACTTGAAGCTTGAGTACTTCATTGTTCTTCATTTGGTAGCACTTCATTGCTTTCAAACATTGGTAGTCCATCCTGCCTCCTGGAGATAAAATGGCGAGGCTATCATCTATTGCTACTGCTTTCTTTCTCATCCTTGCCTTGGTCTTTGTCGTTGAAGTCAATGTGAGTATTTCTCTGTCATCCTCTCTCTCAAAAAAATATTATCACTTGAAAAAGAACAAAAGACAAAGAAAAAATATTGAAAATCCTTAACTTCTTAACTTTTTAAAATTACGCTACTTTTATATTAATAAAAAAAAAAACATTTAGGTTTTTGTATATTAAATACAAAGGACAAGAATTATGATATAAAGTACAGTAAAAAAAAAAATCTTATTTAGTTTATGGAATGAACTGATATTTAGAGATATTAATTTTGAAAAAAGTTATAGACTATTATTTAGAGACAAGCGTATTTATGTGATGTATATATCCTTGCAATCTATATCATGACAAATGACATATAGGAGCTAATATTAATAATTTGTCTAACAAGCAAATTCAAAAGGAGATCTTAAAATTGACTTGTCATTTGGCATATGGAGTGTATGGCTTCAAATTTGGCATATGAAGCAAAGGGATGTCAAATTTTAAATTTTAAAATTATAGATGTAAGTTTTAAATTTGGCATATCGATTGGTGTGCATAGTTTTGGAGATACTAGATTTGAACCTTCAATTTATCACATCAACCATCAATTTTTTATTTTTTTTACATCTCATTCAGAGATGCTCTTAATGTTGCATAAGGTCAACCACAAACATAAATTAATTTTTTTTTAAAGTAATTTGATATAACTTATAGGAGTGACTATAGAAAAATAGCAACTATAATAAAAATTTAAAGTGAACAATAGGAATGGTTTGGTCTAATCTAAGACAGAAAACCTTTTAGCTCTATTAGGAGGGGAAAAAAAAGAAAGATTTTCAAATGGTATAGGTGGGATGAAAAGGGAAAAAAAAGAAGAAGCACAATCACTTATAATGATGGTTTAATCCACTTCTAAAATTAAAGGCGCCCAAAATGTTTTTCTGTATATATATATCATTAGCATATTAGTATGTAAGTTCCTAACCACTCATACTGTATTCATTGAATATCTACAGGCTGGTGGTGAGGGTTCACTTCGTCCGGAAGGTATAAGATCATTTTCGCAACCTTCTAATTCTTCTACTTCTCATTCCCAATTTGAACCTGACAATTAATGTTGAAAAATGTGTGTTTTCATTTTTTTCCCAAGAGTGTCCAAACGCCTGTAACTTTCGGTGTTCCGCAACTTCACATAAGAGCGCATGCTTAATGTACTGCAACCAATGCTGTGATAAATGTTTATGCGTTCCCTCGGGCACATTCGGGCACAAGGAGGAATGCCCATGCTACAACAATTGGAAAACTCAAGAAGGTGGACCCAAATGCCCATGATATGAGAAACAAACCTAGAAAGAAACTGGAAAAAAAAATATTAGATTTTGGCCAACATTTTAATGTTAAATTAGGTCTTTCTATGTTATGTGTAGTACCCCAAAATACACAAATTCACAGCATAAAAGAGAAGGAATTAGTTTTCTTGGTGGGAAACCAACCTCCAAAGTGTAATTTCACTCAATAATACGAGTCTCCGACATTGTTTCTTATTCCACATCAAGTCATATAAATATATCACTTTACTTTCTTTTATTTTTTATTTTATAAGAAAAAAAAGGGGTTTACAAGTGTAGTCACTGTCCCGACCCACTTAAACTCAGCATGGCATGACGTGGGGCACATTTAGGTGATAATGGGGCTTACCCACTTCTCGAATCCACAAATTCAATAAAACCCGAAACAACTTTGAACCATCGCAACCCAAGACCTAACAACCAAGCCCACCACCAGTCCCACTCTCCATAGCCCACCTGACACAGTTCAGATAGCATGAAAAGGCTAGATTTTGTTCTAGCTAAACACAAACCCTTAAATCCAGAAAGGGCTCCTCGAGTCCACAAGGAAGAACTTTGGAATCCACGAGAAATAAAGTAAACCTCAATTTCATTAAAAAAATAATTGTTATTTTTGTTTTACATATTGTCAGCCTATTTAAAGGCTCTAGAAAACCTATTTTATAAGTAAGAGTATTCCTAAACATATCCTAATTGATATAGTACTATAATAGCATTCTAATTTGACTTCGCATAAATTTTGTCATCATAGCTTGGAAAGATTGCTAGTGCAATACAAGAGGTTTCCGCAAAAAGTATAAATTTTACTTACCTTTTTGAAGAGGTAATGAAGATCGAAGGGTTTAAGGAATGCATGCTTGCATCTACATTTGATAATTTGAATGGGGATGAAAAATAGCTAGGTCATTTGTGTTAAAAAATGACTAGCTTTGTAGGCCATGGTTGGAAAACTTCTTTCTACCAAAATAGTTGAAGTAGTTTAGAAAATTGAATGTAAAGACCTTCTTAATTATGTAGCTCCTTTTTAAACAATGTATTTTGAATGGTACGAAAGACACTTTAAACTTTTTTTGCCTATGTAGGTGCCTATTTGTGATGGTCTATTTTAAGTCTATTTGGAATCTTGAAAAGTATGGTTATTTTGAATTATGAAAAAAATATGTGCATTGTACATCATTACTTTATGGATTTCATGATTATGGAGAAATTAAGGTTAGTTGAAAAATTGGTAAAAAAGAATTGTGCTCATTCAACAGAAACTACGTCGATTGATCGCACAACTCAATTGAAAATGTAGATCGATCGATCACAACTTTCCAAGAATTTGAATAGTAATAGCCTTTAAGTTGGATCGATTGTCGAATTTCTTCAAAAATTTGGACCAATCGATTGCAACTTTCCTAACAAGAATAGCATTTAAGTTGGATCGATTGCCCAATTCCTTTGAAAATTTGGATTGATCGATCGCAACTTTCCCAACAGTAATAGTCTTTAAGTTGGACCGATCGACTAATTCCTTTGAAAATTTGGCCCGATCGATCGCAAGTTCCCCTGAAATTGAACAGAGAATAAAGTGATCGATTGCAAAAATTCCTTTGAAATATTTGGACTGATCGCTAGTTTGAAAGAAATTATACAGAAAGTTCAAGTAATGCTGTCATTTAGCGATCGATGGTGTACATAATAGTAATAATGATAGTAATAATTTGACTACTATTATGCTTTATGTGGGTAGGCAAGAAATTTTTATTTTTTTTCTTCTTATTATATGTATTAGTATCATACTGATTGACATTTATTCAAAAGCAATAATTTTTTACTAATTTTTATTTAATTGTCATAGTTCTTTGGACGTGTATCATTTGTTTTTTATTTTCTTAGTATAGTATTTGATGATGTGTAAAAATCAGCACGGTCGTCCGATGAGCTCTCTCTCTGATGGAAGACCTGAAATAACAAAAAGTAATGAAGACAATAGGGGAACACCAGTGGGGTGCCAGCCAAAGTTCCTCTGATGCCTTTGTCAGAGGTTTTGAGAGTAATCAACAGGTAGATAAAAGTGTTTAGGCTAATGATTGTGCATACTTGGTGTTTTTCTGTTCGGAGGCTTATATAGATGCTCCACAAGTAGCCGTTGGACTCCCATTTACTTCAGTCTTTATTTGTCTTGAATGGGGGTGTTTATGGAGGCGGTTACAATATCTTCGGGATATTGTCTTTAATGGAACATAACGCTTTTGGCATTTAATCCCGTTTATGGGGGCGTTCTTTAATGAGCCGTGCGGGAGATCACGTAATTGTAGCAAGGACGATACTTAAGATCGTCTTTGGATATGTTCATCATGATGGACGACTGGTTGAGCTTCGTCCGTTAGTTGGTGGGCAAATCTATTGGAGACATTCGTTAATGGGTCGTTTAATGGAATTATGAGTCCGGGGTAAGGACGACAGTGCAAGGTCGACTTTGCTTATCGTCGTCTTGGTGGTGGTGAGGTTAAGGTCGTCCGTCTATTGGATGATGGACCTATCAGTATTTATAATTTTTTAAAGGTTTGTTTAAGATAGGTCCAACTAGTGTTGTTGCACTTATGGCACCCAAAACAAAGGAATTAGCTAGGTTTGGCCGAATAAACATAGTGGTTAGGTAGGTGTTGTTATTTGTATATTCATTATAATCATAAGACATTTTATCAAATGTAATATTTTTAATACTATTATTAATATTGTTGTTGTTGATTTTATTTGTATTTAATTATCGTTTTTATTATTATTATAATCATATCAAGTATTGGGTGTTGTTATTTAATTATTACTATTATTATCATCTATTACTATTAAGAGGATTGCTCCCCTCATGCCCACTTTTAGGAACTATCAAAAATATCCCTCACATCTTATAATTTTCCTAATTTTTTCATTGATTTCAAATAATAATGTGTCTTACAAAAAAGGGTATAATTTCTCTTCAATATATAGGAAAATGTCCACTTTAGAGCACGGACAAAAATAACCTCATATTTTAAATCTATTGATTTGTTTTTAAAATAAATATTAAAGGTTAAAAGAGTAATGCACTGATCTTCTCAAATTCAAAAGTTAAAATAATCACAAGTACACGTTCATTGAACCAGATTCTAATACAAAATTGAATAGATTTATTTATTTAAAAAAATAATAATAATGGTTTCATAATTATCACCAACTTTTATGGTTGATGATTAAAAAATTAAAATAAATAATGAATTGAAATAATATATATATATCTTAGAAACTTTTAGTAGTACAATGTTAATTAGGATAGTATTTTAAATCTTCTGTTGTTTTAATAATAGATTTTAATTAAGAACAATTTGTTTTAATAGACATAGTTTGTCACATAGTAGGAGAAAAACCAAATAACTAATTAGTACCTATTAGCGACGACTTTTAAAATATTAGCAGTGACTTTGAGTCGTTCTTGAAGACAGAATTTCTTGTAGTGATAAACGAGAACTAATGAATTGACAAGTTGTTTGTGATAAATAATAAAATGATGTCAATGATAAGTTCAAATGAGAATTAATAAAAATTGTGAACTCAATTGTTGTAAAAATATTATGATTATTTATAATTAATAAAAATTGTGAACTCAATTTTTGTAAAAATATTATGATTATTTATTATTTTGTTACATGGGTCCGTAGCATACTCTGTACCATATAATGTAATAGCTCTGGTACATTATTAAAAAAAGAAAAAGAAAAAGTAATAGCTCTGGTACATGTGCAAATTATAAGTCCAACCTAAAAAGCACTTTCATTTAGTTCTAGCTAGTTGCCTCCCACCAACACCTAGCACTAGGAGGCTTGAAAAACTCGTAAGTCTCATATCTTACGTTGCACTGTCACCGGTAAGTACCCTCCCTCCCTGTCTCCCATGACAAACCCTTTGAAGCGCCCAAATCGAATATTGAATACACTTCCCACAATATTCCTGAGAAAGGTATAATGCACACTGACCCAACCAGTAGATTTTCTTTGATTTATCGAGATTAAACTTTCCAGATGCATAATTTGTAGCACTATGAGAAACTTTCCAAGGGAGTTCGGCAAACAATGTTCCTACTTTTTGATCGAACATTGTAGGATCTTTTACATTTTGACGGTTCAATGATGTACGTGTTCTGGTAGTCAATTTCGCCAAAGAAACGATTGTCTGAGTACTGCAATACACATTCATCATACCAAATGATTGCAGCTTTATTATATGGGCAACGTGCCTGAACATCTTTAATTGCCTTATTAACACAAGTTCTACAATGTTTCTCGTTGACATCTCCGCGACACATAGCAAGCCCATGTATTAACTTCATGTTCTGATCCGCATGAAGTTCCTTGTCACCTCCAAGAGGGCCGGGTAGAATTGGAAAGACGATAGAAGAGGTCTTGCACACTAATATCATAGAAATCTTTAGGGGTGTATTTGTTGGGGCTTGTGTAAATATGATGGAGAGGAACATCAACTCCCCCAAACGGTTTGAAAAAAGATAATAAAGGCTATAAAACGTAATAAACGGGGAGATTTTGAGGAAGACATTATTGAATATATGGGCAATGGCTTAAGCTTAAGAGCTACGACATTATTGCATCAATATATAGTATAGAATCTTAGAGAATTTCCAAGTAGAAATTATCTTTTAATTTGAATAAAAACTTTGGAGCCCACAGAAAGCTTATTGTAACAAATAATAATAATATAAAAACTAAAGTAAAGAGCTGTTTTAAGAATATTGACCTTTGAATACATGAATGGCTTTTAAAAAAGTCAATGCATTAATCGGCCATCGCTTGAGAAATAGGGGAATGAAAAGGAAATGAAAAGGGGTGCTGAGTGCAATCAAAATAGGGTATAGCGAGTTTAATTACAATACTTGTTGTATAAACTTCCATTCGATCTTAGTGGATTTGTTTAGTTGATGGTTATGTGTGAAACCCAAGAGAGACTTTCCTAGTTGGGTTTTTTCTTCATAACCAAAATGGCGTGTCCTTTAAATTCTACACTTTATATCTCGTGATATTTATGCATGCTTAATCAAATTTAAAATCCAACCACATAATTGGTTAATTAATTAAGTTGGGTTAATTTGATTAAAATCAATCAAGTCGGGTCTAACTTTGTCACACATTTGAAGCTTGTATGCCATATGTGAATTTTTTTTGGCATTTTACTAATAAGATAAGTAGTAGCTAGACTATAGGTAGTTGCTTTGGTTGTCTTGAAGTCTTTTTTACTTGTATTATTGCTCCTTTTTAGTATTTAAGAAAAAAATATTAAAGAAGTTAGATAATATTTTCATTCGTCATATCAACACTAAAATGGAGTTTGTGTCTCGTGAATATCTTCCCATATATGTTGATATGGTGAGGAGTACCGTCAAAGGGAGATAAGCCCGTCCAACACTTGCATTTTGTCCTAGTATGGAATACCAACTCATATCATGCATTCTTTTTATATAATTTTATATACTAGTAATATTTATTCAGCAAAAAAAAAATTACATAATGTTAATAGTCAAAAAAAATATTTACAATTAAAACAAGCTTTTACGGTAGATGATTAAAAAAATAAAAATAAAAATAAATATGAATCCTTTATAAAATTCTTACAAACTTTTAGTAAAAGAATTTTAATTGGAATCGTACTTTGAAGTTTTCACAATAGATTTTAACTAAGAACAAACCTTTTTTTGATGGACTTATAGTCTATTACATGGTAGGATAAAAGAGCTCAAAAGAAAAGGAAGGAGTATCCACTTGGCACAACCACACGCAACACCCTACTAACACATGTACCACGATAGACACAAGGTTTTGCCTTGGGTAAGTGGCCTTGAGGAGACTCGAACTAGTGATCATTGGGCAGCACACCCAAGACCGGACCAATTGAGCTACCCCTCAGGGTTAATTTATCTATATATTTTAACTAATGCTCCCTAGATTTAAAAAGAAAATATTATTGCATTTATGTAAATGATTAATACATCATTTATTTTCTTCCTTTTATATTATCCTTATACCATATTTAGCCCTTTAAATCAAAATATATCTAAAGTATATTTTCTTTAAAATGGATAAGTTTAAATAAATGATTAGTGTATTATTTTTCCTTTATTATTATTATGTCATAAATAGCTCATTAAATCAAAAAATATTTAAGATATATGTTGATAATTAAATGACTTTAATATAATTTTTCTTTATTTTCCAAAAAAAATATTTTTATTTTATTTTTATTTTTTTTCATTTGAATTACAATATAGAATTTAAAAAAAAGGAAAATTACAATTTGTGAAGAATTAGCAATATAGACACTATATATATGATAAGTTATTTTTTGGATTAATTTTTTTTTTTATATATTTATCTTGGATCCCCTTAAAAAGATTTCTATTGGGCTATATAACTTATTTTTAATGATATATATGATTTAAAAAAAAAAAAAAAAAAATATTAGAGTAATAGAGATTTAAAATTTTTTTTTTTGGTAAATTACACTGACACCCCATTCTTTTGGGGAAACTAGACTCGTTACACCATATTTTGAAAAATGACACTGCTTCCAAAATTTGCAAAATAATTAACACTCAGCCTCTTTTTTTTTTTTTTTTAAAGGAATATTCTCCACTTAAACTTAAAATAATTGGAATATAATTTTTTTTTTTTAACTTTGGTTAGTTAGGCATTGGTTAAAAAAATTAATAAAAAATAAACAAAAAAAAGGACGGAATGGTAATTATTTTGCAAATTTGGGAGCGGAGTGTCATTTTCCCAAATTAGGAGTGTAGCGAGTCTAGTTTCCCCAAAAGAAAGGGTGTCAGTATAATTTACCCTTTTTTTTAAAGAATAAAATG
>OU015769.1:29919157-29952538 GCA_907173295.1 Fagus sylvatica
GTGGGAGGAGGGGGGAGATGGATTTGGATTTTAACTAGGTTCCACTTACATGTAGTCCAATTCAGTTGTCTGACCTCAATGAAGCTTGGACACTCCAAAACGCTCGGCATGTCCATGTTCAGACATGCCAGATTCCCGCATGTGTGTTGGGAAGAAAAAGAAAAATTATTTTTAAAAAATCCTTTAGTTTTAGATTTTTTTTGTTTTATTTTTAAAGATTTTAATAATTTTTATTTAATTTGAAAACTTAAATAAATATAAAATAGGCCTATAAATAAATAAAATATGCCTAATATAAAAATTAATTAATTTGTATCCCCACCGTGTTGTGTCGTGTCTTAATTTTTCAAGAATTGCCATTTCATTGTGTCTCGTGTTGTGTCGTGTCTGTGTCCATGCTTAGCTTCTCATGCTGCTGTCGTAGTTAGCATACCTTTAGTCATATTTACCAATTTGAGTTATTGCTTTTAAGTACTTAGGCTGTTCATGTTGCTGCAGGTATTAACAGAATACATTCTTGTCTCGGTAACTAGTGCTGTCACAGTAACAATAGCAGGTGTTGTCAAGGAGGCTGTCACTATATTGGTATGAACTGCTCTTAATCTTTTTCTGCCTTTTATTAAATTGGCATAAATTGAACTAGCACAAATCGTCTGGACTTCATTGTTGTCACATTGTAAATTTCTGATCCATAAACAAATTGTGTTTTTGAATTGGTCCACGTATTCTTGTAGGATGGTCAGTTGTTAATTTGCTCTTAGTATTACAACTATTAATTTCATTAATGCGTGTGCTAGCAGGGTTTTCTTTATATTTTCGAATGAGTAACCTTTCCTTCTACATAATTGCGTGCTATCTGCAATTTTTTGTAATAACTTTTCAGCAGTGATTCCATAATTTTGAAGCTGAGCTAGATAGAGTTGGAAAATCTATAGTGAAATACTTTGATGGAGCTTGTGCCTCTTACAGCCTATTTATACAAGTGAAACTGCTGCTATAGCATTCCTCTAGCAGTTAGGTACATAAGCAGTGTACCCATGTTCACTTGGTAAAATCTGTCACATCTTCGAAAGTAGTTCAGATTTCCTCTCCTTTCCCCCTTCTCACTCACCTGATTCTGTTTTCTTTTCTATGTCTCACCTAATGTGTCTGCACTCTTCTCTCATGTCCATGTGATTTTGGAAAGCTTAACTGTTAGAGTTGGGGCTTTCCTGCAAAAAGTTCAATAAAGTAGACAGCTAGGGTACTGTTTTATTGGAAGGGACAGGGCATGGTTTATAAGATATAATCTTTGAATTCTGTATCCAAGGGAACAAATAATTCCAAATGTTTCAATTTGCATTGTGGACAATATAAGTTTTAGTATTCTACACAGTAGGGTCATTGTTACAGTTGTAGATTACAAAGTGCTTTGTCCAATCCTTTCCTGGAGAGAGACATGGCTTCCCTTTCCTGACAGAAGCAGATGTAATAGTTTCAAATTTGTGTCTGCATTTAGGAAGAGAAAGAATCAGCTCTTAGGGGAATGACAATCAACACGTGCAGAACTGATGTTAAAGGTGGCACTGGAATCTGGGCTGATTGGTAGGTGGGAGGTGAACTGCGCGGGGTCAATGATGCTAAAACAATCGAAAACAGTTCAAAATATTCATTTTTAATTTGCATAATCTTCACCATCATGACCATTTTCATGATGTTGAAAATTTTTCTCTGCTTGTGAAATGCTTGTTTGGAAGCAGCTGTTGTGTACCATTTGTTTGAATTGATTTTCTGATCTTTTGCAATTCAGGTTGCAGTCTTCTACTTCCATGATAAATTTACCTGGTTGAAAGGTGTTGGCCTCTTCACAATCATGATTGGTGTCAGTTTATTCAATTGGTACAAGTAAGTCATCAGTTCCAAGCAAAATATTAAAATATTTCTTTATAGTTTTTTTTAATCCCTTTTCATATCACAAAATGAAACTAGTAATCTATAAAAGACTGAGATAGAATTTTGAGTCAGCTTCACCTTGTGCTTCACGTTTAGGCTTGAATAGAGTTGGAGACTTTTGCACTTCATTGCATCGCACCTTTAGCATCTGGAGTGTGTTAGATAAGAAATTTGGAAATTCTAGCTTTTTTTGAAATGATGGTGATTGAAATGCAGGGCTTTACTATCCTGTATTCAGAAAGGTTGTTGTTTGGATGACTAGTTTTGCAATTGGAATTTACATGGGGAGTTGCCAATTTGACATGCACCAAATATTAAACCTTTATGAACCAGTTCTCTCTACATAAATTTTCTGCAAATATCAAAACCATCTCTAGAATCCTTCAAGACCTGAGAATAAGCAAACACCTAGTCCATTGGGTACTGGTCTTTATAATCTTTTCGGGGGATTGATAGCCTTTCTCATCCTGTCAGCACTGGCTAGGGTCCACTCATGGGACCTTCGAGAAACTGAATTCCTTGAAACTATCATTGCCCATTCTTTAGGTAGATATTAACTTGTATCAGATGCTGCAGCTGCATCAACCCTTCTGATTCTTCTTTCTGGGTTAACTCAACTGTCACCAAGTTGAATTAATCCTTATCTCTGTTGTCAATCTTCCACATTTTCCTCATGTTATGATGGTTCTCATGCGTAGTGAAGCAGTGGCAAATACACTGCATTCAAAATTAGTGATCTGTTTACTTGATGAATGGCAGCAGTCAAGTTCCTCTTTTTAGAGGAGGGTTGCATGGAAAAAATTGTTATTGATTGATTCTTTGGTAAAATAAAAAACATTTTAAGTACAAAATAGTCTAGGGTAACATACACCCCAAGATTACAATGCCCTTTTTAGCCAAAGGATCTGCACTAAGATTCTGAATACATAGCTGAAGGTTTACAGCAGAGGTTTATATTAGAAAAAGAAAAAGAAAGCTTACTCTAGGGAGAAAGTTAAAAACAAAAACAAAAAAGGCCCTTGTCATAATCAGGGGTGGTATGTTCTTTTAGGTGTGCACCCCGATGCTCTATTTTGGGGAGTGGTTGCACACTTCTAACAAAACTTGCTCTATCTTTGGGATGTGATATCCTTTTAATATGAGGCTTGTTACAGTTTCTGAAACTTTTATGAAAGCCTCTAATATTTCTCCAGATTGCACATTTGTTTGTGCCACTGAATTTCTGTGCAGTATTTATTCCATTGTAGTTGAAACTTTCTTCGAGAGAGCTGTATCTGATAAGTTAGCATTAGCATATTTAAAGGTCATGTTTGGTTGATATATCATTTGGGAAATACCATTTTGTTATTGATAAGTTCACTCTGCTCTGTGTGGATCATTAGCTCTTCACTGTTTGTTAAAGATTTTGGGTACATGTGTACTGTTTGTTATAGATTTTGGGTACATGTGTAACTTGTCATTGAAAAAAAGAAAAAGAAAAAAAGAAAAAGTTTTGAAATTTTGAAAGACTTGGGTATTCGGCCCTGTAATCCCCTTTCCCAAAAAGCTACTCCTCTGTGAGGGTGTGGGTTCAATCCCCGGGGTCTTCAAATATACGTGTGTTAGTTTTGAATTTCTATCATATATAAAAAAAAAAAAGATTTTGATATTGACTTTAACCTTTTTAAAATAGCTTTGCCGGTGAGAGAAGAACCCAAACCCCATAGCACTCGTGCACTTATTGAGTGGCACCCTAACTGGTGTGATTAATTCTGGTTTGGCCAGCCCATTATAAAATGTTTGCTCTTCACTTGTGGACTTTTGTTTCTTGATGTTTGGTCATTAATTAAATCTAAGCATTTTTGGACATAATCCCATAGATGTAAAATATAGGAAGAGCTGAACTTTAAATCAAATTGTTTTCTTTTGTAGAAGAGAAATATCAAATCATATAACATCAAAGGCCAGAAAATGAGAATTTATAGCTTATTAAGCACTGCAAAGTTATCAAATGCCTGTTATTCTAGGTAATTCATTCTCGTCTGCTTCTTTGTTAATCAATTTACTTTAATTTTTTTAGATATCTAAAGCTGAAGAAGGGTAAAAAAAGTGAAGATGACAGTGTGGGGTCACTCACGACAAATGTTTCTGCCAAGTATGTGATTCTTGAGGAGTTGGATGAACGAGATGATGGTGCTTGAGAGCCTTAGCTACCACTTCGCCTGTATTTGAAGTAAGCTTCTCACTATATCCTCATGAAATGATTTTTAATTGCAAATTTTTCTATACATGGCACCAAATGCATCTAATTGATAGTGATGTTTTGAATTTATCCTTTCACTCCTGACCTTCCCACAAAAATAGATCTGGAAACTTTGTGATTTTAACTTCTAGCTGTTCCTACCTTTTCTTGTTTTGGTCAAAATATAATCTGATAATATTTATGCCTTAGCTGTGGGGAATCAAATCCTATTCTGGAGAGGAGTACAAATAGAGCAACTTTTCTAAGGAATATTCTATTATAAACCAAAATGAAATTATAAGTAAAAGACCACTAGGAGTCGGCACCTAGAGTTGGCTGGAGTCAGCACCAAGCCGTTGGAAAAAATTTCACAGAGAGTTTATTATTCATTTTTTGCTGACTTACAAACTGAAAGTAAAGGTTCTTAAATAGAGAGAAATTAACAACGAAACCCTAAATATTAATTAGTGGGCTTAGTAGTACTTTAAGCCCAATAATTAATAGATTACATCCATAAGGCCATTGGTTAGGCCGTCTTCTTTTTATGTCTATGCTTATAGGTCTGTATAATTGGAGGCTTGTATCTTGTATCCTCACCAATATCTTATTTGTCGTTATTCCTTTCCTAATCAGTTAAAGAGTCTTTGTTTTGATTTTGATAGTTATATGCTTGACGGTTCAAATTTTGATACTTTTTTCTCAGATGATTAGGATGTACAGAGTCATCACTTGTTGTGATACTCAGCATAACTGAAATTAATGTTAAAGTTTTCATTGTTCTCATTATCTGCTGGTTGTTCTTAGGATACATCAATTCATATCAAAGATGCTCACAGTTCTGGTGGTAGGGTTTGTTGGATGCCAGGCATACCACAAACCTGGGTTCAATACCTTACTGCATGAGTGTGGTCATCATCTACTTATGATTCTGACTACTGTGGATCTCATAAAAGAAAAATAACTTTTTTAATGCATATTGTTAAATGTTGTGTGTGGACATTAATCATATTTCTTCTTCGAGTATTGGTGTTTATTAAACCGTGCAGTAAAGTATTTTCATGGTTTTTAAGCAAAAATGATATACTTCAAAATTTGCTTGCAAACAAACATATTAATATGATATTGCTATGTTGTTGATTCAACTAGGCATCACAATGTGGTAAATTTACACAGGGAAAATTGCTATTCAAGTTCTTCTGGTGAAGCTTGTGAGAAGCATCAGTTTTGTTAGTTTCAGCTTCACAGGATATATGAATTCTAATGCTCTTCGAGCTTTGGGTCTTGTATTCTGTACTTCGTCTTTTGGGTAAGTGGTAAAAACACGATGTCCTTGTACACTAATAGGAGTCAAGTAAACAATTTGTCAACGTCAACTGCCTACATGCAATCAACAGATGGTATGGCAAGTTTCCTTGAGCTTCCAGTTAATAGCAATACTTGCGCTGTGCTAGAAAATATTGCTTCTGGATGTCAATTTTGATGCTGGTTCAGCTTTTGTCATTATGTTTCCTTTTTGTTTTTGGATGTACATTGCAACAGGAAGCTGTTAACAGATTGAGTGCCATTGTCGTCTTTTGATATTTACATATTTTCTTCCCCCCAATCGTCCTTCATGTTAAATGGCTACTCCTTTGTATTGGATGTAAATAATAATTGCACTGAGCTATGGTTTATTCCGGAATTAATAATTTCTCATGAGAGTATTCAAATGTTAATTCTTAACATGCTGTTCTTGATACCACTGCTTGTAATATCATTGTAGTAATGGATATATTGTCTTTGCAAATTGCAAGTTAAGTGACTTTTGTTTGGATGCCCAGAGCTTGTCCTCATGTTTTCTTTCACCAAACGATTTCCAAACAAACTTATTCAGAAGTTTCTCACTCCTCTAAGAAAAACAAAGGCTAAAGTCAACTTTTGACCCTCTAACTTAGGGAGTGTTTTCATTTTGGAAATAAGCAATGCTTGTATTTTTTATTTTTTATCCATTTATGAAATAGGAAAGATTGTAACCTTGGCCAAAGTAGTTAAGGCAATTTTTATGGAGAGAAATATGTTTTTTAAAAAAGGTTAGATATATCTTTAAAAAATCACCATGGAAAACAAGAATAGCTAGACAAACATTCAGGAGGTTTTTATTTTTTTTAATTTTTTGCTAAATCAAACATGCACGAGGTTGGATATGGGAATGTTGTGATGAAAGGAAAACTGATTTCCTGCAACGTGGTTTCAGACTTTCTCACACACACACACACAGTTTAGGTGGTATCTTCTTTATAGAAAAATGTTTTAAAAACATTCTTCACATCATATGTAAATATATTGCATCTTGAAAGCTTTAAATATGAACTAACAGAGCCCCTGCCAATCAGCTAGAAAGATCAGAAGGAGTTGGACAAAGTGCAAATGAGTATGTGGGACAGAATATGATACAAAAATAATTCTTTTGCCAAAAAAATAAAAATAAAAACAAAGACCATACTTCTGAAAACCTTTTGATTTTGGATCAAAACAAACGAGAGCTCTGCCATCACATGACATCAAGATTTCCCCCACTTTTCAAAATCACAAGCAGTTTCAGTTTCACACGCCCCCTTAAGAAAATCACTCTCGCCTAGTCCAACACTCCTTAACACCATATCCGGATTGTAAGGGGAAGATGTGGAAGGAAGGGGGTTTGAGAGTGAGATTATTTTGAATGTTTGTTTGGATTTGATTTGGGGGTTTGGGCTTTTCGGTGTTTTGAGTTTTGGCTAATCAGATTTTGACTAAAAAATATGGACAAGGATCCTCTCCATTTGAATTCAAATGGAGAAAGTCCATTTCATGACCAGATTAAATGTTATAGATCTAACAGTGTACAGACTGCCACGTCATTTAAAAAATGACGTGGCAGTCTGTACACTGTTAGATTTAGGAAATAAAATCTGAGTCATGAAATGAACAAATGGAGAGGATCCTGTTCCAAAAAATATATGAGTTTAGTTTGGTTTGTTAGATTTAACTTAAATGGCGCTAAAGGTGCTTGTGTGAAAATGGAGGACAATGAAATTTGAAGGTCAGGATATTACTAGGATTTGGGAGTTGAGAAAGAGATGGATGTCAAAATCCAAATTTCATTTTGAGGATAATTTTGATTTTGGTACTAAATATTTAAAATTTGGGTAAAATATTTAGACACTTCTAAGGTTTGGCGAAACCAAATTTACTACGTCTTATTTTCAACAAATGACATTTCTGTCTAAAATTCCTCTGTCTAAAATTCCTAAAATAATTCACACTACACTCAGAAAATGATCAAATTAATTGACACATAACCCTCAAAATGATTAAATTAATTGACACACCATCTCAAAATTCGAGCGGAGTAAGAATTATTTTGGGAATTTTGGAGTGAAATGTCATTTGTTTAAAATAAAGTATAATAAGTCTAGTTTCATCAAACTTAGGGGTATCAGTGTAATTTACTCTTAAAATTTTTAGATTTCTTTCTCTTAAATAGCCTCAAAATACTTCTCAAATGATGAATTTGATTGGCATCTGTAATTCTGTATCACAAAAAATCCTAATATCATCCGTAAATAACATATCCACGACAATTTATTTTCAATAAATCTAGGACTATTATCAAAATAAAATAAAATAAAAACTAGGACTAACATAGACCGAGGAAAAAAAAAAAAAAAAAAAGTAATATTGGGCCAAATTTACCAAAAAATGGTTTTTTTTTTTTAAGTGAATGTTCTTTGAAGAAACGACATTAAGTTAAATTGTGTTAATCAAATTGCGTCTTTTAAGTTAAAAAGATGACATTTCACTTAAATTATAAAAAAATAAAAAATGGTGTGTTAATCAAATGTCATCGACATTCACTATTTAAAAAAAAATAAAAAAATGTGAATGTTGTCTTTCGAAGAAACCACATTCAGTTAAATTGTGTTAATCATGTCGTCTTTCCAAAAGACGACATTCACATATATTTTGAAAAAGGGGCAAATCTAGATCACTAGATGTGACTAGCGTCAAATTGTGTTAATCAAATACATAGTTACATTAAATTTAATTGTCCTTGGACGGATCCCATGAGATTAGTCGAGGTGTGCGCAAGTTGGCCCAGATAGTCAAGGTTATAAAAAAAAAAAATTATCCTTGGAAAAAAATGATATTGTTTGTGTATTATTGGTTACTGCAATTATGTATTTGAATTTAATTAGGAAACCAAAGAATTATACCTAAAATTTACCAAGTCATCCAAAGAGTTATTGCCCATCCAGTTTTTTTAGTCTCAACTCTCATGCCCTGAATATATTCATACGCCTTACAATGAATTTGAATATATTCACATGTAAATAATCCATGCTAGCTTTAAAAAATGAAAAACATGGTATTATATGTCCCACAATTTCCATGCAGCCCTTGTAGAGTGATGATCTCATGATAGTCCATTCCAAGCCAAAACGGGGGTTGAGGATCTGGGTTTGTGAAAATCTCAAAGTGATTATTTAATTAACTTGGGTTAATTTGATTAAAATCAGTCAAGATGGGGTCTACATTTCTCACAATCTGAAGCTTGTATGTCCTCTTGAAATATGTTTTAACGTTATACTGATAACATAATATTAGTAGCTGACTATAACTATAAGTACTAGTTGCTTTGGTTGTTTGAAGTTCTTTTCTTCCTATATTATTTCTTCTTTTTCTATTTTTCGTATGTAAAACACATCTATTAAAGAGGCGGATAATATATTTTCATTCGCCAAGTAAGCTGGGGCTTCAAGATTCTTGTTCAGAATACGTGTCCTACGAGTATCTTACAATATATGTTGATATGCTCTACCCTGAAAGGGCGATAAGCCCGCCCAACACTCATTTTATCCAAATATGAAATGCCAACTCATATCATGCATTCTTTTTAAATAATACTACTAGTACTATGTATATTCAGCAAATAAAAAAATATATATTTCATTATGTCCATACACGCATATAATAAAAATAAGAAAATATTAATAGTTAAAACAAACTTTAATGGTAGATGACTGGAATTTAAAAAAAAATAATAAAAAATAATGAATTGTTTTTTAAAAAAAAAAAAAATCTAAGAAACTTTAAGTAATACAATGTTAATTAGAATAGTATTTTAAATCTTCTTTAAGTTTTTACAATAGATTTTAACTAGGAACAAACTTTGTTTTATTAGACATAGAATTTGTCACATGGTAGGAGAAAAACTGAAGAAAATAAGAGGAACCAAAATATGTAGTACACAAATTTTATTATATAGTATATGATATGATTTACAAATATATAAACTATAATCTGTTTGTAACAATAACAACATGAATGGAAATACATCTTTCATATTTCTTTTCATCAAAAAATTTTTATTTTTTCAAAATAATTTACGTATTGGTGATGAAATTTCTTCAATTATTTTCCTAGTTGGGGAGCAAGAAAATAAAAAAGCACTTTTGCTAGGAGGAAAAAAGCTACAATGGAAATGGGGGCCTTGCTACAAGATATTAGAAATTTGGAATAGAAATGAATATGTGGATGTTTTCTTTCTGTCCATCCAATAATGCTCACAAAAAAATAAAATAATAATATGGCATCTAAAGCATGTATATGATCATATGTAAATAGTTTTGGTATTGTAATGATAACAAAAGTAGCTAGACAATAAAGATATTTTCATACGTCATATAAAGACTAAATTGTGGTTTTCAGCATCGTCTCTAAAATCTATGTCTTGCGAGAACTTACCATGTTGATATACTATATAACCCTTAAAGGGAGATAAGCCCTTCCAAAACTTCCATTTTGTCCTAGTATGGAATGCCAACTTATAGAATGCATTCTTTCAGATAAGGATTCTCTCTATTTGGAAATTTCTCAATTTGTCAATTTCATAGTTCAAATTTTATTTTACAAATCTAACGATATACAGAGTGCTTTGTCATTTAAAATTTTAAATGACGTGGCAGTCTGTACACTGTTAGATTTGTGATATTTAATTTGGACTATGAAATGAAGACTCTCCACTTTATTTCAAATGGAGAGGATCTTATTCCCATTCTTTTTATGTATTACAATTAACATTATTAATATTCACCAAATTGGAAAAAAAAAAAAAAAAACTTGAATTATATCCATATATGCATATATTGATAATAACAATAATATTTATAAATAAAAAACTAAGTTATGGTTGATGATTAAAAAATTAATAATAATGAAAAAAAATTAGTTGGAATAGTATTTTTAAACTTCTTTTAAATTATTTTGATTTTAAAAAAAAAACTATATTTTAAGGGAATTAAATTTTGCCATAAGCAAGATAGGAGAAAAATATAAACAATTAAAATAGGGAAAGAAAACAAAAGAGTGTCCACTTAGCACAACACAACCATATCATGTAGAACTAAAATTTTATTAAATATAGATATGATTTATAAACATATAATACCAAATAGGTTGGAGTAGTTTTCAATTTTTATTATATGGTATATGGGATGACATAAATAAAAATATGATATATATATGGTATCACTCTTTAGGATTTTAGAAACATTAATATGGAGTTAAGGACTTAATAGAGTTTATATGTATAACAAAAAAACTTAAGGTATTTGGTAACAATGAAAACATAAATGGAAATATATCTTCCATGTTTCTATCTATAAAACTTTCTTTTTTTTTCTTTTTTTTTCCTTGTAAAGAGTTTCTATGTTTGTGACAAATTGGAGTTTGGCAAGTTATACACGTGAAGAAGATCAATGTTGTATAGCCCTCATATATATATATATGTGTGTGTGTGTGAGACTTGAAGCTTGAGTACATCATTGTTCTTCATTTGGTAGCACTTCATTGCTTTCAAACATTGGTAGTCCATCCTGCCTCCTGGAGATAAAATGGCGAGGTTATCATCAATTGCTACTGCTTTCTTTCTCATCCTTGCCTTGGTCTTTGTCGTTGAAGTCAATGTGAGTATTTCTCTGTCATCCTCTCTCTCAAAAAAATATTATCACTTGAAAAAGAACAAAAGAAAAGAAAAAATATTGAAAATCCTTAACTTCTTAACTTTTTAAAATTACGCTACTTTTATATTAATTAAAAAAAAAACATTTAGGTTTTTGTATATTAAATACAAAGGACAAGAATTATGATATAAAGTACAGTAAAAAAAAATCTTATTTAGTTTATGGAATGAACTGATATTTAGAGATATTAATTTTGAAAGGGAAAAGAAGAAGCACAATCACTTTTAATGATGGTTTAATCCACTTGTAAAAGTAAAGGCGCTCGAAATGTTTTTCTATATATATATATATATCATTAGCATATTAGTATGTAAGTTCCTAACCACTCATATTGTATTCATTGAATATCTACAGGCTGGTGGTGAGGGTTCACTTCGTCCGGAAGGTATAAGATTATTTTCGCAACCTTCTAATTCTTCTACTTCTCATTCCCAATTTGAACCTGACAATTAATGTTGAAAAATGTGTGTTTTCATTTTTTTCCCAAGAGTGTCCAAACGCCTGCAACTTTCGGTGTTCCGCAACTTCACATAAGAGCGCATGCTTAATGTACTGCAACCAATGCTGTGATAAATGTTTATGCGTTCCCTCGGGCACATTCGGGCACAAGGAGGAATGCCCATGCTACAACAATTGGAAAACTCAAGAAGGTGGACCCAAATGCCCATGATATGAGAAACAAACCTAGAAAGAAACTGGAGAAAAAAAATTAGATTTTGGCCAACATTTTAATGTTAAACTAGTCGTAAACCTGTGCGATGCAC
Organism: Fagus sylvatica; assembly: GCA_907173295.1. Lineage (NCBI taxonomy): Eukaryota > Viridiplantae > Streptophyta > Magnoliopsida > Fagales > Fagaceae > Fagus > Fagus sylvatica. The sequence goes on from OU015769.1 coordinate 29,931,115, forward strand.
AGAAAAATTATTGAAAATAAAATCTAAATTAATTTTTGATTCCTTTTACTTCTTTTGTTGAATATGTTTTTTTTTTTTTTTTTTAGTTCAAAATGTTGTAGGCAAGATCGATAAAGAAACTTTACGAATTCGGATTTAGGATAGATCCTACTTTTTGGTTTAAAAAAATAACTAAGAAAGTATTTATCATAGGATAATTAAAATTTAATATAATGTAATTTTTCTTTTGGCATAAGTTGAATATAGTCCAATTTTTATAAAACACGATTCATGTTTATATTTACCATATGGATCATGTTTCCATCCAAAAATAAAATAAAGGATACTTAAAATAAGAAGAAGGACAAATAAATACATGGATACATGATTATATGATCAAACCTAAATAATTTTTATAACTCATTTCAAGCTCACATGGTTTCATTATAACAAATCCATCCATCTTTCTCCATTGCCAGCAACAAAATTAAATGAAATACATAAGAAAAAAAAAGAACTCTAAAAATCTTGATGAAAATTGATAATTATGATTATTATTAAAAGATATTTATATTGTGTTTATATATGGAATATATTTTAGTATTAGACATTAATTATGATTGTGTTTTATATATGGAATAATATATTCTTATATTAAAGAAAATATGATGTGTCAAAATTCTAATGGAAGGTTTAATAATAGAATAAAATTTAAATTCAATTAGCAAATATATTTTAAAACAATGAGGTGTAAAATTGTGAGATTTCAAAAATTTATGTGGCGTAACATGATGAGGTCAACCAAAAGTCAAAAAGTTTCGGTTTTACATTATAGTATAGATTAGGTCTTTCTATGTTATGTGTAGTACCCCAAAATATACAAATTCACAGCATAAAAGAGAAGGAATTCATTTTCTTGGAGGGAAACCAACCTCCAAAGTGTAATTTTACTCAATAATACGAGTCTTCGACATTGTTTCTTATTCAACATCATGTCATATAAATATATCACTTTACTTTCTTTTATTTTTTTTATAAGAAAAAAAAGGGGTTTACAAGTGTGATCACTATCCCGACCCATTTAAACTCAGCATAGTATGACGTGAGGCACATTTAGGTGATAATGGGGCTTACCCACTTCTCGAATCCACAAATTCAAAAAAATTCGAAACAACTGTGAACCATCGCAACCCAAGACCTAACAACCAAGCCCACCGCCAGTCCCACTCTCCATAGCCCACCTGACACAGTTTAGATAGCGTGAAAGGGCTAGATTTTGTTCTAGCTAAACACAAACCTTTAAATCTAGAAGGGGCTCCTCGAGTCTACAAGGAAGAACTCTGGAATCCACGAGAAATAAAGAAAACCTCAATTTCATTAAAAAAATAATTGTTATTTTTGTTTTACATATTGTCAGCCTATTTAAAGGCTCCAGAAAACCTATTTTCTAAATAAAAGTATTCCTAAACATATCCTAATTGATATAGTACTATAACATCATTCTAATTTGACTAGGATATGTTTTAAAAATACGTAAAATCAAGGAAATAAAATCATACACTCCTAAAAAAAAAAAAAATTACATAAAATATTAAAATTCATCTCACGATCGTTAGATCCTTTGGCTTCTTGTCCTACATTAGGCTCCTCCACTTGAATGAAACTCCACCTCGAGTTGTCTTCTGAAAATTGAAATCTTCAACTCCAAATAAAAAGATAGTTTGAATACTTGACAATCTTCAAAACTTGCTTGGAATTGTTTTCCACAATTTGTGTAACCCAAAATTTCTAGTAATTGATTTGCAATATTAACCAATAAACTTGAATTCAAAATTAAAATTTTCTACTTCAAAAAAATAAGTTGCTTGTGTTGTAGTGATCTTCAGCAAATCAACTAGATCTTGGAATTATGGGTTATGGATTCACCCTCATGTTTGACTATAGTTGAATCTTCCATGACATTCTCAATAATTTTCACCTCAATATTTTCGCCATTTTCTTCAATCAATTCCAGATTTACTTCTTAGTTTTTGCCTCAATATCATCTTTAATAGAGGATCTTTCATCAAATTCTTTGTCTTCCAACTCTTCAATCATTTTCAAAACTTGATCTTATTCAACTTCTTTTATAATAAATTTTGCTCATAAATTTAATTTAATTTTTCTCCGCATCAATGACACTCATATTCCAATCTTTCTACTATGAATTGATATTGAGATTCTCGCTACTTTCCCCTTCAAATAATATTGTTTTTCCATGACTGTAACTTATATAAAACAATATCTCATCATAACTACAGGTTAAGAAAAAATTAACTATCAATCTTTTCATTCTTGCCCATGAGAAAATTCTAAACTTACCTTTTCGTATTCTGAAATACTCTATATCATTCCACCAATCTGCAACATCCCTCACAAGCTTCCTCAGTACAAGTAGAGCCTTGAAATCTTTTGGGATCTTTGCATAAGTAAAATGATTTTCAAAATTCAAGATTAAGTCTATGAATTCTTCTTTGTATGATATGCCATCATGGGATGGAATATCATCAAAATTAAGAACATGTCGCCTGATAATTCGGTTAACAAAAGACCCTCGAGCAACTAGATTTTGGCCAACATTTTAATGTTAAATTAGGTCTTTCTATGTTATGTGTAGTACCCCAAATACACAAATTCATAGCATAAAAGAGAAGGAATTAGTTTTCTTGGAGGGAAACCAACCTCTAAAGTGTAATTTCACTCAATAATACAAGTCTTCGACATTGTTTCCTATTCAACATCAAGTCATATAAATATATCACTTTACTTTCTTTTATTTTTGTCATAAGAAAAAAAAGGGGTTTACAAGTGTAGCCACTGTCCCAACCCACTTAAACTTGGCATGGCATGGCGTGGGACATATTTATGTGATAATGGGGTTTACCCATTCCTCGAATCCAAAAATTCAAAAAAATTCGAAACAACTGTGAACCATCACAACCCAAGACCTAACAACCAAGCCCACCGCCAGTCCCACTTTCCATAGCCCACTTGACACAGTTCAGATAGCGTGAAAGGGCTAGATTTTGTTCTAGCTAAACATAAACTCTTAAATTCAGAAGAGGCTGCTCGAGTCCACAAGGAAGAACTCTGGAATCCACAAGAAATAAAGAAAACCTTAATTTCATTAAAAAAATAATTGTTATTTTTGTTTTACATATTGCCAGCCTATTTAAAGGCTCCAGAAAACCTATTTTCTAAATAAGAGTATTTCTAAACATATCCTAATTGATATAGTACTATAACAACATTCTAATTCGACTAGGATATGTTTTAAAAATACCTAAAATCAAGGAAATAAAATCTTCACTCTTAAAATAACAAAAATTACATAAAATAGTAAAATTCATCTCACGATCATGAGATCCTCTGGCTTCTTGTCCTACATTAGGCTCCTCCACTTGAATGAAACTCCACCTCGAGTTGTCTTCTGAAAATTGACATCTTCAACTCCAAATAAAAAGATACTTTGAAAACTTGACAATCTTCAAAACTTGCTTGGAATTGTTTTCCACAATTTGTGTAACCCAAAATTTCTTGTCTTCACCCTTTAATTGATTCACAATATTAACCAATAAAGGCTTGAATTCAAAATTAAAATTTTCTACTCCAAGAAAATAAATTGATTGCGTTGTAGTGATCTTCAGCAAATCAACTAAATCTTGGAATTATGGGTTATGGATTCACCCTCATGTTTGACTATAGTTGAATCTTCCATGATATTCTCAATAATTTTCGGCATTTTCTTCAATCAATTCCAGATTTACTTCTTTAGTTTTCGCCTCAATATCATCTTTAATAGACGATCTTTCATCAAATTCTTTGTCTTCCAACTCTTCAATCATTTTCAAAACTTGATCTTATTCAACTTCTTTTATAATAAATTTTGCTCATAAATTTAATTTTTCTCCACATCAATGACACTCAAATTCTAATCTTTCTGCCATGAATTGATATTGAAATTCTCGCAACTTTCCCCTTCAAATAAAATTGTTTGTCCATGACTGTAACTTATATAAAACAATATCTCATCATAACTACAGGTCAAGAAAAAATTAACTATCAATCTTTTCATTCTTGCCCATGAGAAAATTCTAAACTTACCTCTTCGTATTCTGAAACACTCTATATCATTCCACGAATATGCTACATTCCTCACAAGCTTCCTCAGTACAAGTAGAGCCTTGAAATCTTTAGGGATCTTTGCATAAGTAAAATAATTTTCAAAATTCAATTATCAATCTATGAATTCTTCTTTGTATGATATGCCATCATGGGATGGAATATCATCAAAACTAAGAACATGTTGCCTGATAATTCGGATAACAAAAGACCCTCGAGCAACTTCTCCAGCGCGATTCTTGTCAACTATTTGTTTCCTATAACCTATAGTCCCAATTCGACAAGCAATTCTTGAATCTCGTTCATCTGCTGCCCTTGTTCCTTTATTTCCGTCCAAATAGCATATTTCCCACCAGTTCCACCATTGGAGCCTTCAATTCCATCTCCATTAGCTGCCATCAAATTAGGCAAAACCTCGTTATGATACCACTTGACACAGTAAAAAGGCTAGATTTCGTTCTAGCTAAACACAAACCCTTAAATCCATAAGGGGAACCTTGAATCGACAAAGGAAGAACTCTGAAATCCACCATTGGGGAGCACAGGTACTCAAGGTTGGACCAGTTAAGCTATCCCTAGAGTTATACTTGTTTTAAATTTAAGTTAATAAGAATGACGAATTAATCATTTAAATAATATTATAACATTGTTCTTGTAATCCCAAATTAACTTTCCCGTAATGAGTATAGTTAACATGTAAAATTTTTAACGTGATAAGAGATCTAGAACTAAGACCATCAAATCATATGCTATTATACTTTATACGGAAAACATCCCAATATTTTAATATCACTAGTCGCCAACCCGCGGCATTGTTACAATTTTTCCATGGATATTTGTGCAATTTTTTATTACATTAAACTAATTGAAACATTTAGGACTTGTATTAAAATAAATATGAGTATTCTTGTTATGGTGTTGTTATGTTATTAAAAAATTTGACTACATTTAGGACTTGTATTAAGATAAATTTGAGTATTCTTGTTATAGTGTTGTCATCCTTCCTCTATTAATCAAGTTTCTTCTTTTCTTCCATGACTTCAATGTACGTAGCCTAACCTAACATCCCTCTTTCTTCCTCAATCAAACGTAATGTTGTGGCTTCTTCTAGGCAACTCAAACAAACTTAATAAAAAAAAAAAAAATCATCCTGAGACAACTCGCAAGAAATAAGAAACATAAGTATTCCACAAAAGTTTACCTAGGAAATCAAGTCTGAAGCTGTATAAATAAGTGAAGATGTGATGCATTTTGAGATACATGGGCGAGATTGGCGGTTGCTCAAATACCATACCAGAAATTTAGACATTGACGAAGACGATGAAAATGAACGTGAATGAGACAAAGTGTTGGGACCTCTGGTTTTTTTGTAGAGATGAGTTGGAATTCGAGCATAGGCGCGCCACTGTTGGTGGTTTGCAAGGGATTTAGCTTCGGCGGTGAAATTTCCACAGTTTCTTCATTGAGGAGAGGTAACCATGCAAGTTTAGGGTTCTACCAATATAAGTCGAGACCTAGAGAGATTCGAAGCCTTTCACAAATAAATTTCGGGCAGAATATAGGTTAACGAAAATCAAAATTTTTTTTTCTTTTCAAATTCAATGTCTCTTTTTCTTTTTAAAAAAAATGTTTGACGTGGAAAATTGTGAAATCTCAAAAGGTGATGTGTCAAATTTTCACGAAGTCAACAAAAAATAAAATGTCAAAAAAGTTTTGGTTTACTGGTTTAACGTCTTTATAACACTACGTCTGCTTGAAGGGCCATAAAGGTTTTAGGAGATATTTTGACCTAATTGACGAATTTTGGGAATTTAAATAACGTTGAGTTCCAATTTAATAGATGATTGAAATGATATGTATTAAGATCCAGTTATTTTGTGCTTTTTTTTTTCATTTTCATTTTATTTTTTTATTCTGTTAAAATGTACTAGATATTAAATTTAGATTTTTATAAATTTAATTTCGTTTTAAATCTTAGTTTATTTATTGTTTTTGAAGTAAGGTCGTTGCAATATTTTCAATTAATTTCTTGGTTAGGAGCAAGAAAATATAAACACTTTGCAAGGGCGGGAACAAGCTAGAAAGGAAGATGGAGGCCTTGCTGCAAGATATTACAGATTTAGAGGAGTAAAGAATCAGTGAAAATTTTCTTCTATCCATCTTAGAGCATCTCCAAGACTCTCTCTATTTTATCTCTACATTATCTCTATTTCAGCAACTCTTTATTTATTTGAAGAGCAATACTCTCTAACACTACTCTCTATTTTATCTTTATTTTTATTAAAATAATATTTTTATTATTTTATTTTAACTTTTTTTTTTCTCTCTCCTCATTTCTTGCCTCCCTCCTCAATCCACCGAGATCGGCGCAAACCACCACCCCAGACTACCACCGGTCAGTCACCGTCAGTCAGTCACCGAGATCGACGAGCAAACCCATGGCGAGCAAATCCAAAACACCCGAGACCCACGCCCAGGCCGAGACCCACGAAGCCCACATTGCAGGCCGAGACCCACGAAGCAGAGATCGGTGACGGGAACGGCGGTGATGGCAGGGTTGCATTTGGAGAGAACGGAGGGAGAGAACGGAGAAGAGAGGGAGAGCAGAGGAAAAAAAATTGAAGAGAGAGAAAATATCAGGCAAAATGAAAGACAAAGGAAAAAAAATAGCTTAAATAGGCGGGTAAAAAAATAATAAAAAATTCGGTTACAAAGTGTACAGTAGCTTTTCATTTGTGAAGAGCTACTGTACACTTTGTGTATTTTTTGGGCATTTGAAGAGTAAAATAGACTAATGTTGGAGCACTTTATGTTTATTTTTACTTTTCAATTGTGGAGATAGACTGAGCTTTAGACTGGCTTTGGAGATGCTCTTAGAGTGCCCACAAAACCAAGAAAGCTGGAATCTTGTTAGGTTCATGTTTTAGAATTGTCAAGTGTAATAAATTGAGTAGTGGTAATTGTTATTGAAGATCAAGAGAAGTGTTGGTTCAGTTACCTCAATTGCAAGCTCGATAGCACTCGACCGATCAAGGTTTATTGAATCTCCTTTGCACCCTCGATAGTAGTCGATTGATTGAGCCTCGGTATCCATGACAATATTAAAACCAAAAAGTGACGTGATTCATAAAAATTCATTCCTTACTGGATTAATCCATACAAAGAGACCAAAGAACACTTTCTTAGGTGACGATATGTGAGAAACAAGGTTTTGGTTGTGTTTTTACATCTAGTTTTCTTTTTGACCAACCAAATAAATTTTGGTATGTAAACCTATGCGTTTGAGAAATACTTTTTCCAAAATTATTCGGAGACACACAATATTTTTCCAAAATATGAGATTTGAAACGAAATGGTTTTTATTAAGCCAAAATTGAAATCACAATTAGAAAAAAGAATAAAGTCATCAACGACCATATCTCAAACTAGGTCTCGACCGTTCACTTTTTGATCCGACTGTTGGAAAAATCAAATTTGGTTCCATCACAAAAAGCACATAAATACATGTGGAAAACCTAAATCTATTAGAAATAATAATGGAGAGAAATATAATTGAGAGAGATGAAGAGAGGAAGAGAATAGGGAGGCTAGGGTTTTTCACGTGATATCAGAGCCATTCAAGAACTCACGTTCAATGATCCTTTGGCCAATTTTCTCACATTACTTCCGCACCAAAATAAAGTCCAACCATTCTCATTTTTGTCATTTTTGCGTCCACACCTTTCTAAAAAAATAAAAAATAAATAAAAAAATACCAGTAAAGTCCTCACTGTGCAGCTAACCACCACGTTTCAGATCTGGTGTCTACAGTCATGAAATCACAAATCAAATACCATCATTCAGTAGATCGGACGCCGCTTGTTCCAACGCCGCAAAAATCGACCTGATCCAACGGTGGATGCACCGCCACGCGCCGGTCGAATTTCCGGCCATCCGATCATGCGCCGCACCGTCAGATCCATGCGCTTCACGCACACCGTATCATACTTCCTGCCACGTCAGCCCTACCCATATCTCTGACCCGCGATTCGACTCATAGTTCGCTTGACACGATCCGCGACTCGGTATCTTTTAGAAAAAACTATATTAAGGGAATTAAATTTTGCCATAAGCAAGATAGGAGAAAAATATAAACAATTAAAATAGGGAAAGAAAACAAAAGAGTGTCCACTTAGCACAACCATATCATGTAGAACTAAAATTTTATTATATATAGATATGATTTCTAAACATATAATACCAAATAGGTTGGTGTAGTTTTCAATTTTTATTATATGGTATATGGGATGAATAAATAAAAATTTATTATATGGTATCACTCTTTAGGATTTTAGAAACATTAATATGGAGTTATGGTCTTAATAGAGTTTATATGTATAACAAAAAACTTAAGGTATTTGGTAACAATGAAAACATAAATGGAAATATATCTTCCATGTTTCTATCTATAAAACTTTTTTTTTTTTTCCTTGTAAAGAGTTTCTATGTTTGTGACAAATTGGAGTTTGGCAAGTTATACACGTGAAGAAGATCAATGTTGTATAGCCCTCATATATATATATATATGTGTGTGTGTGTGTGTGTGAGACTTGAAGCTTGAGTACTTCATTGTTCTTCATTTGGTAGCACTTCATTGCTTTCAAACATTGGTAGTCCATCCTGCCTCCTGGAGATAAAATGGCGAGGCTATCATCTATTGCTACTGCTTTCTTTCTCATCCTTGCCTTGGTCTTTGTCGTTGAAGTCAATGTGAGTATTTCTCTGTCATCCTCTCTCTCAAAAAAATATTATCACTTGAAAAAGAACAAAAGACAAGAAAAAATATTGAAAATCCTTAACTTCTTAACTTTTTAAAATTACGCTACTTTTATATTAATAAAAAAAAAAACATTTAGGTTTTTGTATATTAAATACAAAGGACAAGAATTATGATATAAAGTACAGTAAAAAAAAAAATCTTATTTAGTTTATGGAATGAACTGATATTTAGAGATATTAATTTTGAAAAAAGTTATAGACTATTATTTAGAGACAAGCGTATTTATGTGATGTATATATCCTTGCAATCTATATCATGACAAATGACATATAGGAGCTAATATTAATAATTTGTCTAACAAGCAAATTCAAAAGGAGATCTTAAAATTGACTTGTCATTTGGCATATGGAGTGTATGGCTTCAAATTTGGCATATGAAGCAAAGGGATGTCAAATTTTAAATTTTAAAATTATAGATGTAAGTTTTAAATTTGGCATATCGATTGGTGTGCATAGTTTTGGAGATACTAGATTTGAACCTTCAATTTATCACATCAACCATCAATTTTTTATTTTTTTTACATCTCATTCAGAGATGCTCTTAATGTTGCATAAGGTCAACCACAAACATAAATTAATTTTTTTTTAAAGTAATTTGATATAACTTATAGGAGTGACTATAGAAAAATAGCAACTATAATAAAAATTTAAAGTGAACAATAGGAATGGTTTGGTCTAATCTAAGACAGAAAACCTTTTAGCTCTATTAGGAGGGGAAAAAAAAGAAAGATTTTCAAATGGTATAGGTGGGATGAAAAGGGAAAAAAAAGAAGAAGCACAATCACTTATAATGATGGTTTAATCCACTTCTAAAATTAAAGGCGCCCAAAATGTTTTTCTGTATATATATATCATTAGCATATTAGTATGTAAGTTCCTAACCACTCATACTGTATTCATTGAATATCTACAGGCTGGTGGTGAGGGTTCACTTCGTCCGGAAGGTATAAGATCATTTTCGCAACCTTCTAATTCTTCTACTTCTCATTCCCAATTTGAACCTGACAATTAATGTTGAAAAATGTGTGTTTTCATTTGTTCCCAAGAGTGTCCAAACGCCTGCAACTTTCGGTGTTCCGCAACTTCACATAAGAGCGCATGTTTAATGTACTGCAACCAATGCTGTGATAAATGTTTATGCGTTCCCTCGGGCACATTCGGGCACAAGGAGGAATGCCCATGCTACAACAATTGGAAAACTCAAGAAGGTGGACCCAAATGCCCATGATATGAGAAACAAACCTAGAAAGAAACTAGAAAAAAAATTAGATTTTGGCCAACATTTTAATGTTAAATTAGGTCTTTCTATGTTATGTGTAGTACCCCAAAATACACAAATTCACAGCATAAAAGAGAAGGAATTAGTTTTCTTGGAGGGAAACCAACCTCCAAATTGTAATTTCCCTCAATAATACGAGTCTTTGACATTGTTTCTTATTCAACATCAAGTCATATAAATATATCACTTTACTTTCTTTTATTTTTTTTTTATAAGAAAAAAAAGGGGTTTACAAGTGTGGTCACTGTCCCGACCCACTTAAACTTGGCATGGCATGGTGTGGGACACATTTAGGTGATAATGGGGTTTACCCACTTCTCGAATCCACAAATTCAATAAAACCCGAAACAACTGTGAACCATCGCAATCCAAGACCTAACAACCAAGCCCACCGCCAGTCCCACTCTCCATAGCCCACCTGACACAGTTTAGATTGCGTGAAAGGGCTAGATTTTGTTCTAGCTAAACACAAACCCTTAAATCCAAAAGGAACTCCTCGAGTCCACAAGGAAGAACTCTGGAATTAATCCACGAGAAATAAAGAAAACCTCAATTTCATTAAAAAAATAACTGTTATTTTTGTTTTACATATTATCAGCCTATTTAAAGGCTCCAAAAAACCTATTTCATAAGTAAGAGTATTCCTAAACATATCCTAATTGATACAGTACTATAACAGCATTCTAATTTGACTTCGCATAAATTTTGTCATCACAGCTTGGAAAGATTGCTAGTGCAATACAAGAGGTTTCCACAAAAAGCATAAATTTTAGTAACATTTTTGACGAAGTCATGAAGATCGAAGGGTTTGAGGAATGCATGCTTGCATCTACATTTGATAATTTGAATTGGGATGAAAAAATAGCTAGGTCATTTGTGTTAAAAAATGACCGGCTTTGTAGGCAATGGTTGGAAAACTTCTTTCTACCAAAATAGTTGAAGTAGTTTAGAAAATTGAATGTAAAGACCTTCTTAATTATGTAGCTCCTTTTTAAACAATGTATTTTGAATGGTACGAAAGACACTTTAAACTTTTTTTGCCTATGTAGGTGCCTATTTATGATGGTCTATTTTAAGTCTATTTGGAATCTTGAAAAGTATGGTTATTTTGAATTATGAAAAAAATACACGCATTTTACATCATTACTTTATGGATTTCATGATTGTAGAGAATTAAGGTTCAGTTGAAAAATTGGTAAAAAAGAATTGTGCTCATTCAACAGAAACTAAGTCGATTGATCGCACAACTCAATTGAAAATGTAGACCGATCAATCACAACTTTCCCAGAATTTGAACAGTAATAGCCTTTAAGTTGGATCGATCGTCAAATTCCTTCGAAAATTTGGACCAATCGATTGCAACTTTCCCAACAAGAATAGCATTTAAGTTGGACCGATCGCCCAATTCCTTTGAAATTTGGATCGATCAATCGCAACTTTCCCAACAGTAATAGCCTTTAAGTTGGACCGATCGACTAATTCCTTTGAAAATTTGGCCCGATTGACCACAGGTTCTCCTGAAATTGAACAGAGAATAAAGCGATCGATCGCAAAAATTCCTTTGAAATATTTGGACCGATCGCTAGTTTGAAAGAAATTATATACAAAGTCTATGTAATGCTGTCATTTAGCGATTGATGGTGTACATAATAGTAATAATGATAGTTATAATTTGACTACTATTATGCTTTATGTGGGTAGGCGAGAAATTTTTTTGTTTTTTTCTTCTTATTATATGTATTAGTATCATACTGATTGGCATTTATTCAAAAGTAATAATTTTTTACTAATTTTTATTTAATTGTCATAGTTCTTTGGATGTGTATCATTTGTTTTTTATTTTCTTAGTATAGTATTTATAATTTTTCTAAAGGTTTGTTCTAAGATAGGTCCAACTAGTGTTGTTGCACTTATGGCACCCAAAACAAAGGAATTAGCTAGGTTTGGCCGAATAAACATAGTGGTTAGGTAGGTGTTGTTATTTGTATATTCATTATAATCATAGAAATTTTATCAAAATTAATATTTTTAATACTATTATTAGTATTGTTGTTGTTGATTTTATTTGTATTTAATTATCATTTTTATTATTATTATAATCATATCAAGTATTGGGTGTTGTTATTTAATTATTACTATTATTATCATCTATTACTATTAAGAGGATTTCTCCCCTCATGCGCACTTTTAGGAATTGCCAAAAATATCCCTCACATCTTACAATTTTCCTAATTTTTTCATTGATTTCAAATAATAATGTGTCTTACAAAAAATGGTATAATAGTCTCTTCAATATATAGGAAAATGTCCACTTTAGAGCACGGACAAAAATAACCTCATATTTTAAATCTATTGATTTGCTTTTAAAATAAATATTAAAGGTTAAAAGAGTAATGCACTGATCTTCTCAAATTCAAAAGTTAAAATAATCACAAGTACACGTTCATTGAACCAGATTCTAATACAAAATTGAATAGATTTATTAAAATATATAAAAAAAAATTCATAATTAAAACATACTTTTATGGTTGATGATTAAAAAATTGAAATAATATATATATATCTTAGAAACTTTTAGTAGTACAATGTTAATTAGGATAGTATTTTAAATCTTCTGTTGTTTTAATAATAGATTTTAACTTAGAACAATTTGTTTTAATAGACATATTTTGTCACATAGTTGGAGAAAAACCTAATAACTAATTAGTACCTATTAGCGACGACTTTTAAAGCATTAGCAGCGATTTTGAGTTGTCCTCGAAGATAGAATTTCTTGTGGTGACAAACGAGAACTAGTGAGTTGGCAAGTTGTTTGTGATAAATAATAAAATGATGTCAGTGATAAGTCCAAATGAGAATTAATAAAAACTGTGAACTCAATTGTTGTAAAAATATTATGATTATTTATTATTTATAAAAATTGAACTCAATTTTTGTAAAAATATTATGATTATTTATTATTTTGTTACATGGTTCCGTAGCATACTCTGTACCATATAATGTAATAGCTCTGGTACATTATTAAAAAAAAAGAAAAAAAGTAATAGCTCTGGTACATGTGCAAATTATAAGTCCAACCTAAAAAGCACTTTCATTTAGTTCTAGCTAGTTGCCTCCCACCAACACCTAGCACTAGGAGGCTTGAAAAACTCGTAAGTCTCATATCTTACGTTGCACTGTCACCGGTAAGTACCCTCCCTCCCTGTCTCCCATGACAAACCCTTTGAAGCGCCCAAATCGAATATTGAATACACTTCCCACAATATTCCTGAGAAAGGTATAATGCACACTGACCCAACCAGTAGTTTTTCTTTGATTTATCGAGATTAAACTTTCCAGATGCATAATTTGTAGCACTATGAGAAACTTTCCAAGGGAGTTCGGCAAACAATGTTGCTACTTTTTGATCGAACATTGTAGGATCATTTACATTTTGACGGTTCAACATGATGTACGTGTTCTGGTAGTCAATTTCGCCAAAGAAACGATTGTCTGAGTACTGCAATACACATTCATCATACCAAATGATTGCAGCTTTATTATATGGGCAACGTGCCTGAACATCTTTAATTGCCTTATTAACACAAGTTCTACAATGTTTCTCGTTGACATCTCCGCGACACATAGCAAGCCCATGTATTAACTTCATGTTCTGATCCGCATGAAGTTCCTTGTCACCTCCAAGAGGGCCGGGTAGAATTGGAAAGACGATAGAAGAGGTCTTGCAAACTAATATCATAGAAATCTTTAGGGGTGTATTTGTTGGGGCTTGTGTAAAATATGATGGAGAGGAACATCAACTCCCCCAAACGGTTTGAAAAAAGATAATAAAGGCTATAAAACGTAATAAACGGGGAGATTTTGAGGAAGACATTATTGAATATATGGGCAATGGCTTAAGCTTAAGAGCTACGACATTATTGCATCAATATATAGTATAGAATCTTAGAGAATTTCCAAGTAGAAATTATCTTTTAATTTGAATAAAAACTTTGGAGCCCACAGAAAGCTTATTGTAACAAATAATAATAATATAAAAACTAAAGTAAAGAGCTGTTTTAAGAATATTGACCTTTGAATACATGAATGGCTTTTAAAAAAGTCAATGCATTAATCGGCCATCGCGTGAGAAATAGGAGAAATAGGGGAATGAAAAGGAAATGAAAAGGGGTGCTGAGTGCAATCAAAATAGGGTATAGCGAGTCTAATTACAATATTTGTTGTATAAACTTCCATTCGATCTTAGTGGATTTGTTTCGTTGATGGTTATGTGTGAAACCCAAGAGAGACTTTCCTAGTTGGGTTTTTTCTTCATAACCAAAATGGCGTGTCCTTTAAATTCCACACTTTATATCTCGTGATATTTATGCATGCTTAATCAAATTTAAAATCCAACCACATAATTGGTTAATTAATTAAGTTGGGTTAATTTGATTAAAATCAATCAAGTCGGGTCTAACTTTGTCACACATTTGAAGCTTGTATGTCATATGTGAATTTTTTTTTGGCATTTTACTAATAAGATAAGTAGTAGCTAGACTATAGGTAGTTGCTTTGGTTGTCTTGAAGTCTTTTTTACATGTATTATTGCTCCTTTTTAGTATTTAAGAAAAAAAAAATATTAAAGAAGTTAGATAATATTTTCATTCGTCATATCAACACTAAAATGGAGTTTGTGTCTCGTGAATATCTTCCCATGTTGATATGGTGAGGAGTACCGTCAAAGGGAGATAAGCCCGTCCAACACTTGCATTTTGTCCTAGTATGGAATACCAACTCATATCATGCATTCTTTTTATATAATTTTATATACTAGTAATATTTATATTCAGCAAAAAAAAAAATTACATAATGTTAATAGTCAAAAAAAATATTTACAATTAAAACAAGCTTTTACGGTAGATGATTAAAAAACTAAAAATAAAAATAAAAATAAATATGAATCCTTTATAAAATTCTTACAAACTTTTAGTAAAACAATTTTAATTGGAATCGTACTTTGAAGTTTTCACAATAGATTTTAACTAAGAACAAACCTTTTTTTGATGGACTTATAGTCTATTACATGGTAGGATAAAAGAGCTCAAAAGAAAAGGAAGGAGTATCCACTTGGCACAACCACAGCATATAATACACAAATTTTATTATATAGTATATGATATGATTTATAAACATATAATGACTAATATGATGGTGTCCTCAAAAGCGAGAGGGAAAGGGGGTTTTGATTTTTACAATTTTACCCCTCTCTTATATTTTTCTATAGAAATATCAAATTATCTATATATTTTAACTAATGCTCCCTAGATTTAAAAAGAAAATATTATTGCATTTATGTAAATGATTAATACATCATTTATTTTCTTCCTTTTATTATCCTTATACCATATTTAGCCCTTTAAATCAAAATATATCTAAAGTATATTTTCTTTAAAAAGGATAAGTTTAAATAAATGATTAGTGTATTATTTTTCCTTTATTATTATTATGTCATAAATAGCTCATTAAATCAAAAAATATTTAAGATATATGTTGATAATTAAATGACTTTAATATAATTTTTCTTTATTTTCCAAAAAAAATTATATATTTATTTTTTAACATTTGGAGAATTAACAATATAGACACTTTTTTAAAAATAAAGAACAATTACAAATATGGTGAAGTATTAGCAATATAGACACCATATATATGATAAGTTATTTTTTGGATTAATTTTTTTTGATATATTTATCTTGGATCCCCTTAAAAAGATTTATTCATATTCAACTTTATTAATAGAATATAATATGATTTAATGTTTAAAAAAAAACAAATATATAAGTAAGTATATATATTTAAATAAATATTTTTTTTGGTAAATTACACTGACACCCCATTCTTTTGGGGAAACTAGACTCGTTACACCTATTTTGGAAAATGACACTCCGCTTCCCAAATTTGCAAAATAATTAACACTCAGCTCCTTTTTTCCCATTTTTAAAGGAATATTCTCCACTTAAACTTAAAATAATTGGAATATAATTTTTCTTTTTAACTCTGGTTAGTTAGGCATTGGTTAAAAAAATTAATAAAAAATAAAAAAAAAAGAGGACATAAGTGTTAATTATTTTGCAAATTTGGGAGCGGAGTGTCATTTTCCAAAATTAGGAGTGTAACGAGTCTAGTTTCCCCAAAAAAGAGGGTGTCAGTATAATTTACCCTTTTTAAAGAATAATTTATAATAATATATATATATATATATATATATATATATATATATATATATATATATATATATATATATATATGAAAATAATGATGGATAAAATTGTGAGGCCTCAGAGGCTAATGTAGCAAAATATTATGAAGTCAACCAAAAATTGCAATATCGGAGTTATGATCTTTATAATGTTTATATATGATACTAACCCAAATCAGACCACAATGACGACTATCTTGGCATGGACGACGGAGGTAAAACATACAGTTGTACACGGCTGTATACCCACGTGCCAAACGTGTTGCCTCCTAAGTCTCACCAGAAAAGTCAAAAGCGTAATCAAAAGGTCCAAATCAAGAACCGAACGGTTACAAATCAGGACCAGACGGTTACAAGTCAAGACATAAAAACCCATTTAATGCCAATAAACGACTAGAAGACTGGAGCCCCCTATATAAAGCTAAGAGCTTCTCAAACCAAGGTACACACTCTTTTTCTCACCTCTGCACTCTAGAAATTGATACTTTGATTCAGAGAGCGAACATTTGACTTAAGCATCGGAGGCTTCCCCACCGGACCACCACCGGTGCATTCTTTCACCTTTTCTCTATTTTGCAGGTACGCTCGTCCGTCAGTGCAAGCTCCGTCCATTCGAGTTGAGACGTGTCCGTGCCCACTGATTTTTAAGCAATATCAATATATATTACCCAAAAAAAAAAATCTATTTAGTAACAATGACAACATAAATGGAAATCAATCTTTTGTGTTTTATTTTTTTTTTTTTTTTTCCAAAGAGTGATATATATGTTTAAATGAAATTCTATATTGGTGACTGATACTGACAAGATTAAACCCTAATGACGACTGACTCGACATAGACGACGGAGTTAAAGCACACAACTGTATTCACGACTGACTCGACATAGACGACGGAGTTAAAGCACACAGCTGTAACAGCACTAAACCCACGCGCCAAGTGTGCAACCTTTTATACCTCACCGGAAAAGTCAAATCCACAATTAAAGGGCCTGAATCAAGGACCAAAACGGTTACAAATCAGGGCCAGACGGTTACACATCCGGACATAAAAACCATTTAATGCCGATAAACGGCCAGAAGGCTGGAGCCTCCCTATATAAACCCCAAAGATTCTCAAACCAAGGTACTCACTTTTTTTCCTCATCTCTATACTCTTTGAATCCGGGCTCTTGCTCTAGATAATCATATTTCTGACTTAAGCATCGGAGGCTCCCCCCACCGGACCACCGCCGGTGTATTCTTTCACATTTTTCTCTGTTTTGCAGGTACATTCGCTCGTCGGTGCTAGCTTCGTCCATTCGAGTTGATACGTGAACGAGCCCACTGATTTTTTAGGCATTATCAGTTGGCGCTGTCTGTGGGAACGACTTAATAAGCCACTGTCGTTCTTAGAGCAAAAAGGGCCGCTCACGGACCAATAGCGATCATGGAAGGAGCTCCCAACGACGGAACCAGTGTTGGTCCTACTATGACCCCCATCGAGAGACAAATGCAGGTCATTGCAACCAGCATCCAGGATCTTGCTCGAGAAACATCCCGTCAGAATCAGGAGTTGTGGCAGGCCATTAGGAAAGGGCCTCCAGCCTCCCACGACGACAACCAACCTCCCCCGCGGGGAGAAAATAGGTCGAACGATCAAGAAGCTGACAGCCATCAAGTCACCCGTCGTAGGGGCGGCGAAGTGGAGAGAACTCCACCCCGGAGCAGGCACAGGGCAGAAAGTGCAGGAAGTTCCGTTCCACCCAGCCAATATAAAACAGCTAAAACAACGCGGTCGTCCAAACAGCCAGAAAAATCGGACCGGTCGTCCAAGCAGCCTGAACGACAAGACAGACGGGACAATTCATCCAAACAACCAGACCGTTCAGCTCGATTCTCAAAAGATCCGGATGACAAAACTGCATGCCTGGAAAAAGAATTACGAGAGATGAGGAAGCAAATGGGAGACATGAAGAACAGCCTGAAAGCAAAAGCTGCCCGCAACTTGGACAACCTTGTACATCGGGCTGATTCTCCATTCATCCCAAGTATTGCCGACTTCCCACTTCCATCCAGATTCAAGGTGCCACTGCTGGAGAACTTCGATGGGACCAAAGACCCATTCAACTACCTAGAAGCCTTTAAGACAATTATGCAGTTGCAAGCAGTTCTCGAGGAAGTAATGTGCCGAGCATTCCCCCTGGGGCTGAGGGGATCCGCAAGGGTATGGTTCAATAAGCTCGAGTCAGAGTCGATTGGCTCATTCGTCCAGCTAAGCCGTGCGTTCATCGACCACTTCATTGGCAGTCAACGAAGGGGACGACCGCCAACTCACCTGCTCAGCGTCAAGCAAATGGAGGGAGAATCACTAAGGGCATTTGTACACGGCTTCAACGAAGAGGCGATGAAGATTGACTGTCCAAAAGAAGACGTCACAGTAACTGCGTTCATGGCCGGACTGCAAAAAGGAGACTTCCTTTACGATCTCTGCAAGGACCCCCCAGAGACAATGTCAGAACTTATGTACGAAGCCACGAAACACATGAACGCGGAGGACGCCTTGGAGGCTATGGACGACCCCCCACCAAAAAAACGCAAGGACACTGAAGATCGTAAACCTGAACCTGCCAAACAAAAGGTTCCAAAATTCACAGAAACCCCAGAGCGAAAACGAGCGACCGCTCCCCCTGTGAAATTCAGCAACTTCACACCCCTGAACACACCTATCGACAAGCTCCTCTTGCAGATACAAGACGACCCTTCGCTTTGGTGGCTAGGTAAGATACGTTCAGATCCTAACAGCCGACCTAAAAACTTGTATTGTAGGTTCCACAGGGATCACGGACATCTCACGGAAGATTGGGTGGCCTTGAAGGAACAAGTAGAAACACTCATCCGACAGGGTAAATTACAGAAGTATGTCAGCCGTCCAGCGAATACCCGTCAAACAAAACCTCCAGCGCAAAGGGAACAGGCTGAACCCAACAGGCCGGGGCCGGTTGGAGAAATCAGAACCATCATTGGGGGACCGGCGTCTGGAGGAACCTCACGAGCTTCAAGGAAAGCATATGCACGACAGGTGCACAACATCATGGTCGTCCAACAACCACAAAAGAACGTTCGCCTCGATGACCATATTATATCTTTCAGCGAAGAGGACGCCAGGGGCACCCATCAGCTACATGACGATGCCCTCGTAATAACAATTAACATTACAAGTTTCACCACAAGGCGAGTAATGGTGGACAATGGAAGTTCGGCTGACATACTTTATCTCCCAGCTTACCAGCAGATACGGCTCGACAAAGACAAATTACGCCCCATGGACGCACTGCTCGTGGGATTCATAGGTGACAAGATTTGCCCAAACGGCATCGTAACCTTACCGATCACGGTTGGCACTCACCCAAAGACGGTCTCTAAGACTGTCGACTTCCTGGTCGTCAACTCAGAGTACAATGAGATCATTGGGCGGCCGACCCTCAACCGACTTCGAGCCGTGACCTCCACATACCATCTCCTCCTCAAATTCCCCACTGAACACGAGATAGGGGAGGTCAGAGGGGACCAAGTAGCCGCTAGAGAATGCTACCTCGCCTCCCTCGGACCGGAAAGACAGAACCAGACGATGACCATAAAAGAGCAAAAGATCCTAGTAAAACCATCTGAAGAACTAGACACGATCGAGCTGGAAGATGGGCACCCAGAAAGAACGACCAAAATCGGGACTAACCTTCCCCCGAAAACGAAGGAGTCCCTCGTCCAATTTCTGAAGAACAACAAGGACGTCTTCGCATGGAGTCATGAAAATATGCCAGGTATCAACCCTTCCGTCATCTCACATAAATTAAACGTTGACCCCTCTCTTCGTCCAGTAAAGCAGAAGCGGAGGGTCTTCGTACCAGAAAGGAACAACGCCATCATGGAAGAGGTGGACAAACTCCTTGCGGCAAACTTCATCAGGGAAGTATTCTACCCCGACTGGCTTGCCAATGTAGTCATGGTAAAGAAAAATACCGGGAAGTGGCGAATGTACGTCGACTTCACCGACCTAAACAGAGCTTGTCCAAAAGACAGCTTCCCTCTTCCAAGGATAGACCAGCTAGTCGACTCGACAGCTGGCCATAAACTGCTAACATTTATGGATGCTTTTTCAGGATACAACCAGATAGTGATGGACGAGAGTGATCAAGAAAAGACGTCTTTCATCACAAGCAGAGGACTTTTCTGCTACAAAGTGATGCCATTCAGACTGAAGAACGCCGGAGCCACCTATCAACGACTGATGAACAGGATGTTCCACGACCAAATCGGCCGGAATGTCGAAGTCTACGTCGACGATATGCTGGTGAAATCCAAGGAAGAGGACGGCCATTTGGATGACCTCAGAGAGACGTTCGAAACACTCCGCAAATACCAGATGAAGCTGAACCCAAGTAAGTGTGCATTTGGTGTTTACTCAGGCAAATTTCTTGGTTTTATGGTTTCGCAGAGAGGCATAGAGGCAAACCTAGACAAGATCAAGGCGATTTTAGAAATGCAGCCACCAAAGACCACCAAAGAAGTCCAAAGACTGACGGGAAGAGTAGCTGCACTGAATCGGTTCATGTCTCGATCCACAGACAAATGCCTACCCTTCTTCAAAACATTGAAAAAGGCATTCGAGTGGACTGACGAATGTCAGCAAGCATTTGAGGAGCTCAAGAAGTACCTAACGGAACCACCCTTGCTTAGCCTGTCTAAACAAGGCGAAGAGCTCTACCTGTACCTGGCTGTTTCACTAACCGCCGTCAGCTCCGCGCTAATCCGAGAAGAAGAAAGACGACAGTTACCCGTCTATTATACAAGTCGAGCGCTCAGAGGGGCCGAGGAAAGATATCCACCTATGGAAAAGCTAGCATTTGCCCTAGTAACGGCAGCAAGGAAACTTCGACCATACTTCCAAGCCCACACGATAGTATTGCTCA
>OU015769.1:29952638-30023271 GCA_907173295.1 Fagus sylvatica
GAGTTTCTTTTCTGTAAAGTAGGGTCATCACCAGGTGTTCGTAGGAAGCCGGAAGGGAGATTAGGAGCATCATCGCCTTATCTTCATCCTCAAATTTTATATCAATTCGTAACATATCACTAATGATTTGTTTGAAGGTATTGATATGTTACCTCAGATCTACGCCTTTTGTCATCTTAAGCCCATACAACTTTTGCTTTAGATGCAGTTTATTCGTGAGGGACTTGGACATATACCTTTTCTCCAAATTTAACCAAATCCCCGCGGTTGATCTCTTCTCCATGACATCGTACATGACTTCGTGTATTAGTAATAGCCGATTTGTACTCACCGCCTTCATGTCTAGTTCTTCCCATTCATCGTCTGTCATCTTCTTTGGTTTCTTTGTCTTCCTATACAAAGCCTTCACCAAACCTTGCTGCACCAACAGATCTTTCGCCCTTCTTTGCCATAACCCAAAGTTACCAGTTCCGTCGAACTTAACTAGGCCTACCGTTGCAATAGAAGCGTTAATTGCCATTGTTTCGACCAACAGCTTTGATACCAATAGTTGTGAAAATTAACTATTTGTGCAAGATTAAAGAAGAGAGAAAGAAATCAAACACACAAATAAAGAACACAAGAATTTACGTGGTTTGACAATATGCCTACATCCACAGGTGGCGACAGGAAGAAAGCTTCACTAAGAAAATAGGGAGATTACAACAGTGATACTAGGACTCTCTCAAAGAACTCAAACCCCAAATACACCCTAACCTCTCTCTCACCAAGAATAAACCTAGAGAAACCAATTCTCTAATTATTCTATATTGCTATTCGGCACACTAATGAGAACAAGAGAAGTCTATATATATAGTACATAGGGTGGGTCGGCTACTTTTACTTGTTGCACAAGATCACAATTCTAGTAGAACTAGAATTGCTTACTTGGCTAATATAGTCCTAGTAATAATAAGACACTCAGTCAATTAAGTGACCATCAAGTCACCAACTCCAACAAAAAGTTAGTAGTAACTATGCTTTTACTACACTAAGAGCTCATGTTTAATATGTTGATGGTGGAAAAGTTAGTAGTAATGTAGGCTTTTATACGTACACGGAAGGCATAAATATAAATGTTAAAATGCACCTTTTTTTGATGTGGAATCTCATCCATGCATGACCTAATTAGGACCCACACTTAGAGAGTAAAACCCAAATACAGGATCCCACCCGCAAGAACCTAGTATCTGATAAGTGAGGACTTGAGCTGATGATCTATGGAATGCAAAACCAAGGCTTGACCAATTGAGCTATCCCTTGCACAAGCTAATATTAAATTTCACTTTACACTCTCTAAATGTTGGACCGCTTCTAATTAAATTGCTACACGACCATGAAATCTTGCAATATATACCTTTGAATTTTACAAAAATATCAATGTGACCCTTTGTATATGACATCATTTTTTCAAAGAATTAGTACGGAAATTGAGAAAATTATTAAAGAAAAGTACATTTTATCTACTTGTGGTTTGGCCCGTTTACATGTTTCTGTTACCCAAATATCAACTAAGAGGGGGGGTGATTTAGGTTGAGGCAAACTTTTTCGATTTATTTGCGAAATTAAAAACTATTTTCAATTAGCAAAAATTGATTAAACAAATTTGAGAACACAATTCAATTGCAATATAGATATGATAGGAAATCAAGCACAAGTATATATATGCAATTGAATAAGTAAAAAGATAGAGATAGAGAAAATCAAACACGATGATTTTTATCGAGGTTTGGCTTCCCCGCTTACGTCCCCGCCTCAAGATCACTTCTCGAGGATTCCCAAATTCACTAATTTGACAATCTTCTTCCGGGTGAAGATCAAATTGTTACAAATCTTCCTTACACGGTGAAGAGTAACCACCGAGTGAAAAATCCTTTTCACTTTTTAGGATTTATACCAAAACCCTTACAAATCTTCCTTACACGGTGAAGAGTAACCACCGAGTGAAAAATCCTTTTCACTCCTTAGGATTTATACCAAAACCCTAACAAAATACTCACAGGTTTCAACAAAGTATTTGTTGTACAAGATAAGGCTCTCTCAAAGAGTAATTGTACACAATATGCTCACTCTAATAGTATATCAAGGATTTGATCAATATGGCTCAAAAAGTGTTTAGTGGAATTTGATTTTCAATCAAGGATTTTGAATGATATGAAAATATAAGCTTGAGAAAGGATGGATTGATGTAAAAGATATTTTCTTTTCTTTCTCTGATTTCTCTTGTATTGCTCTGTGTTTAGAAATGAAGAAGAGTAGTATTTATAGCCATCATTGTTTTCTTCCCGTTATCATGTTGTCTTGCATTCTTCTTGATTTTCAATCAATCTAGCCAATTTCTTTGACTTTGTTTAATATTTTGAAAACTTTTCAGAAATCTTTAACTGTAATTGATATGGTTGTCTTGCATTTTTGAATTTCAATCAATCAAGTTGTTTTCTTTGACTTTGTTTTCTATTTAAGAAATTTTTAGCCGTAATTGATATGTTTATCTTGCATTTTTGAATTTTAATCAATCAAGTTGTTTTCTTTGACTTTGTTTTCTGTTTAAGAAATTTTTAGCCATAATTGATATGTTTGTCTTGCATTTTTGAATTTTAATCAATCAAGTCGTTTTCTTTGACTTTGTTAAGATTTTGAAAGCTTTTCAATTTCAGAAAATTTTCACTGTAGGATATTTATTTGTGTTCACATTGGATATTTTTAAATATCAATCAATCTAGCCATTAATATTGACTTTGTCAATATTTTGAAAATTTTTCTATTTCATAAATTTTTCATCGTAAGAGATTTCTTTGTGTTCACATGGCTATCTTTAAATATCAAAATATCTAGCCATTAATATTGACTTTGTCAATATTATGAAAACTTTTCTGCTTCAAAAAAATTTTCAGCCGTAATTGATTTATTTGTTTTGAATTGCAATCAAACTAGCCGTTATTTTTTAAAATCAATTTAAGTTGGTTTTAAAGTTGAGCCTTAAAGATCAAATCTTAATAAACTTTACAAAACCTAACTCTTTCTTCTCAAATGTCTCGGAACATAATTCTTGAGCTTTGATTTCTTTGTCTTGAGACTTGATGACTTTGTTCTTCAGTGAATTTGCAACTTGTCGACTTTGCATTTGCTTGATATTCGAATTGGCTGTGTTGGTCCAATTAAATCAATAGTCAACATTATGCTTTAAACATAAATCATTAGTTCATATGAAAATATCATTTATGAATAACTTAAAATCATGTTATCATCAAAACTACATGAATGTCCTTGGATTAATTAGCCAATTAATAAATATTGAAACCTTGAGGCTAACAGTTTCCTACCCGAAAAACTAACACTTACCCACCTGTGGTTCACTCCGTTAGCCACTGTAACCCACCTTAATGTTTTTTCGTTAAAAATAAAGGTAAATATGTCTTTTACTCTCTTCTTCTCACCCACTCACTAAGCATGGCCATTGATACTGTTTAGGTTAGCTATTTGAAAAAAGTGCATTTTTAAAAAATAATGATTTTAAAATGTGCGTTTTGAAAACACAATTTTGAAACCACAATTAAGCGTCTGGTAAAACTCATGAAAAAGTGTTGTTCAATATGAGAGTTTGGATAATTTTAGTCTTAAACTACTATTGTTGGTGCAAATGACTAAAAAGGACTTCACTATATTGTTAAGGTTATCTTACTATTTTTCTAATGTAATCATTGATAAAAAAATATTAATTGAGCATTTGGATAATATTTGCAAATTAAGGTCAAACCATAATCCCAACCAACATGTAAAAGACTTAACACAAATCCAACGGAGCAACATCACTAGCCATATGAAACTTAATATCTAACTTATAGATAGAAAAAAATAAAAAATAACAAACTACACGTTGTGGAGAATAAAAATACCCTAGTGCTTCATTGCTTTTGCCTAACAAGTAATAAAACGAAAGGAAGAAAAAGTAAAGTAAGTTAATATCGTGTAAATTCAAAAAATTAGATGAGATGACTGTTTGATGCATTGAAAAAAACAAAAAACTAGATATCTTTTAGTCAAAGTCTTTCAGAGCACTCACCTAACCATTAACAAGATAAACAAGAAAGAAAAATGGTCAGATGACTCTTCCTTCTTCTTCTTCTTCAAGCTCATCGCCGATCTGGGTACTTTGCTCTTCTTCTTGTTGGTTTGTCCCTTCCTTCTTCTTATTCAAGCTCATCGCCGATCTACTTTTTCTCTTCTTCTTCTGCTCCAACTCATTGTTGATCTGGTAGTTTTGCTATTTTTAAGTTTGGTTGGGGTATTTTTGGTAAATAACACACAAAAAATGCGTTTCGTATTTCGTCAAAATTACTTTAAAAAGTGTGTTTTCAGAATCGCAGGGGGGTAGCCTCTGGTTTGATACCGTGCAATTTAAAATTGCAAAGTTTAGAAAACACAGTGCCAAACAATTGGCAATCTGCGTTTTCATTTGAAAACGTGCGTTTCTTGCATGAAAACGCGAGGCCAAACTCACCCTTTGCCCAAGCATCTCTGAGGAGCACGAAGACAAAGAAGAAAATGAAAAGTACAAGAGCACCAATGAATGGAAAATCCCATCCTCATAACCTGAATCCCTCAATGTCAATGTTAACAATGATATGTTAACAATGATACAGAGAAGTTTTAACAAACTGTTCTTGCCTTAGTTAGGTCGAGGTTCCATTGAGAATATATATACTGAATGAATACAGGTTGTGATGAGTTACAATACTAGAGAGTGAGTTTGTATATAACTCAATGTTATCGACAACTGTATGTGTCTATCTATACTAGAGTATTATCTAAACTAGTCTAAGACAATGATTCAGTTTGCAATGGACTCTGCTCTGTAATCTTCAACAATTTGGAGTCTTGGTGGTTATCCTTATCCTTAATACACCCCCTCAAGCCCAACATAATGGATAAGAAGTTGATCTTGGTTCAGAGTAGGACAAATTAAGAGGAAGACAACGACTTTGTCAATAAATCAGCAAATTGATCATGGCTGAAGATGAAGCGAACGTTGAGAGTTTTATTTGCAACCATGTCACGAACAAAATGGAAATCAATTTCCACATGTTTGGTATGAACATGTTGAAAGACTGGGTTGGAGGATAAATAAGTAACACCAATGTTGTCGCACCAAAGAACCGGAAGGGTTGACAAGGAAATGCCAAGCTCATGAAAGAGAGACTGTAACCACTTAAGTTTTGCTGCAGTGTTCGCAAGAGCTTTGTATTCGACATCAGTGCTTGATTGAGCAACTGTGGCCTGTTTACGACAGCCCCAAGATATAAGATTCTTCCCTAGGAAGACATAAAAGCAACCAATGGAGCGACGATCATCTTTATCGTCAGCCCAATCAACATCAGAGTAGGCTTAAAGTGTGTTGCAGGAAGTTCGATATATGTGTAAGCCAAATTGGATTGTGTGCTTGACGTAGCGAAGGAAACGCTTCACAGATTACCAATGAGTAAGTGTAGGCTTATGCATAAACTGATAGAGCTTGTTGACAATGAAGGAAATGTTAAGACGAGTGATGGAAAGATATTGTAATGCACCAATAGTGCTTTGAAACAAGGTCTGATCTGGGAAGGGTTCCCCTTCATAAACAAAAAGAACGGTGGAGGATGCCATGGGTGAGGTCACAGGTTTAGCTTCAAGCATATGAGTGTGGGTTAAAATATCTTTGATGTATCTCTGCTGAGAGAGGATAACATTAGTGGAGGTAGGGATTACTTCAATGCCTTCAATGCCCAAGAAAACTTGTAAGGGACCTAGATGTTTCATAGCAAAATCAGACTGAAAGGTGTTTTAGTAAGTGATCAATCTTTGCAGGGGATGAACTGGTGATGATGATGATGATATCAACATAAATCAGAGGATAAATGAGGATATATAGTGAGTAGGAAGAGGTACGGCAAATAAATAACACCCCATTTTACAAATAAATAATTCACCCCATTTTACTTTTTTACACTTGAGTACATAAAGGGTAAAATGCTAATTTCACAAACTTGAAAATTACAAAGTTGGTCCACAAATTTAAAATTATATTTTAAGTGATCAAAATTATTTCATTAAGAATGAAAGATTCAATGCAGTTTTTCACAAATTTAAAATTATAGGATTTCAAAAACCAAGATTGATCAATTAAACTAAATTATAGAATTTTATTGAGTTGAAATGACGCTTACATTATGAGCATGCATGCATACCAAGATTTTATTTAAATAAATTAATTATTGAGGTTGAAATGACGCTTTACCATGAGGCATGCATAAACTTAGGATTTAATTAATAATTAATTCCTGATTGGTTAGATTATACCCTAATATGGTAAGTAATTAATAGTGCACAAGACAATATTCAGAGGATAATAATATGGTTAATTAGTGCACAAGATCAATATTAGAGGATTAATTTTAAATTATATAATAGATAGATAATTATTATGACAAGTAATTATCAAATTATTTATTAATTAATTATTTAAAATAAAGGGATCCCGAAATCAACTGAAAAGGGAGTTCTATTTCTACAAGAAGTGGATTAAAAATGAAAGAAGTCGAAATTATCCACTTGAGTGCTGATCTCAAATTTCACGCCGGAACCAATCGGGTCTATTTGGGCACCGATCGAGCCTTTTTGGGTACCGATCAGGCCTTATTGGGAACCGATCGGCACCTAGATAAGAATTTTATCAAGAGTCAAACTCTTATGCCACCAATCAGATTTTAAAACCTCAATAATCCTCCTAGGGTTCCATAACTCGGGATTATTCATTTTGGGGCTACCATATAAATAGAAAATGATACTCATTTTCAAAAGGAGGTTGGAAAAATTAGTCAGAGCAATCCTAAGTAAAATTCAAGAGAATTTTTGTAAAGAGTTAGACTTTGGAATAAGAACACAAGTGTGTTCTTATATTCAAGTCCAGAGATTACAAAAGGCATTTTTTTATAATCTCTATTTCCAATCTTTCAATTCCATTTTTAATTTCTTTTAACCAAATTTAACAGTTTTCTCAAGAATCAATTTTTAGGTTGGATCTATTCAACTCGAATTAGGAAGCTTCCTTCCACAAACATATGCAGGTACTTCTTTCCTTATTTGCAACCTTTCGGTGTTTCCATGGATGTATGACTATTAGATTATTTATTTTATTTTAAGATTATGTTATTCTTGTTTGTTCCCAAGTGTTTTTCTTTATTTGATAAATTGTAATATGACTTAGGAGCATGTTAGGATGAAAACCATAACTTTAAAAATGTTTAAAACAATGGATGAATCAGTTTTCATGAGAGTCAGAAACTGAACTCTCGGATTAAAATCGATCGGGGCCTAGGTTTTTACCTGGGCACCGATCGGGTCCCAGTTTTTACCTGGACACCGAATTGGCCAATCTGGGTACCGATCAGCACTAGGAGTGACCCGATCTGATCCATCTAAGAATCGATCTGGGTTTTATTAGGATTTATATAGTCTTGTATAGAAAATAGTTTCCCATTAATTCTGACTTGTGTGTTTTTGATTGGTTTTGATCTTAACATGTTATATTTGGTTGTCTCGATGTATGGTCAGGGATATTTGCATGAATACTTTCAAATGCTGGGTGATTAATCACATTCATTCATTTTGTTTTGCATGTACTATATATGATGTCACATCAATTCGAGTCTGGTTTGTATGCCTCGAGTTGTGAACTATAGGTTAAGAGTTCCTTAGAGACTGATTTAGATTAGGTTGGATGGGTGCCTACCACCTTCCCATCCAATTCCCTAGCCCCCAAACCCTAATCTTAAGGGAAGTTAGATTAGTCCATGTATCATTTTATTTCTGTTTTCTAGATTGTATTTAAGACACAAAGCCTTGTAATTTTATTTTTCCTTAGATTGTATCTAGGGCAAAATCATGTAATTTGTTTATTTCCCAAAACATTGTATTATTTATTTCATCAATAAATAAAAGATTGTACTTTTTTTCTTACATTTTTGTACAAAAGCTAGGTGGCTACTCCATTTGTAATTTCCCCCAGTCATTAGGATGGAAAACAGTGAAAATCCCCATTTTGGGAACCATGTTTAGACCCTCATCTAAAAAAGGTTGGTTTTAGGGTCGTGGTTTTCACATAAGGAGGTGTCTGATTTGGAGCTATGAAAACCAAGGGCAAGTAAGCGTGAACTCAGCCGTGAGAACCAAGCCCGAAGGGCTTGTTTGAAGCCATAGATGGCCTTTTTAAGTTTGCACACATGATGGGGAAATTGGGGATGTTAGAAACCCAGTGGTCGAGTCATGAAAACCTCTTCAGATAAACAACCATGTAGAAATGCATTTTGAATATCAATTTGTTGAATAGACCAACCAGTAGAAATTGCAATAGACAGAACGGTACGTACTGTGGTAAGCTTAATGACTAGGCTGTAGGTTTCATCGTAATCAATCCCGGGTTATTGATGAAATCCTTTGGCGACAAGTTGCGCTTTGTAGCGCTCAACTGATCCGTCGGCATGTCTCCTAATTTTGAAGACCCATTTGTAGCCAATGGTGTTCTGAGATGGAGAATGAGGTACAAGAGCCCAAGTCTGATTTTTTAGGAGAGCATCAAATTCAACATTCATTGCTTCACACCATTTGGGGCTTTTGGAAGCCACTGTGTAGCAAGTTGGTTCATGGAGATCGGAGGCAGTGGTGGTTGCGGCAAGGAGGGCTTTGGGTAGGGGGTATCTAACGGTGCCGTCAGTGGGAATTTTCGGTTTGGTAATCTAGTTTTTGGACTGTGTGATCATGGAGTGTGTGGAGAGGGGAGTCAAGTTGAATTTCTGGAGATGGAATGAGATTAGGGATTGAAGTATCATGTAAGGAGGAAGAGGAAGTAGAGGTATCTGATGATGGTGTATTTGGTGGGCCGAAAGTTGGGTTTGGGCTTGGTTAGATTGGTATGTGAGGGCTATTGTTTGGGCTAGGTGCATGGGTTGATGCAGCTTGAGTCATGCTGTTGTTGGAGCGGGCTGTGGGCTGCACAAGCTGTAGATAAGCAGGAGGTGGACCAAGAATTTATGTAGAATCAGAATTTGTACTGTGGGAAAGAGATGGAGAAGACATATGGAACGAAAATATATTTTTCTGAAAAATCACATCACGAGAAATATAAACACGACTAGTGGGCACGTGAAAGCATTTGTAGCCTTTGTGACAAAGACTATACCCTAGAAAAACACATTGAAGAGAGCGTGGTTGGGGTTTATTGGAATTATATGGGCGAAGATTTGGCCAACATGCACTGCCAAAGATTTTGAGAAGTGAATAATCAGGAGAAGATTGGAATAATTTTTCAAAGGGAGATTGATGAGAGAGAATGGGTGTAGGAAGACGATTGATAAGATAACAGGCGGTTTGGAAGGCGTCATCCCAAAATTGAAGAGGCACATTGGCATGATAAAGAAGAGGAAGGCCAGTTTCAACGAGGTGACGGTGTTTATGCTCAATGGCACCGTTTTGTTTGTGAGTGTATGGACAAGAGACTCTATGAGCAATGCCACATTTTTCAAAAAAATTGGATATGGAGGGAAACTCACCTCCCCAGTCTGATTGAACGAATTTGATTTTATGATTGAAGTATCGTTCAACGTAATTTTGAAATTGGATAAAAATGGAAAATTGCATAATTTTTGTGAGAGATTGGAAAAAGCCAAGTGTAATGACTATATGCATCTAAAAATGAAATGTAATATTTATTGCCAGTGCGAGAGCAAACAGGAGATGGTCCCCATAAATCAGAATAAATTAACTCAAGGGGTGCTTTTATTTGAGAATGAGAAGAATAAAATGGAAGTTTTGTTTGCTTTTTGCACTAAGACAAGCTGAACACGCAGGTTCATTTTTAGATGCCAAAATAGGAAGACCAAACCTAGAAACAATCTTAAATGCTGGATGACCTAAACGAGAGTGCCAATTGGTGAAAGAAGTCTGTTCTCCAATCAAAGCGCAAGTAAAGGAAGAGACTTTATTGAAAGAGGATGAAAAGGGATATAGCCCGTGCTTACTCGGCTTGTGCAACAGTAGACGGCTCGAAGCCAGATCCTTCACACGAAAAAGAGATGGATGAAATTCCATAAAGGTTTTGATGTCATTAGTAAATTTATGAACAGATAACAAGTTGTTAGAAATATTAGGAACATGTAATTGGGACCAAGTAGCCGCTAGAGAATGCTACCTCGCCTCCCTCGGACCGGAAAGACAGAACCAGACGATGACCATAAAAGAGCAAAAGATCCTAGTAAAACCATCTGAAGAACTAGACACGATCGAGCTGGAAGATGGGCACCCAGAAAGAACGACCAAAATCGGGACTAACCTTCCCCCGAAAACGAAGGAGTCCCTCGTCCAATTTCTGAAGAACAACAAGGACGTCTTCGCATGGAGTCATGAAAATATGCCAGGTATCAACCCTTCCGTCATCTCACATAAATTAAACGTTGACCCCTCTCTTCGTCCAGTAAAGCAGAAGCGGAGGGTCTTCGTACCAGAAAGGAACAACGCCATCATGGAAGAGGTGGACAAACTCCTTGCGGCAAACTTCATCAGGGAAGTATTCTACCCCGACTGGCTTGCCAATGTAGTCATGGTAAAGAAAAATACCGGGAAGTGGCGAATGTGCGTCGACTTCACCGACCTGAACAGAGCTTGTCCTAAAAGACAGCTTCCCTCTTCCAAGGATAGACCAGCTAGTCGACTCGACAGCTGGCCATAAACTGCTAACATTTATGGATGCTTTTTCAGGATACAACCAGATAGTGATGGACGAGAGTGATCAAGAAAAGACGTCTTTCATCACAAGCAGAGGACTTTTCTGCTACAAAGTGATGCCATTCAGACTGAAGAACGCCGGAGCCACCTATCAACGACTGATGAACAGGATGTTCCACGACCAAATCGGCCGGAATGTCGAAGTCTACGTCGACGATATGCTGGTGAAATCCAAGGAAGAGGACGGCCATTTGGATGACCTCAGAGAGACGTTCGAAACACTCCGCAAATACCAGATGAAGCTGAACCCAAGTAAGTGTGCATTTGGTGTTTACTCAGGCAAATTTCTTGGTTTTATGGTTTCGCAGAGAGGCATAGAAGGCAAACCCTAGACAAGATCAAGGCGATTTTAGAAATGCAGCCACCAAAGACCACCAAAGAAGTCCAAAGACTGACGGGAAGAGTAGCTGCACTGAATCGGTTCATGTCTCGATCCACAGACAAATGCCTACCCTTCTTCAAAACATTGAAAAAGGCATTCGAGTGGACTGACGAATGTCAGCAAGCATTTGAGGAGCTCAAGAAGTACCTAACGGAACCACCCTTGCTTAGCCTGTCTAAACAAGGCGAAGAGCTCTACCTGTACCTGGCTGTTTCACTAACCGCCGTCAGCTCCGCGCTAATCCGAGAAGAAGAAAGACGACAGTTACCCGTCTATTATACAAGTCGAGCGCTCAGAGGGGCCGAGGAAAGATATCCACCTATGGAAAAGCTAGCATTTGCCCTAGTAACGGCAGCAAGGAAACTTCGACCATACTTCCAAGCCCACACGATAGTATTGCTCACCAACCACCCACTGCGGAAGGCAATGAACAAACCCGACGCAGCCGGATGACTCATCCAGTGGTCGATTGAGCTTAGCGAGTTCGACATTGACTACCGACCATGAATAGCGATCAAGGCTCAAGCCCTGGCAGACTTCATAGCAAAATTCACCTCGAAAGATGACGAGCCAATGGAAAACGTCGAACAGACATCAAGGTAGACGGTGAACATAGATGGGTCGTCAACAAGAGACTCAGGCGGAGTGGGTATAGTCTTGAAATCCCCAGAAGGTGACACCATCAAACAAGCTGTGCGACTACAATACCCAACCACTAACAACGAAGCTGAGTATGAAGCTCTTTTGGCGGGGCTCAAAATGGCCAAGATACTGGGGGCAACAGAACTAGATGTGCGCAGCGATTCCCAGCTCGTCGTAGGGCAGGTAAACGGAGACTATGAAGCAAAGGAAGGGCGTATGCAGCAATACTTGCAACTAGTCCGACATCAGATAGGCCAATTCCAAGAAGTAAAACTCAGTCGCATACCACGAGAACAAAACACAGAAGCAGATCAGCTGGCCAAACATGCCTCGTCGTCAGCCTCTGACGACAAAATCGAGATCGTCCAGCAATCAAGTCTACAAGTAACCGAAATGAACCCCGTTCACACTGAAACCTCTTGGATGACGCCGATAATCTCATACTTGCAGAGAGGAACATTACCAGACAACTGGCATGAAGCCAGACGATTAAAGGTACGCGCCTCACGTTTTCTTATGTTGCAGGGAGTATTATACAAGAGAGGTTTCTCCCTCCCGTACCTCAGATGCCTGGCACCAGACGAAGCTAAATATGTCATGAGGGAAATACACGAAGGTATCTGTGGTAACCACTTAGGAGCACGTGCTTTGCAAAAGAAGATCGTCAGAGTGGGCTACTATTGGCCGTCCATGCAAGCCGACGCCAACAGATTCGTTCAACACTGCGATAAGTACCAACGGTTCGCCAATCTACTACACTCACCCCTGGAAGTGCTGGTACCAATGACGGCACCCTGGCCATTCGCGCAATGGGGATTAGATATCATGGGCCCATTTCCAATTGGAAGACGCCAGCTCAATTTTTTGGTGGTTGCAATCGACTACTTCACCAAGTGGGTGGAAGCAGAACCACTGGTGACTATTATAGAAAAGAACATTCAAAGCTTCGTATGGAAGGCAGTAATCTGCAGGTTTGGGATCCCACGAGTACTCATGTCAGACAATGGAAAGCAAACCCTACCTTCATCAGCGAGTGAACAGTAGCCACCTTCACGACATCGGTATTCACCTTGTCGTATTCCCCAACGTCGTCCTTTGTCACCACAGACTTGGCCCTCCTC
Organism: Fagus sylvatica; assembly: GCA_907173295.1. Classification (NCBI taxonomy): domain Eukaryota; kingdom Viridiplantae; phylum Streptophyta; class Magnoliopsida; order Fagales; family Fagaceae; genus Fagus; species Fagus sylvatica. The sequence continues at coordinate 29,965,638 of OU015769.1, forward strand.
GAAGCCAAGGAGGCGTCCCTGGGTAGAGTAGGCACCTTCTCTAATGACCTGCTGGACGAAGGTGCAGTTGGGACCTCGACCACTTCAGCTGACGAGGTTGGAGCTGGGTCTGGAAGAGATAGCTTCTGAACTTGTGGAGGGGGAAGACTTTCCTCGTCCACCACCTTCTTGGAAGACGAATCCGTCTTCCGTCTCTTCCCCAAAGTTATGGGAGCTTCGCCCTGCTGGCTCATTAGCTTCTTCAGCCTCTCCTTATTAATTTTTGTAGTTGCCATCCCTGCAAACAAAATGTTCTCAAAATATCGTCTAACAGAAGATACATACAAATCAACTGACGAGAATACTCACTCTTTTGGTTGATTTCCTGTAGTGATAAAACAGCCTCGTTCGGTTCCGGACCAAATGAATATAAAGCAAGAAGCTTAGGTCGTATAAACCTCTTAAAGTGATGCTCTCTGTGGTGCAACGCTCGAAGCACCCTGTTATGGTCGTCTTGACTCAACTCCGGTCGTTTAAGCGCTGCAAAAAAGAAAAGAAACGTCAATTACAAGTCACCAAAACACCCTATAAAATATATGGTATACAAGGGAACACACACACACCGGAGGACGAAGGCACGCCCCATTCTCGACGAATGTTGATAACATTGTTGTCCTTCTCCCAAGGAAGACCCTCCCAATTATCTCCACACACGAAGATAAAGTCTTCCTTCCACTCTCTGTTGGACGACGGATTACCGACCACCAACTTCAGGCCTCTTTGCCGCGCATTTAAAGTCCAGAACCCCGGAGAGACGGCTATCTGGCAGGGCTTGTAACAAAACAAAAGCTCATCTACCGTAAGGTCGTCCACCCCATCACTACACACCTTCCACATCACCATACAAGCGATGACCGTTCGCCAGGCATTGGGTGCTAGCTGGGCCGGCGCAAGATTTAGACAGTTTAAGAGCTCCCTCATCAAGGGTTGTAAGGGAAACCTCAAACTCGCCCTAAAGTCAGCCTCGTAGAAGGCCACCTCACCAGATCTAGATGAGCATGCTACCTCGTCCGAGTCTGGGATCCGAAGGACGACGTCCTCAGGGATCTGAAATCGACTCCTATACTTCTCCAACCCCTTCTCGTCTACTACGATGGATAAATAGGATCGTGCGATCCAAGAATCCTCAGGTCCAACAACCCTGGACGAACCCGAGACGGACGGGGCTTCTCCCGACGGACGACTATCCTCACCCCTATCGGAAAGTCCCTCCGGCAGGTCCTTAGAATGAATCGAGGACCAACTATTTCTCTCAGACACCATCAAATCCCTCACCACTCTCCCAGTACTCAACGCCGGAAAAACTAGACTAAAAAGCTCCTCCGACAAACGGTGGAGCACACAGTCCGAAGGGACTAAATCCCCAAAATCCACCGGCCTACCTTCACTTTCTGCCACGCGACACACCCCCACGAAGAAATCTCTAAGTGAATGATCCAGCGTTACCAAAGAAACCCAAATCGAAAAAGGAAGAAAGACAAGAGAACTCACCGGAAAAAGGAAAACCCAGAGTGGACAAGAACAACATGCCAGAGTAGAAAAGGGAAAGTGAAATAAATAAAAAATAAATTTTCGTTTTTAAACTTTCAAAAACCGCAGGCAGACGAAACGAAAAGCCACTTCGTGACGCGCGCCCAACGAGCAAACGACACGTGTCGAAAAGCGAACTGAACCGCCCCCTCACCATTTAATGCCTCGATTGATTTTCGGCTACGCGCTTCTCGAAAAAGATATACACATAAATTCGCGCCAAAAGCTTGTAGGTATTCCATCCGTCGTCCAAAATGGAGCCACAACGGAATAGGGGGCATCTGATAGGTCCATTACCCAATAGACGGACGACCTTATCCTCACCAACCACCAAGACGACGACAAGAAAAGACGACCTTGCAATATCGTCCTTACCCCGAACTCATAATTCCATTAAACGACCCATTAACGAATGTCTCCGATAGATTTGCCCACCAACCAACAGACGACGCTCAACCAGTCGTTTGTCACGACGAATATAGCCAAAGATGGTCTTAAGTATCATCCTTGCTACAATTACGTGATCTCCGACACGGCTCATTAAAGAATGCCTCCATAAACGGGATTAAATGCCAAAAGCGTTATGCTCCATTAAAGACAATATTCCGAAGATATTGTAACCACCTTCATAAAAACCCCTATTCATATCTAATGAAAAGGGAAATAAAGAAGGATCCAACGGCTACTTTCTGGAGCACCTATATAAACCTCCGAACAGAAAGACACAATGTATGCACAATCATTAGTCTAAACACTTTTACTTACCTGTTAATCATTCTCCCAAAATCTCTGACAAAAGCATCAGAGGAACTTTGGCTGGCACCCCACCGGTGTTCCCCTGTTGTCTTCATTACTTTTCACTTTTTCAGGTCTTCCATCAGAGAGAGCACCGTCGGACGACCGTGCTGATTTTCACACATCATCAGAGTCAATGAAAATAAGTTCATCCAAACACTCTGTCTAGAGACATGATAAGATTTGGTACTAAAAATAATAGTATTACCTAAATTAAAACAATTCAAATTCGAGTAGAAAATTTTTCACCTTTTTCTCTAAAAAAAAATAATAACCTTCTCAACCAAAAATATATGTGAGAAAGTTATATATATATATGATAGAAATTCTAATCTAAACTCACACACACGTATATTTTGAAGATTCCGGGGATTGAACCCACGCTCTCATAAAGGGGTAAGACTTTTTGGGGAGGGGGATTACCACTAGACCGAATACCCAAGTGAGAAAGTTATATTTAGAGTCAAATGAATTGTCCTAAATTAATGAAGCATTAATTAGAAAAAGACACTAAAGTATTTATTAAGGAAAATTATCTAGAACATAATAAATGTATACTCTATCCTCTCACATGAATGATGGCTCTCATCATAAATGTAATTAATGGGATCTATTATTAATATGATAGGAGAGAGTACACATTTATTGTGTTCAGAGAATACTAAGTAAATAGTTACTCATTTAGTAACCAATTAACCAATTAAATCATTAAAATAAGTTGCCAAAGATTCAAAAAATGAAAGCTTTTATAAAGAGGGGGAAAGTTTTAAAAGAATTACTATATTGACGCCGAATGGAGTTTTGACATCATGTCCAATTGTCCATTTATATATATATATATATATGGAAAGTTATTTAATAGTCTTCGAGTACAAATAAATGTACACTCCCTCCTCTCATAGAATTGGGGGTTCCATTATGAATTTAATTAGTAGGACTCATCATTCATGTGAAAGACAGGAGTACGTATTTATTGTACTTCAAGACTACAAGATAATCACTATATATATATATCCGAGGATATCAATAGCGTCATCAGTCTAATTACGTGTAGAAGCAGAACCTAGATCCTAAGAAAATATGGTTAGGCTATCTTGGCTTCCCCTCGGCTACTTTTTCATCCTTATCTTTTCCTTTTCCATTGAAGTTTTAGACGTGAGTGTCTCTCTCTTTCTCTCATACATGTAATATACACACCCTATTAATATTTTAAGTATTCTCTACAAATTTGTGATGATTAGCCCGACGTTGATATTAAAAGAACCCATTTGTTTTTTTCAGCTTAATTAGTATTTCTTATAATTATCTTTTTAAGTTGTTAGCATATATTTACGGATAAGGATCCTCTCCATTTCAACTTATCCTTATATTTACACCCTTTGTATACCAACAGGCTGGAGGGGAGGGCTCACTTCGCAGAGTAGGTAGATCTCTTTTCCTCGACCATTTATTTCTTTTCTTCTCCTCCTTTCTCATAAAGTTAATTTGATTCAGATTTAACATATGGAGCCTTCCAGTATCTAAAAAAGTGTTTTTTTTTTTCTTCTCTCTCATTCCGTTTTAGAGTGTCCAAAGGCCTGCGACTACCGGTGTTCAAAAACACATCATAAGAAGACTTGTATATTTTACTGCAACAAATGCTGTGATAAATGTTTGTGTGTTCCCTCGGGCACATATGGCCACAATGCAAGGAAGAATGTTCATGCTACAATAATTGGAAAGCTAAGCATGGTGGGCCCAAATGCCCCTGATGTGGCAAATTAACCTTGATGGCCTAAAACAAGTTCTTCTATGGAAAATAAGTTTTATTCTAAATATTAGTCCACCCACCTTGGTGATGTTAAAATAAATGTTTTTTTTTTTTTTTTTAAACTAAAATTAGTACTTGCAAATCAATTTGATTGTGCTTAGAATTTAGATGGCATGTTACAGCGTGATCTGTACTATTCAATGAAAAACAAAGCTACTTGGTTTATGTTTTTCCAAAACCACCATTAATTTCATTATTAGATTGTTTACTAGTGAAGGAGAAGGTATCTCATTCATCCCATATACGTACAATACCGACACAACTTTTGCCACATCATGTTGAAGTGTCATGTTATGTGTGGTTAATAATCAATATCATAGGGTCCATTAGTGGCACTACCTCTATTTTCTACAAATTACCACACAACACCTTAGAATGTTGTGCACGAAGTTATGTCCCTAAACTTATTTATATATGTATCTTCCCTTTTACAATGTTTACCTACCACAACGTGGGTCCCACTTGTAGGACCCACATGCTGTGAGAGGAGGAATACATATGTGGGTCTATAATAGGTTTGGGCCTACAATAGAACCTTTGGCTAACTCTAGGGTTATGTTGCTCGTTCAATAAGTATATGAATCTATAATAACTTAGGGTGGAATTCTGAGTTTGTGAGTGAATAATATGACCGATCTGAAAAAGCATAATACAAATATCAGAGCAACAACAAATGGTATGCAGTGATGCCAAACCAAAATTTGTGTATAAATGGTGGCATCAGGTGGACAATGTTGCTAGTATACCAACATTTGAGTGGCATGACAAGATCTGTGTTGACACATGGCAAAGAGTGGCTACACCTAGGAAATAGGGTATACAACGTGTGTTGATCCATGTATATGGTTCAAACGAAGAAACGAACAAAAAATTTGAATTCTACATGAAAAATCGAGTGGGACTAAGTTTGATTTCGTGAAAATTAGATACTATACGGCTGATCAAATGCAAAGTCAAAAGGTGATAACGTCTGTAGAAAACAAATTTTTAACATTGAAATAATTTGTGACAAATATTTATTAATTTGAAATAGCACAATACAATCTCTTTGATATTCTTTACAAAACATAAATTATTCCCCTAATGCTTCTTTTTAAATGTGATTTTGATTTGAGGGTTTCTAGAAGCGTGTTTCTCAGATCATGCATAATTGACGATGAACTCGTAGACGAACATCTAGGTCTCAGGCTTGTTTAGAAGCTCCTTGTTCTTTGTGTATTCTTCGAAAGTTCTTCAAATGCTTGTGTGTTGAAGTTCTTTAGGACTTTTGGGCTTGAATCTGATGAATCTTCGATGGATTAGGGTACTTGAAACTTCTAAAGGCTTTGGAGCTTGATTCCAAAAAATGATTTGAATGAATCTTCAATTTTTCTTTGTATTTGAAGTTGAATCTTCAAGTGTTCTTCAAAGGTCTTCAAATTTCAAGTTGAATCTTCAAGTGTTCTTCAAACGTCTTTGAATTTGAAGTTGAATCTTCAAGTATTCTTCAAATGTCTTAAAATATGAAGTTGAATCTTCAAGTGTTCTTCAAAGGGTCTTCGAATGTTCTTCGAAGTTGAAGAATTTAATATAGAATTCCTTTGGAGCTTTGAAGTGTGAGTCCAATGGAGCTTTCATGTTTGGAGATGGCATACGCACCTTGGTCTAGCAAGGAATTGAACAAGACAATAAAGCGTGGGAATCGAAATATTTGAATTACAATATGAAAATGAACAGTTAAACAATTATTTAACTAAACATGATATTGCATAATAGAGGAAAAGTAGTTGGGGTGGACAAAATGGACTATGAAGAAGATCTATTTCTCACCCTTGTGCCAACCTTGATGTAGGAAGCTATTCTTAACTGGCCTCTCGGTTGTTTGTATATAACAACTTTAAATATGATGTGAGAAGAAGGTTTGAAAGTGAGAAATGGTGTGTTTGACCTCTTGAGAAAAAGACTCGTTTTCTTGGTTAGATAACTCAAGAAAATAGCCAAGTCCTCAAGAAGTTTATGTAACCACTTATTTCTCGAGTTATTTGCCTATAGTTTTGACTAGGATTTTTTTGAATGTTTTCGGTGCTTTGAAATGATGAAATGGGGGCGTACATATAGGAAAATGGAGTTTGGGGGTCGGTGTGGCTGGAATTCAGAAACCCTAACTGACCATTGTAAACTTCCCCACATGGATAATTGAGATTAGTATGGAAATCGAGCAATTTTTGGGATATGTCTCAGTCTTGTGTACGCCACTTGTGAGGAGGCATACGCCTCTTTGAAGTGGCATACTCCACCTTGAGGCGTGCAAACCATTTTGAGCGTGTTGAAGTGGCGTACGCATCCATGGAGGGTGCGTACGTCTCTTGGAAGGATGCATATGTTCACTTGGTCTGGTTTGGGCTTTGGTTCGAGTTTGGGCTTGTTCCAAATCTTCTCTCGGGCTCACTACTCAAAGTTGTTTTTGATAGACAAGATAGTATCGTCATTGGGACCAAAGATTCTGGATATTGGTAGGTACAAAATGGGATGTTTACAACAAGTGTCCCAATATGATTAGAAGAAACACTTATCTTGATTTTGTGAGTCAAAAGGACACGTAACAATTTTTAATGAACAAAGTTTGGCTACAAGACAGTTTGTAGATATTTTGTTACAACCCACTATGTGGGAACTCATAAAACTATTCACATATACTTTTAGTCACATAATCTATTTAATGAGTCATGTGATTTGTTTAAATAATACATGTATATGGTCTTATGAGTTACCACATAATGGGTTGTAGTAAGATGACTACAAATTAGTTTGTAACCAAACTTTGTTCATTTTAAATTTTCCGATTTGATAACACATAACACCATTTAATTTGCTCTTTGATATTTCATTCAGTTAGTTATGACACATGTAAATTTTGGATTTGTCAAAATTTTGACATAGCAATTTGTGATTGTCTTAAAAATTTTGCTTCAGCGTCATGATGACGTCATTGTACTAGTTTGGTTCCAATTTGCCTAATTAGGGTCGGTCCAGTGTCAGATTAGGCTTGGAATGGGTCGAGTTAGGTCGAGTCAAAGGTTCGGGCTGATCACTGGTTGATCAAGTGGGACGTGGCATGATGACGTCAATGTTAGACGTGTTGTTAATTTAGGCACGTAGGTGGAGCAACTTGCTTTTGGCACACGTATGCGTGTGACTATGAAGAAAGCATGCAGAGGTCTGTCACCAGTGCATGAGGGCGCAAGGAGTGGAGTGTGACAACTGGAAAAGTTGTTTTAGAGTCGCTAAAGGTCGTAGAGTCATTCTATGTGGTGGTTTGTGGGAAACTTTTGCTTGAGATTAGCATATCTGAGAGTGACATGGGGATCTTGGCGGCTATGGATGATGCAGGCTTGGTGCAACTAGTGATATGTTTATGGAGAAGATGTGACACAACTAGATGGGTTCTTGGCGATGATCTGGTGTAGCGACATTGAGGGAGGCTTTGGTAGCGACGGTGAGTCTCCGGAGTTGATGGTGTGGATTGAATTTGAACTGTGTTATGGCAGAACAGTTTGGTACGTAGATCTATGATTTATTCTTCTTCCGAGTCAGCAAACAAGGGTATTGTGGCTATGTATCACAACCTTAGCAAAAATAAATTTGGTTTGATATCATGTTAATGTTATTAAGTGATTGAAGAGAGAAAAGAGAAAATAAAAAACATAAGCAAAAGGTTTAAAGTGGTTCAGCCTAACGGCATACTTTCCTCGAAGGAAAGCCCTTGATAGCTACATCTTTAGCATATTCCTACATTACAATTGACCCAATGTAAGGTTTATATACTAGAAAACCCTAGGCTAACCATAGATAACCCTTTACTTGTTCTATATGGGCTGACAATAAGTTTGGGCGTCTTGGACCATAATGTCTAACAATGCAAAATTTGGGTACAATATGTGGCATGCACATTATGATATTCTAAATCGATCAATTGACAATGGATGACGTACTTACTGAAAATTCAGTAAAAGTATAACAAATAGAAATAGCTCATCAGTAATAATTCTCTCATGAAGCAGGAAGATGAGCCAACCAGGGAAGCAGTTTTTCATGGACTAAGTCAGGCCTGTCATCATGGGGACAATGTCCTACCCCTTCTAAGACAAAGAGGCTTACATTTGGTAATTGAGAAGGAAGTGAAGAGAAGTATTTACCAACAGGTCCATCAAGAGGAGTAAATGTGTCTTGATCTCCCCATAAAAGTAGCACAGGTAGGGAAATTCTGGGCATCAATTGCACCGGGCTTGGCCCTGGCGGACCAGTCACAATAGAAACAAAAGCATCTAGTGCCCCGGCATCATATGTTGGTTCCATAATGATCTGCAATTTTCAAGTCACAACATGAAGTCTGAGCAGATACTAATTTTCTGAGGGAACAGAAAATGCATCAAGAGGAGAATAGTAATACCTCTACTAGTTCTTCATCCACAGATTCCTTATTTCCATAAACAGACAATAAAATGTTCCTCAAGTTATCTCTGCATGAAGGACATAACATTTTTGGATTCATTCCTCTTAGATTTCCAAATATCGTGACTGAAACTAAATATGTACCTCTTTCTAACACGCTCAAAGATTGCTGAAGCAATTCCCCGTTGGCTCAACAAAAAATCAAACAACCAAAGCAAAGGTAATAATAGCTTGATTCTCCAATCATCAACAATTGCCTTATTGTTCATACCACCAGCACAATTTATTAGTACAAGCCCTCGAACTAGGCTTCTACTAGATTCTGGTTGGAAAAGATAAAACATAAACAAGGTGAACCACAGATATATAAAGGCAAAACAGGAATAATCGTTCTCTTTGCATAAAAGGGCCAAAAGGCAGGTTCTTTCTTCAGCCACCAAAGAATGGCTTACCTGAGGCAGCAATTACGCAGGCAAGACTTCCAACAGAGTTGCCTATCAGCACAGTTGGCTTCTGAACAATTTCATCCAAGAAGTCCAATATCAACTGTTTTCAGTGAGTTGGACGTTAAGACGTTAAGTTGCAATGCTGAAGGATTGATGACATGTATAGGATAAATTCCAAGTTCAAGCTTCATGGTAAGCATACCTGAGCCCATGTTTCCATGTTATATGAAAAGCCTGCTGGTTTATCAGAAGCACCAAAGCCAAGAAGGTCAATGGCATATACTGTGAAATTCTGTTCTAGTGTCCTAATATTCCTGCAGGAACATCAAAGTAGTGAAAAATATTATGTCAAGGTACTTTACATGTTTACAGGATCGATCCACACAGTGGGTCAGAACTTTTTAATAGCAACACAAAAACAGTCTGTCAGCCTCTCCATCATCTAATGAGCATCAGATGACTAGTTTGTCCTTCAAAAGGATTGCAGGACATGTTAAGCTTATCGGCTAAATGAATAAAAATATTCTTGTAATTTGACATGTTAGATTGCATATACATGTAAAAGGGTTGGTGAAAGTCTTATCTGAGAGCCACTAGAAATGGAAGAGGAGCATCATGCACTTAATAAAAGGGGATTTCAGAATGTTGCGCATTTTAGTCTGTCAATATTATCTGCAGAGTTTGACCAATAAGAACCAGAATTTTGTTCCTAGAAAATTTCATGAGTAGGACATCAAAATTTGCAACTCAAGCAAAGAGTTGCTCAGAAACTAATGCTAATTAAGAGGTAAGTTAGATCATTTACCAGGAAAAAAAAAAAAAAAATGGTAGATCATTACTTAATAAGGAAAACAGATTTCATGAAATTGGTTTGAGTAGCATAAGAATAAAACGGAATAATACCTTATATATCTTATACTAATCACAGTCGATATACCATGTAACTCAAGGAGGGTTCAGATTCAGTAAACTAGTTTTGATTATACAAATGATCATATAATTTAATTGTAATGGTCTCATAAGATTAAACAAGATAACTTCATGTCACCAATGAAAAGCAGATTGGTTCCAGTGTCATGAACTTTTACTTCAAGAATTACTACTTTTGGAGGACAGTAGGAGGATCAAAGATGGAGCTCTTTAAAACATTTACATTTCGCTGTGTAATTGTTAAAGGGTGAAGGATCAGACTCCAAAGCTTAAGCTAGAGTTGAGAGATTCAGACAATACATAACAAAACCAGAACCTGAACGAACTCAAGTCAAATAGGCCTGATTGTTCCTACCAAAATAGAGACAGGGACCTCGCACTAATTTGAGCCCAAAAACAAACAACTTGGCTTTGATACCAAGATCTATAAAGGTTAAATATTGTTTCTGTCTCTAAAGTTTGTATTAATTTCGATTTTTGTCTTGAAATTAAAAAAAAAAAAAAAAGTTGTTTTTCATTCTTAAACTTTTTAAACAACTTTTTTCAATAGTTTTGGGGTAAAAATAGGGACAAAAAAGAAATTTTTACAATAGCTTAGGTAAGAAAAAAAAAATTTTTTAAAGTTTAAGGATAGAAAGTGTATTACTTTCAATAATTAAGGATGGAAAACGCGGAAAACGAAATTTATGCTTTAGGGGTGAAACAATGTTTTACTTATAAAAAAACAAGTCTTCCCATCTATTTTTGGTAGGATTCTGATAGTTATGCATTAAACTGCAAGTATAGAGGTTGTAAATTTTGGACGGTTGGACCCAACCCCCAAATCAAGCCAAAAGGCAGGACCCTTTTAGTTATATAATATATTAGGGGTTTTTTTCTTTTCTTTTCAAATTTTTCATTATGTGGTAGGCTTCTATTCTACCCCTTTTGATGGGATTGTAATTTGTTGGTTAGCTTAGCACAAAATTAGCTAGCATGCTCACTATTTATTGTTGGATCTTTCTCATTCATTTGAACATAATTTATCTAATTTCCAAAAAATAAAATAAAAAACGAAATAGTACTTGTTCTTTTTTATGTTTTAATTTTTTAATTAAACACTATCAAAGCTTTTCTTATTGTGAGTCACGATAAAATTATTCAATAGTGGAGGATATATTTTTTTTTGGGTAAATTACATTAACACCTATAAGTTTATTGTGAAATTATATTTGGCATACCCAATTTAAAAAAAAAAAAAAAAAAAAAAAACTCAGCTCCTAAATTGATCAAAATAATTGACACTCTGCTCTAAAATAATTCACGTTTTCACTCCAAAATAATTCACACTCAAGTTTATTTTTGGAGCTAAGTGTGAATTATTTTTAGAATTTTAAAGTGGAATATCATTCGTTGAAAATGAGATATGATGAATTTAGTTTTACCAAATATTGGATTTCAGCGTAATTTACTTTTTTTTTTTTTTCTTTCTTTTTTTTTTTTCTCACTTTTTTTGGTTGCTGTATGAGAGCATGTGTGGCTAAAAAGTGGACTGCATGATAGAGATATGGATAAGAGGGTGAATGGCAAATAACAGTAGTTTCTAATAGTGACCACTGACCACAAAGAAATATGACCCAAAATAATAGTATCTAAGAATGCTAACTTGAAGTCAACTAACCTGCGCCAGTGTGGAATGGAAGCACCGAAGCCATGAACAAGAAGAACAGGAGGATTAGAATTTGAAGATGATGAAGAATGAGAAACAAAGTAATTGATGGAATACTGGCCCTTCCATTGCCACTTATTGCAGCTCTCCCTTAACTCGCTCACCTCCGAAACGCTTCCTCCAGATGTGGAGGAAGTTGCTGTGGTTGTAGTAGTGCTGCTAGTACAGTTGGAGATGATGCTAATACTATTATGATAATATTTGTGACCAAGGAGGACCTTTCCTAAGCCACTCTTTTTTTGTGTTGTATGCTGAAATTGCAAACGCACTAGCCCAACTGAATGAGAAAGGGGAGCCGTTACTCCAACTCCCATTCTTTCTTTCTCTAATTCCCAATTCTCACTCCCACCAATACATGAGGTTCAATTTATATAAAAGAACAAATTTTCATTTCTTTTGGTTCTAGCTTTGGACTGTTATGCCCAGATTGTTTTAACAGATAATGATATTGAAAGCCCAGACTAAGGTTAGATGGGCTGTGGTCTGTGGATGGGTCATCCTTGGCCGCTCTTCTTAGATTTTTTTTTTGCCCAATAACGTGTTTCTTGAAATTATTTTGTCAAACAGCCCCATTTGAAACTTATATAAAAACATAGAACAGTTTTGTTTTTTTTTTTTAAATGGTCTCTTAAGAGACGATTGCCTGTATGACTTTGAATAATAATAAAAAAAAAAAATGATTTTAAAAGCCAAATTGGCCTATGTTTTGATATAAGTATAGAATGGTGATGTTTGGCAAAATAATTTCAAAAAATGCGTTATTGGACAGAAATCACTCTCTTCCTAATAAGCCATTTAGACAATATCCTAAGGCCTCTGGAAGAATGCCCCAACTATTAGGATGTATTATTTTTATCTCTTTTCATGTAGGAGTTTTAAATAAGTTCCTTAGCTATTTAGGTATTTGATTGTGTTTTCCTTATCTTTAGAATGAAAAATAATTATTTCTTATTAAAAACTCTACAATATTCTTTATTTAATCGACGTAATTACTTCTATCAAAAAGAAAATAATTATAATAATAGGAATTCTTAAGAGCCCCCTAAACTATTACTCCCCCAAAGATTTTTATTTTTTATTTTTTTTTACCTCTCTCTCTCTCTCTGGATTCTTCATTCCTTTGCAACAAACGGATCTTGGTATTTGACAAATGGATTAACGACTTGAGCTCCCAACGAACCAAATCGGCGAATTACAACTGTTTTGGCCAACATTTTGAGGGAAATAAATATGGGAAAGGCTAAATCCGACTAGGAGTGAACGGGTCTATAAACCGGCCAGTTACGGGTCGAGAGGTTCAAAGGTAAGTTTGTTTTTTTCTAGTTTTATGGGTTTTCAAAACTAGACTAGTGGTCAGTTCCTAGATAACTTGGTCAACCAGTTGGTCCGTTCCGGATTTTAAAACCTTGATAGCAAAAAATCAAGGCCTAGTTTTGTTCTATGGAGATTCTTGAACTCTTATGTGCAGAACCATCCTAAAAATCAAATTTTGGTTTTATAAAATAATTCAACTCTATTGTAGTCTTTTTTTTTTTAAATAATATATATATATATATATATATATATATTTTTAAGAACAAGTACATTAATTATAAAAAGGTGTTATCAATTTTAAAAAAAAAAAACATTTATGGAGTTATTAATTTTGAACAAAGAACAAGTATCTTAATTATGTTGCAACAAATTATAAAATACAGATCTAGTGATCTATTCTTATATAGTCACCAAACAGATAAATAGTGCACTAAACGTGCCTTAAATATTAGCACACAGATGAAAATAATTTTCAAAATAATTATCTCTTTTCATGGGTTGTGCATCCTGAATAGGTTGCAAGTTAGGTGACTCAACTAGAGAGAGAGAGGATAGAAAGGGAGAGAATGGGCCTTTAAGGGACCAAGTTGAGAGTGCGAATTGATTGACTCAACCATGCTAACAACTAACATGACACTAACCCGATTGCAATGTGGGTTTCAGGGGCTCCATTGAGAAAGCAGATGTGAGTTTTCAAGTAAGCTTCAAACAAATTAGAACTTTCTTTCTAAATTTATGATTCCAGGATTCAGTTCATCAAGCAACCCACTTGGTGTAGCAACCTTAGTGAACTTGTTGGCTCTGTTCTATCTTTAAATAGTAGTTATTCAGTACTCTCAGAGTATAATAAATGCGTACTTCCTCCTCTCATATGAATTGTAGGTCTTACTAATAATTTCATGTTGGCTTTCATCATTCATGAAAGAGGAAAAATATGCACATTTATTGTGTTCTAGGAAAACTGAATAATTTTTCATTTTTAAAACCTTTGTTTTTTTATTGGGAATTTCAATTTTGGGCATGTCAATTCTGCATGGCGTGCTTTTTTGGTGTTGCAATGCATGCAGATGGATAGATCCAGCAAATATCTATGCAATTTTGAGGTATATATGATAATTTTAGTTTTTCAAAGAACATAACTCAGCTACTCATCAATCATCATGATGGCTTACAGCCTACAGGTAAATAAACTAATGTCAGAACTGTCTTGGCACTCTAAATTTGATAAGCAACACTCTCTTTGCCTTCATTAACAATTTGCTTACACGACCCTCAACAATCTAAGGCTTCTCATTTACCAAAAAAAATCCATCGACCATGACGCCTCCGTCCTCATATTTTCCGGTCATTGATTCTTCTACATCAGAGTTGTGGCAATAAGGATGGGGAGTCAAATTTTGTTAAGGATTTAGATGGATTTTATTCTGGGGGGTTTGAAACTCTGGATAAATTTGGCACTGGAGAGCCCAATTGTTGGGGTGCATGTGGACACCAAAGTCCAACCCACATAGAATTGTGGCTCATTAATGAGCCTTACTTATCATGCCCCGAACCCACTAGGGTCTAAAGCATGAGAAACCAAACCATCAAGAGAAACCATATGAGATATTTCTTTTTGTTTCATCATATATATGCACAATATTTTCATATTATAAAAATATCAATATAATCTTCACAATGTAAGTCAAAACAATAAACAAAAACATTTACAATAATACAATCACCGTATACCTCCAATAAACGTAACTATTGTCTCCATATTATTATTATTGTAGATGATTTTTTAGATCTCTGACTTACATTGTGGAGATTATATTGATATATTTATAAAATATTGTGCATATGAAGAATCAAAAGGAAAAATCTCATATAGTTTCTCTTGATGGTTTGGTTTCTCATGCTTTGGACCCTAGTGGGTTTGGGGCGTGACATTAGTGATTGAGTTTGTGCACGTCACGGAGAATGGAATTCTAAAGCCACTAGAATTAGTAGACTTGGCATAGGCCGCAATATTCTCATATATAAGCCAGTGAGTGTGCCGCCTGGGGAAGGAGAGAGAAAGAGAAGTAGCACTACGTAAGAATGCAACTGCAAGGGCTTTTTCCCAAGGTTCCTCCCCTATGGGAAGAGGAAAAACATCATAGAATTGAGCGTGAAACCAAGAGAGAAAAGTTTGAGCTAAGGTTTATGGAAAGTGCACAAATTAAGAAGAATTTATAACGCTTGGATTAATATAGAGAAGTATAAAGCAAAGGTCCTACGTGTGCTTGAGAGCAAAGAAAAGCAAGATTTTCTTTTTTTAGCCATGAGACATACACAATGGGAGAATATTTGGGTTTTCTCCAGGGAAGATCACCAGTGAATGTGTATTAATCCCTAAGAGATAATATATTATTGTGTTTGGTGTGGATCTCAAGTTAGGCAAAAACTTGAGAAGAACTATTGTAATCGATTTTATAATAGTTGAATTTTTTGGAGTTTGTCCTATGGTTTTTCCCTTCAAGGAGAAAGAGTTGTCCACATAAATTTTTATGTTCTTGTGTGTTTGATAACTTAGCATGGTGATAATAATCTTTGGTGATTGATTAAAATTATTTGTAGAATTTCTTAATTCACATAAGATTAGATTATGACCCCCAACAAGTGGTATCAAAGCTTTCGTTGTTCCAACACAACTTGCAAGGCCTCCATCCTTTCATTTTCTTCTTTTGATTACTCTCTCTCTCTCTCTTAACTTAAAGATAGTTTAGAAGTAGTTCTTCGTTAAGTCTATCATTAGCATTATTTATAGTCTTTTAAATGAACTGAAACATCCTAATCATATATTTATTTCAAATAAATCCTAACTATAAAATGGAGTCTATCTATTTCAAAGTAAAATAGAGAAGATCCTTATTCTAGAACAAAGAGGCCTAGAGTGAAAATTTATACTTTGGAGAGAGAGAGAGGTGAGGAAGCTTGAAAGCCATAGCAAATACAAAGAGAGAGGGGGTTTAGTTATTGTGCCAAATACCAAAAGAAGGGTGTAGACATCCCATTTTGTATCTACCAAAATCCGGAATCTCCAGTCCCAATGACGATACTACCTCAGTCTATCAAGAGCAACTTCGTGAAGTGAGCACGAGAGGAAACCTTAAACAAGCTCAAACTCAAATGAAAGCCTAAGATCCCAAATTGGACCAAATGAGCATATGCCTCCCTCTTAGAGGCGTACGCCTACATTACACGCTCAATAAAGTCTGCACGTCTCAAAAAGGCATACACCACTCCTAAGTAGGTGTATGCCACTTAATAAATCATGAAATATGACTTATTAAGCCCATTTTCTAAGGTTTTTAATAGAATTATTTTGCATTTTATTTTTTGTTGCATGCAAATCATTGCATTTATTTTATTTCATTGTGTTGTATAAAAATAATTTATTTGTATGCATTATTTTAATTTTATAAAGTCTAAATTTTATGTTATGTTTTAGGTGCAAATTAATGTTTGAAAATAAAAAGGTCAAAAAAAAGAAAAAAGCTCATAAGCCTAAAAGACCCACATGGCCACTAAAGCTTACACGCTCATACTATCTATTGTACTGACATCACACAGGATTAAGGCTTCAAGGAGTTTAAATGAACTTAGGCGTGGGAGCTTGCTTGGCCGTGGATTGCATGTTACCTTTTCAAGCCGCATTGCACAGGATTAGAGCTCCAAAGAGCCATAAATGAAGTTGGCGTGTCTTAGGCCTCTTGGCTAGTGTATGTTGTGGATTGCATGCTTTTCCTTCCTGTTGCGCCACACATGATCGTGGCTCCATTGGAGCCCTAAATGAAAGAGGTGTAAAGCTTTTCTTCCCGAGCTGGTATCTCCTATGATAGTTATATATGACCTCCCCCTCATAGCAGGTAGGTCCCACATGCGTGTAGGACCCACCTGCTGTGAGGGGGAGGTCATATATGACCGTCATAGGAGATCATTTTTCCTTCTTCACAGAGTGCCGCCTGGGAGCAAAGAAAGACATATGAGAGTTTTTCCTTTTCTTTTTTTTTGTCTAGGTTTTTCTGTCTAGCATTTATTTCTCTAGTTTTCTTTTTCTAATTTCTTGGCCGTGATTGGCTAAACTTTTAGCTTGGGCTAAGGGGGAATCAAAATTTGTAAAGTAAACTAATTTCTTTTAAATCCATTTTAAGTTTCAATGTTTAAGATTTATTATTTGATTGTTCTTATCTTCTTATTATATCTTTTATTTGTGGTTCTATGATTTGAATCTTTTCATGAGTTCAATCATGTTTTTCTCATAGTTAAGTAAATATTTTAGTTTCATTAAATCTAAGAACTCTTAATTTCATTGGATATTACTTTTACTACATTGTTGCTAGATTAATTCGTACAATGTCGATTTTAGATTTTTCCAATGTAGTTATTTATTATGTGTTTAAATTAATGAACAATCAAATAGCATTTCTAACTTAGGTTTTATTAAAAATGGTTTTTATTGCAAATGTTCCAATTGAGGGTTTGGGATGTGAAACCCCCAATTGTGTAATTCTATGGATTTAAATTGAATTTATTTATCTTATTAAATTTGAGGAACCCAAAGCACTAGCAATTTTTAGATTGAAGTTTCTTTATATTTAAATTGTGAGTTTTCAAAACAACCAAAACGTTTTCTTGATTTAATTTCTAGTGTTACTTGTTTATTTTAAAACCTCTCTCTCCGTGGTACAACAACCTACCTTACCATATATACTACCATCTTATACATCCACACACATATTCATACATATTAAATTTGATTCGACTCCATTAAAGAAAGACATTTTGGGGGCCGATCACCACTACCCAACAAGTGTACGCAACTTTGAGACAGACACCTAAAATCACTCAATTTTTCATACCAGTCTCAATTGACAATATTAGAGAGGTAGCAATGGTCAGTTAGGGTTTCATAATTTCTGCCAACCAACCCCTTCACTCCATTTCCTATATTAAACACCCCATTTCACCATTTCAAGACATACAAAAATCCCCCCCCCCACCCCAAAAAAAAAAAAAAACCTAGGCAAATAACTAGAGAAAGAGTGATCAGAGGTCTTTTAAGGACTAGGCTATTTTCTTAGGTTCTCTAACTAAGAAAACAAGTCTCCTTCTCAAGAAGCTAATACCCATCACTCCTTTTGTTTTCAAATCATCTTCTTCTCTCATCACAATCAAAGTTGTGATAAGTAATAACCGAGAGACCGGTTAAGAAAATAATTGCTACTTAGGTTTTTTAGGTGAGAAATTGATCTTTTCCATGATCCATTTTCTCCACCTTAGCCCTCCAATCCTTCCTCATTTATTGTGTTATGCCTTGTTTAATTCATTGTACCAAGAAATAATGGTTTAAATTGATTATTTACACCTTTTACTTTAAATATACATTTTCCTGCACTATTTCTCTCTCTGTTTCATTATTTTGGCAAGAAAGGCATATGCCTCTATGGCTCTACCTAATAGGCGTACGCCTATGAGTCCAGAAACAATTTTATTTTCTTTTCTTTATTATGTTTCTCGTTTCCTTTCATTTACTTGGACTTCTATGAAACTTGTAATGAGTTCAAACTCTCAAACTCTAGAAACCTTAGGATTTCATAAGAAGTTGATGTACTAAACTCGATTATCAAGTTAAGTAGTCTCATTTATTGTTTATTATTCATTTTACATTCATAAGGTCCAATGTTGAGTCCTTAATTCAATCATTCATCCAAAGCCCTTGGGTTTTGTGCAAGGATGATAAAATGGACTTTAAGACCACAAAAATTGTCCATGCATGTTTCCTTATAGCACATTCATAAGATCCAATGATAAGTCCTCTATTCAAACATTCATCTGAAAGCCTTGGGTTTCATGCAAGGGTAATAGAAGGGATTTTAGGATCATATGAGTTGTCCATGCATCTATTTCACTTTCCATACTAATCCAATGATAAGTCTTGATCACTCAAACATACAAAACCCTTGGGTTTTGTGCAGGATGAAGTGACTATAGGATTAAAACACATCTTGTTTCCTTAAATCCAATGATGAACCTCATTTCTCCAAAAACTCAAAGTCTCCAAACCCCGCCAAGGGGATAAATGATAAAGGTTCTAGGGTTGCGACCATCATTACCTTATGTGAATATTTACGTGTTTTCACTTGTATATTCTGTTGCATATTATTCCATACTGTCTCTCCATATTTGATTGTTAATCGCTTTGATATTACTGTGTGCATGGTTAAGGATTTGTCTAACAAAATTCATTGTCAAATTAATCCGAGTAATACAAATGAAGGCCAACCGAAAGGTTGTGCGATTTGGGTGCCTAACACCTTCCCAAAATCGTACTTTAGCTTTGGACTCAAACTCCAAGGCTAGTACCTTTGTGCATGGATTTAATGTAGGTTCTTGGACCTAAACTAGATGGCGACTCATTTTTCTCCGCCCTAGTCCCCTAGGTTAGTGGCATATTCTCGAGCTCATGTGTAGGATGGACTCATACTAAGTAAAGATGATCCCCTCTTCATGGTGGTGTCATACAATTTCGAAAGTATGAGCTGGGTCTCAAAAGCCTTGAGGGTCATGGGTGCTCACAAAGTGCCTTTCTTGACTTTGAGCCAATGTAATGGCAAGTTAGTATTGGTTTCCAGGGTACCAACCCCCTCAAAAAAAGAAAAAAAAAAAAAAAAAAAAAGGATGTCTAATGATACAAAAAATTTCACATTTTTTTACAACTTGTCACTTTAATAATTTACCAAAAGAATTGTATCCGTAACATTACTCATTTTTAAAAATGATTTATTTAAAGTTATCCTTTATGACTAGGGGTGTGCAACTATCCGTGAAACCCGACCCACCTGACAAATCCGGCCGACCCGATCACCCGATCGCCCGCCCGCGAACTCTTATTCGGATGGATACGGATTTCATTTTTATATTTTTTCGAGTTTCGGGCGAGTAATGGATTACCCTTTTTTCGTCGGGTATCCACTCGATTCGCCCGACACTTATATTAAAATTAAATCAACCCCACCTCATCTCAATTTTCTCTCTCTCTCTCTCACATATTTTCTGCCACCTCCCTCACACCTAGCCACCTTCACTCCCACGCCTCCATCACGGCGCCACTTCCTCACGGCATCATGGGCTCACCGGCTCACCAGCTCACCCTATCTTTCTCCCTCCTTCACTCTCAGCTTTCTCCCTCTCTTTCATCATCACAAAGCTACAGTGGTGCAGCCTCTCTCTCGGCGTTCGCTTGGGGAAGAACTCGCCGTCACGGGGTGGTCTAGATCAGGTGAGACCTTACCGGATCTAGTGAGATCTAGCCAGATCTAGCAATCTCACTGGATCTGGTGAGATCTCGTCAGATCTAGCGAGATCCTCACCGGATTTTGGTTAGATCTCGTCGTTTTTTGCCATGGCACCACCATCTCCTCCAATCCACTAAATCTCTTTCCTTTCTCACTGTCCAAGATTGGTGTTATTTGTTGCGTGTTGATGATTTGTTGCATTTGTTTGTTGATGATTTGTTGCGTTTGTGTGTTGGGTGATTTTCTGTGGTTGTGTTGGACCGTTGGTGATCTGATATTATGTAAAAAAGAAAACCCGACCAACCCGATCATTGACCCGCCTGATCCGACCAATTTAATGGATGGTCAAAGGATTCTATTTTTGAAAACTCGACTCAGTCGGTTAGGATAAGAAATTACCCCAAAACCTGACCCGCTCGACCCGAGCCCACCCCTACTTATGACTTAGACCTCAAAATGCCTAAGCCTTTGGCGTGGGTATGGAAGCATGGGAATAGGAGTAAAAACATGTTCGGAAGATGATATATACTAGACCGTGTCTTTCTCCTTGGGCGCATGTCTCAACAACACAAAACAAGGCTTACGTGAGAGTACAACTAACCTAAGCGGGAAGAGCATAGGTGCATTGATCTACGACCACCCTTACCTGTCCATTCAAGGCTTATTTCCTTTTAGAGCATCTCCAGCAGCATATGTAAAATTATCTCCACATGTGGAGAGCAAATCCATTTCCATATTCACTTTTTCAAAACACCCTCCAACAATCTCTGTATTTCTTTTCTACTTTTATTAAAATAATAATTTTTACTCTTTTTTTATTATTACGTTTCTCTCCCTCCTATACTTTCTGGAGAAACCGACCAGCACGAGTTCGAGCGTGGCCCATCATCGTTGCCGACAAAACCAGATCAGCAAAACCAGACCGGCACGGCTCCACCACCCCAGGCTGAGATTGATGGCGCAAAAACCCAAGCCGAGACCGATATCGTCGAGCATAGCCACCCTAGGCTAAGATCAGCGCAAACCCAAGCCCAAGCCGAGACCCACGCTGCAGCTCCTCCAGGCCGAGACCCACGCCGAGCCCCTCCAGGCCGAGACCCACGCTGTTGCCCCTCCACTGCGAGACTAGATCGACCCACCGACCCACCGGTTGGGTTTGATGAAAACAGGAGCACAGAGAAAAGGAAAAAAAAAGGGAAGAAAGAGAAAAAAATCGTGAAAATGAAAAAGAAAGGAAAAAGAAAAAAACTTAAATAGGTTGGGTCATAAATAATTTTTTAATGGCTGAAGAGTGTACAGTAGCTTTTCATTTGTGAAAAGCTACTGTAGCAATTTGGGAATTTGAAGAGCTACTGGAGTATCAATTCTTCATTTTGCTCTCCACATGTAGAGATAAAGAGTCCGAATGGAGGACTGCTAGAGATGCTCTTAGTAGTCAAAAAATAAGACCTTGTCAACTACTTAGGCCTCGAACTCGCCACAAATAGGGCATCAAGGGGCGATCTCTTCAAATGTTGAGTCCAGTTTAACCATTCTTATATAATATTTTTATACAGATTCTATCTATTGCTATAGGAACCCTATTTCTTTCCCTTTTGCGCGCTTTGATGACTAATGGAAGAATAATTGAAAAGCTAGGTGACTTGTTTAATTCGAGGAAATTATGGCTTCCTTGTAAGTGTTGACTGAAATAATTCACCATGATATTATTCAAATGATATTCCGTAAAGCATAACGTTAACAAATGTAAAAACAGGGAGCATATCTGCTGCAATTGAAAAACGTACAATGTCCTACAATGAGCCAATTATAATAAGCCATGTCAATATAAAATGCCAACTCAATAATTAAAATACAAAGTCAGTAATTTAAATTCCAACTCAATATGAAATTACCACTTTGCCTCTTCCTCGATAACCCCAACCTTAATCCCATCGCCGTCTCCACTGTATCCAACCTCTAGAGCTTGTTCTCCACAGGTTCACCACCACCTACTTTTTAACCCCCAAATACATTTCTCACTGACCCTCCCTCACAAAGAGAACTTCATGGAGTTAGAGAGAATATAAAGAAGGACAAGAAGGGCAAGGCTTTTAGGATTAGATGAATGGGAGAGAAACAATCGGTTTTTGAAGGAGAGAAAAAACCAGGGGCCATGCTTTGGCTTTCCAGTGGGCTGTTCCAAGTTCCAATAGTAGATTTATCTAGTCACACACACTCACACATACAAATATTGCCCCTCTTTTCATTTCTTTCATTTCAATGGCATCGATTCATCAATTCCCTTCACTGAGACTCTGCAGATTTTGTCACTATGGCTTTGAATGATGAATTCCTTCGCTAAGACTGCAGATTTGGTCACTCTGGCTTTGGATGCAGTGGCAACGGCGGTGGGATTAAGGTTGGGGTTATGGAGGGAGGGACAAAGCGGTAATTGTCTGCTGAGTTGGACTTTAGACTACTGACTTGATATTTTAATTATTGAGTTGGTAATTTTTTATTGACATGGCTGGCTGTTATTGGCTAATTGCAGGACATTGTAGGTTCATCAATTGCAGCGGATATGCTCCCGTAAAAACAAGACCTAACTCCCTAATTTTATGGCAATTTACTTATCACTAGAATTAAACATAAGGATTAAATTGAAAAAAAAAAAAAAATGAAAATTAATTATCCTTGTCGAGGGTCTGTGCACCTCCGGGATTAGTCGAACTAAATGTTTCGAACACCCGATGCCAATAAAAAAATTAAATTAAAATGATTAAAATGTATAATAATAATAATAATAATAATGTTATAGGACTGATTCGAAAATAAATCAAAGTTTAAGTATATAATTTGTAATTTAGCCTTTATTTTTTTTCAAGATCTTTAAAAATGTATCCAAAATCAAAGGAATTTAATTAATTTATTTATTTTTTCCGGACACAATGAGCACACGGACACGCATGCAAAATTGCTTCAACTCGTCTGGCACGGACACGCGGCGGAGAATGTCAAACTCCAATGATCGCTTTGTTGCAAAGTGAAAAGGCCTCATGTCAAGAATAATTTAAATAAAAAATAAATAAAATTGTGAAAACGAGTTAACGTACATGATTGGTCAGAAATTTGATAACTCAAAACTTTTAGAGCAAGATGGCATCCTTTGTGTGGAGCAGATGTGATGTTCATTAACAAAGAACAAGAAAAATATGCAAGTAGATTGTAAGAACAGGATTCCTTTCTTAATTTACGCTACATCTTTTGCTTACCTAAGAGCATCTTTAAATGGGGAAAGAATCCTGCTTTACATAAAGAAAATAAAATTAAAGAGCAGCAAAGCAAAGCAACAGATGAAAACGAAGTATATATTCACTAGATAGCTAGGTGAATGACCTTTGATCATAAAAGGAATGAAAGCTATATATATAAAATACTAAAGACCAAAACTACAATACTAATAAGGAACTAAATCTGTAGATCTCCAAGGCAAAGAAATCATGAGCAGCGGCGCCAACAATTTCAGACCTACTCCAGGGAATCGGTTGATTGGAAGGGACTATGGTGCCTATAATTCTAACCTTAACGAACCGAACCGTGTGCACCCCATGTTGCTTAGGACCCGTTCCATACAAGTTAGTGTTAGTATAATGTTAATTCAATATCCCAAATAAAAAGAACCATGTAAATGCATAGTCTTACAAGCATAATCTCAATAATATGATTGAAATTAGAATTTTTTTGTTTTGCATGCTAACATTTTTATTTTATTTTATTCTGAGAAAATAAGATGAGTTCAGAATAACATCATTTGCTTTGATGTATGTTACCAGGAAGTCAGAACAGGCATGCTGCTAGATCGACTGCAATCATTTGAGGATAGAAGTATAACAGGCCCCTTTGGCTCAGCAAGGTAATCATAATACACAATCTGTTAGAAGGGCATATCTTTAACCCAATTATAAAATTTTGGATGAACAAGATTCATTAAAAGTTGCTTCCTATATTAATTGAGTGCATATGTATTGAAACATAAAATTTGCTTGATATATTTGCTGTGGAAAACAAATTTTGCTGGTTTCCAATGCAGAGAGAAATAGTATTGGCTGTTTGGAACTGCCTTAATTGTCAGGGAAACGTATCATCAATTGTATACCAGCAATAAGTAAACTAATATTTGCACTTTTACAAGACAATGCATCACCAGAATGTACAGACATTATTTTTTTCTCTCCAAGAAAGAAATAAAAGAAAGTAATTTGTCTGTGATTTTTATTCTACTTTTCAGAATAATGAACTTCCTGCAAAAACGTTTTCATAACCGGTCAGAAAACAATTCTGTACCTTTGTAGGTGACATAGTTTTAAGGCCTATGAGGTTTATGGTAGGCTTGCTTCAAACTGTAAATTAAGTAGCATTCATCCATAAGTCATGACCTTCTGAAAGGATTTTTTTTTTTTAAGTTATAATCTGCTTTGCCCGTGGGAAAAACCCATTGGTTATGTTGGACAAAAAATTAGAAGTATCCTTCTCTTTTCCACACAGTTTTTGTGATCTGGTTATTCATTGCTGCATATATATTGGATCTCAATGAAGGATTACATCCCAAATTTTTTGCTGCTATTCATGGTCAATGCTCTATTTCTTTGTAATGGCTTAACATTTGGAAATGGATATATGCTTCAACATTCCATGAAAGCAAAAGGGAATGACATAGTTCTCTTTGGATATTGAAACACACTGACCTCACTATAATTTTCGATTCAATACTCTGGGAGCAATACTCCAACCTCTCACAAAATAATGGACTTCCTTTAATTAAATTTATGGTGGGATTCACCTTTTTTTGTCAAAGAAGGGAATATTGCTCTTGGAATATTGAATAAATTTCCCTATAATTCTCACTTCTCACACTAATCTCACGCTGGGAGATTAAAAACAAATTCTGCCTAGCTTGCTTGAGAGGACCAAAAGTGAGCAACAGGTGAAATCTCGGGTTGGAATAAAAACAGAGCTGACTGCTGGCCCGCTTGAGCGCGAGTGAAATTCCTTCGAGCCAATTATCTGATTCTTCTGGGTTCACAAATTGATCAAGAAATCATATACATTATGGCTTATATCACATTTCCCTTTATGGTAATTGTCACTGTATGTTGGTTGTTTTCCCATCTTTCTGCCTTTTCTATCAACTGACCGTAGAAATTTTGCAGTTTTCTAGGACACAATCTCTCTCCAGTGCCCAGGCAAATCATGCAAGATTCCCCTCCACCATTCACAAGCCAACTGAACATGCAGGTCCCTAGACTGCAAGAGGACCCCAGACTAATTACCAAAGATGAGAAAAAGTTCAGGAAAGAAATCTATAGACATAATTCTAGTCTAAAGAGAGCGTGCTTGTATTATAGAGACCAGGCCACCAGAGATGCTTTGAATAAGATGGAAAAGGAGAGAGATGAAGATGGAAAGAGGTGTCCTATTTGCTTGGATGATTTTGAGTCAGGACAGGAGGTGATGTTAACCCCATGTAACCACATGTTCCATGAGGACTGCATCATGCCATGGGTGAAGAGTAATTCTCAGTGTCCTGTTTGTCGCTACGCATTTAGTGAGCAAACGAGAGAGCGTGCATCAAACTTAAACAACAATAATAACATTGCAACTAATCATCTCACTACAAGTGAGCTGATTTCGATAGCGAGGGCAATGCAGGAAGCTTTTCTCTGGGGCAATGGTGCCCGCTAAGGCTAAGATGTTAGTGACAAATATATTGATGTTTCTTTCTTTCTATTTATCACTATCTAGTTGGTGATTTTCTTTTTTGCTTTTATAGCCTAGGCTCAATACAATTTTCATTTTGGCAAGAGATGCTTCTTTTTGAGCCAAGGAATGTTTGGGCAAGAGAGCCTATAAACCAAGAACCTATATATATAGCAATCCACACGGTGATAGATATTGTGAGGTTATAACATATATCTTCCTTTCATGGTTCCCTATTCATTAACCCTTCAGCACCATGCATAATGGTCCTTGATGATCCATGATTCTATTCACAAATTATGAGCTGCACAGAAGTTGAACATGGTTGCAGCCAAGCAACTAGTTAACACATTTTGTGGAAAAATTGTATGATTTCACAATTAACGAAGCAATTCATAGAAACCAAGCAAATAACCCAGATATTTAAACAATATTATAAATTGAAAGTGGATCTCCGGAACCAAATTTAAGCAAAATACTGAAGACTAAAATTAGCCACAAAGTGATCAGCAATATTTCAACCAACTTTGGAGAGAAAGCCTAGTTATTTCTCTTACTTCTGCAATGGCTGAAATGATTTTCAATTTATAATTTTTGGGCTTTCCCATATATCTTAATACAGAGGATAAGTTCTATTAAAAAAAAATAAAAAAAAATACAGAGGATAAGTATCTGTTAGTACCCTATGATTTGGTCTATAAGACTCTAGACAAGGGAAACACTTAGGCTTTGCCATGAGACTTTTGTTGATTTTGATAAAATTTGTGTGTTTTGTGATAAATGTTGTGTCCGTATTGAAAAATGTGTGTTTATTGCTGTAAAAATAAAATGTGTGAATTCTGGTAGAATTTGTAATAAAGTTAACTTTACTATAAAACTACACACAGTTTACAACATCCTGATAGACATTTATCAAAACACACACAAATATTATAAATTTTGACACGTTTGGCGAGACGGTCCCGCAATGGGACCTAAGAATTTCCCCTCTAAACAATGAGTGTAAACAAGCCAGCTTCATCGGAATGGTAAAAGTTTATTTAATTTTATTTCAAACACGAACTAAGTTCGAATCCATTACTAAACTAAATTACATATTCAAGTTTAGTCTTGTACATTCAATTTTGTGCTATTGACTCTTAAATTATCCAACTTAATTCCGTTAGTTTTGACTAATAGAGATGCACACAACTACTCTATTATAAAAATAATAATTTTTAATTAATTTTACTGAAAATACTCTTTTAAAAATTAAGTACTATTGATTTGCGAAGAAAAATTTGTTGGCATACTATACTTGTGTAATTTTATTCTTTGTTTCTAATCGTTAAACTTTTGTATCAAGATTCAATTATAATTTCTTAGTGCCACTTGGGTATTCAGCCAAGTGGTAATCTCCCTCTTCAAAAAGCCTCACTCTTTTATGAGGGTGTGAGTTCAATCTTCGAGATCTTCAAAGTATACGTGTGTGTGTAAGTTTAGATTAAATTCATATCATATATATATATATATATATATATATATATATATATATATATATATATATAATATATATTAATTAAAAAAAAAAAAAAAAAAACTATAGTTTCTTAGCTAATAAAAAAATAAAATTGTAGTAGGATTCAAAATTTTATTCATTTAAATTTTCCTTTGTAATTTATTTTATTATAATAAAGTGGTCTCGTTAACCACGTGTGACCACTTTTGTTTAGTCACAACTAACGAAATTAAGCTAATTGAAGCTATAAGGGCTTTGTTTGCAATTGACCTAAACGCTAGGTGTTTTTTTTTTTTTTTTTTTTATGTGCAATTTGGCATTTTCTTGTCGAACAAGTTCAAACTTATTCACGAGTTATTATATTAATATACTTTTTTCACATATATATGCTAAATACTAGGATTAAACTCTTTTTTAACTCATTCAAAAATTTATGTTAATTAATAACTAAATTATAGATATCGTTGGAATTATATTGATTGAGTAAACTAAATGTAATAGTTTTCGTTTATAAACTTATAAAAATTATATTCACCAATCTTATATTGATAAAAATGACATATAATTTTAATGCAAAATGAATTTTTTATATTATCAATAAATTACAACTAATAATTTAAGATCTTATGAACTTATTTATAAACTTACATAATCTAATATCAAGTCTATATAAGTCTATTTTATACATATATACATATAAGCATAGAATATTGTATATATTTAAATCAAGCCTCATACTCATAAGCTTGTTCACAAATACATCATTATATTTGAGCTTAGCTTGTTTAACCGTCGAGCCTAAACTTAAACTAGAGCTCGACTTATTTGATTGCAAAATAAATGAATATAAATTAACTTCATTCTGAGTCGAGTCCGAATTCCTAATATACAACTTAGTTCATTTACAATCTTCTCTATTATTATTATTGTTATTAAGGATGAAAATCTTTTCTCTTCTTTTTCTTTTTTTGCAAAATTTTAAACTAGGAAGCACCTAAAATATTTGATTTTTTTTCCTTAGAAAAAGTGTTGTTTATCTTGGTAAAGATTATTAAGTTAAAAGGTTTTTTTTTTTTTGATAAGTAAGAAGAGTTTTTAAACCAGCCTCCCATATAAAGACTCTCAATACAATCAATATCTTTTTCTCTGTTTTTTTTTTTTTTTTTTTGGCTTACAAGAATATTACTATTACGCAAATTTTCAAAATTTATACATGCATGACAATTGAGAAATATAGATATCAATAGTATTGTAGTTTAATAAAAAAATAAAACCATTAATCCCTTATAACAGCAAGGCATCAATATGATATTTATGAGAAGAAGTCCTCTCAAAATATTTTTATCATTTATTGAAAGAAAAAATAAATAGTAAACATACAATTCTCCTCAAGTTGAGGATACAAAGTCTGGGAATGAGATCTCATGCAATAATAGTGATATGCAATTGATTTTAAGGATTGAGATTAAAAGTTGAAAGATTCACTTTTAATTTCAACCCTTGAATAAAATAAAATTAAACAGATTTTTTCACTTTTTCACTTTTGTCTTTTTACTTTTTCACCCTTGCATTTTTTGAAGTTTTAAACCGATCTCAATCCCAAAGTCCCAATGTAGTTAACATTTCATTAAAATAAAATAAAAATACAAAGTTTCTAATGATCATAATGGTAAATTGGTAATTATTATTGAAGTTCATCTATCACTTTCCTTCTTCAAATTATTTATTTAAACAAAATAAAAGACAAAAAAAAAAAAAAAAAAATTTACCTCTAACCTACTGTGTATATCAAGTAAATAGTCTATCCAAATATATATTTTAAAAATGAGTACTAGATTTTCTTCTCCAAGCAAAACTCCACACCCAAAAAGACAAAATAAAAGGTGTGCTGAGTTTACAAACAACGTTGAAAGGAAACGAGAGGAAAATCTGACCAAGCAAAAACAGGAAGCCAGCCATTACAGAAGCGCCACGTATACCGTCCCCAAACCACATCCACTTCCTCTGAAGCACACCTAAACACCTCGCAACTCTCTGCGCCAAAGCTTATTATTTAACACACACACATACTCCCTCCACTTACAATCGATCTGACTAAATTGAGGTACACCTTCTCCTTTCTTCTTCTTTTTTCTTATATGGGTATTTGAGAATATGTTTGTGTTGCAGTTCAATATGTGTTTGGTTGTGGTGTAACTTTTTTTACCCAATTTTGCAAATTTCAATGTGGAGCCAAATTTTCTTTAAAGATTGGATCAATTTTACTGGAGTTATTGTTCAATGTCATTTTGGTGATTAAATATTAGTGGGTAATTGAGAACGATTGCTATGGCCATCTTTATGTTTCAGTTCAGTATGTGTTTGTGTTTTTTCTCCTCTGACTCTGCATATTTCAAGTTGTATGGATTTGAGTTTATTAGTGGTTTAGAGAATGAATGAAATTACATAACTTAAATTAAATCGATGCATCTAAGGAAGATAATTAATGAAAAAAAGGGAGAAATCGAATGCTGATCCCTTGCTAAAGTTGATTTTTTTGAAGCTATGTACGGTGGCTGAGATTCTGTAGGTAGAAGTAGCATAGTGTAGAAGAAGTCTAGCATCTGAAGAAAATCTTATGAAAAAAAGGGGAAATTTTTTAACCCTGACCTGTTTCTTATGTGGTTCAAAGTTTTGTTTTCCTTCTGTGCTAAATATTGGTGATAAGAGAAAAGCAATGCTCACTCAAAAGAGATAAGACAAAAGCAGTGCCATCTAGGGTCGCCCATATTTTATTGACTTCTTTTGTTGCTGAAGTAATTCTGGGTTTCTTGCGTTTACTTTTTCAAGGGAAAAAAAAAAAAAAAAACCAATGGAGTCATTCATTTTAAGATATGTGTCCTTTCTTAAAGGTATTGAGCACCTGTTAGTTAATTGCCATAACTGCTCATGTTGCTTGAGATATTGACATAAGCTCTATTGTCCTTCATGGTTATATTCGAATTCAATGTTTGTTCTCATGCACATTTACTAGACTACTTAGTTGCAATCTAAGGTTATATCTTAATATTTTGTGTCTATATATTCCACTAATATATTAAACATATCTGTGCCTTTTTTTTCCTGGTTCCAGCAATGGCAGCATCATCTGCATGCCTTGTGGGGCATGGATTATCCACCCAAAGTGCAAAACCAAGTTTGAGCAAGGACTTATATGGGAGGCCGCTCTTACCTTCTTCGAGCCTTCCTTCATCTGTTAAGGCAGCGAAAGCAGTTTTTGCAAGGGCATCTTTGGACCAGAGGCACCATGAAGGAAGAAGAGACTTTCTAAAGTTGTTTCTTGGAAATGTTGGAGCTGGTGTGCCTGCTTTACTGGGAAGTGGGAATGCTAAGGCTGATGACCAAGGGGTTTCTTCCTCCAGGATGTCTTATTCTAGGTTTTTGGAATATTTGGACAAGGATAGGGTGAAAAAAGTAGATTTGTATGAGAATGGAACCATAGCTATTGTGGAAGCTGTTTCTCCTGAACTGGGTAACCGGGTGCAGCGAGTTCGTGTGCAACTTCCAGGACTCAGCCAAGAGCTCCTTCAGAAATTCAGGGAAAAGAACATTGACTTTGCAGCACATAATGCTCAAGAAGACTCAGGTTCGCTGTTGTTCAACTTGATTGGGAATTTGGCTTTCCCTTTAATCTTAATTGGGGGACTATTCCTACTCTCAAGGCGTTCATCTGGAGGCATGGGTGGTCCAGGTGGACCTGGGTTCCCCCTTTCTTTTGGTCAATCTAAAGCCAAGTTCCAAATGGAACCAAACACTGGTGTAACATTTGATGATGTTGCTGGAGTAGATGAAGCCAAGCAGGATTTCATGGAGGTGGTGGAGTTTCTGAAGAAGCCTGAAAGGTTCACTGCAGTTGGGGCTCGCATTCCGAAAGGGGTTCTTCTTATCGGTCCTCCTGGAACTGGGAAGACTCTGCTAGCCAAGGCAATTGCTGGTGAAGCTGGTGTTCCATTTTTCTCTATCTCAGGTTCAGAGTTTGTTGAGATGTTTGTCGGTGTTGGTGCCTCTCGTGTCCGTGATCTTTTCAAGAAGGCCAAGGAGAATGCTCCTTGCATTGTATTTGTTGATGAAATTGATGCTGTTGGACGGCAAAGAGGGACTGGAATTGGTGGAGGGAATGATGAAAGAGAACAGACCCTTAACCAGCTTTTGACAGAAATGGATGGTTTTGAAGGTAACACTGGTATCATTGTGGTTGCAGCAACTAACAGGGCAGACATTCTCGACTCTGCCTTACTGAGGCCTGGACGGTTTGACAGACAGGTATGGATATGTAAACAAATGCTTATTGCTTTTATTGATGGGGAGAATACTCAAATTTGTGCTGTATTGCAGGTAAGTGTCGATGTTCCAGATATACGGGGGAGAACAGAGATATTAAAGGTTCATGGTAGCAACAAAAAGTTTGATTCAGATGTTTCTCTTGAAGTTATAGCCATGAGAACACCTGGTTTTAGTGGAGCAGATCTTGCAAATCTCTTAAATGAGGCAGCTATATTAGCTGGTCGGCGTGGGAAGACAGCAATTTCATCTAAAGAGATCGATGATTCAATTGATAGGATTGTGGCTGGAATGGAAGGAACAGTAATGACAGATGGGAAAAGTAAAAGTCTGGTGGCATATCATGAAGTCGGGCATGCCATTTGTGGGTAAGTATGATAATAGCTTGTGCTTTTGTTTATTTTAGATATTTTCCTTATAATAAGTTTTAGGGATAAGTAAACTTTACCCACCTGTGGTTTGGGCCAATTATATGTTGCCTACCTGTGGTTTACAAACTAACACTTTACCCACTTGTGGGTCACTCCATTAGCTTCTGTAATCCACTTCATCGTCTTCACTGTTAAAAATACAATAAAACATTAAAAAGCAAAGATTTGAGAATCAAAATCTCCTGTACTCTCTTTTTCTTGAGACTTTTGTAAGAAAAACGTATTTGAAAACAAACAAAGAATGAAACAACATAGAGACTTCTCATGTAAGCTGACCGACAAGAAATTCCATAAAAATGATTTTACGTTAACGTTCTTCAAAAAAGTTAAGAAAAAAAATAAATCTAAAAGAAGACCACAAAGAAAATTCTGCAAATTTGAAACTTTAATAACATAACTAGTAGATCCTTCATCGGGGATTAAAGGTGACATAACCAAAATGCATCAACTACCAACCATTGGAAGAAAAATGCTAGGATGGATAATTAAATAGGTGACAATTTTTGGGGAAGAGGGTAGAGGTGTGGGTCTCGGCTGTGGGGGCTTTTGGCTGATGGGTATGGTGGCTGATTAAGGATATGGATTTCAGCCATGGGGTCTTTGGTTGATGGGTATGGTGGTTTTGTGTGGTGGACTCACCGATTTAACTTGCGAATCAGTGCTGGACTCACCGATTTAACTCGCTTTACTCTCTTTTCTCTTCGCCATACGACCCCGCCATCATCTCTGCCATCGCATCCAGCGGTTAGCAACCTCGATCAACGCAACTAACAGTTCACCCTCCAAAGCTCAAAAATCCTTAATCAGCCACACGCCATTGCCGTACAACCAAACTCACACACCAATGCCATGGCTGGCCCATCATAATTAATAAACCTCACCTACCCCATCCAACAACAGAGTCCAATGCCAACTTTAAGTGTTGCCGTAAGTACAGAATATGCGAGAGAGAGAGAAAGAGAGAAAGGAATAGAAGAGAGGAAGAAAGAGAGAGAGAGCTCTGGCTTCTGGTCTAATCTGGTGTGGAGTGAGAGCCTTGGTTGAGCTGTGAGAAAGAGACAGGAGAAAATATTTGAGTGTGTTCATGCCTTTATAACTTTTTATTTTTATTTTTTTGTTCTTACAAAATCTCAAGAAAAAGAAAGAGGAGATGACTTTGATTCTAAATGTTTGTTTTTTTATTTTATTTTATTTTATTGTGTTTTTAATGGTGAAGATGATGAGGAAGGTGACATAAGCTAACAGAGTGAACCATAGGTGGATAAAGTGTTAGTTTTCAAACCACGGATAGGCAATATCTAATTGGCCCAAACCACATGTAGGTAAAGTGTACTTATCCTTAAGTTTTAAAAGGCCATTTTCAACCGTAAAAGTACTTTTATGTACACAGTGTGCTTGTACTATATTTACCTGACATTACAAGCAATTAATCTGGTAAAGAAGTCTGCTATATTGAGAGTCATCATCATGAAAAATTCTGCTTTAAGTGCATCTATACTTCAATTTGTGCAATGGTTACCACAAAGACCACTACTTTACCAAAATTTTCTTTAGTTAAACAAAAGACCATCTGTTTCATTATCATAAGTCTGGCAATGCTAAAAAAAAATAATGTTTTGGTAGAAGCTTTTGTCAACTTTGAGTGCTAATGTGTAGTGCAGGTGGCCATGGAGTTAAGGGTACTGTTACTCTAAGATATACATTTATCAATCATGCTTCCTAGCCAGTGATAACTACTTGTCCCTTTTCACCATCGCTCTCATGTATTTTATTGTATGCTATCACTTTCCCCTGCCCTCATAACTATTGCTCTCTTCTCTACCTCTTCTGTCCATAGTCTCCCTGCACATGTTTGGATTGACCTTTCTTTTACCAGTTGTCATGATTTGATTGAGCTCAAAATGATTTTTGATATGTTTCTATGTTTTTCTTCTGTGCAGGACTTTGACTCCAGGGCATGATCCTGTTCAAAAAGTGACCCTAGTTCCACGTGGTCAGGCACGGGGTCTCACCTGGTTTATTCCTACTGATGACCCTACCCTTATCTCAAAGCAGCAGCTCTTTGCCACGAATTGTTGGTGGACTTGGTGGCAGAGCTGCAGAAGAAGTGATCTTCGGTGAGCCGGAGGTGACAACAGGTGCAGCTGGTGATTTGCAGCAGATTACTGGTTTGGCAAAACAGGTAATTAAACTTTTTCTTTATCTGCTCCAAGCAATGTATAATGTTAAATTTACCATCTCTTTTGTTTCTTTGGGGGGAGGGGAACTGTCAGTGTTTTATGGATTTGAGTATGAATTAAATCACAAATCTTTTGTTCTTTCTAAATTTCTTTAAAGCATTTGGATTACTTTGTTGTAAGTTGTAAATTGTAATTGGTTTTATGCTCAAAATTTCACAATTTTGCTTGGTTCTCAATTTAAGTTCATTTTTCCACTCCTATATGTAGGCATATCTATGGCATTCCTACTTTGCTTTTGTAACAAATAGCTCTTAAAGTACCCCTTCCTTTGTTTCCTCTGAAAAAGTTAATAGAGGGATTTCATTGATCTGTTTGCAGATGGTAACCACATTCGGAATGTCTGAAATTGGCCCATGGTCACTTATGGACTCATCAGCCCAGAGTGCTGATGTCTTCATGAGAATGATGGCAAGGAACTCAATGTCAGAGAAACTTGCTGAAGACATTGATGATGCCATCAAGAGGATATCAGACAGAGGATACGAAATTGCATTGCGCCACATAAAGAACAACCGCGAGGCCATTGACAAGATAGTGGAAGTCCTCCTTGAGAAAGAAACAATAAGTGGGGATGAATTCCGGGCAATTCTCTCGGAGTTTGTTGAAATCCCCGTTGAAAATCGGGTCCCTTCTGCATCACCCTCACCGGTCACCGTTTAAATAGCATAAATCATACTTCAACTGTCATTGACACTTGATCATACATCTTGAATTAGTTAAATGTATTATATCTGTAATCTTTGGTAAAGGTGAAAGAAAGTTCATTCTCTGTAGTCCTTTTTTTTTTTCTTTTGATAATCTCATTCTCTGTAGTCTTTGATTATACTCTTTTATATATCACAAATGATATTACTCTTATTGGCAAGCTTGATGAGACAACTTTAGGGGTATAAAACTTAAGAAGTTCTAATCATTCTTTTTCATTCGTTATGAGTTGTCTGAAGTTAACTAAAGACTTGTAATTTCTAGGGCCGCATGGTTGCATTACTTGGCATACAAGGCCTAATTGCATATGTTTTGCACCTTCATACTTGCACTTCAATGTAGTCTTCTCTATTTTAAAGGAAAAACTTGGGTTTCTCTTCCTGCTTCCCTGCACTATTCTTGTTGCTAGCCTCTGATTGTATGGTTTCCTGTATAGCTGTCGTCTGTTATCAATTTTCCAAGCAGTTTTCTGGGTTAGCCTTAGACTTAGTGCAATGTGGATGCGTACTTAGTTGTTCTTATTTCTTATTTGTAACCCCTAAGGAAAGTTTTACCTTTAAATGTTGAATTTGATCTTGGCAAATTCTGTAAACCTAACAAAAGTATTGCAGGTAAATAGCTAGACCAAACGTTTTGAGTGATTGAGGAAACATGGTAACCCTGACGTATGAATTAAAGGATCTAAAAAAAACGAAGTCTTTGAAGCATTTTTTTAAGGATGCTATATTCAATAGTGGAAAATTAATTGTAGAATCAAGTTCCTCAACAGACAACAGTGGCTTCTCTTCTTCAATTTCCCTTTCTTTTTCCTCTAATTCCTAGGCTCCTAGCAACCCCTAAGATTCCCCACCATCCTCTTTTCTCTGATTTAGAGTTCAAGTCCTCTGTCCCTCCTCCCTCACCTCCACCACTGAGAAGAGGAGGAGCAGCACTGCTTTCCAGCTCTTCAAGACCATGGCTAGGCTCGATGTTGGTCTCGGTAATGACGATAAAGACAACTATCTGGACCCTAATCTCAATAATTCGCTTCAGATTAATAGCTTCATCTTATTCAACTTTCAATTTACAGGTCTCTCTCTTGCTTTTTTGTGCTTGATTTGATTTTGATTAATGTTTAATTTTAGTTGGGTCTCCCTTAAAATGTTCAAAGAAATTCCTCAACCAAACTTTCCATCACCAAAATTCATCAAAGAGGGCTTGGAAATATAAGGAAATTTTTTTTAATAGATGCATATTCTCTGTTCCAATTGGCCTGCTATGCTTGATCTTTAAAAACTTTTTCTTTTTCTCTTCAAGTTTGGCATGGTTCATAAAGACTATAAACTTCTTTATTTACTTTGGCTTTCTACAATCTGTCATTTGGTAAATAATGGATGTTAAGATTAGAAAAGTTACCAGTGTTGTTGGCTTCGAAACCCTTGTTTATGATAAAAGCCCAATCCCTTTTTTTTCCTTCTTTTTAAAGGCTTCCCTGAGAAATTTTCTTCCTGAAGATGGACTGTCAATAATTCCAACAAGCTTATTAGCATAGGTTTTGGTTCTAGCAACAAACTACAATGAGACTCAGTTCATTGCATCTGCAAGAATAGCCTCCTTGATTGCTTATCTTTGGAGCATAGAGAATATGGAACCTTAGAAAACTTTCTTATCAGATCACTCCTTAGGCACATCAAGAGGTTCTGACTCTTCCACAACCTAAGAAGCCCTAGCTCTATAAAGAAAAGAAAACTTTATTATCATTTCACTCCTTAAGCACATCAAGAGTCTCTGCCTGCTTGGTGAGTATTAAGACAACCTCATCTGATAAACAACACAAGCCAGCTGTGATAAAGGAAGATAACTCATCAAATAGTTAGAGATTACTATTAAGTTATTATGTACATCCAAAAGTGTAGTTGTTCCAATATACCATCTTTTGTATATCTCATTTATATAAATACAACACTGCTCCTGTTGAATAAACAGTGAAGCAAAATTATCTCAGTAAATATATATTGTTCTTATATGGTATTAGAGCCTAAATAGACTTACGTCAAAACTCAAACCAAAACCATGTCTTCATCATCCACCACCACAAATTCTGGTTCTTCTTCCCGAACCCACCACTACCCTCTGCTTTCTTCCTCCACCCATCTTCAAATAAAGCTCACCAAAGACAACTACCTATCATGGAAAACTGCCATTACTCCCTACATCAATGGCAATAAAATTCTACACCACATTGATGGTACCTCTCTCCCTCCACCACAATATCTTCCCTCTTCCACCTCACCTCCAATTCTTGTCCCCAATCCAGACTATCTTTCTTGGTTTGAAATTGATCAACTTCTTCTTAGCATCCTTATTTCCACCATCTCAGACACTTTAATCTCCAGCATTGTTGGCCTCACTTCTTCCCGAACTGTTTGGACTACACTTAAGAAGACGTTTTCCTCTCAGTCTCGTGCACGTTTGATGCACACTCGCTATCAATTGGTTACTCTCAAAAAGGGCAATCTCTCTATCACTGATTTTTACCAAAAAGCCAAGCAATATTCAGATCTACTTGCTTCCATTGGCCAGCCCATTTCTGATAATGATCTCATTATCCACATTCTTGGTGGTCTTCCAACTGAATATGACTCTCTTGTCACTACAGTTAACACATGGCTTGCTGATTTCTCCATTGATGAACTTTATGGACACTTACTAAGCCACGAGCTCCGCCTTGAGCAACATGCCGTGACCCCTGATCTGGGCATCCCTGCTGCACACTTTGCTGCCAAACCGCCTGGAACTTCAACCCGTGGTCCCCAGCATCACGCAGCTTCCAACCGTGGCTCTCACCAGCGCTATCGTGGGCGTCACCCAGCCTCACGAGGTCGCTCCAATGGAGGCTCTTCCCATTCCGTGTCCAACGGAGTTCCCCATGGCTCTCGTCCCTTCTGCCAAATATGCCTCAAGCCTGGTCACACAGCCCCGTCCTGCTGGCATCGGTTTGAACAAAGCTATCAAGCTGCCAATAGCTCCTCTTCTCAGGCCTTACATTGCTGCCACTACACCAGTTACTGATCAAGTTTGGTATCCTGATACAGGTGCAACGAACCACATGACTGCTGACATGCAGAACTTAAATTTATCAGCTGAAGATTACATGGGCCACGATCAAGTGCGTGTTGGCAATGGTCAAGGTTTGTATATTCATCACATTGGTTCTTCCATTCTCTGTTCTTCTAATAAAGATTTCTTTCTCAACAATATCTTGCACGTGCCTTCCATTAGCCAAAACTTACTCTCTGTCCATCAATTTACCAAAGATAACAATGTTTTCTTTGAATTTCACCCGTCTTTTTTTTGTATCAAGGATCTATTCTCGAGAGCCACCCTTCTCAGAGGCAAGAGTAAGGACGGTCTTTATCCTCTTCAGTCCATTCATCAAATAAAACCTCGTGCTCTCATAGGTGAACACGTCTCTCTTGCACATTGGCATGCTAGACTCGATCATCCATCTCTGCGAATTGTTCGTCAAGTTTTATCCAACCATCACTTAGCTGTCTCTACAAATAAGTCTCCATCAATTTGCCATGCATGTCAACTTGGAAAAAGTCATCGTCTCCCTTTTTATTTGTCGCCTTCTAGGTCTCAGTTTCCATTAGATTTAATTTTCACTGATGTATGGGGTCCTTCCCCTCACCTCTCAAATAATGGCAATCGTTACTACGTTTGTTTTATTGATGATTATTCTAAATTTATTTGGTTATTTCCTTTTTGTGCCAAATCTGATGTCTTTAATATTTTCCTTAAGTTTCAAAAATTTGTTGAGCGTTATTTTGACAGAAAAATAAAATCCATTCAGTCCGATTGGGGTGGTGAGTACCGCAATTTAAATAAATTTTTTACCTCTCTAGGTATTTCTCATCGCATTTCATGTCCTCACACCCATCAGCAAAATGGCTCTGTGGAAAGGAAACATCGCCACATCGTCGAAACTGGCCTTACCCTCCTTGCTTCCTCCTCTGTTCCATTCTCTTATTGGGATGAAGCTTTCCTTACTGCTGCCTATCTCATAAATTGTCTCCCTTCCCCAATCACTCAACATAAATCTCTCATTGATATTCTTTACCACAAAAGTCCTGATTACAAATTTCTCAAAACCTTTGGTTGTGCATGCTGGCCTCATCTTCGCCCATACAACTCTCATAAATTAGACTTTCGATCCAAACGTTGTATTTTTCTTGGATACAGTCTAAATCACAAAGGCTATCGTTGTCTTGATCCCACCACAAATCGGATATATATTGCACGCAATGTTATCTTTGATGAGTCACTTTTTCCATTTGCCTCTCCTTCCATCACATCCACTACACTACACGGGTCAAACACTCCACATGGGTCAACTAATACGCAAGGGACAAACACTTCCAACCTTATCTCTATCCGACACATCCAAATATTATCTCCACCAACTCCTTCCAGCAGCATCCACATCCCACGTGATCCTCCAACTTTAACTCCTCATCCAGCCGAAAATACAGCTTTCCATCTGTCAGAAAATATGTCTCATCAGTCAGAAATTTCAGCTCCACTCCACCAGTCCGAACCTTCTGCAGTTCCTTCCCATCAGACCGAAAATCCTGCTGCTCTTTCCAATCAGTCCGAAAATTCAGCTGACCAGTCCACAAAATCAGCTGCACCCCATCAGTCCACAAAATCAGCTGCACTTTCCCATCAACCCGAAAATACCCCTCACACTTCCGCCTCTCTCTCTTCACTCAATCCTAACCCTCCATCCATTCAAACTAATGTGTCTTTGCAGGATCTTGACCATGCTACAACACTTTCTCAGCATCCCATGACAACACGCAACCGTGCCAACATCAGCAAACCAAAGCAAATGTTCCCAGGCTTAATTAAATATCCTCTACCAAAAGCTCTCTTGGCAGTACATGAAACTCCTCTCCATGAACCAAGTTGCTTCACTGAAGCATCAAAGCAACCCCAATGGCGCTCTACCATGAACACGGAATTTACAGCACTCCTAAATAATGGTACGTGGTCTCTAGTGCCATCCAAACCCCATGTCAATCTTGTGGGCTGCAAATGGGTTTTCCGTATCAAAAGACATGCTGATGGCTCCATTGATAGGTACAAAGCGCGCCTCGTTGCCAAAAGTTTTCATCAACAACCCGGCATTGATTACAGTGAAACATTCAGTCCCGTCATCAAGCCCATTACCATCCGTACGGTACTATCACTTGCTGTTGCCTCTCACTGGGATATCCGTCAACTGGACATCACAAATGCCTTCTTACATGGAGTTCTTTCGGAAGACGTATACATGACTCAACCCCCTGGCTTTGTCCATCCTTCCTTTCCCAATCACATATGCAGACTCCATAAAGCCATCTATGGCCTCAAACAAGCACCAAGGGCATGGTTCTCTCGCCTAAGCCAACGTCTTCTAGCTCTAGGCTTTCACGGCTCCAAGTCTGATACATCTCTTTTCATCCACAACTCAGGTACTGATCTTATTTTCTTCTTAATCTATGTGGATGACATTATAGTGACTGGGAACAATAAGCACTCCATTGCTCGGTTAATTCAAGCTCTCCAAGCTAACTTTGCCTTGAAGGACCTAGGACCACTTCATTATTTCTTAGGAGTTCAAGCCTACACCACAGAGACTGGTCTTTTTCTCTCTCAGAGACGATATATTTCTGATCTATTGAAGAAGACCAATATGCATGAGGCCAAGCCTGTCTCTTCTCCTATGTCCTCAAGCACGGTTCTTAGCAAATTTGGTGGTACTGCTCTCTCAGACCCTAGCACTTATCGAAGTGTTGTTGGCTCTCTCCAATACCTTTCTCTCACACGGCCTGATCTCGCCTTTGCCGTAAATAAGGTATGTCAATACATGTCTCACCCCACTGATGATCACTGGAGTGCTGTCAAGCGTATTTTACGCTATCTCAAACACACCATCCATCACTGTTTACTTCTTCACCGCACCACCACCTTTTCCCTACAAGCATTTTCGGATGCTGATTGGGCCAGTTGTCCGGATGATCGACGTTCCACAACCGGTTACTGCATCTACCTTGGCCGTAATCTGATCTCATGGCCCTCTCGCAAACAACGGACTGTCTCTCGTTCAAGTACAGAATCCGAATATAGAGCCATTGCCCATGCCTCCACGGAAATATTATGGCTTCAGTCTCTTTTAACTGAATTGGGCATGAAATCCACCATACCACCTGTGCTTTGGTGTGACAACATTGGTGCCACATATCTTACAGCAAACCCCCTATTCCATGCTCGCACTAAGCACATTAAAATAGATGTCCACTTTGTCTGTGACTTGGTGTCTACCAAAGCTCTCAGTATCCGCTTCATCTCTTCCAAGGATCAAGTTGCAGACACCTTCACCAAGCCCCTACCTACACCTAAGTTCAATGTCTTACGTGACACTCTCAATGTCCGTGAACTCCCCTTGCGATTGCGGGGGCCTATTAAGACAACCTCATCTGATAAACAACACAAGCCAGCTGTGATAAAGGAAGATAACTCATCAAATAGTTAGAGATTACTATTAAGTTATTATGTACATCCAAAAGTGTAGTTGTTCCAATATACCATCTTTTGTATATCTCATTTATATAAATACAACACTGCTTCTGTTGAATAAACAATGAAGCAAAATTATCTCAGTAAATATATATTGTTCTTATAGTGAGCATTGTTACTTAAATAGACGAAGGTCAGCATTATTTTTATGCACTAATCCCTGCAAAGATCTCTCTAGATTAATTTTATTGCATTGCCACTTCAAGTTTTTACCGCAAAAAATAAATCATCACCAACAACATTTGCTTAGCCACTATCACCTTGAAGTACCCAGGTAATTCACCATTTCCAGATCCTGCAATCCAGGCTAACTGGATGTGGGTCAAACTTTTATCACTTCTAGCCTTTATTATGGGTACAAGCAATTCATTGACAAGCTCTAAGCAATCTTTTGTTGGAGTCGCCACATTCATGACATGAGAAAGATATCTACAAAGAAACCCAAAGTAAGTGAAAACATTGAGAGGATTTAGAGCTCAATTTAAACTATTATTAGTAACTTTTTTTTAATTTAACAAAAAAACAAAAAAAGTGAACTATTATTAGTAACTTTAAACTGACTTGACAAAATTTGCTTTTGTTTAGTACCTCAGCTTAGTATATGAATCAGAAACACCATAGTAGTCTGCAAATTCAGTCAATAACCACTTCCAATGTCCATGTAACCGCGAGTTCCGGGAATGAAAATGATGTGCACGCATCGCCACCTCCAGCAATAAATCATAGGCTAGATTTTCCACAGCAGGTGCACTCTGCAACATGTGAAGAAAAGACAGATTAAAACTTAGATTTACACAAGCACACACACACCCCGGCCCCTGTTTCACACTCTTATATCTTCAAGTATACGGTATACCACAGTTTCTTATTCTAGTCATGGAGACTGAGCACCAACTAATATAAGACAGCAATAAGGCAGAAAATGTTCCACATATAGAACTGCAATGATCACACACACACAAACTGTTCAGTTCAACTTGAAAATAGCTCAAATGAACAGT
This sequence comes from Fagus sylvatica, assembly GCA_907173295.1. Taxonomy (NCBI): domain Eukaryota; kingdom Viridiplantae; phylum Streptophyta; class Magnoliopsida; order Fagales; family Fagaceae; genus Fagus; species Fagus sylvatica. The sequence continues at coordinate 30,008,500 of OU015769.1, forward strand.
ACTTTTAACGATCCAACTCCTAACATCGATGAAATTATCTGAATCCATAATCTCTTTGAACTCTGGTAATAAGAAGTTGATATCTGACATATACAGCATCTGAACACAATCCACATTCTACCTATTCTAAAAATATAATATCAGAGATATTCATAAAAAAGCGTATTAGTACAGCAAAAAAACTTTAGATGTAACGTTTAAAATCTCACATGAAGTATAAACTTTGTAGTTTGCACTTTTATAAACTCCGTTTGTTTCATCGTAAAACGTTTTACAAAAAATATTTTACGGGTTTTCCTGTATTTGGTAGCACCATAAAATATGATCAATAGAAAAAATTATAATAAAAAATACCCTATTTTACTGTTTTACCTTTCTGTTTTCGGTAAAACAATCTATACAACCTCTCAGTGCTCACGCTCGCGCGCCTCTCAGACCACTGAGACCACCAAGCTCTCTCTTCTCTGTAGATGCTATCTCTCTTTTTCTCTGTAGCTCTCTCTCTTTTCTCAAGCGCTCTCTCTCTCTTCCGTTGCTCTGTCTCTCTCAACACAGAACAAAACCCAGCTCACACTTCGGCTCCTCAAACTCCGGAGATCTCCTTGAGCTGTCTCTTTCCTTCGCTTCTCACTCCATATTAGGTAGCTCTGTATCTCTCTCTCTCTCCAATTCTTGCATGAAATTTCTTTTTCATTTTCAGGAAAGCATCTATTTTTTTGTGACATTCACATGCTTCTTCTCTACTTGGATTGTGAATTGTTATGTTTCTCTTGTCTAACAGTCTAAGTTTTCCACTTGGTTCACTAGAAAGCTTGGTCAGTTTGTTTAACTGCATAATCCAACTTCTTTTGTGTATAAGGCCTTGAAGGTGTTTGACAAAATGCCAAACTCACTGGGATATTATGTAGATTGAATATGACAGACATGTGTTGGCATTGAATATGACAGACATGTGCGGTTCACGGAAGATTTTAGATTTTTATGCTTAATGTTGTATTTTTCTTCACTGGGTTTGAAAGCAATGACTACTGCTTATTAATATGTTGAACAATGTAATGTTTGATTCTTAATGGGTTATATTCTTAATGTTCTTCTGGTTATCAATCGGATTTTTTGAATATTGAATGTGTTATCTTGATTGTAGATAATGGGTATTAGCCAAAGCTTTGTGGAAAATGAATTGAATGATGTGATCAACAAAGGAGGCTCAAAAAGCCCAAACAAATCAAACACTCATTCAATGGTCTCTTCCATTTTGTTTACACAGGCTGCTGACGACAAACCAAATGTATGGGCAGGTCTTGTCTCTCTCATCTCGGTTTCTCTTCCATACTCAACACACGACACACTCTATCCAAAAGCTTTTTCTGCACAACTGCATATAAAGTTAGCGACTCAGTCTCTAAATCTGAAGAAGAATACACCAACCTTTGCTCCAAAGGCCACATAAAAGAAGCCTTTCAGAGGTTCAAATCTGAGATATTTTCAGACCCATATCTCTTCTCCGATCTCCTCAAATCATGTATACCCCAAAAGTCTCTCTCATTAGGAAGACAGCTCCATTCTTTGATAATTACATCTGGGTGTTCCTCAGACAAATTTGTTTCAAATCACCTCCTTAACATGTACTCCAAAATTGGAGAATTACAAACAGCTTTGACACTGTTTGATCATTTGCCTAAGAGAAACATAATGTCTTGTAACATTTTGATTAATGGGTATGTTCAAAGTGGTGATTTGGAGAGTGCTCAGAAGGTGTTTGATGAAATGTCTGAGAGAAATGTTGCGACGTGGAATGCAATGGTCGCAAGTCTGATTCAATTTGAGTTTAATGAACGGGGTTTGGGTTTGTTTTCAGAAATGCATGAGATGAGGTTTTTGTTTGATGAGTTCACTCTGGGAAGTGTGCTCAGGGGGTGTGCAGGGTTGAGATCTTTACATGCTGGGCGTCAGGTTCATGCTTATGTGATGAAATGTGGGTTTGAGTTCAATTTGATTGTTGGGAGTTCCTTGGCTCATATGTATATGAAATCTGGAAGCTTGGAAGAAGGAGAGAAGGTCATTAAGTCGATGCCAATTCGCAATGTGGTTGCTTGGAATACGCTTATTGCAGGAAAAGCTCAAAATGGGTATTCTGAGGGAGTGTTGGATCAGTATAATATGATGAAAATGGCCGGTTTTAGACCCGATAAGATAAGATAAGATAACATTTGTGAGTGTAATTAGTTCATGTTCGGAATTGGCAACACTTGGACAGGGTCAGCAGATTCATGCTGAAGCAATCAAGGCTGGTGCTAGTTCGGTAGTTGCTGTCATTAGTTCATTAATTAGCATGTATTCAAGATGTGGGTGTTTGGAAGACTCTTTGAAAGCTTTCTTGGAATGTGAACAAATGGATGTTGTGTTGTGGAGTGCAATGATTACTGCTTATGGGTTTCACGGTCGAGGAGAGGAAGCCATCAAGCTATTTGAATGCATGGAGCAGGAAGAGTTAGAGGCAAATGACGTTACTTTCTTGAGCTTGTTATATGCTTGTAGTCATTGCGTAGTCATTGCGGTTTGAAAGAGAAAGGAATTGAATTCTTTGACACGATGGTTAAAGAATATGGACTGAAGCCTAGTCTAGCACACTATACATGTGTGGTTGACCTGCTTGGTCGGTCTGGCTGTTTGGAGGAAGCAGAGGATATGATAAGATCAATGCCCATAAAAGCAGATGCTATCATATGGAAAACTTTGCTTTCTGCCTGCAAAATCCACAAGAATGCAGACATGGCGAAAAGGATTGCAGAGGAAGTTATTAGACTTTATCCTCAGGACTCAGCTCCTTACGTTTTACTTTCAAACATTCATGCTTCTGCTAAAAGGTGGCAGGATGTTTCTGAGGTGAGGAAAGCCATGAGAGATAGGAAGATAAAGAAGGAACCAGGTATAAGCTGGCTAGAAGTGAAGAATCAAATTTACCAGTTCTGCATTGGTGATAAATCCCATCCAAAATCAGTGGAGATTGATTTGTATTTGAAAGAGCTAACATTAGAAATGAAGTTACGAGGTTATGTGCCTGATACCGCAGCTGTTTTGCATGACATGGATAATGAGGAGAAAGAATACAACTTGGCACACCATAGTGAAAAGTTGGCAATTGCTTTTGCTCTGATGAACACTCCTGCAGGTGTGCCAATAAGAGTCATGAAGAACTTACGTGTATGTAGTGATTGCCATGTTGCCATAAAGTACATATCAGAAATCAAAAACCGAGAAATTGTTGTACGAGATGCTAGTAGATTTCACCATTTTAAAAATGGTAGATGTTCTTGTGGAGATTACTGGTAAAAGGAGATTATGTTGCCTCACAGTTGATAGGATTAGTTTATTTATCTGATCTTTATCAAAACTATTTATCCGATATTTTTCTTTCCTTTTTTTAAAAAAAAAATATTTTTGAGGGATACAATTGTAATTTTCTTTTTTCCTTTAGAATTTTTAACGGGAATCACACCATTCATTAGTGGAAGAGATGACTTTGTTTTATATGGACCTTGACAAGAAACTTCCTATCATCTACTGGGTATAATATAATGTTCTTGCTTTTATCATTCATAAGTCAATGGATAGGTTTGCAGTTGGTCTACTAATATGCAGACTTCTCCTAGAATTTTTTGGCTTAGCCATATGAGAGCTGTGGCTAAGCCAACACAATATGCTATTGGAACTATAGCTTTTCCTTATCACTGTCTCTACGGCTTCAGTTCTTATATTGTATATTGTTCTTGTTAAGAAACAAATGATTCTTTTAGGTGCAAACTTCATATAAACATAGATTTCTTTGTGGGAGTTAAATGCATTGGCTAACAATATTTTATACCAAGTCCCATGAGGGAAAGAGTTTTTGGCTTCTTTCATGCCACAAATGATCAATGGACAAACCCAAAAGGCCAAAGGGATTTAACTTAGAATTTTTGGATACATAATGTTTGCAGCTATCTGATATCATTGCAATAGTTGGTGTTTATGACACGGGTCATTATTATATTTCAGAATCCTTGAGAGCATATGATGATGATACAAGTTTTCTCATACCATCAGTAGTGTGCTCTACCCCTTGTACACTCTTCTTTCACTCCTTTTCCCTTATTATCATGTTGACGAGTCTGTTGTCATAGTCTATATTTAAACCTTCCATTCACGAGCTTATATGCTAAAATGAAAGTTACAGAGAAGTTGAGTATTTATACACACAGAGAGGGAGAAGCTTAATCAAGATTAACATAACAGAGCTAATCGGCAAAAAACGGAAAATTAACAAACTTGAACAAGCTAAACATAATTACTAATGGAGCAATCAGTGGAATAGCACATGACTGAGCTTTTGTGAGGCACGTGCTTTCATCTTTCATTTGGTGAAACTTGTAATAATAGAATAGAAGGCTGATATGTAGTTTACAGCCATTTTCATATATTGTTATTTTGATTCCCCTTTCTATTCTCATAGGTATCACACTATTGTATGTAGTTTCTAGCTTGATTGATTCCCCTTTCTATTCTACAGCTACCATGCTATTACTAGTACCATGCTATTACTAGTGCTTACTTCCGAGGAGCTGTTACTTCTTTACTGGTGTATTATGTCACTCGGCATACCCAAACATTGTGGTCATACTGATTGGCAACAAGTCAGATCTTTGGCCATTTTGACACAGTATTTGCGCAGAGAGTCCCTCTACTTCATGGAAACTTCTGCATTGGACGCAACCAATGTGGAAAATGCTTCTACTGAAGTTCTCACCCAGATATACTGGATTGTGAGCAAGAGGGCAATTGAGGCAGCTGATAATGGAACCGCTTCCACTGTTCCATCTTCAGGACAAACAATGAAAAACTAGGGTTGGTATTTTATCCTTTCATTTGTTTGTAAAGTGATAATCTTGCTGTAGAATAAAAACTATATGTTTGATAAATTGTTTGGAAAATTGCCAAAAAGGCATGATGCATGAACTTATATCCATTCCGAACAGGTGTTTGGGATTTTTTTTTAAATTTTTTTTTGTTGCTGGAACACATTGTGCTTTGATATGTTAATAGTTAGAATCGGGATTGAGGGGTAGTCGAGTGCGAAACTCATGCCAATGGGTCACCCTTTGGCCGCTACCCTTCACCGTTGTGCTTCCTCTTTAACAATAAAATAATATGATTAGTGAGTGAAATAAGATAAAAGCTTGTGTAGAAAAAGAAGTTGACAATATAAGAAGGGAATTGTTGGTGCGGAAATATAAAGAATGGGAGTGAAATTTTACTTCATTATTTGATATTTCTGCATTATTGGTGTGGAAATATAAGAAATAAATGTGGAAATAATACCATCCTATAAGAAAAGAAATAACTTTTCCTTTATGTAGGTAGCCAGATCATTAAATGTCTAGTAGTAACGTTAATAACACTTTTTTTTTCCATTTCTTTCTATGTGCCGCATCACCATTTTATATTATTTTAATAAATCCCTTAGTCTAGTAAGTATTTTTCATCTATCACTTAACGACAAAGACCATTTGACACAGAGATGAAAGGTTGGGAACTAATTTTACACGGTCGAAAGGTTAATGATCATTTTGAGTTTTTGATACAAACGCCATTGGTTGAACACCAAACTAGTAATTAAACCTATAGAGATTTATAGCTTTCACAAGTTAGGAATATGTACAAATCATGTCAAGAAAAAGTGAAGAATCTAATGGGTTTACTTCCAGTGGAGCTTTCAAGACAAGATTAGTGTGTTTAGTAAAAATAATAATAATAATAATAATAAAGGTATGCTTGACAAAGTTGAAGCAACATGCTCAACAAAGTCTTTATTATTCATCCAGAAAAACTAAGATGATACATTCATCGAAGTAAATATAATATTTCTAATAAAGCTAAAACAAAAGCATAGCAATAGTAATTAAATGTGTTTGGTGATGCTCAAATAAATGTGTCTAGCAGTGTCAAGTAAAATTATTAACAGTTTAACACAATAGCATAAACAACTACAACATAAATGCTCAAATAAATGGTCCTTAAATGCTCTAATAAAGTTTTTGCCAATTATTTTCTATTACTAACTACTTTATTCTTAGCAAGTCTCCTCGAATTCCTTGCTATTAGTTTCTCTTCTTATTCTTAATTGTCTCACACTATTCCCTTTGTCTTGTTATTTAATTCCCTCAACTTTTTTTTTTTTAAGCAATTTCCCTTAACACTTTATCTCTACAATAAACAAGATCTTTTATTTTTGTTTTGTCTTTCTTTTTCTCCTTGTTATTTGATGAGTTTTGATTTTTTCAATTTGGTTCTTTGTTTCAATTTGCTTTATTTAGCATTGAAGAATCACTGCTATGTTATGTCCCTCAAAGGTAACACCGTTTTTCATTATATACTTATTTCTTTTCTTTTTCCTAATTATCTATTTGGTCGCCAATAAAATTTAACAAAATGATGAGAAGGTGGAAGAATTTTTGGCACTCGATAATATGAAACGAAGTGGTGAATTGTTGTTCTGATTTTCTCACTTTAGTTCTTTGTTTAGTGATAAATACTCATAACTACGTTTTGTTCCTTAAATGTAATACCATTTGTCAATATTAGATATGAACTTTTTGATTATTTGTATTTACCTTAATTTCATATGTTCGATTTCATTGGATCGATTTCATTGGATGCCAAAGAAATGATGAAAATGAGTAATAGGTAATTACCATAATCATTGGAAAATCTTTTGTTTGAAAAGTATATGTGGTTGTTTATGAATTAGCTATGAATTAAAATTTGTCAATACTAAATCTTAAATCATAACATTTTTTTCATTATAATATTTACATAATACTTTACAGATGAAGCATTTTTTTTAATATGTTATTTATAATAATTTTATAAATAAATAATAATATAATCCATTAATAAAAAGGTATATGATCCCGCACAATTGTGCCATATATATAGTCTAGTTTTTGTATTATTTTGAAGTATTTGAAGGAGGTGTTATTGCGTTCTTGGTATTTACACACGCTTCTTAGATTGTAGCGAATCCGAATCCGGTAACAGTCCCTGTCACTACCCATTTCAAACAGTGTCAATCTCAAAATCAATCGAAACACCAACTCAACAGTAAAGTGTAAAGTACATTTCAGAATAATCCAAAAGACCAAACCATATCCCTTCACAGCTTTATTTTCTCTCTCTTTAATTTCACAACACTTCCAAAACTAAAAGAAATACATGGCTGTGTACAAACCTGAAGATGATTATGACTACCTGTTCAAGCTTGTTTTGATTGGTGATTCTGGTGTGGGTAAGTCCAATTTGCTCTCCAGGTTCACTAGGAACGAGTTTAATTTGGAGTCCAAGTCTACTATTGGGGTAGAGTTTGCTACCAAGAGTTTGAATATTGATGGCAAGGTCATCAAGGCTCAGATTTGGGACACTGCTGGCCAAGAAAGGTGTGACTTTTTTTCTTCTAATTAAAATTATAGGATTTTGTCATGTGGGTTTTGAATTTCTTATCAGGGAATTCATGGGTTTGAAATTTTGATACTTGTATCTTGGGATTTGATATTTCTTTCTGTCTGAAACCTTTTTTTTTTTTTTTTTGTAACAAGAAAGCTGATTGTTTCTGTTATGTTAGTTTTCTTTTTTGAATAAAAAAAAGGGTTTTATGTGTGAAATATCATGGGTTTTAAGGCCAGGAAGGCTGGTTCTTTCCTGTCAGAATCTTCTGATCATATTATATAGGTTTTGAGGCCCAGAAATTCCAGAAATTCTTTACTTACTATATATATATATATGCTTTTATGTTATGGGTTTGATGTGGTTATATAAATTCTGAGAGGCTTGTGAAGAAAAGGCAATTCTGTTTCTCAAAAATGAAAAAAGGAAGAAATTAGCTTACTATATGATGTGTCCTTATGATATTTTGTTTAGAATTTCATGGGTTTGATATGGATTTTGTATTTCAATATATGATATTACACGTATGTGAGGCATTACATGCTATGACGGATGCTTTTCTGTTCTATGCCATCCTTCTGTCGTCTTGGTGGTTTTGACTATTATGGACATTTTCTCAAAGATTTATTTGGTCTGAACTTCTGTGTACTGTTTGTGGAAGCTTAAGTTCTTATGTGGAATAGTAGAACTTGATCTTTGATTAGCTTATATGTAGGCATGGCTTTTATCTTGTTAGCATTCATCTCATGCACTTAATCATAATGGGAAGAGTATTGAAGGGATTGCTGTGATAAAGCATTATAGTAATTCTGTTCTTATGTTTGTCTGACATAAATTAATTCTCCTGGACTTACAATGGGAAATACTTTTTTCTCCTCTTTGTATTGAACTTTTGGTCTCTGAACTATTTAGAAATAAATGAGATAACATCCAACTTTGTTTGGGGTCTATCATTTTTTATTTTACTCTAATTTTATTTTCCTTCATAATTAAGTTTCGCTTTACCTCTTCCAGAAAGAAAGATTTAAGATCTTCCTAGACTTTATCTTTACAAGTTCTGTTATATGGTTAGGTGTTCTTATATGGATGTTTGCTTCGTCAATGGGCTTTAACACAAATGGCACCTCCTCCCCTTGTACTAACAAGGTGGAGGGTGAGATTGTGGGTTCAAGACCTTTGGTACGTGTGTAATTACCAATTATCGATGGTTGCTACTTTTTTTTCTTTTTAAAAATTTTTTTTTTTTTTTTTTTTTTATGACATAGGGAACCTTTCTAAAGAAGAGTCATTTGGACTCGCCTCTAAGCAGTAAAAACCTATGGGCAATTGACCCCACCCGCCAAAACCAATTGCCAGGTAATCCAGGGGCATTCACTCCTAACAGGCTAAATGCTCATGCCTAGGAGCAAAAGATTGTTGTTTTTCCTTGCTGGCTCCACAACTTTGGAATGAAAGGCAAAACAAATTGATTTCATATCATAAGCTGAAGAAATGGTCACTGAGTGACTATAAAGATGCTTGGTAGGGCCATTGTAGTTGTCACTATTGCAAATGAATGGCTGGAATATTGGGTGCAATTGAATTTGTTTAGTATGTATGAGCCTAGTTATCTAGTTTTTAATGTTTACTTGTGGAATTCAATTTTGGACTTACTACGATACCCCAGGTAGTCTGGATTGGTATTGGATTGGATTTGAGTGTGGGTTGCACGGGCAAGAGTCGAGTTCCAAATCGGGCGTGGACTAGGCTAATTTGGGTTATATAAGCTATTACGAGGAGCCTTAATTGTAACTTTGACTGGTCCTTTTGGAATATAGTGTAATTGTGGCTAGCATTTTCTTCAAGTTGGCACAAGATATTCCTTTATCTCTAAATAACTTTAGAAACTATCCTTATATGACAACCACTTAGTCGAATGATTTCTATGTAGGACCTCAAGTGTGCTACAATACATTGATGGTTCAGTTCAAGGCCCATCAAAACTTTTAGGGAGACCAAGGTTGGTAGAATTTTCAACTAATGCACACGCACATTTGTAAAGGGAATTATCTTTCTGAGTTTCAAAAGCTGCTTTTTTACCAATTCTTAAGTTTCAACATCCTCGAAAATCCCAATATAGAAACAAAACCTTTTAGGGAAGGTTGGCAATAGGGTAGGTTCAGGGCGGGTCATTCCTATCCCAAACATGTTCAGGGTAGGTAAACCTCTTCCTGAACCTACCTGCTTGTGTGGCCCCACAAAGGAGGGCGGGGGGGGGGGCTGGGGGGGGGGGGGGGTGAACAGGGCAGGGTGGGTGAACAGGGCGGTTTAAACTGGATTATTACCTATGTCCCAAATCTGTTAAGTATATGTATTGCAAAACCTGCCCCATAATACAGGTGGGTCAGGTTCAACATTAGTTGCTCCAGGCCTGCACATGTGCTTTCCAATCAATTTTCATTAGGTAGAACTATGTAGTGTTGTAAAAAGTGCACCTTAAAGCTCAAAACCCTAAGTTCTAAGTGCTTTGCTTGACAGAAGCAATAAGAAGCACAAAGCACACCTTGGTGCTTTTTTTTTTTTTTTCTAAAAACATTATGAAACATCAAAATTAACTGCTTGATCTTGAAGGAAATGACATGGACCATTGATTTATTATACAAATAAGGTGTTGTACTAGACAAACAATTGGTATGTTGATACTGGGTAATCACCAAGGCATTTCTATATCTAATGCGATCTCCACATGCCACCTTAGGGTTGCTAGGAAGTATGTGACTTAAAGATCTCTGAAGAAATTCTTTTTCAAGTCATATGGAAAATTAAATTTGTTTTGATTATGGTTTTTTTTTTTGGGTCATTTTGACAACTTCTAGATTTTTTTGGCTTAGCCAAATGAGAGATGTGGCTAAGCCAAGCACGGTATGTATTGGAAACATAACTTCTCTTTATCACTGTCCCGGATGCTTCAGTTCTTATATTGTTCTTGTTATGAATACAAAAGGACTCTTTTAGGTGCAAACTTCATATCAACATAGATTTCTTTGTGGGAGTTAAATGCATTGGCTAACATTGATATGTTATACTAAGTACCATGAGGGAAAGAGTTTTTGGCCACTTTCATTCTCAGTATAGTATATACCATTATGGGTTATGCCAGTGCCACAAATGGTCAAATGGACAAACTGAAAAGGATTTAAATTAGAATCCTTAGATGCAGAATGTTTGCAGCTATCTGATATCATTGCAATAGTTGGTGTTTAATGACACGACGGTCATTATTATATTTCGCAAATCCTCATTATCTGAGAGCTTATGATGATGAAACAAGTTTTCTCATACCATCAGTAGTGTGCTTTTGCCCATTACTGCTTGATGATTGTTGGTATCTTCTTTTTGCATGATCAATGATTAAAGTGCTTTGCAAATATATTGTTACAATTGCAAATTAATATTCAAAATTGTCAAAAGGCTGAGGTATTTGTATATTTACAGCTATTTTCATATATTGTTATTTTGATTCTCCTTTCTATTTTGCAGGTACCGTGCTATTACTAGTGCTTACTACCGAGGTGCTGTTGGTGCTTTGCTGGTGTATGATGTCACTCGGCATACAACATTTGAGAATATCGCTAGGTGGTTGAAGGAGTTGAGGGAGCACACAGACCCTAACATCGTGGTCATGTTGATTGGCAACAAGTCAGATCTTCGACACCTTGTGGCCGTTCCAACAGAGTATGGAAAATCATTTTCAGAGAGAGAGTCCCTCTACTTCATGGAAACTTCTGCATTGGATGCAACAAATGTAGAAAATGCTTTTACTGAAGTTCTCAGCCAGATACACCGAGTTGTGAGCAAGAGGGCTGTTGAGGCAGGTGATAACAGAAGTGCATCCTCTCTTCCGTCTAGAGGACAAACAATAAATGTCAAAGAGGACTCCTCAGTTCTGAAGAGAATTGGGTGCTGCTCAAACTAGGGTTGGTATGTTCTGGATGCATGGTGGGTTTACTTTTATAGCATCTTTTTCATTTGCTTGTAAAGTGATTAACATAATCTTGCTGTAGAATAAAAGCTAGTCTGTCTGATAATTTGTTTGGAAAATTGCCAAAAAGGTATGATGCATGAACTTGTATCCATACAGGACAGGTTAAGTGAATATTATGTAACATAGATCTTTGTTTGCTGAAGGTTGTAATTGGGTTTCTTTCCTTGCAACAATATTGCGGGAAGCTACGTACAGAACAGGTCAACTGAACATTTTGTGTAAATGATCCTTGTCTGCGGAAGGGGTGTAATTACTAAGCTTTGTTTGCTTGTAACAATAGTTAAAACTTGAATGACTTATTTCAGGAGTTAAAAATAAATAAGAACTTTGATAAAGGCCAAGAACCACTTGATAACAGGGCCATGGAGAACATTTGGATCACTAGTATAGTATATATATGACATATCTCATATCTTTAAGTTTTAAGCCGAATTCTGTTAGCTAAAAGAAGAAAAAAATGTGATTGAATGTGATATGAAAGTATGAAGGACTCCTTCCCTGTGAAGTTCCCCTGCATCTTGCTCTGCCCATAAACCAACCACTCCTTCCCTTAACCCAACACCCAAAGCTTCCCCCTCCAATGCATAATATTTCCACATTCTCAACCACTGGTCGACAATACTACCAAAGATCACCATCTTTACTACCAGTCCTGCATATCCACACCACAAATCATAACTATCTAACAAAAATATATATTATAGAACTTAACCCCTCTACATCCCAGCAATCTCATTCAATGAATACATCAAAATCTCCCATCCCCCAACAAAGTCATGACCATCATCCAAAAAGCTTGGAAATCAGCATGAGGACTATCCATTGCTATCCTTAAACCCAACACTTACCTCTTCAAATTTACCTCAATCTAACATATTGAAAATTTTGGCCTCTGGATCCTCAATCCTGTAATATTGATGGCCACCATTTGATCTTGAAACACTGGTCTTGTGACTTGTTGGCTAACGACCTCCACTTCTCCACCACCACCACTGCCACCTCTTTTTGGATTCAGGTGCACAACCTTCTCTGTCAAAATTGCCAACCTCATTAGCCTCAGGCGGGAAAGCTACTTGATATTGATTTATCATCAACCAATGCTACGGTCAAATGGGGAAATTTCTTAAGAATGAATAAAAATGAAAATTGATGCTCAATTTCCCCTCAAATGTGGTTTTCTTATCTTATGGAATTTCCCGCTGCATGGTGTGATGTTTTATACGAGTGCCTCTCTGAGTTCTGTTTCCATTGTGGTCGATCTCAACTCAAGATCTCAAGATTGTGCCAAGATTTGAATCCCCAAACGTATAATCTCGAAAGTTGAAAATGGCATATTGGCCCTAGAGGTTACGGGCCATGGCTGGCAGCGGAACTTACGCATCATTGCACTAGACTTATGGAACTCATTGCCTCCATCGAAATTGACTTTGAGAAAAATTATGCCAAGTGAAGAACCCCTCCATCCACCTACGACTCCCAATATAATTCCAACACCCATACCCACAAAGCCCACAAATTTCTCTCCAACCCTGTTGGCGAGCCCCCAAATGAACACCAAGAAGAAGAAAAAAGAAAAAAAAAACAAAAAAAAATATACGATTTTTTGTGTAATCAATGTCCCACAAAGTTGTCCATACTTTTATGATTCATTGTTAAGTGTAGCCCAAAGTGATTCTAAAAACCAGGGAACTAAAGGGATAAAAGAGATAGATCATAGATTGGCGTGGGTTGAAGAGAGAGAAATTTGGCTTCTTTTTCTCTTCTTCTTTTCTTTTTTAAACTCTGTTAACTGTAATAGCAAAGTAAAATCTGCGATTGATTCAACCCCACAAATGACGTCACCATTTCCTCTTTTATTGGGTGAGTGAACCATTGGGCAAGCCCACTAGGTGGACTGAATAATTTCTCACCACACCAAATCTCATAGACTGTCACGACCTAAATCCAAAATAGGATTCAAAATCGGACCAACATGTTAATACCAAGACCGATCCTAATATTAACACAAACAGACTAACATTAGTATGAAAAAGTTTCTTTTCTTTTTTTGGTTCATTAATTTACTCTTGGGTTGTCATTAACTTAATTGAATTAAGTGTGTTAACAACATATATTTCAATTCCTTCCTATTTCCTACTTAGAAACTCACATAATATTATAAACATACTCTTTAAACTCCTATAATATTATAAACATACTCTTTCATAAAATATCTGAATATACTAGTCTACCTCCAAGAAATGATAGTAGTTAAAGCATCTATAACTGTTTATACAAAACATATTATCATGTGAACATACTATTATCTAATACAACAAAAGACTATTTATACATATACATCATTTTTGTCTCATATAAATAAAAAACTACTATTGACTCCATATACAAAATACTGTTTCTCCATGCTGAGATTTTTGGCTGCACTATAGAATGTTTCTGCAATATAAGCAATCAACTTGCTCAGTAAGGAAGGTATGACCTAGAGATTTAATAGTATGCATGAATGCATGATAATTAGAAATAATCTTTCCCATGTGGATATGACTTTCTTGTAATAAGTTCATACTAAAATGGTTTCATGCTTTCATTTGATAACATAATCATTCTAGTTCAACATAACTTTCTTTGTTGCTTAAATATGTCTATTCATAAATTCTCAGGAGCAAACATATCTCATAAAATTTACGACATAAACATATTATAACTTTATGGAAATATGAACATATAGCCTGATTCTTTTTTATATAAACATAATATGTTCCTTGAATTGTTCTAAAAAGAAAGCATATCTCGTATTATTCAATAGTATAGCAAACCTATATAGAATATGTAATTGTACTGAATATGTAATTCTTTGTAGTCCCTCTGTTAATTTGAAATGGTGCCGGCCCCTCGTGAACCTAATTGGTGCCATGTCTTTAGGAACATAGTCCCCTTGTGGCCTGGGTTGCCAATCTAAAAAGATGCGAAGATCCCCCCATGGCCTGAGTTGTCATATCTTCAGGGAAGACAACCCCCCTAAAATGTTGTCGGTTTATAGGGAATAGAACCCCTCAAGGCCTAATGTTGTCTACAAGGAACATAGTCCCTCAGGGAATATACGCAGCCACTTCTTCCGACCATAATCCCCTACTACTCAACATGAGTGGTTCATATGTTTCCCTGCCCAAACATTCCATTTTGAAGCTTTTTGGACCAAAGATGGTAGCAACACCTATGTTGTTCAAAATGCCCGAAATTGTGTTTCCTTTGGTTCTCCTCTTTACCAA
>OU015769.1:30023371-30123450 GCA_907173295.1 Fagus sylvatica
AGTTTGGGGGTCGGTGTGGCTAGGAATTCAGAAACCCTAACTGACCATTGTAAACTTCCCCACATGGATAATTGAGATTAGTATGGAAATCGAGCAATTTTTGGGATATGTCTCAGTCTTGTGTACGCCACTTGTGAGGAGGCATACGCCTCTTTGAAGTGGCATACTGCACCTTGAGGCATGCGAACCATTTTGAGCGTGTTGAAGTGGTGTACGCATCCATGGAGGGTGCATACGTCTCTTGGAAGGATGCATATGTTCACTTGGTCTGGTTTGGGCTTTGGTTCGAGTTTGGGCTTGTTCCAAATCTTCTCTCGGGCTCACTACTCAAAGTTGTTTTTGATAGACAAGATAGTATCGTCATTGGGACCAAAGATTCTGGATATTGGTAGGTACAAAATGGGATGTTTACAACAAGTGTCCCAATATGATTAGAAGAAACACTTATCTTGATTTTGTGAGTCAAAAGGACACGTAACAATTTTTAATGAACAAAGTTTGGCTACAAGACAGTTTGTAGATATTTTGTTACAACCCACTATGTGGGAACTCATAAAACTATTCACATATACTTTTAGTCACATAATCTATTTAATGAGTCATGTGATTTGTTTAAATAATACATGTATATGGTCTTATGAGTTACCACATAATGGGTTGTAGTAAGATGACTACAAATTAGTTTGTAACCAAACTTTGTTCATTTTAAATTTTCCGATTTGATAACACATAACACCATTTAATTTGCTCTTTGATATTTCATTCAGTTAGTTATGACACATGTAAATTTTGGATTTGTCAAAATTTTGACATAGCAATTTGTGATTGTCTTAAAAATTTTGCTTCAGCGTCATGATGACGTCATTGTACTAGTTTGGTTCCAATTTGCCTAATTAGGGTCGGTCCAGTGTCAGATTAGGCTTGGAATGGGTCGAGTTAGGTCGAGTCAAAGGTTCGGGCTGATCACTGGTTGATCAAGTGGGACGTGGCATGATGACGTCAATGTTAGACGTGTTGTTAATTTAGGCACGTAGGTGGAGCAACTTGCTTTTGGCACACGTATGCGTGTGACTATGAAGAAAGCATGCAGAGGTCTGTCACCAGTGCATGAGGGCGCAAGGAGTGGAGTGTGACAACTGGAAAAGTTGTTTTAGAGTCGCTAAAGGTCGTAGAGTCATTCTATGTGGTGGTTTGTGGGAAACTTTTGCTTGAGATTAGCATATCTGAGAGTGACATGGGGATCTTGGCGGCTATGGATGATGCAGGCTTGGTGCAACTAGTGATATGTTTATGGAGAAGATGTGACACAACTAGATGGGTTCTTGGCGATGATCTGGTGTAGCGACATTGAGGGAGGCTTTGGTAGCGACGGTGAGTCTCCGGAGTTGATGGTGTGGATTGAATTTGAACTGTGTTATGGCAGAACAGTTTGGTAGATCTATGATTTATTCTTCTTCCGAGTCAGCAAACAAGGGTATTGTGGCTATGTATCACAACCTTAGCAAAAATAAATTTGGTTTGATATCATGTTAATGTTATTAAGTGATTGAAGAGAGAAAAGAGAAAATAAAAAACATAAGCAAAAAGTTTAAAGTGGTTCAGCCTAACGGCGTACTTTCCTCGAAGGAAAGCCCTTGATAGCTATATCTTTAGCATATTTCTACATTACAATTGACCCAATGTAAGGTTTATATACTAAAAAACCCTAGGCTAACCATAGATAACCCTTTACTTGTTCTATATGGGCTGACAATAAGTTTGGGCGTCTTGGACCATAATGTCTAACAATGCAAAATTTGGGTACAATATGTGGCATGCACATTATGATATTCTAAATCGATCAATTGACAATGGATGACGTATTTACTGAAAATTCAGTAAAAGTATAACAAATAGAAATAGCTCATCAGTAATAATTCTCTCATGAAGCAGGAAGATGAGCCAACCAGGGAAGCAGTTTTTCATGGACTAAGTCAGGCCTGTCATCATGGGGACAATGTCCTACCCCTTCTAAGACAAAGAGGCTTACATTTGGTAATTGAGAAGGAAGTGAAGAGAAGTATTTACCAACAGGTCCATCAAGAGGAGTAAATGTGTCTTGATCTCCCCATAAAAGTAGCACAGGTAGGGAAATTCTGGGCATCAATTGCACCGGGCTTGGCCCTGGCGGACCAGTCACAATAGAAACAAAAGCATCTAGTGCCCCGGCATCATATGTTGGTTCCATAATGATCTGCAATTTTCAAGTCACAACATGAAGTCTGAGCAGATACTAATTTTCTGAGGGAACAGAAAATGCATCAAGAGGAGAATAGTAATACCTCTACTAGTTCTTCATCCACAGATTCCTTATTTCCATAAACAGACAATAAAATGTTCCTCAAGTTATCTCTGCATGAAGGACATAACATTTTTGGATTCATTCCTCTTAGATTTCCAAATATCGTGACTGAAACTAAATATGTACCTCTTTCTAACACGCTCAAAGATTGCTGAAGCAATTCCCCGTTGGCTCAACAAAAAATCAAACAACCAAAGCAAAGGTAATAATAGCTTGATTCTCCAATCATCAACAATTGCCTTATTGTTCATACCACCAGCACAATTTATTAGTACAAGCCCTCGAACTAGGCTTCTACTAGATTCTGGTTGGAAAAGATAAAACATAAACAAGGTGAACCACAGATATATAAAGGCAAAACAGGAATAATCGTTCTCTTTGCATAAAAGGGCCAAAAGGCAGGTTCTTTCTTCAGCCACCAAAGAATGGCTTACCTGAGGCAGCAATTACGCAGGCAAGACTTCCAACAGAGTTGCCTATCAGCACAGTTGGCTTCTGAACAATTTCATCCAAGAAGTCCAATATCAACTGTTTTCAGTGAGTTGGACGTTAAGACGTTAAGTTGCAATGCTGAAGGATTGATGACATGTATAGGATAAATTCCAAGTTCAAGCTTCATGGTAAGCATACCTGAGCCCATGTTTCCATGTTATATGAAAAGCCTGCTGGTTTATCAGAAGCACCAAAGCCAAGAAGGTCAATGGCATATACTGTGAAATTCTGTTCTAGTGTCCTAATATTCCTGCAGGAACATCAAAGTAGTGAAAAATATTATGTCAAGGTACTTTACATGTTTACAGGATCGATCCACACAGTGGGTCAGAACTTTTTAATAGCAACACAAAAACAGTCTGTCAGCCTCTGCATCATCTAATGAGCATCAGATGACTAGTTTGTCCTTCAAAAGGATTGCAGGACATGTTAAGCTTATCGGCTAAATGAATAAAAATATTCTTGTAATTTGACATGTTAGATTGCATATACATGTAAAAGGGTTGGTGAAAGTCTTATCTGAGAGCCACTAGAAATGGAAGAGGAGCATCATGCACTTAATAAAAGGGGATTTCAGAATGTTGCGCATTTTAGTCTGTCAATATTATCTGCAGAGTTTGACCAATAAGAACCAGAATTTTGTTCCTAGAAAATTTCATGAGTAGGACATCAAAATTTGCAACTCAAGCAAAGAGTTGCTCAGAAACTAATGCTAATTAAGAGGTAAGTTAGATCATTTACCAGGAAAAAAAAAAAAAAAATGGTAGATCATTACTTAATAAGGAAAACAGATTTCATGAAATTGGTTTGAGTAGCATAAGAATAAAACGGAATAATACCTTATATATCTTATACTAATCACAGTCGATATACCATGTAACTCAAGGAGGGTTCAGATTCAGTAACTAGTTTTGATTATACAAATGATCATATAATTTAATTGTAATGGTCTCATAAGATTAAACAAGATAACTTCATGTCACCAATGAAAAGCAGATTGGTTCCAGTGTCATGAACGTTTACTTCAAGAATTACTACTTTTGTAGGACAGTAGGAGATCAAAGATGGAGCTCTTTAAAACATTTACATTTCGCTGTGTAATTGTTAAAGGATGAAGGATCAGACTCCAAAGCTTAAGCTACAGTTGAGAGATTCAGACAATACATAACAAAACCAGAACCTGAACGAACTCAAGTCAAATAGGCCTGATTGTTCCTACCAAAATAGAGACAGGGACCTGGCACTAACTTGAGCCCCAAAACAAACAACTTGGCTTTGATACCAAGATCTATAAAGGTTAAATATTGTTTCTATCTCTAAAATTTGTATGAAATTCGATTTTTGTCTTAAAATTTTAAAAAAGTTGTTTTTCATTCTTAAACTTTTTAAACAACTTTTTTCAATAGTTTTGGGGTAAAAATAGGGACAAAAAAGAAATTTTTACAATAGCTTAGGTAAGAAAAAAAAAAAAAAAAATCTTATTTAAAGTTTAAGGATAGAAAGATTATCACTTTCAATAATTAAGGATGGAAAACGCGGAAAATGAAATTTATGCTTTAGGGACGAAACAATGTTTTACTTATAAAAAAACAAGTCTTCCCATCTATGTTAAGTAGGATTCTGATAGTTATGCATTAAACCGCAAGTATAGAAGTTGTAAATTTTGGACGGTTGGACCCAACCCCCTTTTAGTTATATAATATATTAGGGGTTTTTTTCTTTTCTTTTCAAATTTTTCATTATGTGGTAGGCTTCTATTCTACCCCTTTTGATGGGTTTGTAGTTTGTTGGTTAGCTTAGCACAAAATTAGCTAGCATGCTCACTATTTATTGTTGGATCTTTCTCATTCATTTGAAAATAATTTATCTAATTTCCAAAAAATAAAATAAAAAACGAAATAGTACTTGTTCTTTTTTATGTTTTAATTTTTTAATTAAACACTATCAAAGCTTTTCTTATTGGGAGTCACGATAAAATTATTCAATATTGGAGGATATTTTTTTTTTTGGATAAATTACATTAACACTATAAGTTTATTGTGAAATTATATTTGATATATCCTATTTAAAAAAAAAAAAAAAACTCACTCCAAATTAATCAAAATAATTGACACTCTGCTCTAAAATAATTCACGTTTTACTCCAAAATAATTCACACTCAAGTTTATTTTTGGAACTAAGTGTGAATTATTTTTAGAATTTTAAAGTGGAATATCATTCGTTGAAAATGAGATACGATGAATTTAGTTTCACCAAACATTGGATTTTAGCGTAATTTACTTTTTTCTTTCTTTTTTTTTTTTCTCACTTTTTTTGGTTGCTGTATGAGCATGTGTGGCTAAAAAGTGGACTGTATGATAGAGATATGGATAAGAGGGTGAATGGCAAATAACAGTAGTTTCTAATACCACTAACCACAAAGAAGTATGACCCAAAATAATAGTATCTAAGAATGCTAACTTGGAGTCAACTAACCTGCGCCAGTGTGGAATGGAAGCACCAAAGCCATGAACAAGAAGAACAGGAGGATTAGAATTTGAAGATGATGAAGAATGAGAAACAAAGTAATTGATGGAATACTGGCCCTTCCATTGCCACTTATTGCAGCTCTCCCTTAACTCGCTCACCTCCGAAACGCTTCCTCCAGATGTGGAGGAAGTTGCTGTGGTTGTAGTAGTGCTGCTAGTACAGTTGGAGATGATGCCAATACTATTATGATGATATTTGTGACCAAGGACGACCTTTCCTAAGCCACTCTTTTTTTGTGTTGTATGCTGAAATTGCAAACGCACTAGCCCAACTGAATGAGAAAGGGGAGCCGTTACTCCAACTCCCATTCTTTCTTTCTCTAATTCCCAATTCTCACTCCCACCAATACATGAGGTTTTATTTATATAAAAAAACAAATTTTCATTTCTTTTGGTTCTAGCTTTGGACTGTTATGCCCAGATTGTTTTAACAGATAATGATATTGAAAGCCCAGACTAAGGTTAGATGGGCTGTGGTCTGTGGATGGGTCATCCTCGGCCGCTCTTCTTAGATTTTTTTTTGCCCAATAACGTGTTTCTTGAATTATTTTGTCAAACAGCCCCATTTGAAACTTATATAAAAATATAGACCAGTTTTGTTTTTTTTTTTTAAATGGTCTCTTAAAGAGTCGATTTGCCTGTATGACTTTAATAATAATAATAATTTTAAAAGTCAAACTCGCCATAATTTCAAAAAATGCGTTATTGGATGGAAATCACCCTCTTCCTAATAAGCCATTTAGACAATATCCTAAGGCCTCTGAAGAAGGCCCCAAATATTAGGATGTATTATTTTTATCTCTTTTCATGTAGGAGTTTTAAATAAGTTCCTTAGCTATTTAGGTATTTGATTGTGTTTTTCTTATCTTTAAAATGAAAAATAATTATTTCTTATTAAAAACTCTACAATATTCTTTATTTAATCAAAGTAATTACTTCTATCAAAAAGAAAATAATTATAATAATAGGAATTCTTAAGAGCCCCCTAAACTATTACTCCCCCAAAGATTTTTATTTTTTATTTTTTTTTACCTCTCTCTCTCTCTCTGGATTCTTCATTCCTTTGCATCAAACGGATCTTGGTATTTGACAAATGGATTAATGACTTGAGCTCCCAACGAACCAAATCGGCGAATTACAACTATTTTGGCCAACATTTTGAGGGAAATAAATATGGGAAAGGCTAAATCTGACTTGGAGTGAACGAGTCTATAAACCGGCTAGTTACGGGTCAAGAGGTTCGAAGGTAAGTTTGTTTTTTTCTAGTTTTATGGGTTTTCAAAACTAGACTAGTGGTCAGTTCCTAGATAACTTGGTTCAACCAGTTGGTCCGTTCCGGATTTTAAAACCTTGATAGCAAAAAATCAAGGCCTAGTTTTGTTCTATGGAGATTCTTGAACTCTTATGTGCAAAACCATCCTAAAAATCAAATTTTGGTTTTATAAAATAATTCAACTCTATTGTAGTCTTTTTTTTTAATATATATATATATATTATTTTCAAGAACACGTACATTAATTATAAAAGGTGTTATCAAATTAAAAAAAAAAACATTTATGGAGTTATTAATTTTGAACAAAGAACAAGTATCTTAATTATGTTGCAACAAATTATAAAATACAGATCTAGTGATCTATTCTTATATAGTCACCAAACAGATAAATAGTGCACTAAACGTGCCTTAAATATTAGCACACAGATGAAAATAATTTTCAAAATAATTATCTCTTTTCATGGGTTGTGCATCCTGAATAGGTTGCAAGTTAGGTGACTCAACTAGAGAGAGAGAGGATAGAAAGGGAGAGAATGGGCTTTTAAGGGACCAAGTTGAGAGTGCGAATTGATTGACTCAACCATGCTAACAACTAACATGACACTCAGGGCGGATCCAGGAATTCCATTCAGGGTGGGCACTTTTTGTCTTTTGATTTCAAACTTTAATACATATAATATAAAAAAAGGCCAAAAGCTTAAATACATTGTTTATTTAAACAAAAAGTAACAAACAAGAGGCTTATCATAGTCTTTTACAATTGATTTCAACGTGTCTTCATATTTTGATACCAATTAGTATCAAGATTCTTTAAATTATAAGCTCATATTTCATGTTAATCTTTCATCTAAATGTTAGCCCCACTAATAATAATACACTTATATTATATAATGAAAAAATAGAAACACCAAAATTCATTTTAATATTTGAATAAATACTGCTAAAAACATTCAGAAAAATAAAATAAAAAGAAGAAGGGGTACTTGAACAAAAACAAAAAATGAAGGGGTAAAAAAAAAAAGTTTGTACTTTCAACTTTAACTTTTAACATTGACGCTTGAAGCGTCACACCTGGCCACCTGGCAATGGGATAGACAAATTGCTTTTGTTTTCAACTGTTTTAAATTTAATTAAGATGGATGAAGTGTCATTTTTTAAAATTAGAGAGGGCGTACTCATTTCGCAAACATCAGTAGAAGTTGTTATAATTTACCTTTTATTTTTTTTTTTTTTCTTTTACAATAATCCAGCTAGTAGCTACACTTTAGAGGTTTAGATAGATTGGCATGTTTGGCTACTCCTATGCAGTGAGCTCAGGTTCCAAACCTGCTGAACGAAATCTCAAAAAAAAAAAAAAAAAATCTGTTTTGTTTTAAAGAAGTTACCGACCTCATATTAACAAATGAAAACCAATTCAATCAATCCAGTTCCATATATAATATGGGTAATAGTCTAGAGTTGGCCTTTCTTGAGTCCCCATCGAAAATATCGCTTAAGAGGGTCTAGAATCTATAGACTAACAAAAGTCTAAATCAGTTTCACACACGTGGAGAGACAATAGCCACAAACAAATTAAAGAAGGCACATAAAACAAAGACAAATAAATAGAAAACAGTGGCTGGTTGGACAAAACAAAACATGAAAAGAAACATGAAAGAAGACAAAGAAAGAAGCAGAATGGCCGGAGACGAAGAGGAGAAGAATGGGCGGAGATAGGAGGGAGCCGACTGATTTGTTGTTGTAATTTCATTTTTGGGTTTTTGAGAATATTATTGAGCCTTTTTCTTGTGTTATTTGGATTTTTTTTTGGTGTTATTTGGGCTTTTTTATGTTATTTGGTTGTTTGTTACGGGTGGTGAATGTTGTAATTTTGGATTGTTTAGGTTGTTTGCTGTAATTTTGATAGATTTATCTTTCTTAATTTTTTTTTCTAAAACGAAAATGAGGGTGGGCACTTTAGCAAATCTATATTTTTGAATTTATATATACATACTATTTTTTTTTTTTTTTGTGCCCACCCTGGTCACACACTGGATCCACCAGTGACAACACTAACCCGATTGCAATGTGGGTTTCAGGGGCTCCATTGAGAAAGCATATGTGAGTTTTCAAGTAAGCTTCAAACAAATTAGAACTTTCTTTCTAAATTTATGATTCCAGGATTCAGTTCATCAAGCAACCCACTTGGTGTAGCAACCTTAGTGAACTTGTTGGCCATTAACTGTTCTATCTTTAAATAGTAATTATTCAGTACTCTCAGAGTATAATAAATGCGTACTTCCTCATCTCATATGAATTGTAGGTCTTACTAATAATTTCATGTTGGCTTTCATCATTCATGAAAGAGAAAAATATGCACATTTATTGTGTTCTAGGAAAACTGAATAATTTTTGTTCTTTAAAACCTTTGTTTTTTTATTGGGAATTTCAATTTTGGGCATGTCAATTCTGCATGGCGTGCTTTTTTGGTGTTGCAATGCATGCAGATGGATGGATCTAGCAAATATCTATGCAATTTTGAGGTATATATGATAATTTTAGTTTTTCAAAGAACATAACTCAGCTACTCATCAATCATCATGATGGCTTACAGCCTACAAGTAAATAAACTAAGGGTCCTGTTAACGAGTGTCCTTAGGGCAATAGTTAAGAAAGTATTTAATGCTTCCACTTAATGCTTCCATTTAATACAAAAATACCTTTTAAGGGTATTTTAGTCTTTTTATTTATTATTTTAATATTAAAAGTTCGTTATTTCCCGTAAAGTGCAATCATTTAATGCTCTTTAACCATTGTCCTAAGGGCACTGGTTAACAAAATCCATAAACTAATGCCAGAACTGTCTTGGCACTCTAAATTTGATAAGCAACACTCTCTTTGCCTTCATTAACAATTTGCTTACACGACCCTCAAAAATCTAAGGCTTCTCATTTACCAAAAAAAATCCATCGACCATGACGCCTCCGTCCTCATATTTTTCGATCATTGATTCTTCTAGATCAGAGTTGTGGCAATAAGGATGGGGAGTCAAATTTTGTTAAGGATTTAGATGGATTTTATTTTGGGGGGTTTGAAACTCTGGATAAATTTGGCACTGGAGAGCCCAATTGTTGGGGTGCATGTGGACACCAAAGTCCAACCCACATAGAATTGTGGCTCATTAATGAGCCTTACTTATCATGCCTCGAACCCACTAGGGTCTAAAGCATGAGAAACCAAACCATCAAGAGAAACCATATGAGATTTTTCTTTTTGTTTCATCATATATATGCATAATACACCCCCACTAGGGTCTAAAGCATAAGAAACCAAACCATCAAGAGAAACCATATAAAAAAGAAAACCCGACCAACCCGATCATCGACGCTTGATCCAACCAGCTTAATGGATGGTCAAAGGATTCTATCTTTGCAAACTCGACTCAGTTGGTTAGGATAAGAAATTACCCCAAAACCTGACCCGCTCGACCCGAGCCCACCCCTACTTATGAATTAGACCTCAAAATGCCTAAACCTTTGGCGTGGGTATGGAAGCATGGGAATGGGAGTAAAAACATGTTCGGAAGATGATATATACTAGACCGTGTCTTTCTCCTTGGGCGCATGTCTCAACAACACAAAACAAGGCTTACGTGAGAGTACAACTAACCTAAGCGGGAAGAGCATAGGTGCACTGATCTACGACCACCCTTACCTGTCCATTCAAGGCTTGTTTCCTTTTAGAGCATCTCCAGCAGCATATGTAAAATTATCTCCACATGTGGAGAGCAAATCCATTTACATATTCACTTTTTCAAAACACCCTCCAACAATCTCTGTATTTCTTCTCTACTTTTATTAAAATAATAATTTTTACTCTTTTTTTATTATTACGTTTCTCTCCCTCCTATACTTTCTAGAGAAACCGACCAGCACGGGTTCGAGCGTGGCCTATCATCGTTGCCGACAAAACCAGATTAGCAGAACCAAACCAGCACAGCTCCACCACCCCAGGCCGAGATCGGTGGTGCAAAAACCCAAGTTGAGATCGAGATCGTCGAGCATAGCCACCCTAGGCTGAGATCGGCGCAAACCCAAGCCCAGGCCGAGACCCACACCGCAGCTCCTCCAGGCCGAGACCCACACCGGCGCCCTTCCACTGCGAGACTAGATCGACCCACCAACCCACCGGTTGGGTTTGATGAAAACAAGAGCACAGAGAAAAGGAAAAAAAAGGGAAGAAAGAGAAAAAAATCGTGAAAATGAAAAAGAAAGGAAAAAGAAAAAAACTTAAATAGGCCGAGTCAGAAATAATTTTTTAATGGCTGAAGAGTATATAGTAGTTTTTCATTTGTGAAAAACTACTGTAGCAATTTGGGAATTTGAAGAGCTGCTAGAGTATCAATTTTTCATTTTGCTCTCCACATGTGGAGATAAAGAGTCCGAATGGAGAACTGCTGGAGATGCTCTAGTAGTAAAAAAATAAGACCTTGTCAACTACTTAGGCCTCAACCTCGCCACAAATAGGGCATCAAGGGGCGATCTCTTCAAATGTTGAGTCCAGTTTAGCCATTCCTATATAAAATTTTTATACAGATTCTATTTATTGCTGTAGGATCCCTATTTCTTTCCCTTTTGCACGCTTTGGTGACTGATGGAAGAATAATTGAAAAGCTAGGTGACTTGTTTAATTTGAGGAAATTATGGCTTCCTTGTAAGTGTTGACTGAAATAATTCACCATGATATTATTCAAATGATATTCCGTAAAGCATAACGTTAACAAATGAAAAACAGGGAGCATATCTGTAAAAACAAGTCCTGCACCTAAATAAGCTCAATATAAAATGCCTAATTTAAAATACAAAGTGTAATTTAAATTCCAACTCAATATGAAATTACACTTTGCCTCTTCCTCGATAACCCCAACCTTAATCTCGCCGTCTCCATGTATCAACCTCTAGAGCTTGTTCTCCACAGGTTAAACCTATTTTTAACCCCCAAATACATTTCTCACTGACCCTCCCTCACAAAGAGAACTTAAGTTAGAGAGAATTAAAGAAAAAAAGGGCAAGGCTTTTAGGATTAGATGAATGGGAGAGAAACAATCGGTTTTTGAAGGAGAGAAAAAACCAGGGGCCATTTTGGCTTTCCTGGGCTGTCCAAGTTCCAGTAGATTTATCTAGTCACACACACTCACACATACAAATATTGCCCCTCTTTTCATTTCTTTCATTTCAATGCATCGATTCATCAATTCCCTTCACTGGACTCTGCATTTTGTCACTATGTTTGAATGATGAATTCCTTCGCTAAGACTAATTTGGTCATGTTTGGATGCAGTGAACGGCGGTGGGATTAAGGTTGGGGTTATGGAGGGAGGGACAAAGCGGTAATTGTCTGGAGTGGACTTTAGACAATAATTTTAATTATTGAGTTGGTATTTTTTATTGAATGGCTGGCTGTTATTGGCTAATTGCAGGACATGAGGTTAAATTGCAGCGGATGTCCCGTATAATCCCTAATTTTATGGCATTTAATAATAAACATAAGGATAATTGAAAAAAAAAAAATGAAAATTATATCCTTGGAGGGTCTGTGCATCCGGGATTAGTCGAAAATGTTTCGAAACCCGATCAAAAAAAAATTAAATTAAAATGATTAAAATAAATAATAATAATAATAATAATGTTATAGGACTATTCGATAAATCAAAGTTTAAGTATATTTTGTAATTTAGCCTTTATTTTTTTTCAAGATCTTTAAAAATGTATCCAAAATCAAAGGAATTTAATTAATTTATTTATTTTTTCCGGACACAATGAGCACACGGACACGCATGCAAAATTGCTTCAACTCGTCTGGCACGGACACGCGGCGGAGAATGTCAAACTCCAATGATCGCTTTGTTGCAAAGTGAAAAGGCCTCATGTCAAGAATAATTTAAATAAAAAATAAATAAAATTGTGAAAACGAGTTAACGTACATGATTGGTCAGAAATTTGATAACTCAAAACTTTTAGAGCAAGATGGCATCCTTTGTGTGGAGCAGATGTGATGTTCATTAACAAAGAACAAGAAAAATATGCAAGTAGATTGTAAGAACAGGATTCCTTTCTTAATTTACGCTACATCTTTTGCTTACCTAAGAGCATCTTTAAATGGGGAAAGAATCCTGCTTTACATAAAGAAAAGAAAATTAAAGAGCAGCAAAGCAAAGCAACAGATGAGAAACGAAGTATATATTCACTAGATAGGTGAATGACCTTTGATCATAAAAGGAATGAAAGCTATATATATAAAATACTAAAGACCAAAACCACAATGCTAATAAGGAACTAAATCTGTAGATCTCCAAGGCAAAGAAATCATGAGCAGCGGCGCCAACAATTTCAGACCTACTCCAGGGAATCGGTTGATTGGAAGGGACTATGGTGCCTATAATTCTAACCTTAACGAACCGAACCGTGTGCACCCCATGTTGCTTAGGACCCGTTCCATACAAGTTAGTGTTAGTATAATGTTAATTCGATATCCCAAATAAAAAGAACCATGTAAATGCATAGTCTTACAAGCATAATCTCAATAATATGATTGAAATTAGAATTTTTTTGTTTTGCATGCTAACATTTTTATTTTATTTTATTCTGAGAAAATAAGATGAGTTCAGAATAACATCATTTGCTTTGATGTATGTTACCAGGAAGTCAGAACAGGCATGCTGCTAGATCGACTGCAATCATTTGAGGATAGAAGTATAACAGGCCCCTTTGGCTCAGCAAGGTAATCATAATACACAATCTGTTAGAAGGGCATATCTTTAACCCAATTATAAAATTTTGGATGAACAAGATTCATTAAAAGTTGCTTCCTATATTAATTGAGTGCATATGTATTGAAACATAAAATTTGCTTGATATATTTGCTGTGGAAAACAAATTTTGCTGGTTTCCAATGCAGAGAGAAATAGTATTGGCTGTTTGGAACTGCCTTAATTGTCAGGGAAACGTATCATCAATTGTATACCAGCAATAAGTAAACTAATATTTGCACTTTTACAAGACAATGCATCACCAGAATGTACAGACATTATTTTTTTCTCTCCAAGAAAGAAATAAAAGAAAGTAATTTGTCTGTGATTTTTATTCTACTTTTCAGAATAATGAACTTCCTGCAAAAACGTTTTCATAACCGGTCAGAAAACAATTCTGTACCTTTGTAGGTGACATAGTTTTAAGGCCTATGAGGTTTATGGTAGGCTTGCTTCAAACTGTAAATTAAGTAGCATTCATTCCATAAGTCATGACCTTCCTGAAAGGATTTTCTTTTTTTTTTTTTTTAAGTTATAATCTGCTTTGCCCGTGGGAAAAACCCATTGGTTATGTTGGACAAAAAATTAGAAGTATCCTTCTCTTTTCCACACAGTTTTTGTGATCTGGTTATTCATTGCTGCATATATATTGGATCTCAATGAAGGATTACATCCAAATTTTTTGCTGCTATTCATGGTCAATGCTCTATTTCTTTGTAATGGCTTTAACATTTGGAAATGGATATATGCTTCAACATTCCATGAAAGCAAAAGGGAATGACATAGTTCTCTTTGGATATTGAAACACACTGACCTCACTATAATTTTCGATTCAATACTCTGGGAGCAATACTCCAACCTCTCACAAAATAATGGACTTCCTTAATTAAATTTATGGTGGGATTCACCTTTTTTTGTCAAAGAAGGGAATATTGCTCTTGGAATATTGAATAAATTTCCCTATAATTCTCACTTCTCACACTAATCTCACGCTGGGAGATTAAAAACAAATTCTGCCTAGCTTGCTTGAGAGGACCAAAAGTGAGCAACAGGTGAAATCTCGGGTTGGAATAAAAACAGAGCTGACTGCTGGCCCGCTTGAGCGCGAGTGAAATTCCTTCGAGCCAATTATCTGATTCTTCTGGGTTCACAAATTGATCAAGAAATCATATACATTATGGCTTATATCACATTTCCCTTTATGGTAATTGTCACTGTATGTTGGTTGTTTTCCCATCTTTCTGCCTTTTCTATCAATGACCGTAGAAATTTTGCAGTTTTCTAGGACACAATCTCTCTCCAGTGCCCAGGCAAATCATGCAAGATTCCCCTCCACCATTCACAAGGCAACTGAACATGCAGGTCCCTAGACTGCAAGAGGACCCCAGACTAATTACCAAAGATGAGAAAAAGTTCAGGAAAGAAATCTATAGACATAATTCTAGTCTAAAGAGAGCGTGCTTGTATTATAGAGACCAGGCCACCAGAGATGCTTTGAATAAGATGGAAAAGGAGAGAGATGAAGATGGAAAGAGGTGTCCTATTTGCTTGGATGATTTTGAGTCAGGACAGGAGGTGATGTTTGTCACAAATAATTCTTTTTCTCTGTATTTCGTATGTTAAAACAGAGTACAACAGAGTCCAACATATATAGAGATACAAGAGACTATTTTAGGAAGCTATTCTACGTCTAAACACTATATTTGCGTACAATATATTTGCGGCTATAATTATGGTTTGACCCGTGAGTGAAGGGATAATTGCATGACTTGCATGACTCACGCCAACATTCACGCCAACACTCCCCCTCAAGTTGGCGTGTAGATATTTCTAACACCCAACTTGTCGAGTGAGTCATAGAAGTTCCTACTGGAAACTGCCTTGGTAAGAATGTCAGCCAACTGATCTTCAGATTTAACGAAAGGGAATTGAATAATCTTCTCTTCCAGGTTCTGTTTGATGAAATGTCGATCAACCTCCACATGCTTGGTGCGATCGTGTTGAGTTGGGTTGTGAGATATGTCAATGGCAGCCTTATTATCACAGAATAAATTCATTGCAGAGCTAGGAGGAAAACCGACTTCTGTTAGCAAACTTCTAAGCCAAAGAAGCTCACACAAACCTTTTGCCATGCCTCGGAACTCAGCTTCAGCGCTGGACAATGCCACTACCTTCTGCTTTTTTACTCCTCCATGTAACTAAGTTACCTCCCACGAACGTAAAGTAACTATCTCACTACCTCCCACGAATGTAAAGTAGCCTGAGGTAGACTTTCTGTCCAAGATATTCCCTGCCCAGTCCGCATAGGGCCCAATGCAGTAGAAGCCGTTTACCCTTCAATATTCAGATGGTCATTCTTGGAGAACATTAGACCTGTTCCTGGTGATGATTTCAGATAGCGGATGATTCGAATTACAGCACCCATATGGTCTTCAGTCGGATTATGCATAAATTGGCTTACCACACTCACGGCATAAGCAATATCTGGGCGAGTGTGAGATAAGTAAATGAGCTTTCCCACTAGTCTTTGATACCTCACCTTATCAGCTGGCACCTGGTCCGAATATTCCCCAAGCCTATGGTTCTGCACAATCGGCGTATCCACGGGTTTGCACTCTAGCAATCCCACTTCCGTCAATAAGTCTAGTACATATTTCCGTTGAGAGAGGAATATGCCCCTTTTTGACCTCGCCACCTCTATTCCCAGAAAATACTTAAGCCCTCCCAAGTTCTTCATTTCAAATTCAATAGACAATTGTTCTTGTAGCCTTGAGATCTCTTCAGCGTCATCCCCCGTAATTATCATATCATCCACATAGACTATTAGTGCTGTCACCTTGCTTTGTCGGTGTTTTAGGAAGAGAGTATGGTCAGAGTTACTTTGGTGATAGCCATACTTCCTCATAGCTGAACTAAATCGACCAAACCATGCTCGCGGTGACTGTTTTAGTCCATACAATGCCCTCTCCAATTTACAAACAATTTTGGTCTCAGCAGGTCCTGTGTATCCTGGCGGGATATCCATGTATACTTCCTCGTCAAGGTATTTACCGTAACAATTTTGGTCTCAAAGCATTCTTCACGTCGAGTTGATGCAGTGGCCAGTCCATATCCATGTATACTTCCTCGTCAAGGTCGCCGTGAAGGAAAGCATTCTTCACGTCGAGTTGATGCAGTGGCCAGTCCAAATTTGCTGCAAGAGACAATAAGACTCTCACGGTATTCAGTTTAGCTACTGGTGAGAAGGTTTCTAAGTAGTCTATGCCATACGTTTGGGTAAAACCCTTCGCCACAAGTCTTGCCTTATATCGATCAATTGATCCATCAGCCTTGTATTTTATAGAGAACACCCATTTGCATCCCACTATTTTTTTTCCTTCTGGTAATGGTACCAACTTCCAGGTATTGTTTTTCTTCAAGGCTTCTAGTTCTTCTTGCATTGCTTGTGCCCACTCTGGATCAGATAACGCCTCCTCAACACTACTGGGAATATGGTAGGAGGATAGTGTTTGAGTGAAAGCCTTGAGAGGCTTGGATAGACCTTGAGTAGATACATAATTTGCAATTGGGTACTTGGACTTTCTTTCTTCTTCATCTGGGGAGTATCTATTCGGTGGTTTCCCACGATTGTGTCTAACAGGCAACACATAACTAGTAGAAGAATCCAAGACATTAGTATGTAAAGGCGCAGTAGGAGTACTTACCTCAGGGACATTCTCAGGAGGAGGAGGGTCTTCTGGTACTGAGGAGTGAGGGGACTGAGGGGATTCTGGTTCTTGATTTTCGGCCTTTTCATTTCCACGTTCTTCATTTCTCAATTCTGCATGTTCAGTTTCAGCTGCTACCTCATGTGGTTCACCCTCTCTATTCCCGGATCCATGCTCACCCGTGGGGGCCATAAACCAATTCGACTCTTCTACTTGAGTCTCCCCCTGAAGGGAAGAATTGGGTATCGGTGAAGGATAAAAATTCTCGGACTCAAGAAACGTAACGTCCATGGTGATATAGGTGCGGTTGGTAGTGGGATCATAGCACCGGAAGCCTTTTTTATGTAAACCATATCCCAAAAATAAGCACCTAACGGCACATGGGTCGAGTTTGGTACGTTGATTCTTGTGAAGGTGGACAAAGGCAACACACCCGAAAGTTCTAGGGGGGAGCATCAATATTGAAGGAAGGGATACATGAGTAGAGAGGATGTGTAGGGGGGTTTTAAAGTGTAGAATTTTAGATGGCATACGGTTGATTAAGTACACGGCAGTAGCCACAGCATCCCCCCAATGGCAACTCGGCACCATTGCTCCAAGGAGTAGAGCACGCGCTGTTTCCAGAATGTGTCGATTCTTCCTCTCGGCGACACCATTTTGCTGTGGTGTTTGAGAGCATGAGGTCTCATGGAGGAGACCATGTTGTTGGAAATAGGCCTGCAATCTTTGGTTGATGTATTCACCACCATTATCAGAACGAAGAATTTGTATCTTGGAAGAAAATTGAGTCTGAACCATGGCATGAAATGCTTGAAAAACAGTGGAAACTTCATCTTTGGTTTTCAGCTGATAAAGCCATGTCATTCGAGTACAATCGTCGACAAAAATTACAAACCAACGGTGACCAGAAGAAGTAATTATCGGGGATGGTCCCCACACATCGGAGTGTATCAAGGCAAATGGAATATCTGTTTTATTCAGGCTAATTGGATAAGAAACTCGTTGGCTTTTAGCCTTGATACATGTATCACATTTAAAGTCTACATTCTGCAAACCGGAAAATAAGGATGGGAGTAGATGCCGAAGATAGCCAAATGATGGGTGCCCCAAACGCCTATGCCATAGCCAAATCTGCCGTTCTTGGCTACTGGTTTGATGGTGCGTGTGATTTGCTCTGCCTGGGTTGAAGTCATCCAAGTAGTATAGCCCCCCCCTCTTAGTACCACGCCCAATAATCTCCTTGCTGAGAACATCCTGAAGAAAGCAAAAAGTAGAATATATTAGTACGACACAGTTAAGCTCTTCAGTAACTTGACTCACAGACATCAACTTATTGGAGAGAGATGGAACAAGAAGCGTATGAGCTAAAGAGAGGGAAGGAGACAGGGGCACGGTTCCAGCCCCTATAACTGGGTAAGTTGCCCCATTGGCATTGGCAATGCAAGTCCTCCTTGGTTGAGTTGTGTTGGAGAAGTCATTTGGATCAAATGTCATATGGTCCGTTGCTCCGGAATCGATAATCCAGGCACCATCATTCCGAGTAGTGGAGCTACACAAAACTTGACTACATTTACCTTGATCTGGGATTGAGGTGGATAGTTCTGTCACAGGAATAAGGGATAGTTGAGAGTCAGCCATGGCCACTGCTGCTCTACCCGGGATGTCTTCAGGCGCAGGAGCATCTCGTTTCTTTCGGGCTTGTAATTCGTGCCACCAGTCTGGGTAGCCATGTAATTTGAAGCAGGTGTCTCGAGTATGTTTTGTACTCCCACAGTGAGTGCACTTGTTTCCATCAGAATGACCCTTGGATCGTGAGAATGACCCAGATTTCAGCAAGGTTTGTGACTGACCAGATTTTATGCCTTTGATGGCCATAACAGCACCACTAGCCACTGCCTCTGCTCCCGAAACCATCACAGATTGTCGGAGATCTTCCCTTCGAACGTGAGCATATGCCTGTTCAATTGAAGGAAAAGGTTTCAAGCGTAGAACATCGCTCCGAACATGATCCAGTCGGTCATCTAGTCCGTCGAGAAAAATGTACACTCGCTCCTCCTGTAGAATGGAGTTGTAGCTTTGTATGTCATCTGCACATTTCATTGGATTTGGACGACGGAAATCGATCTCTCGCCACAAACCCTGAAGATTGTTATAATATTTTTCTATAGATCCACCTGCTTGTTTCATTCGAGATACACGTCGTCGGAGTTCGTACACCTGCGAAGTGTCAGTTCCATCAAAGTATGTTGTGGCAATAGAATCCCATACCTGCTTAGCCGTTGGGTAGCGAATAAAATTCACGACCAAGGAATGGTCCATGGAGTTGATTAACCAGCCTTTCACCATGGCATTCTCAGTGCGCCACTTGCGAAAGGAGGGGTCAGTTTCTGGTGGTTGGGGGTAGTCTCCATTTATATATCCCAGTTTGTCTTTTCCGGAGATGTACATCTCAACAACCTGGGACCATAGTCCATAGTTGGAACCATCCAACTTGATGTTGATTGGAACCATCGGGGAATCAGTGATGGGTGAGGGAGAGGTCTGGACCCTTGTCAAGACCTCCGTCATTTTCGATGTCAGATTATCAAGGACAATTGCGGTGGAGTCAGCCATGGGTGCCAAGCAAAATCTAGACCCCTGCCTGATCAGGAAATAGGGAACCCAAGATCATGCTCTGATACCATGTCACAAATAATTCTTTTTCTCTGTATTTCGTATGTTAAAACAGAGTACAACAGAGTCCAACATATATAGAGATACAAGAGACTATTTTAGGAAGCTATTCTACGTCTAAACACTATATTTGCGTACAATATATTTGCGGCTATAATTATGGTTTGACCCGTGAGTGAAGGGATAATTGCATGACTTGCATGACTCACGCCAACATTCACGCCAACAATGTTAACCCCATGCAACCACATGTTCCATGAGGACTGCATCATGCCATGGGTGAAGAGTAATTCTCAGTGTCCTGTTTGTCGCTACGCATTTAGTGAGCAAATGAGAGAGCGTGCATCAAACTTAAACAACAATAATAACATTGCAACTGATCATCTCACTACAAGTGAGCTGATTTCGATAGCGAGGGCAATGCAGGAAGCTTTTCTCTGGGGCAATGGTGCCCGCTAAGGCTAAGATGCTAGTGACAAATATATTGATGTTTCTTTCTTTCTATTTATCACTATCTAGTTGGTGATTTTCTTTTTTGCTTTTATAGCCTAGGCTCAATACAATTTTCATTTTGGCAAGAGATACTTCTTTTTGAGCCAAGGAATGTTTGGGCAAGAGAGCCTATAAACCAAGAACCTATATAGCAATCCACACGGTGATAGATATTGTGAGGTTATAACATATATCTTCCTTTCATGGTTCCCTTATTCATTAACCCTTCAGCACCATGCATAATGGTCCTTGATGATCCATGATTCTATTCACAAATTATGAGCTGCACAGAAGTTGAACATGGTTGCAGCCAAGCAACTAGTTAACACATTTTGTGGAAAAATTGTATGATTTAAATGATTTCACAATTAACGAAGCAATTCATAGAAACCAAGCAAATAACCCAGATATTTAAACAATATTATAAATTGAAAGTGGATCTCCGGAACCAAATTTAAGCAAAATACTGAAGACTAAAATTAGCCACAAAGTGATCAGCAATATTTCAACCAACTTTGGAGAGAAAGCCTAGTTATTTCTCTTACTTCTGCAATGGCTGAAATGATTTTCAATTTATAATTTTTGGGCTTTCCCATATATCTTAATACAGAGGATAAGTTCTATTAAAAAAAAATAAAAAAAAATACAGAGGATAAGTATCTGTTAGTACCCTATGATTTGGTCTATAAGACTCTAGACAAGGGGAACACTTAGGTTCCGCCATGAGACTTTTGTTGATTTTGATAAAAGTTGTGTGTTTTGTGGTAAATGTTGTGTTCATATTGAAAATGTATGTTTATTGTTGTAAAAATAAAATGTGTGAATTCTGGTAGAATTTGTAATATTTGTGATAAAATTAACTTTATTACAAAACTATACACAGTTTACAACACCCTGATAGATATTTATCAAAACACACACAAATATTATAAATTTTGACACGTTTGGCAGGACAGTCCCGCAGTGGGACCTAAGAATTTCCCCTCTAAACAATGAGTGTAAACAAGCCAACTTGATCGGAATGATAAAAGTTTATTTAATTTTATTTCAAACACGAACTAAGTTCGAATCCATTAGTAAACTAAATTATATATTCAAGTTTAGTCTTGTACATTCAATTTTGTGCTATTGACTCTTAAATTATCCAACTTAATTCCGTTAGTTTTGACTAATAGAGATGCACGCAACTACTCTATTATAAAAATAATAATTTTTAATTAATTTTACTGAAAATACTCTTTTAAAAATTAAGTACTACTGATTTGCGAAGAAAAATTTGTTGGCATACTATACTTGTGTAATTTTATTCTTTGTTTCTAATCGTTAAACTTTTGTATCAAGATTCAATTATAATTTCTTAGTGCCACTTGGGTATTCAGCCAAGTGGTAATCTCCCTCTTCAAAAAGCCTCACTCTTTTATGAGGGTGTGGTTCGATCTTCGAGATCTTCAAATATACGTGTGTGTGAGTTTAGATTAGAATTTCTATATATATAATATATAAATATAAATAAAAAAAAAAAACTATAGTTTCTTAGCTAATAAAAAAATAAAATTGTAGTAGGATTCAAAATTTTATTCATTTAAATTTTCCTTTGTAATTTATTTTATTATAATAAAGTGGTCTCGCTAACCACGTGTGACCACTTTTGTTTAGTCACAACTGACGAAATTAAGCTAATTGAAGCTATAAGAGCATTCTCATCAGCATGAACAAATGGGCGAAAACAACAAAAAATAAGCAAAAGGCAGCAAAAACCGGAAACATCAGCCTCCCTATTTCATTTAAAATGCGCAATTGATGAACAGTGGCTCTCTCAAACAAGGGAGCCACTGTTCATCAATTGGGGGAATAAAAAAGTCTTTTTTTTAGTGTAGTAGTGTTTTTTGTAGTGTAATATTTCGGGAGTTGTGAAAAAAAATAATAATAATAATAAAGATATATTAAAAAATGGAATAGTAAAGTTAAAATAGGGAGTCTGGTATAGTAGTGCTTTAGCTATTTGAGCAAAAGTGGGTTTTTTAGAACCAAATTGGCAAAAAAAATAGGGAGGCTGATAAGAATGCTCTAAGTTTGCATTGATAAACAGTGTTTTTTTTTTTTTTTTTTTTTTTTTTGTGCAATTTGGCATTTTCTTGTCGAACAAGTTCAAACTTATTCACGAGTTATTATATTAATATACTTTTTTCACATATATATGCTAAATACTAGGATTAAACTCTTTTTTAACTCATTCAAAAATTTATGTTAATTAATAACTAAATTATAGATATCGTTGGAATTATATTGATTGAGTAAACTAAATGTAATAGTTTTCGTTTATAAACTTATAAAAATTATATTCACCAATCTTATATTGATAAAAATGACATATAATTTTAATTGCAAAATGAATTTTTTATATTATCAATAAATTACAACTAATAATTTAAGATCTTATGAACTTATTTATAAACTTACATAATCTAATATCAAGTCTATATAAGTCTATTTTATACATATATACATATAAGCATAGAATATTGTATATATTTAAATCAAGCCTCATACTCATAAGCTTGTTCACAAATACATCATTATATTTGAGCTTAGCTTGTTTAACCGTCGAGCCTAAACTTAAACTAGAGCTCGACTTATTTGATTGCAAAATAAATGAATATAAATTAACTTCATTCTGAGTCGAGTCCGAATTCCTAATATACAACTTAGTTCATTTACAATCTTCTCTATTATTATTATTGTTATTAAGGATGAAAATCTTTTCTCTTCTTTTTCTTTTTTTGCAAAATTTTAAACTAGGAAGCACCTAAAATATTTGATTTTTTTTCCTTAGAAAAAGTGTTGTTTATCTTGGTAAAGATTATTAAGTTAAAAGGTTTTTTTTTTTTTGATAAGTAAGAAGATTTTTAAACCAGCCTCCATATAAAGACTCTCAATACAATCAATATCTTTTTCTCTGTTTTTTTTTTTTTTTTTTTTGGCTTACAAGAATATTACTATTACGCAAATTTTCAAAATTTATACATGCATGACAATTGAGAAATATAGATATCAATAGTATTGTAGTTTAATAAAAAAATAAAACCATTAATCCCTTATAACAGCAAGGCATAAATATGATATTTATGAGAAGAAGTCCTCTCAAAATATTTTTATCATTTATTAAAAGAAAAAATAAATAGTAAACATACAATTATCCTCAAGTTAAGGATACAAAGTCCGGGAATGAGATCTCATGCAATATTTGTGATATGCAATTGATTTTAAGGGTTGAAATTAAAAGTTGAAACATTCACTTTTAATCTCAACCCTTGAATAAAATAAAATTAAACATACTTTTTCACTTTTTGTCTTTTTACTTTTTCACCCTTGCATTTTTTGAAGTTTTAAACCGATCTCAATCCCAAAGTCCCAATGTAGTTAACATTTCATTAAAATAAAATAAAAATACAAAGTTTCTAATGATCATAATGGTAAATTGGTAATTATTATTGAAGTTCATCTATCACTTTCCTTCTTCAAATTATTTATTTAAACAAAATAAAAGACAAAAAAAAAAAAAAAAAAAAAATTTACCTCTAACCTACTGTATATATCTAGACTATTCAAATATATATTTTAAAAATCAATACTAGATTTTCTTCTCCAAGCAAAACTCCGCACCCAAAAAGACAAAATAATAGGTGTGCTGAGTTTACAAACAACGTTGAAAGGAAACGAGAGGAAAATCTGACCAAGCAAAAACAGGAAGCCAGCCATTACAGAAGCGCCACGTATACCGTCCCCAAACCACATCCACTTCCTCTGAAGCACACCTAAACACCTCGCAACTCTCTGCGCCAAAGCTTATTATTTAACACACACACATACTCCCTCCACTTACAATCGATCTGACTAAATTGAGGTACACCTTCTCCTTTTTCTTCTTTTTTCTTATATGGGTATTTGAGAATATGTTTGTGTTGCAGTTCAATATGTGTTTGGTTGTGGTGTAACTTTTTTTACCCAATTTTGCAAATTTCAATGTGGAGCCAAATTTTCTTTAAAGATTGGATCAATTTTACTGGAGTTATTGTTCAATGTCATTTTGGTGATTAAATATTAGTGGGTAATTGAGAACGATTGCTATGGCCATCTTTATGTTTCAGTTCAGTATGTGTTTGTGTTTTTTCTCCTCTGACTCTGCATATTTCAAGTTGTATGGATTTGAGTTTATTAGTGGTTTAGAGAATGAATGAAATTACATAACTTAAATTAAATCGATGCATCTAAGGAAGATAATTAATGAAAAAAAAGGGAGAAATCGAATGCTGATCCCTTGCTAAAGTTGATTTTTTTGAAGCAATGTACGGTGGCTGAGATTCTGTAGGTAGAAGTAGCATAGTGTAGAAGAAGTCTTGCATCTGAAGAAAATCTTATGAAAAAAAGGGGAAATTTTTTAACCCTGACCTGTTTCTTATGTGGTTCAAAGTTTTGTTTTCCTTCTGTGCTAAATATTGGTGATAAGAGAAAAGCAATGCTCACTCAAAAGAGATAAGACAAAAGCAGTGCCATCTAGGGTCGCCCATATTTTATTGACTTCTTTTGTTGCTGAAGTAATTCTGGGTTTCTTGCGTTTACTTTTTCGAAGGGAAAAAAAAAAAAAAAAACCAATGGAGTCATTCATTTTAAGATATGTGTCCTTTCTTAAAGGTATTGAGCACCTGTTAGTTAATTGCCATAACTGCTCATGTTGCTTGAGATATTGACATAAGCTCTATTGTCCTTCATGGTTATATTCGAATTCAATGTTTGTTCTCATGCACATTTACTAGACTACTTAGTTGCAATCTAAGGTTATATCTTAATATTTTGTGTCTATATATTCCACTAATATATTAAACATATCTGTGCCTTTTTTTTCCTGGTTCCAGCAATGGCAGCATCATCTGCATGCCTTGTGGGGCATGGATTATCCACCCAAAGTGCAAAACCAAGTTTGAGCAAGGACTTATATGGGAGGCCGCTCTTACCTTCTTCGAGCCTTCCTTCATCTGTTAAGGCAGCGAAAGCAGTTTTTGCAAGGGCATCTTTGGACCAGAGGCACCATGAAGGAAGAAGAGACTTTCTAAAGTTGTTTCTTGGAAATGTTGGAGCTGGTGTGCCTGCTTTACTGGGAAGTGGGAATGCTAAGGCTGATGACCAAGGGGTTTCTTCCTCCAGGATGTCTTATTCTAGGTTTTTGGAATATTTGGACAAGGATAGGGTGAAAAAAGTAGATTTGTATGAGAATGGAACCATAGCTATTGTGGAAGCTGTTTCTCCTGAACTGGGTAACCGGGTGCAGCGAGTTCGTGTGCAACTTCCAGGACTCAGCCAAGAGCTCCTTCAGAAATTCAGGGAAAAGAACATTGACTTTGCAGCACATAATGCTCAAGAAGACTCAGGTTCGCTGTTGTTCAACTTGATTGGGAATTTGGCTTTCCCTTTAATCTTAATTGGGGGACTATTCCTACTCTCAAGGCGTTCATCTGGAGGCATGGGTGGTCCAGGTGGACCTGGGTTCCCCCTTTCTTTTGGTCAATCTAAAGCCAAGTTCCAAATGGAACCAAACACTGGTGTAACATTTGATGATGTTGCTGGAGTAGATGAAGCCAAGCAGGATTTCATGGAGGTGGTGGAGTTTCTGAAGAAGCCTGAAAGGTTCACTGCAGTTGGGGCTCGCATTCCGAAAGGGGTTCTTCTTATCGGTCCTCCTGGAACTGGGAAGACTCTGCTAGCCAAGGCAATTGCTGGTGAAGCTGGTGTTCCATTTTTCTCTATCTCAGGTTCAGAGTTTGTTGAGATGTTTGTCGGTGTTGGTGCCTCTCGTGTCCGTGATCTTTTCAAGAAGGCCAAGGAGAATGCTCCTTGCATTGTATTTGTTGATGAAATTGATGCTGTTGGACGGCAAAGAGGGACTGGAATTGGTGGAGGGAATGATGAAAGAGAACAGACCCTTAACCAGCTTTTGACAGAAATGGATGGTTTTGAAGGTAACACTGGTATCATTGTGGTTGCAGCAACTAACAGGGCAGACATTCTCGACTCTGCCTTACTGAGGCCTGGACGGTTTGACAGACAGGTATGGATATGTAAACAAATGCTTATTGCTTTTATTGATGGGGAGAATACTCAAATTTGTGCTGTATTGCAGGTAAGTGTCGATGTTCCAGATATACGGGGGAGAACAGAGATATTAAAGGTTCATGGTAGCAACAAAAAGTTTGATTCAGATGTTTCTCTTGAAGTTATAGCCATGAGAACACCTGGTTTTAGTGGAGCAGATCTTGCAAATCTCTTAAATGAGGCAGCTATATTAGCTGGTCGGCGTGGGAAGACAGCAATTTCATCTAAAGAGATCGATGATTCAATTGATAGGATTGTGGCTGGAATGGAAGGAACAGTAATGACAGATGGGAAAAGTAAAAGTCTGGTGGCATATCATGAAGTTGGGCATGCCATTTGTGGGTAAGTATGATAATAGCTTGTGCTTTTGTTTATTTTAGATATTTTCCTTATAATAAGTTTTAGGGATAAGTAAACTTTACCTACTTGTGGTTTGGGCCAATTATATGTTGCCTACCTGTGATTTACAAACTAACACTTTACCCACTTGTGGGTCACTTTGTTAGCTTCCGTAATCCACTTCATCGTCTTCACTATTAAAAATACAATAAAACATTTAAAAGCAAAGATTTGAGAATCAAAATCTCCTGTACTCTCTTTTTCTTGAGACTTTTTTTAAGAAAAACGTATTTGAAAACAAACAAAGAATGAAACAACATAGAGACTTCTCATGTAAGCTGACCGACAAGAAATTCCATAAAAATGATTTTACGTTAACGTTCTTCAAAAAAAATAAATCTAAAAGAAGACCACAAAGAAAATTCTGCAAATTTGAAACTTTAATAAGATAACTAGTAGATCCTTCATCGGGGATTAAAGGTGACATAACCAAAATGCATCAACTACCAACCATTGGAAGAAAAATGCTAGAATGGACAATTAAATAGGTGATGATTTTTGGGGAAGAGGGTAGAGGTGTGGGTCTCGGCCATGGGGGCTTTTGGCTGATGGGTATGGTGGCTGATTAAGGATATGGATTTCAGCCATGGGGTCTTTGGTTGATGGGTATGGTGGTTTTGTGTGGTGGACTCACCAATTTAACTTGCAAATCAGTGCTGGACTCACCGATTTAACTCGCTTTACTCTCTTTTCTCTTCGCTGTACAACCCCGCCATCATCTCTGCCATTGCATCCAGTGGTTAGCAACCTCGATCAACACAACTAACGGGTCACCCTCCAAAGCTCAAAAATCCTTAATCAGCCACACGCCATTGCCGTACAACCAAACTCACACACCAATGCGATGGCTGGCCCATCATGATTAATAA
Source organism: Fagus sylvatica (assembly GCA_907173295.1). Classification (NCBI taxonomy): domain Eukaryota; kingdom Viridiplantae; phylum Streptophyta; class Magnoliopsida; order Fagales; family Fagaceae; genus Fagus; species Fagus sylvatica. The sequence continues at coordinate 30,051,080 of OU015769.1, forward strand.
ACCTCACCTACCCCATCCAACAACAGAGTCCAGTGCCAATGTTAAGTGTTACCGTAAGTGGAGACTATGCGAGAGAGAGAGAAAGAGAGAAAGGAATAGAAGAGAGGAAGAAAGAGAGAGAGAGCTCTGGCTTCTGGTCTAATCTGGTGTGGAGTGAGAGCCTTGGTTGAGCTGTGAGAAAGAGACCGGAGAAAATATTTGAGTGTGTTCATGCCTTTATAACTTTTTATTTTTATTTTTTTGTTGTTACAAAATCTCAAGAAAAAGAAAGAGGAGATGATTTTGATTCTAATGTGTGTTTTTTTATTTTATTTTATTGTGTTTTTAATGGTGAAGATGATGAGGAAGGTGACATAAGCTAACAGAGTGAACCATAGGTGGATAAAGTGTTAGTTTTCAAACCATGGGTAGGCAATATCTAATTGGCCCAAACCACATGTAGGTAAAGTGTACTTATCCTTAAGTTTTAAAAGGCCATTTTCAACCGTAAAAGTACTTTTATGTACATAGTGTGCTTGTACTATATTTACCTGACATTACAAGCAATTAATATGGTAAAGAAGTCTGCTATATTGAGAGTCATCATCATGAAAAATTCTGCTTTAAGTGCATCTATACTTCAATTTGTGCAATGGTTACCACAAAGACCACTACCTTACCAAAATTTTCTTTAGTTAAACAAAAGACAATCTGTTTCATTATCATAAGTCTGGCAATGCTAAAAAAAATTAATGTTTTGGTAGAAGCTTTTGTCAACTTTGAGTGCTAATGTGTAGTGCAGGTGGCCATGGAGTTAAGGGTACTGTTACTCTAAGATATACATTTATCAATCATGCTTCCTAGCCAGTGATAACTACTTGTCCCTTTTCACCATCGCTCTCATGTATTTTATTGTATGCTATCACTTTCCCCTGCCCTCATAACTATTGCTCTCTTCTCTACCTCTTCTGTCCATAGTCTCCCTGCACATGTTTGGATTGACCTTTCTTTTACCAGTTGTCATGATTTGATTGAGCTCAAAATGATTTTTGATATGTTTCTATGTTTTTCTTCTGTGCAGGACTTTGACTCCAGGGCATGATCCTGTTCAAAAAGTGACCCTAGTTCCACGTGGTCAGGCACGGGGTCTCACCTGGTTTATTCCTACTGATGACCCTACCCTTATCTCAAAGCAGCAGCTCTTTGCCCGAATTGTTGGTGGACTTGGTGGCAGAGCTGCAGAAGAAGTGATCTTCGGTGAGCCGGAGGTGACAACAGGTGCAGCTGGTGATTTGCAGCAGATTACTGGTTTGGCAAAACAGGTAATTAAACTTTTTCTTTATCTGCTCCAAGCAATGTATAATGTTAAATTTACCATCTCTTTTGTTTCTTTGGGGGGAGGGGAACTGTCAGTGTTTTATGGATTTGAGTATGAATTAAATCACAAATCTTTTGTTCTTTCTAAATTTCTTTAAAGCATTTGGATTACTTTGTTGTAAGTTGTAAGTTGTAAATTGTAATTGGTTTTATGCTCAAAATTTCACAATTTTGCTTGGTTCTCAATTTAAGTTCATTTTTCCACTCCTATATGTAGGCATATCTATGGCATTCCTACTTTGCTTTTGTAACAAATAGCTCTTAAAGTACCCCTTCCTTTGTTTCCTCTGAAAAAGTTAATAGAGGGATTTCATTGATCTGTTTGCAGATGGTAACCACATTCGGAATGTCTGAAATTGGCCCATGGTCACTTATGGACTCATCAGCCCAGAGTGCTGATGTCTTCATGAGAATGATGGCAAGGAACTCAATGTCAGAGAAACTTGCTGAAGACATTGATGATGCCATCAAGAGGATATCAGACAGAGGATACGAAATTGCATTGCGCCACATAAAGAACAACCGCGAGGCCATTGACAAGATAGTGGAAGTCCTCCTTGAGAAAGAAACAATGAGTGGGGATGAATTCCGGGCAATTCTCTCGGAGTTTGTTGAAATCCCCGTTGAAAATCGGGTCCCTTCTGCATCACCGTCACCAGTCACCGTTTAAATAGCATAAATCATATTTCAACTGTCATTGACACTTGATCATACATCTTGAATTAGTTAAATGTATTATATCTGTAATCTTTGGTAAAGGTGAAAGAAAGTTCATTCTCTGTAGTCCTTTTTTTTTTTCTTTTGATAATCTCATTCTCTGTAGTCTTTGATTATACTCTTTCATATATATATATATATCACAAATGATATTACCCTTATTGGCAAGCTTGATGAGACAACTTTAGGGGTATAAAACTTAAGAAGTTCTAATCATTCTTTTTCATTCGTTATGAGTTGTCTGAAATTAACTAAAGACCCGTAATTTCTAGGGCCGCATGGTTGCATTACTTAGCATACAAGGCCTAATTGCATATGTTTTGCACCTTCATACTTGCACTTCAATGTAGTCTTCTCTATTTTAAAGCAAAAACTTGGGTTTCTCTTCCTGCTTCCCTGCACTATTCTTGTTGCTAGCCTTTGATTGTATGGTTTCCTGTATTGCTGTCGTCTGTTATCAATTTTCCAAGCAGTTTTCTGGGTTAGCCTTAGGCTTAGTGCAATGTGGATGCGTACTTCGTTGTTCTTATTTCTTATTTGTAACCCCTAAGGAAAGTTTTACCTTTAAATGTTGAATTTGATCTTGGCAAATTCTGTAAACCTAACAAAAGTATTGCACGTAAATGGCTAGACCAAACGTTTAGAGCGATTGAGGAAACATGGTAACCCTGACGTATGAATTAAAGGATCTAATAAAAACGAAGTCTTTGAAGCATTTTTTTAAGGATGCTACATGCCTACGGCTACAGGTTCTTTTTATTTTTTACTCCTTACAAAATCTGGGGTTTTGGAGTTACGAATTCTATTCCTCCTCAACAGACAACAGTGGCTTCTCTTCTTCAATTTCCCTTTTCTTTTTCCTCTAATTCCTAGCAACCCCTAAGATTCCCCACCATCCTCATTTTCTCTGATTTAGAGTTCAAGTCCTCTGTCCCTCCTCCCTCACCTCCACCACTGAGAAGAGGAGGAGCAGCACTGCCTTCCAGCTCTTCAAGACCATGGCTAGGCTCGATGTTGGTCTTGGTGATGACGATAAAGACAACTATCTGGACCCCAATCTCAATAATTCGCTTCAGATCAATAGCTTCATCTGATTCATCTTTCGATTTACAGGTCTCTCTCTTGCTTTTTTGTGCTTGATTTGATTTTGATATCTTTGGGCTTTGATTTGATTTTGATTAATGTTTAATTTTAGTTGGGTCTCCCTTAAAATGTTCGAAGAAATTCCTCAACCAAACTTTCCATCACCAAAATTCATCAAAGAGGGCTTGGAAATATAAGGTAATTTTTTGTTAATGGATGCATATTCTCTGTTCCAATTGGCCTGCTATGTTTGGTCTTTAAAAACTTTTTCTTTTTCTCTTCAAGTTTGACATGGTTCATAAAGACTAAAAACTTCTTTATTTACTTTGGCTTTCTACAATCTGTCATTTGGTAAATAATGGATGTTAAGATTAGAAAAGTTACCAGTGTTGTCGGCTTCGAAACCCTTGTTTATGTTAAAAGCCCAATCCCTTTTTTTTTTCCTTCTTTTTAAAGGCTTCTCTTAGAAATTTTCTTCCTGAAGATGGACTGTCAATAATTCCAACAAGCTTATTAGCATAGGTTTTTGTTCTAGCAACAAACTACAATGAGACTCAGTTCATTGCATCTGCAAGAATAGCCTCCTTGATTGCTTATCTTTGGAGCATAGAGAATATGGAACCTTAGAAAACTTTCTTGTCAGATCACTCCTTAGGCACATCAAGAGGTTCTGACTCTTCCACAACCTAAGAAGCCCTAGCTCTATAAAGAAAAGAAAACTTTATTATCATTTCACTCCTTAAGCACATCAAGAGTCTCTGCCTGCTTGGTGAGCATTGTTACTTAAATAGACGAAGGTCAGCATTTTTTTTATGCACTAATCCCTGCAAAGATCTCTCTTGATTAATTTTATTGCATTGCCACTTCAAGTTTTTACCGCAAAAAATAAATCATCACTAACAACATTTGCTTAGCCACTATCACCTTGAAGTAAATCAGAAGTACAAAAAATTGAGTCAAGACATTATTAAATGGTAATGGATGTGGGTCAAACTTTTATCACTTCTAGCCTTTATTATGGGTACAAGCAATTCATTGACAAGCTCTAAGCAATCTTTTGTTGGAGTCGCCACATTCATGACATGAGAAAGATATCTACAAAGAAACCCAAAGTAAGTGAAAACATTGAGAGGATTTAGAGCTCAATTTAACCTATTATTAGTTACTTTTTTTTAATTTAACAAAAAAAAAAAAGTGAACTATTATTAGTAACTTTAAACTGACTTGACAAAATTTGCATTTGTTTAGTACCTCAGCTTAGTATATGAATCAGAAACACCATAGTAGTCTGCAAATTCAGTCAACAACCACTTCCAATGTCCATGTAACCGCAAGTTCCGGGAATGAAAATGATGTGCACACATCGCCGCCTCCAGCAATAAATCATAGGCTAGAGTTTCCACAACAGGTGCACTCTGTAACATGTGAAGAAAAGACAGATTAAAACTTAGATTTACACAAGCACACACACCCCCCAGCCCCTGTTTCACACTAGTATATCTTCAAGTATACCACAGTTTCTTATTCTAGTCATGGAGACTGAGCACCAACTAATATAAGACAGCAATAAGGCAGAAAATGTTCCACATATAGAACTGCAATGATCACACACACAAACTGTTCAGTTCAACTTGAAATTAGCTCAAATGAACAGTACTTTTATCAATCCAACTCCTAACGTCGATGAAATTATCTGAGTCCATAATCTCTTTGAACTCTGGTAATAAGAAGTTGAGATCTGACATATACAGCATCTGAACACAATCCACATTCTACCTATTCTAAAAATATAATATCAGAGATATTCATAAAGAAGTGTATTAGTACTGCAAAACAACTTTAGATGTAACGTTTAAAATCTCACTTAAATCCATTATTTAGCCTTTTTAAACAAGTCTCACATGAAGTATAAACTTTGTAGTTTGCACTTTCATAATTCAATAAGTATTAAGTCCTTCATCTGACCATGACTATGCTCAGGATCAGCTCAATAAGGGAGAGTAGAGAGAGAGAGAGGAGAGGAGATTTGAACCCTAGTTCTTCTTGTAAAGGAGACTAGTTAATGTCAATTGAGCTACAAGGCTATTGGCCCTATTTCACTATATTGGAAAGTGAAGAATTATGATAGTCAGCTCAGTTGAGTTGAAGGACATGAAACCTTTATGTGATTAGTTAAAAATATCTCATCCTTTTGGCATATAAAGGTTAAAAGTTTTCCTACAAAATGCAAACAAAGTATGATAACTATAATGGGGGAGGGGAGATTTGAACCCTAGTTTTTCTTGTAAAGGAGACTAGTTATTTAATTGTGTAGCCAATAACTTCAACTGTGAAGTAGTTCCAGACGCCATGATGCCAACAAATTGTCTGCTTACATCAAAGTGTTATTTGGTTGGGAGGATGAAAAATTGGGATGATGTAAAATGTTGAAAGGATAGAAAAGATTCGTATTTTAACCGTGGTTGTTTGGTTGGGAAGAATGAATACTATATAAAAGTATGATGGAAAAATAGAGGAAAAATTACTAATCTATTCATCATCTAATTTGTAGGAGACATAAAATAATATTCTCCATTTCAAAATCCCTCCAGTTTTAATTAGAAAAGTTTCCAGTGATGTGCATTAACGACCCACTTAACCCTTAGTTGTTAACCGAGTTAATCATACCTCATTTTCTATACCGTGAGTTCAGTTCTCTCACTCTCTCCTCTGCTTCAAGATTCAAGAAGACCAAGAGTTCAGCGTTGTTTAGGTTTGTTTTCCATTAAAACTTCATTGTTATGTGGTTCACGGAAGATTTTAGATTTTTATGCTTAATGTTGTATTTTTCTTCACTGGGTTTGAAAGCAATGACTACTGCTTATTAATATGTTGAACAATGTAATGTTTGACTCTTAATAGGTTATATTCTTACTGTTCTTCTGGTTATCAATCGGATTTTTTGAATATTCACTCATTCAATGGTCTCTTCCATTTTGTTTACACAGGCTGCTGAAGACAAACCAAATGTATGGGCAGGTCTTGTCTCTCTCATCTCGGTTTCTCTTCCATACTCAACACACGACACACTCTATCCAAAAGCTTTTTCTGCACAACCGCATATAAAGTAAGCAACTCAGTCTCTAAATCTGAAGAAGAATATACCAACCTTTGCTCCAAAGGCCACATAAAAGAAGCCTTCCAGAGGTTCAAATCTGAGATATTTTCAGACCCATATCTCTTCTCCGATCTCCTCAAATCATGTATACCCCAAAAGTCTCTCTCATTAGGAAGACAACTCCATTCTTTGATAATTACATCTGGGTGTTCCTCAGACAAATTTGTTTCAAATCACCTCCTTAACATGTACTCCAAAATTGGAGAATTACAAACAGCTTTGACACTGTTTGATCATTTGCCTAAGAGAAACATAATGTCTTGTAACATTTTGATTAATGGGTATGTTCAAAGTGGTGATTTGGAGAGTGCTCAGAAGGTGTTTGATGAAATGTCTGAGAGAAATGTTGCGACGTGGAATGCAATGGTCGCAAGTCTGATTCAATTTGAGTTTAATGAACGGGGTTTGGGTTTGTTTTCAGAAATGCATGAGATGAGGTTTTTGTTTGATGAGTTCACTCTGGGAAGTGTGCTCAGGGGGTGTGCAGGGTTGAGATCTTTACATGCTGGGCGTCAGGTTCATGCTTATGTGATGAAATGTGGGTTTGAGTTCAATTTAATTGTTGGGAGTTCTTTGGCTCATATGTATATGAAATCTGGAAGCTTGGAAGAAGGAGAGAAGGTCATTAAGTCGATGCCAATTCGCAATGTGGTTGCTTGGAATACGCTTATTGCAGGAAAAGCTCAAAATGGGTATTCTGAGGGAGTGTTGGATCAGTATAATATGATGAAAATGGCCGGTTTTAGACCCGATAAGATAACATTTGTGAGTGTAATTAGTTCATGTTCGGAATTGGCAACACTTGGACAGGGTCAGCAGATTCATGCTGAAGCAATCAAGGCTGGTGCTAGTTCGGTAGTTGCTGTCATTAGTTCATTAATTAGCATGTATTCAAGATGTGGGTGTTTGGAAGACTCTTTGAAAGCTTTCTTGGAATGTGAACAAATGGATGTTGTGTTGTGGAGTGCAATGATTACTGCTTATGGGTTTCACGGTCGAGGAGAGGAAGCCATCAAGCTGTTTGAATGCATGGAGCAGGAAGAGTTAGAGGCAAATGACATTACTTTCTTGAGCTTGTTATATGCTTGTAGTCATTGCGGTTTGAAAGAGAAAGGAATTGAATTCTTTGACACGATGGTTAAAGAATATGGACTGAAGCCTAGTCTAGCACACTATACATGTGTGGTTGACCTGCTTGGTCGGTCTGGCTGTTTGGAGGAAGCAGAGGATATGATAAGATCAATGCCCATAAAAGCAGATGCTATCATATGGAAAACTTTGCTTTCTGCCTGCAAAATCCACAAGAATGCAGACATGGCGAAAAGGATTGCAGAGGAAGTTATTAGACTTTATCCTCAGGACTCAGCTCCTTACGTTTTACTTTCAAACATTCATGCTTCTGCTAAAAGGTGGCAGGATGTTTCTGAGGTGAGGAAAGCCATGAGAGATAGGAAGATAAAGAAGGAACCAGGTATAAGCTGGCTAGAAGTAAAGAATCAAATTTACCAGTTCTGCATTGGTGATAAATCCCATCCAAAATCAGTGGAGATTGATTTGTATTTGAAAGAGCTAACATTAGAAATGAAGTTACGAGGTTATGTGCCTGATACTGCAGCTGTTTTGCATGACATGGATAATGAGGAGAAAGAATACAACTTGGCACACCATAGTGAAAAGTTGGCAATTGCTTTTGCTCTGATGAACACTCCTGCAGGTGTGCCAATAAGGGTCATGAAGAACTTACGTGTATGTAGTGATTGCCATGTTGCCATAAAGTACATATCAGAAATCAAAAACCGAGAAATTGTTGTACGAGATGCTAGTAGATTTCACCATTTTAAAAATGGGAGATGTTCTTGTGGAGATTACTGGTAAAAGGAGATAATGTTGCCTCACAGTTGATAGGATTAGTTTATTTATCTGATCTTTATCAAAACTATTTATCCGATATTTTTCTTTCCTTTTTTTAAAAAAAAAATATTTTTGAGGGATACAATTGTAATTTTCTTTTTTCCTTTAGAATTTTTAACGGGAATCACACCATTCATTAGTGGAAGAGATGACTTTGTTTTATATGGACCTTGACAAGAAACTTCCTATCATCTACTGGGTATAATATAATGTTCTTGCTTTTATCATTCATAAGTCAATGGATAGGTTTGCAGTTGGTCTACTAATATGCAGACTTCTCCTAGAATTTTTTGGCTTAGCCATATGAGAGCTGTGGCTAAGCCAACACAATATGCTATTGGAACGATAGCTTTTCCTTATCACTGTCTCTACGGCTTCAGTTCTAATATTGTATATTGTTCTTGTTAAGAAACAAATGATTCTTTTAGGTGCAAACTTCATATAAACATAGATTTCTTTGTGGGAGTTAAATGCATTGGCTAACAATATTTTATACCAAGTCCCATGAGGGAAAGAGTTTTTGGCTTCTTTCATGCCACAAATGATCAATGGACAAACCCAAAAGGCCAAAGGGATTTAACTTAGAATTTTTGCATACATAATGTTTGCAGCTATCTGATATCATTGCAATAGTTGGTGTTTATGACACGGGTCATTATTATATTTCAGAATCCTTGAGAGCATATGATGATGATACAAGTTTTCTCATACCATCAGTAGTGTGCTTTACCCCTTGTACACTCTTCTTGAGGATTTGTTGCTTATATGCTTATATGCTTATATGCTTTTCCCCATAATTGCTTGATGATTTGTTGGTATCTTCTTTTTGGATGATCAATGTGCTTGCAAATATGTTGACGTATTGCTACAATTTCACATTGATATTCAATTGTCAAAAGGTATCAAAGGAAGAGCAATTTGAGAGAGAAACTTTATGGAGAAGGAATCTCATAATTGAGAAGTGATTCTTATTGTGCTAAAATGAAAGTTACATAGAAGTTGAGTATTTATACACACAGAGAGGGAGAAGCTTAATCAATAACAGAGGCTTCACGGATAAACATAACAGCAAAAAACGGAAAATTAACAAACTTGAACAAGCTAAACATAATTACTAATGGAGCAATCAGTGGAATAGTACATGACTGAGCTTTTGTGAGGCACGTGCTTTCATCTTTCATTTGCTGAAACTTGTAATAATAGAATAGAAGGCTGATACGTAGTTTACAGCCATTTTCATATATTGTTATTTTGATTCCCCTTTCTATTCTCATATATCACACTATTGTAGTGATAATCTTTCTATTCTACAGCTGTAGAATAAAAACTGTATGTTTGATAAATTGTTTGGAAAATTGCCAAAAAGGCATGATGCATGAACTTATATCCATTCTGGACAGGTGTTTGGGATTTTTTTTTTGTTGCTGGAACACATTGTGCTTTGATATGTTAATAGTTAGAATCGGGATTGAGGGGAAGCCGAGTGCGAAACTCATGCCAATGGGTCACCCTTTGGCCGCTACCCTTCACCGTTGTGCTTCCCCTTTAACAATAAAATAATATGATTAGTGAGTGAAATAAGATAAAAGCTTGTGTAGAAAAAGAAGTTGACAATATAAGAAGGGAATTGTTGGTGCGGAGATATAAAGAATGAGAGTGAAATTTAACTTCATTCTTTGATATTTCTGCACTACTGGTTCGAAAATATAAGAAATGGGTATGGAAATAACACCACCCTATAAGAAAAGAAATAACTTTTCCATTATGTAGGTAGCTAGATCATTAAATGTCTAGCAGTAACGTTAACAACATTTTTTTTCCATTTCTTTCTACGTGCCACATCACCATTTTATATTATTTTAATAAATCCGTTAGTCTAGTTGATATTTTTCATCTAGAACTTAACAACAAAGACTATTTTGACACAAAGACGAAAGGTTAAAGACTAATTTTACACAGTTGAAAGGTTAAGGACCATTTTGAGTTTTTGATACAAATGCCATAGGTTGAAGACCAAACTAGTAATTAAACCTATAGAGATTTATAGCTTTCACAAGTTAGGTCTATGTACAAATCATGTCAAGAAAAAGTGAAGAATCACATGGGTTTACTTCCAGTGGAGCTTACAAAACAAGATTAGTGTGTTTAGTAAAACAAATAAAAATAATAAAGGTATGCTTGACAAAGTTGAAGTAACATGCTCAACAAAATCTTTATTATTCATCCAGAAAAACTAAGATGATACATTCATCGAAGTAAATATAATATTTCTAATAAAGCTAAAACAAAAGCATAGCAATAGTAATTAAATATGTTTAGTGATGCTCAAATAAATGTGTCTAGCAGTGTCAAGTAAAATTATTAACAGTTTAATACAATAGCATAAACAACTACAACATAAATGCTCAAATAAATGGTCCTTAAATGCTTTAATAAAGTTTTTGCCAATTATTTTCTATTACTAACTACTTTATTCTTAGCAAGTCTCCTCGAATTCCTTGCTATTAGTTGCTCTTCTTATTCTTAATTGTCTCACACTATTCCCTTTGTCTTTTTATTTAATTCCCTCAACTTTTTTTTTTTTGAAGCAATTTCCCTTAACACTTTATCTCTACAATAAACAAGATCTTTTATTTTTGTTTTGTCTTTCTTTTTCTCCATGTTACTTGATGGGTTTTGATTTTTTCAATTTGGTTCTTTGTTTCAGTTTGCTTTATTTAGCGTTGAAGAATCACTGCTATGTTATGTCCCTCAAAGGTAACACTGTTTTTCATTATATACTTATTTCTTTTCTTTTTCCTAATTATCTATTTGGTCGCCAAGAAAATTTAACAAAATGATGAGAAGGTGGAAGAATTTTTGGCACTCAATAATAAGAAACGTAGTGGTGAATCGTTGTTCTGATTTTCTCACCTTTTTTTTGATTTTCTCACTTTGGTTCTTTGTTTAGTGATAAATACTCACCACTACGTTTTGTTCCTTAAAGGTAACACCATTTGTCAATATTAGATATGAACTTCTTGATTGTTTGTATTTACCTTAATTTCATATGTTCGATTTCATTGGATGCCGAAGAAATGATGAAAATGAGTAATAGGTAATTACCATAATCATTGGAAAATCTTTTGTTTGAAAAGTATATGTGGTTGTTTATGAATTAGCTATGAATTAAAATTTGTCAATACTAAATCTAAAATCACAACATTTTTTTATTATAATATTTACACAATACTTTACTGATGAAGCAATTTTTCAATTATAATATGTTATTTATAATAATTTTATAAATAAATAATAATATAATCCATTAATAAAAAGGTATATGATCCGCACAATGTGCGGTATATATAGTCTAGTTTTAGTATTATTTTGAAGCATTTGAAGGAGGTGTTATTGCGTTCTTGGTATTTATACACGCTTCTTAAGATTATAGCGAATCCGGTAAGAGTCCCTGTCACTTCCCATTTCAAACAGTGTCAATCTCAAAACCAATCGAAACACCAACTCAACACTAAAAGTGAAAACTACATTTCAGAATAATCCAAAAGACCAAACCATATCCCTTCACAGCTTTATTTTCTCTCTTTAATTTCACAACACTTCCAAAACTAAAAGAAATACATGGCTGTGTACAAACCTGAAGATGATTATGACTACCTGTTCAAGCTTGTTTTGATTGGTGATTCTGGTGTGGGTAAGTCCAATTTGCTCTCCAGGTTCACTAGGAACGAGTTTAATTTGGAGTCCAAGTCTACTATTGGGGTAGAGTTTGCTACCAAGAGTTTGAATATTGATGGCAAGGTCATCAAGGCTCAGATTTGGGACACTGCTGGCCAAGAAAGGTGTGACTTTTTTTCTTCTAATTAAAATTATAGGATTTTGTCATGTGGGTTTTGAATTTCTTATCAGGGAATTCATGGGTTTGAAATTTTGATACTTGTATCTTGGGATTTGATATTTCTTTCTGTCTGAAACCTTTTTTTTTTTTGTAACAAGAAAGCTGATTGTTTCTGTTATGTTAGTTTTCTTTTTTGAATAAAAAAAAGGGTTTTATGTGTGAAATATCATGGGTTTTAAGGCCAGGAAGGCTGGTTCTTTCCTGTCAGAATCTTCTGATCATATTATATAGGTTTTGAGGCCCAGAAATTCCTTTCTTACTATATATATATATATGCTTTTATGTTATGGGTTTGATGTGGTTATATAAATTCTGAGAGGCTTGTGAAGAAAAGGCAATTCTGTTTCTCAAAAATGAAAAAAGGAAGAAATTAGCTTACTATATGATGTGTCCTTATGATATTTTGTTTAGAATTTCATGGGTTTGATATGGATTTTGTATTTCAATATATGATATTACACGTATGTGAGGCATTACATGCTATGACGGATGCTTTTCTGTTCTATGCCATCCTTCTGTCGTCTTGGTGGTTTTGACTATTATGGACATTTTCTCAAAGATTTATTTGGTCTGAACCTCTGTGTACTGTTTGTGGAAGCTTAAGTTCTTATGTGGAATAGTAGAACTTGATCTTTGATTAGCTTATATGTAGGCATGGCTTTTATCTTGTTAGCATTCATCTCATGCACTTAATCATAATGGGAAGAGTATTGAAGGGATTGCTGTGATAAAGCATTATAGTAATTCTGTTCTTATGTTTGTCTGATAGAAATTAATTCTCCTGGACTTTCAATGGGAAATACTTTTTTTCTCCTCTTTGGATTGAACTTTTGGTCTCTGAACTATTTAGAAATAAATGAGACAACATCCAACTTTGTTTGGGGTCTATCATTTTTTATTTTACTCTAATTTTATTTTCCTTCATAATTAAGTTTCACTTTTCCTCTTCCAGAAAGAAAGATTTAAGATCTTCCTAGACTTTATCTTTACAAGTTCTGTTATATGTTTAGGTGTTCTTATATGGATGTTTGCTTCATCAATGGGCTTTAACACAAATGGCACCTCCTCCCCTTGTACTAACAAGGTGGAGGGTGAGATTGTGGGTTCAAGACCTTTGGTACGTGTGTAATTACCAATTATCGATGGTTGCTACCTTTTCTTTTTTATTTTTTATTTATTTCTTTTTTTTTATTTTTTATTTTATGACATAGGGAACCTTTCTAAAGAAGAGTCATTTGGACTCGCCTCTAAGCAGTAAAAACCTATGGGCAATTGACCCCATCCGCCAAAACCAATTGCCAGGTAATCCAAGGGGCATTCACTCCTAACAGGCTAAATGCTCATGCCTAGGAGCAAAAGATTGTTGTTTTTCCTTGCTGGCTCCACAACTTTGGAATGAAAGGCAAAACAAATTGATTTCATATCATAAGCTGAAGAAATGGTCACTGAGTGACTATAAAGATGCTTGGTAGGGCCATTGTAGTTGTCACTATTGCAAATGAATGGCTGGAATATTGGGTGCAATTGAATTTGTTTAGTATGTATGAGCCTAGTTATCTAGTTTTTAATGTTTACTTGTGGAATTCAATTTTGGACTTACTGTGATACCCCAGGTAGTCTGGATTGGTATTGGACTAGATTTGAGTGTGGGTTGCACGGGCAAGAGTCGAGTTCCACATCGGGCGTGGACTAGGCTAATTTGGGTTATATAAGCGATTACGAGGAGCCTTAATTGTAACTTTGACTGGTCCTTTTGGAATATAGTGTAATTGTGGCTAGCATTTTCTTCAAGTTGGCACAAGATATTCCTTTATCTCTAAATAACTTTAGAAACTATCCTTATATGACAACCACTTAGTCGAATGATTTCTATGTAGGACCTCAAGTGTGCTACAATACATTGATGGTTCAGTTCAAGGCCCATCAAAACTTTTAGGGAGACCAAGGTTGGTAGAATTTTCAACTAATGCACACGCACATTTGTAAAGGGAATTATCTTTCTGAGTTTCAAAAGCTGCTTTTTTACCAATTCTTAAGTTTCAACATCCTCGAAAATCCCAATATAGAAACAAAACCTTTTAGGGAAGGTTGGCAATAGGGTAGGTTCAGGGCGGGTCATTCCTATCCCAAACATGTTCAGGGTAGGTAAACCTCTTCCTGAACCTACCTGCTTGTGTGGCCCCACAAAGGAGGGCGGGGGGGGGGGGTGGTGTGGCAGGGTGGGTGAACAGGGCGGTTTAAACTGGATTACCTATGTCCCAAATCTGTTAAGTATATGTATTGCAAAACCTGCCCATAATACAGGTGGGTCAGGTTCAACATTAGTTGCTCCAGGCCTGCACATGTGCTTTCCAATCAATTTTCATTAGGTAGAACTATGTAGTGTTGTAAAAAGTGCACCTTAAAGCTCAAAACCCTAAGTTCTAAGTGCTTTGCTTGACAGAAGCAATAAGAAGCACAAAGCACACCTTGGTGCTTTTTTTTTTTTTTTTTTTCTAAAAACATTATGAAACATCAAAATTAACTGCTTGATCTTGAAGGAAATGACATGGACCATTGATTTATTATACAAATAAGGTGTTGTACTAGACAAACAATTGGTATGTTGATACTGGGTAATCACCAAGGCATTTCTATATCTAATGCGATCTCCACATGCCACCTTAGGGTTGCTAGGAAGTATGTGACTTAAAGATCTCTGAAGAAATTCTTTTTCAAGTCATATGGAAAATTAAATTTGTTTTGATTATGGTTTTTTTTTTGGGTCATTTTGACAACTTCTAGATTTTTTTGGCTTAGCCAAATGAGAGATGTGGCTAAGCCAAGCACGGTATGTATTGGAAACATAACTTCTCTTTATCACTGTCCCGGATGCTTCAGTTCTTATATTGTTCTTGTTATGAATACAAAAGGACTCTTTTAGGTGCAAACTTCATATCAACATAGATTTCTTTGTGGGAGTTAAATGCATTGGCTAACATTGATATGTTATACTAAGTACCATGAGGGAAAGAGTTTTTGGCCACTTTCATTCTCAGTATAGTATATACCATTATGGGTTATGCCAGTGCCACAAATGGTCAAATGGACAAACTGAAAAGGATTTAAATTAGAATCCTTAGATGCAGAATGTTTGCAGCTATCTGATATCATTGCAATAGTTGGTGTTAATGACACGACGGTCATTATTATATTTCGCAAATCCTCATTATCTGAGAGCTTATGATGATGAAACAAGTTTTCTCATACCATCAGTAGTGTGCTTTTGCCCATTACTGCTTGATGATTGTTGGTATCTTCTTTTTGCATGATCAATGATTAAAGTGCTTTGCAAATATATTGTTACAATTGCAAATTAATATTCAAAATTGTCAAAAGGCTGAGGTATTTGTATATTTACAGCTATTTTCATATATTGTTATTTTGATTCTCCTTTCTATTTTGCAGGTACCGTGCTATTACTAGTGCTTACTACCGAGGTGCTGTTGGTGCTTTGCTGGTGTATGATGTCACTCGGCATACAACATTTGAGAATATCGCTAGGTGGTTGAAGGAGTTGAGGGAGCACACAGACCCTAACATCGTGGTCATGTTGATTGGCAACAAGTCAGATCTTCGACACCTTGTGGCCGTTCCAACAGAGTATGGAAAATCATTTTCAGAGAGAGAGTCCCTCTACTTCATGGAAACTTCTGCATTGGATGCAACAAATGTAGAAAATGCTTTTACTGAAGTTCTCAGCCAGATACACCGAGTTGTGAGCAAGAGGGCTGTTGAGGCAGGTGATAACAGAAGTGCATCCTCTCTTCCGTCTAGAGGACAAACAATAAATGTCAAAGAGGACTCCTCAGTTCTGAAGAGAATTGGGTGCTGCTCAAACTAGGGTTGGTATGTTCTGGATGCATGGTGGGTTTACTTTTATAGCATCTTTTTCATTTGCTTGTAAAGTGATTAACATAATCTTGCTGTAGAATAAAAGCTAGTCTGTCTGATAATTTGTTTGGAAAATTGCCAAAAAGGTATGATGCATGAACTTGTATCCATACAGGACAGGTTAAGTGAATATTATGTAACATAGATCTTTGTTTGCTGAAGGTTGTAATTGGGTTTCTTTCCTTGCAACAATATTGCGGGAAGCTACGTACAGAACAGGTCAACTGAACATTTTGTGTAAATGATCCTTGTCTGCGGAAGGGGTGTAATTACTAAGCTTTGTTTGCTTGTAACAATAGTTAAAACTTGAATGACTTATTTCAGGAGTTAAAAATAAATAAGAACTTTGATAAAGGGCCACAGAACATTTGGATCACTATAAGTATATATAAATGACATATCTCATGTTTTAAGCCAACGAATTCTGTTAGCTAAAAAAGAAAGAATGTGATTGAAGGTATGAAGGACTCCTTCCCTGTGAAGTTCCCCTGCATCTTGCTCTGCCCATAAACCAACCACTCCTTCCCTTAACCCAACACCCAAAGCTTCCCCCTCCAATGCATAATATTTCCACATTCTCAACCACTGGTCGACAATACTACCAAAGATCACCATCTTTACTACCAGTCCTGCATATCCACACCACAAATCATAACTATCTAACAAAAATATATATTATAGAACTTAACCCCTCTACATCCCAGCAATCTCATTCAATGAATACATCAAAATCTCCCATCCCCCAACAAAGTCATGACCATCATCCAAAAAGCTTGGAAATCAGCATGAGGACTATCCATTGCTATCCTTAAACCCAACACTTACCTCTTCAAATTTACCTCAATCTAACATATTGAAAATTTTGGCCTCTGGATCCTCAATCCTGTAATATTGATGGCCACCATTTGATCTTGAAACACTGGTCTTGTGACTTGTTGGCCAACGACCTCCACTTCTCCACCACCACCACTGCCACCTCTTTTTGGATTCAGGTGCACAACCTTCTCTGTCAAAATTGCCAACCTCATTAGCCTCAGGCGGGAAAGCTACTTGATATTGATTTATCATCAACCAATGCTACGGTCAAATGGGGAAATTTCTTAAGAATGAAAATGAAAATTGATGCTCAATTTCCCCTCACATGTGGTTTTCTTATGGAATTTCCCGCTGCATGGTGTGATGTTTTATACGAGTGCCTCTCTGAGTTCTGTTTCCATTGTGGTCGATCTCAACTCAAGCAAGATTGTGCCTTTGAATCCCCAAACGTATAATCTCGAAAGTTGAAAATGGCATATTGGCCCTAGAGGTTACGGGCCATGGCTGGCAGCGGAACTTACGCATCATTGCACTAGACTTATGGAACTCATTGCCTCCATCGAAATTGACTTTGAGAAAAATTATGCCAAGTGAAGAACCCCTCCATCCACCTACGACTCCCAATATAATTCCAACACCCACTACCCACAAAGCCCACAAATTTCTCTCCAACCCTGTTGGCGAGCCCCACAAATGACGTCACCATTTCCTCGCACTTTTATGATTCAAGTCCCATATTCTAAAAACCAGACTGTAAAAGAGATAGATCATAGATTGGTGTGGGTTGAAGAGAGAGAAATTTGGCTTCTTTTTCTCTTCTTCTTTTCTTTTTTAAACTCTGACTGTAATAGCTAAATCCAAAATAGGATTCATTGGGTGAAATCGCCCACTAGACTGAATAATTTCAACATGTTAATACCAAGACCGGACCAACATTCCAAGACCGATAATATTAACACAAACAGACTAACATTAGTATGAAAAAGTTTCTTTTCTTTTTTTGGTTCATTAATTTACTCTTGGGTTGTCATTAACTTAATTGAATTAAGTGTGTTAACAACAGATATTTCAATTCCTTCCTATTTCCTACTTAGAAACTCACATAATATTATAAACATACTCTTTAAACTCCTATAATATTATAAACATACTCTTTCATAAAATATCTGAATATACTAGTCTACCTCCAAGAAATGATAGTAGTTAAAGCATCTATAACTGTTTATACAAAACATATTATCATGTGAACATACTATTATCTAATACAACAAAAGACTATTTATACATATACATCATTTTTGTCTCATATAAATAAAAAACTACTATTGACTCCATATACAAAATACTGTTTCTCCATGCTGAGATTTTTGGCTGCACTATAGAATGTTTCTGCAATATAAGCAATCAACTTGCTCAGTAAGGAAGGTATGACCTAGAGATTTAATAGTATGCATGAATGCATGATAATTAGAAATAATCTTTCCCATGTGGATATGACTTTCTTGTAATAAGTTCATACTAAAATGGTTTCATGCTTTCATTTGATAACATAATCATTCTAGTTCAACATAACTTTCTTTGTTGCTTAAATATGTCTATTCATAAATTCTCAGGAGCAAACATATCTCATAAAATTTACGACATAAACATATTATAACTTTATGGAAATATGAACATATAGCCTGATTCTTTTTTATATAAACATAATATGTTCCTTGAATTGTTCTAAAAAGAAAGCATATCTATTCAATAGTATAGCAAACCTATATAGAATATGTAATTGTACTGTTAATTTGAAATTCGGCCCCTCGTGACCTAATTGGTGCCATGTCTTTAGGAACATAGTCCTCCTTGTGGCCTGGGTTGCCAATCTAAAAAGATGCGAAGATCCCCCCATGGCCTGAGTTGTCATATCTTCAGGGAAGACAACCCCTAGTGGCCTAAAATGTTGTCGGTTTATAGGGAATAGAACCCCTCAAGGCCTAAGTTGTTAGTCTACAAGGAACATAGTTCCCTCAGGGAATACTACGCAGCCACTTCTTCCGACCATAATCCCCTACTACTCAACATGAGTGGTTCATATGTTTCCCTGCCCAAACCATTCCATTTTGAAGCTTTTTGGACCAAAGATGGTAGCAACACCTATGTTGTTCAAAATGCCCGAAATTGTGTTTCCTTTGGTTCTCCTCTTTACCAATTTGTGCAAAAAAAATCAAAGCCTAAAAAAGAGTCTTATTTGGTGGAAAAAAAATTTCTTTAGCTCTCTCCAAACTCGAAACCAAATCCCTCACTGAAGCCATCAACCATAAACAACAACAACACCCTACAGAGGAAATTAAACAAGGTGAAAGATCTTGATCTTGGAACTGAATGAAAATATGAAGAGAGAAGAGCTTCTATGGAAAAATAAATAAATAATCTAGAGTTCAATGGCTCACTGCCCCTGATTTGAACACCAAATGTTTTCACATCTCAACCATTATAAGGAAGGAGAAACTCAATCAATTTCTTGAAGAATGATAGCAACGCGTGGGTTTCTAGTCGTCAAAGATTGGCAAATGCTTCATTGATTTTTTTTTTTCCCCAAAATATCTTTACCTCCACATCTCCTTCATTTCCTTAAGACATTGCAAGTCTTATTAGCCTTGTCATCACTGATGAAGAAAATTCAGTTCTCTATGCTCTATCCCCAGTGCAATTAAAATTAAACAGACCCTTTTCAGCCTCGGCTCCAATAAGTCCCTTGGCCCTGATGGAATGCTACCTCTTTGTGCAAGAACTAGTGGTCATTGATCTGTCTTGAACTTATTGAATCAAGGAAATCAACCCTGCCTTCATTGCCCTTATTCCCAAATCAGACAAAGCAGCACAGTAAGCCAATTTCTCCCCATTAGCCTTTACAACACAAGCTACAAAATCATTTCCAAAATACTTTCTAATCTCCTTAAACCTCTACTCCATAAGCTAATTTCACCATGGCAGTTTACTTTAGTACTTGGCAAAGTCATCTAAGAAAATTCTATCATTGCCCATGAAACTTTAGACATCATTAAAAAAATAAATAAATAAATAGATAAAAAATAAAAAAAATAAAAACAAGGCAAAAAGGGTTTGATGATCTTAAAGATTGATACTGAAAAAGAATTTGATACCATGGAATGGTCATTTCTACTCAATGTTATTCGTTTCTTTGGATTTAGCAATACAGGGATTAGTTGGATTAGTGAGTGAATCACTTCTGTCACTGTCTTTGCCCTCCTAAGTGCTAGCCCCTTCGGAATGCTAAAATCAGGGAGAGGACTTAGGCAAAGGGATACAGTCTCCCCTTTCCTCTTTATCAGTGGTTCAGAAGTCCTTGCTAGATTTCTCCAAAGAGCAGAGAATGATGGTCTCTTAGAGCATTCCCAATGGGTTTTATAAAATTTAAGCCAAAATTTGGCTTAAGACTCTACTTTTTTTATTTTAGCTAACCACTTTTCAAAACACTCACATGTGATTCTCTATTTTCAACTCTATTTCATTTAAATATTCATTCTTCATTCATTTTTTATTATTTTCTCTAAAACTTTCAAATACACAACCCAATAAAAAAGAGAGAGTGATAGAACTAATTAAAAATAAATGATATAATAAAATATTGTTTTGCCTAAACTATAGTGCTTGGGGATTTTTGCCTAAACACTATAGCTTAAAGTTATTTTACCTAACATGTTGCTAGTCCAATGGGAGCGGTTCTAGGGGTTCATTAGCCATATTTTGGCTTAAATAGTATTTTGCCTAACCAGTTGGAAATGCTCTTACAAGGAATCAAATTGCCTTCCGATGCCACCCAATCTACAACTTGATGATGACTGTGAGATACTGGTTGAAAGTAGATGAACAAGGATTCCCCACCTTGTTTATAGGTCTAGGAACTATAAATATGACTCTATGCATAAAAAGACTAGTCTTTACTATGTCCGGAGTTAAAGTATGTCTTGAGAAGGTGTTAGGCACCCAAGAACACCCATCCTATGACTGGGTTCCTCTATATTACTTGATATTCTTGAAAGAGTTTATAAAATAAATCTTTAAACATGCATAAAAGCAATTAAACCTAAAATTATGACAATCAATGAGCAATCAAAGTATGGGAATTATGACACAATATTCATACGAAGTAAAAGAAGGAATCCCACATGAATCCAAACTTATCACCAATTTGTAGGGAAACATCCTCACGATAATCCCATATCATAGTTTTAACAATACATGATAAACTGAGAAACTTATTCTAACTAGCAACTAGTCATGGCATAATTTATTGAAGAACATGTTATCTGACAGAGTTGTGTGTTAATCACCAAGGGAAAAGGCTCTGAATGTCTAGGTTAATGATTGGAGTTTCATGAGAAAGTGGCTAATCTTCTAGTTCTTCAAATAGAGAATAGTTACTTGCTCAAAAACTCTTCTTTACTATCTTATTCTTTCTAACTAAGTAGAGCTTTGCTGCTCCTAAATTCTACTATACTAACACTACTTGGTATTTTCAGTCAATTCTTAGGGGCTCCTCGATGTGTCTTTGTTGTGAGGTATGAGACTCCTTTTATAGCGGAAAAATGAGCTAAGTCTGCTTGGAAAAGGGGTAAACTAAGCTCTTCCCACATAAAACAACTCAATTTCCATGATTAGGGTTTCTAACATATGGCACTGGCGTACGTCTCTTTTTAGAGGCGTGCGCCTCTTCACTATAGACATACA
This sequence comes from Fagus sylvatica, assembly GCA_907173295.1. NCBI lineage: Eukaryota > Viridiplantae > Streptophyta > Magnoliopsida > Fagales > Fagaceae > Fagus > Fagus sylvatica. The sequence goes on from OU015769.1 coordinate 30,072,691, forward strand.
CCCAAAGGAAAGTAGTGTACGCCTCTTAGGTTAAGAGACAGCTTTCTAATTCAAAATTTTGGAAGATCCTTGGTGATTTTCAACAAATATTGTCTTATGAGAGTCTTGAGTAATCTCCACTATGACCAGGGACCACAAGTATTGACCGGTACAAATTGGGGTGTCTACAATGACCCCCTCATCCTTGCGAAAGTAAACACCACAAATGCCGAAACAATTCTCCAATTCTTAAACACATATGAAGCATGTTTTGGAAAATAAAAAATAAACCATAGCAAATCCGACATCATCTTCAGCAAAAACACCTACACCCAACTCACTAGAGATTTATGCATCATTCTTGACCTAAAATAAATCAACTCATCTATAAAATGCCTTGGCCTTCCCCTTGAATTGAACCGAGCCAAATCCACCTCCTTCAACGACATCACTGAAAAAATACAAAATCGTGTCTCTAGTTGGGTATCCAAAACTCAATCAAAAGCTGATAATCCACTATCATCACAACTGTTGCAACACCAATCCCCTCATACACTATGACCTCATTCCAGCTTCCCAAGAAGGTTTGCAGCAAAATTGATTCAATCCTCTATACCATCTGGTGAGGCTCCCAACCAGACAAGCAACCTATGTGTCTCAAATCATGGAAATCCATTTGTAAACCAAAAATCCATGGGGGTCTAGGATTCCATAGATCTATCGATACCAATAAGGCTCTAATCGCTAAAATTGAATGGTCCATGGTGGTTAATGAAGACAAATCCTGGGTAAGGATTCTCAAATCCAAATATCTTAATGGCTCTCCTTTTACGTCAGCTAGTATTCCATCTTCTAGCTCCTAGCTTCTGAAAGGTATTCTCAATACAAGGGATCTCCTCTAAAAGGGTACATGTACCATAATTGGCAACGGTCAGCACACAAATGTATGAGACTCCCTGTGGATTCCATCTCTTGAAGACTTCATTCTCATTCCCATCAATCCAAGCCCCCCAAGCATACACAAAGTCTCTGACTCCCATGATACCTTTTAGTGGGACCGGGGTAAGATCTATTCCATTTATGACTCCAATACTGCAATTAAAATCTTAGATATCCACCTTTCAAACCCCCAGCATCTTGACCATCCTTGTTGGACCACTAGCAGTATTGGTATTCTAACTTTTAAATCTTCTTACCTTACTGATCGAAAATCTAGGATTGAAAACACATGTACTCTATCTCACTCTAAGTGGAAATCTCTATGGAAAACCAAAATCAATGCTTGCCACAAACTCATGCTCTAGAAAATTTCTTTGGACATCATGCCAACATTCTCCACTTTTGCCACCAGAATACAGTCCATTGAAAATGTAGGTGCCCATATTCTTGAGGCAAATAAGGCAAATGGCTCTTGCCTTGATACTTTCTCCCTTTAATATATCTCTACTTATTCATATATATATATATGCCTATTCTAATTCTGGAATTTCAGTACATGAATGTCCAGAATATTTTAAGTGAAAGGGCTTGAAAGTTCTGAGCTTAACATTACAACAAAGGCCATATATATAGGTAATACAAGAGGCAAGTTGTCGGTGGATGACAAAAGAAGAGGTCTTGGTCTTCATGATGGGATTCAAGAATTCCAAGTCTTCATTATGACATTTACTATTTGCTTTTTGAAAAAGCAAAAGTAAAAGAATCTTTAACAAATGCCGAAGAGATGTTGTCTGGCATGTTTAGTAAACAGTGGAGATTCTCTACTGTTGAAGAGATTATCTGCTACATATATATATATATAATTAAAAAAAAAAAATTTGTTGTAGCTGATATGATCATTCGAGCAAACATAGGTTCTTTCAACATCCAGCAGATGGGTATTTGACTTGCCAATCACCAGTCAATCCCTACTACTCCTAATAGTTTTGGAAAGCATAAGAGAGTTGGTGTTTTCTTCACTTCTAGGAGATTGTGTTGGTTATCGTACCATACCAAAGAACCCAACTGAGAAGTGCTAGTTCCCTATTGGAAGTTGGGATGTAAAGTTTAAAATGAAATCATATTGTATTTATTTGTTAGAGAGTAGGAAAAATTATTTTCGCTTTTTTTTACAATGGTACAATGATTAGTTGTAATTAGAGTAACAACATATTTTACAAGCCTTATGCTGATTTTTATTATATACCAATTACAAATATAATATACAAAGTTTATGAAAGCCCCACTCAAATTCATTGATTTTGTGAAACTTAATAATACAGGATAGTTCTTTAGTGGTCCTTATACAATTATATTTAATGCATGTGGCTAAAGAAATTCATTGTCAAATCCAAAATAGAATACTTTTTTGGTATGAGTAATAAATTGTTGTTTAAGGAGTTCTAGTTGGTTTAGCAAAAAATAAAATAAGAGGAGTTCTAGTTTTTCTTGTACCGTTGTACGTTACACATGTTTAGCTTTCTAATTTTCTTGAGTATTCAAATATCTGTTTTCCTTGTTTTTATTCTTTCTTATTTTCTAGTCTTTTGTTAATCTTTGGGATAGGAAATAGTGCAAAATCATATGAGATGTCAATTGAGAAGAAAAACAAGTTTCTTGAGAGATTGAATGAAATGATAGTTTCCTAAAATGATTCTTGATTGGTGTACCACTTTGTTATTTATGAGTCAAATAATTGTTATATACGGTAGGTATCTAGAATATTCCAAGAGTTTATATGATAAGTGGAAAAATAAGTTTTTTTTTTTTTTTTTAACGTAAAAATTCAAATGTTTAAAAGGTTAAAAGCAAAAATTATCCTATAACACAGGAATAAAGCTAAACATATATTACATATACTGAGAAAAAAAAAAAAAAAAACATATATTACATATACCATATAAATGCTTAATTTAAATTCAAATTTTTTTTAAAATAAAACAAATAAAAAAAAGTTATAAATATTTCAATTACTCAATTATATATAACTTATTCAACTTTGTATCAAAGACATTATCTAATCAATATGATGTTAAAAATATCTAAAAATATAGAATTGACTTGAGAATTTTCCCATCTCCATAAAGTACAAAAATTTTCAGGCATACATAACTACGTACGAACGTGTGTGTATATAATTAAGTTTGGCTAAATTGCATAATCACCTTCTGGGATTTGGGTTATTTGCAAATTGATTTCTAGGATTTCAGTTTTGCAATATAACCATCTAGGGTTTTTTAATTGGTGAAATTGACTCCTCTAACTACATTTTTTTGTTAATTTTGCTAACAAAATTTGTCACATGTATTGCACTTAGGTTTATAATAATGAATTTTTTATTATAAAGTGGTCACATGTAATGCACGTGACAAATTTCTATTAGTAAAATCGACAAAAAATATACTTAGAGATGGTCAATTTCACCAATTTAAAAGCCCCAGATAATTATATTACAAAATAAAAAATCCAGGGATTTATTTGCAACCAACCCAAATCCCAAAGAATGATTATGTAATTTGGCCATTAAGTTTCATAAAATTGCATTCTATCACTAGAAATTAGCTCCCAACAAAAAGTTTCTTGGAGGCCCATGCGCCTCAGCATCATGCAGGCCCCACGTGCATAAATTAAGGAGACCACACACGTTCACATGTTACAGCATTTCGAATCACCTGTGCCCATGATCAATCTAGAGCCTTTTAAGTTTAGACGTGTCCTATGCATGCAGAGTTTTGAGTTATCCAAATCCGTCCCAATTTTGGTTGCCTATTTATTATTAAATATTAAAAAAAATAAAGATCTTTTTAAATTTTTTTTAATGCAAAATCAAGGTTATATTATGTTTTTAGCTTGAATTATATAAAAATAAAATAAAATGAAGTAAATGTAACCTCGATTATGGTACTTTATAATTAACATGATTCGACTCAAAGAAACAATTTCTCATTGCAAGGTGATTTTTTGATATTGTGATTAAGTATTAGAGATTTGTTTTTACACTTTTAGTAGCCAGTAGCCTTTTATTTGTACTTTTGTTTGGGATTAATACGTTCACAATTTTTTGAGAAATGAAGAATAGAATTGATTGTTAAACAATAAAATTAAAAGAAAATGATGATAGATTTAATTGAGAAAATCCTAACCTCTAGGTATAGATTTTTCGAGAAAACCCAACCTCCCAAAAGTCTAAAAGACTACACACACACACACACATATATATATATAATAAAAATACAAATATTTTTCAAATGATTTTATTTTTTCGATAACTAAAGGGAAATTTATACAACTTCATCTAACGTTCCAAAGTAATAAAATAGAATTCCACTATGCTAAAAACAAGGGACAATTACTTTCACTTTTAAGATATATATATCACTTAAAAATCCCACCCACTAACCGAATACATAGATAACCAAACTATTAAAATAAATAGAGTGGACATCTAGGACTACTACTCCTAAAGAATAAAACTTATTAATCAAAAACTAACATAAAAGATACCGGATAATTTTAAATAGTTACAAAATAACATTAAAATAGGAAACAAACTCAATAACCCCACTTCCTACTCCTACATGCCACCTGCCATAAATGAAGTATGAATTTTGTTTCATACATGTAACAATTTAATAATTTGTTATCTATTGGTTTATATCTAAATTTGTTGGTCTATTGCCAAATGAATAATATTTTTTATGTATACTACTAGAAAAAATTCTTTTGATATATACTAATATTTTATTTTATGTATAATAATAATTTTGTTTCTATGTATATTATTATTTTTTTTTTTTCATTGGTTGCCCCTAAGGGGGGGTTGCCCAAGCCCAAGGGCCTATGGGGCTTACCCCCCAACCAGCCATGTATGTATGAACCACTTGTCACATAGCCACTGAGAATGTTGTCTACACATGATGCTTTCCTATGTCAACACAATTTCCGGCAATTGGTATCATCACTCATTACCAACCATCACAGTTTGTTGCCTCCGACATTGTCTTAGGTGCTTCTAGACTGGTCATGTCATACATTCAAGACTTCACAAATTCAAAGTTTCACCTTAAGTTTGAGGGGGCTATAAGGGATATTATGGCCAAGATGGCAAAACTAATTGTACTCTCATGTATTAGTAGGGCAAATAAACTAACCCTTGGGTTAGTCTAGGGTTAGCCTAAGATTCTCTACTATATAAATTCTACATTAAGTTCATTGTAATGTATACAAATCATATTGTAAAGCTATAGCCATCAAGGATTTTTCACTAAGTAAGCTGTCAGGTCAACCACGTTAAGTTCTTACTTTCGCCAATTTAACAAATGTTCAGATTGTTGGGGTCTTGAATCCTTGATTCCTATTGGGCAAATTTAGGCATGGATTTGCCTTTTTATGGACTTTCGAGTAGGGCTTTTGAGCTATAATTAAATATAATGATATTGATTGGTTAAAATGTTTTATTTCTTAGACTAAGCTGAAACTACCATATAGTACGATATTTATAACATTGATTTCCTCACCAATGAGAATGAAAATTTGTCCAATAGACCTAAGACTATTGATGGAACGAGATATGAATAAAAAATTATTGTCCCACAGTACCTTACAACACATTTCCATACTATTCAAAAATTATGAACATATGTAATATATCCTCAATTATAGAACACTAGTCAATAACCCATGCAAAGCACGGAAAAAATTAACATATTATGATTTTTTTTCTCTTTTATTTTTTTTGTCTAAATATGAAAATATATAATTATTATAATTATTAAAAGATAAGATTATTATTATTGTGTTTATATATAGAATATATTCTAGTATTAGACATTAATTATGATTGTGTCTGTATATATGGAACAATATATTCTTTTTATTAAAGAAAATATGGTGTGTCAAGATTCTAATGGAATGTTTTATTATTGAATAAAATTTAAATTCAATTAGAAAATATATATTAAAATAATGAGGTGTAAAATTGTGAGATCTCAAAAACTTATGTGGCACAATATTATAAGATCAACCAAAAAAAAAAATTTGGTTTTATATTATAGTATAAATATAATGTTTCAAGATTCTAATGAGATGTTTAATTATATAATAAAATTAAAAAATATATATCAAAATAATGAGGTATAAATTGTGAGAGCAGCTTATATAGCGTAATATTATGAGGTCAATCAAAAGTCAAAAAAGCTTGGGTTTTACATTATAGTATAGATATAGATATATTAAAATGTGTGGAGGGTTTCCCTAGTACCCTGACTGCCTCCGCATTGAGTAATTAGAATCCTATTCTCCACTATAAAAACCTTTAGCAGTTCGCATTCAGCCTCAATTGTGTTTTTTGCCACAAAACCAATTCCAGTCCATCTCCTTCACCTTTTGCCAAACCCTGACTGCTTATCAGCCACAATATATAACTGATTGATACTTGTAGATTAACACTCCGTTTGGAGGGGGGAAAAGAATGGAATGGAAAATATATATATATATATATATTAAGAATATTCTCTCCTTCCCCCTGTTTGGAAGTTTAAGTAGGAGGGAATGGAAAGACCATTCCCTTGTTTGGGAGTTTAAGTGAAGGGAATGGAATGGAACACTCATTCCTCCCTATTCCCTCCAAATCCCAAATTTTCATTCCCCCCAAAATTGGGAGGAATAGGAGAGAATGGATTTAAGTTTAATGATTTTTTCACCAAACGTCCCAAAATGCCCTTAGTATTTTTGTAAAATCCTAAATTACCCTTATAGATTTGACCTTTTATTTTCCTCAGTTTCCATGGTATTTCTATAATATTATATTTCTAAATAACCATGCATGGACCTTTAACAATGTCAATTTTTTTTAAAAAGTTTATTTTGTGGACAATGAATTTCGAATTTCCATTTATTGGGATTATATTTTAGTTTATAGTGCTTAGATTTTGTACTTGTCTATAATTAAGCAGATTTTATATCACCTGTTGTCCTGTACTGGTTTCTTTTTTTGTTAGCAAGGGCCAGAAAAATAGAAATAAACTCTCATGGTATTTCTATAATATTATTGTGACACCACAAGATGTCATATATGGTGTGGTAATTCTATATTATTATTCTATAGATTAATCCTCCATTTTATAAAAATAAAGGGTATTATAGTAATGTTATTATAAAATGATTCATTTCCATTCCTTCTAATATTACTCCCAACAAAAGTTACTTACATTCTATTTCATTCCATTCCTCTATTTTAAAACATCCAAACAAGATTACTTAGTTTCATTTCATTCCATTCCATTCTATTCCATTCCATTCATTAAATTCATTCTATTCCATTCATTTATAATTTATTCATTCCATTCCATTCCTCTCTAAATTCCCAAACGAAGCCTAAGTAGTGATTTAAGAACAATATATGGTATTGGCACTTGGCTTCTGCTCGTGAAAGAGGACTTTATTCCTATATATGGTTCCAAATAGCCCACGAAGTAGTGATTAGAAAATTAGAGAACGAAACAAAGCTTAGAATCAAACAAATCATGATTTCATTAATTCACCCACCTTTACAATTCTAAATTGAATTGCCTATGAATATGATGCCAGCTACTACCATACACAACATAACAGACAATATTATATAACCATCCCAACATATAATAATTAATAAACTTCTCTTTTTATTAATCTTTCTATTTTTTAATAGTTAATTTTCGTTGAAAAACAAAACAAATGCATGCAAACAAAAAAAAAAAAAAATTATATTTCAAATTTTTTTTTTTGGGAGTCTCTTAAGGCGCCAGATACAATACAGATTGATTATAATAAAATTAATAATATACAATTTGGATATTAATTAAAGAGGAGAAATTCGAGGGTCCATTATCATGTGCTGCCGTAGCAGGGAAGCACGCTTACACCACACCTCCGGAACACCACAGAGCACTCGGGCAACTCGCCCAGGTCAGCGAACAAGGACTCGTCCTCTTCCCCCATCCCCATAGTAAACACCATCGCCACGTCATCGTCTGTACATAAGCTTCCCGTGCAAACCGGGCTCTCGAGCATGTTGGTGGTGCTGCTGGACGCCACGTCCGAGAACCACCCGAAGTGGTCGTCCAGTAGTGGCGAAGACTGGTTGTCTTCGCCTCCGAAGACAGCGAGTTCCTCGGGAGGGAAATTGGCAGTGGTGTCTGACGTGGCAACAGGTGTGGTTTTGGAGGAGTGGTGTTTGGGAGTTGGGAAAGGGTGGTTGTGGTCACATGAATAGGTGATTATGAGCATTGTGGGGTCCACACAGCTTCTCTCCACTTGTTTTCTCGCCGGGCAGCCCTTTGAGCTACTACATCGATAATATCCCCTGCCGCAAAAAACAACATGTAAGTTATATATATGTGAGGTTGAAAATTATTCACTTATTATGAATTAGTTTTGAAGTTATATATACATCAAATTTTAATATAGATAATTCATTAGAACCACAAAGGTTCATGTTGGAGAAAATTACTGATTTTTTTTATTTTTTTTTTCTAATATATATTATATATAGCTTGTCATGAACCGTTGAATCCCAAAAAAATGTAATATGCTCGCAGTAAGTGACAGCTGATGTTCGATACATGCATGGTGGCTGGAATTTTATGGAAAATGAATGGGAACATTCCCTTCGATTGGTAAGCATGGTGATAACATTCCTACGAATCAGAATGTGATGCTTGTGACTTCTGAAAATGTCAGGTTATCGAAATTTGGGTTTAAATTGAGAACAAAGAATAGAAATCCTAACATATTTTTGGAAACAATTACGTCAGGAATCCATGAACTACAGTTTACACACACTGCTTAGGAAAATAATTTATTGCATTATCACGTCACATAATCCTATACCTACAATCTACTTATCTACATATACTACAAAAAAACATGTATAACAACAACAGTTTGTAAGTATTTTTTTTCCAAACCATAAAAATCATTTTATTTGATACTTGATAGGAGTAACACTTTTATATCCTTCTCTATATGTAGTTGTATATTCATCTAACCAATCTGAAGTATCCTCTATCCATCTATAAAATTACATCATCACATTTCATCCTATGAGTTGAGCTGATATGGTAATACAAATGTTATTTAGTAGTGACTAATAGAAAAGCCACTGAATTTTTTTAAAAATTATATGTATTAAATATGAAATTTTGAATTACAAAAATACATGCTCAGTCTAGGAATTCTGTTTTTATTGAGTCTCCACGTTTCATTTAATTATTTAGCTTTCAGTTTATTTTGTTTATGTGCATCTTTTTAAAACTTTTTTTTTTTTTTTTTTTAAGATACATACTTTAGCATACTTTCAATAAAAATTTATCAATAAAAAGCTAAATAAATTGGTGTCAAACGGATACAAAACTTGATACCTGACATGAATGGGCAGAATTTAAAAAGTAAGTGCATGCCAAACTAAGATCTTAGGCTAAGCAAACAAATATCAAGGTAATTGTGGCCATTAATTTGGTTTTGAATAGTGATTAGTCAATATTGAAGATTATTCTTCTTCTTTTCTTTTCTTTTTTCTTTTCGTTTTTGAGTAAATGATTTTATGTTTTTTAAAGTATTATAATCATATATTTTCAAGTGTTTTAATCTTCACCATATACTATTCATTCATGAATATAAATAAAAAGCTAAGAGTAAAACACTTAAAAACACTTTTGATTATATTACTTTAGAGGTATCATAGAAGAACCCTTGAAATATTAAATCGCTAAATTGAGGTTTCTTAATCATCTAGTTTTGAATTGGATTAGTCAAGCCTATACACGTAGTTGGAGGAAGAAAAAAAAAATGTAAACAATGTTTGTCAAGTAAAACACTCAAAATATAAAATTAAAAAATATTTTCTTTGTCAAATATAGGGGCGCGTGATCCAAACGCTACCATCATTGGTTAGAAACTTAGGTAAGTGTCGGCATTGTTCGCTTAAAGAGAGAGTTCCTATGGCACTGGATGCTATCTGAAGAGGGCACAACACAAAGCTGCAGGTTATTAGAGCGTGTTTACCACGCGTCCCTCATTGAATCGGGGATATATTACAGTTATCTTCTCCAACAACTACACCATGCGCATTTTAGTATAGCCGCCTTCTGACTAAAATACGCCGGAGTTTAACAACTATCGACTCTCGGCGGTATTCACAACAAATTTGCCATTAAGACGGTGCATGTTAGCGAGAACCATAAATTTGGCTAATTTCCTCAAATGCAACAATTTCATTTAAGAAAAAAAAAAAAAATAGCAATTTCGTTATTGTTTTCTATATAAAATGGATTTGTTAATTACAAAACTTAAACATAATTAAACACAAAATTAAGCACTCAATTACTCAAATGGCATGCTTGTTAAGGAAATAGAAGTAGTTTGTTGTTCTGTTGTATTGTATTACCTGGGAAAAGGAGACCCTTTGATGGGCTTTTGGCCATACTTCCTCCAGGCCCACGAATCCGACGGTGGGTATCCCTCCCCTTTGCTCTTAGATCCCTCCACGTCACCGATCGGCACTGACACCACCCTCTTCTGCACATCCCTCCTACTGTACATTAACAAAACCCCATTAACGGTCACTTTTCCCAAACCCCAAAAAAGAAAAAAGAAAAAGCTAACCTTTTTTTAGGTGATGGTGCACTAGAAATCTTGGTGTCACCACCAGAGGAGGGTGAGTCCGGGCCATTTTCTGAGATGGGTTCGGGTTGGGGTTCTGGGTCAGTGACATAAGGGTTGGTGTGAAATCTACCGTCCATGATGATTGATGAGGGAGTTAGCTAGGGTGAAGTAGAGTGATAAAGCTAGGTGGGTGAATCTGGGACGTTGATTATGTGATCATGGGGTGGCCAAGAAACAAGAGTTAAGGTTGGTCGGAGAGGTGGGAGTGAGGAAGAAGGTGAGAGAAGAAGGGGAAAGGGTGTTTAATATGGGCCGTCATGGTGACAGATTGGCAGGAGTGTAGTTTATTGGGGACGTGCAGGCAAATAAGCACTAAACTAATGTGAAACAAAGGATTAAAATATGGAGGAGGATGATAATGTAGAGCTGAATTTATTTTAAGCACTTATGAACTCTTTTAGAATAATTGTATGGGCTAAGAAACAGTCCAACTTAGAGCCAACCTATTCAGAATTTTTTTTTTTTTTTTTTAAGATCTATCCCAACTTCATGTGGCAGAGTCGGAAATATTTTATTTTTCAGAATTAAATTCATGGTGAGACTCACCACTTTTGTGAAAGAAGAGAATACACATTTAATGTACTCCCGGAATATTATATAATTTTCCAGAGACAAGATAGATATCAAAAAAACATTTTAATCTAAAAAATAACATATTATATTTATTTTGTTAATTCTCCACAATAACAACAACCAAGTCCCAATATTTTTGGGATCGGTTAATTGTGAATTTGTAATTTTTCTTTAAAAAAAATAGAAACATATATTTTAAAGGACAAGGTTTGGCTACAAACCAGTTTGTTACAACTCACTACGTAGCAGCTTATAAGACCATCTACGTATATTATTTAAAGAAATCACATAACTCATTAAATATGTCATATGACTAAAATACATGTGGATGGTCTTATAAGCTGCCACGTAGTGGGTTGTAACAAACCGGTTTGTAGCCAAACTCTGTCCTATTTTAAATATGATAGTTATAAAGAAAATTTCTATTAAAGGTATTTACTTATCTATTTATAAAAACATATATTTTAGGTTAAACTATTGTTTTTGTCCCTAAACTTTGCATGAAGTTCATTTTTCGTCCCTAAACTTTGAAAAAATTCATATTTACACATGAATTTCATCCTTTTTTTTTTTAAAAAAAAAAAGTTTGGGAACGAAATTAATTCTTGTGTAAAACAAACTTTTTCAAAGTTCAAGGATGAAAAACTTTTTCAAAGTTCAAGGATGAAAAATAAACTTTTTAAAGTTCAGGGACGAAAAATGAATTTCATGCAAAGTTTAGACACGAAAACAATAGTTTACCCTATGTTTTAAATATGTTTGATTTAGTGAGTTATGTATGACATAAGAGTGTTAAGGGAAAAAATAATGCATTTTATATAAGAGTAATACAAGGAGAAAAAAATGATGTATCAATTATTTACATAAATGTAATTTTTTTTCTTTTTTTAAATCCAATGGGGCATTAATTAAATTTTATAGCCAAATTAATTTTTTATTAAAAAAAAATATAAGAGGGAGGTGTAAAAGCCAGGGGGAGCCATGGTTCCCCCTAACCTCCCTCTCCCTATATGCCGCTGCCAACTTCCCAAGTGTCTTTCTTTGTGATATTGAATTTAGAGGACCAAAATGAAAAATTACAGGATTGAAGGGCTAAAATGAAAACAATCTCTAACTTTAAGGATCAAAAGTTCAATTTAGTATTCATTTAATATTACAGTTGATAGAAAAAGGATAAATTTGATTAGTAAATCAATAATCTAATATTTAATATTTAAAGATTTATGATAAGTTTCACATAAGAACGACACGCTCTTAGGCTAGGCCATTTCCTAAGGCCCCCAATTAAAAAAAGGTCCCAAAAGGCCAAAATGTTTATCAATAATTAATTTTAGTAAGGAAAAAAAGTATATATAAACCATGTGCTCTCCCTCATCCCCCCCCAAAAAAAAAACCCTCCAAAATTGTGTGCCAATTGAAATTCTAACTTGTTTTACCATAAATAAATAAATAAATAATTTGTTGTAAGTGTGTTGAAACATTGACAAAATTTGTTATAGTTTTTCAAAGTTAAAATTAATAACCTAATTAAAATTGATTATGTCACAAGAAAATTATCAATTCAAAAATTAAATATTAGCAAAACCTAAATATAAAAATTTAATTAGTAATTTTGCATTTCAAAAAGCATGAATAATGGATTTAAATAAAATAATTATATATATATATATATATATATATATATATATATATATATATATATATATATATAAAGGATTTTACCAATCGCATGCTAGGGATGGCAACACACATCTGAGGGGGACCGCAATCCAATGATACTACTACTACCATGGCTTTCGAACTAACCAACACACAATGCAAAATCGCACGTGCAATGCATTACAATCAAGATGATATTTATCAAAGCAAGTAACAAACAATTGCAAACAAAGTGAACTATACACTATTGGATCCTATTCTAGAGTCTAACCCTCAATGTCCCCAGCGGGGTCACCACTATAAGAACCACAACCTTCAACACAAAATATTGATAATTAGGGCTAAACATGGTTGCTCAAAACACAATGGTGATATAACATAGTTATATTATTTCCCCTTAATCTAAGGGAATTTACGATGAAATTGCTACTTAATTTTATACAAAACTTAAGAAAATACAAAAATACTTCTTTTATTAAATGATCAACATATTACAATGGATATTTCTAAAAATAAAAAAGATTACTAGATTTTAATCCTAATTACAATCCAAAATAGAAAATTACAAGACTTTGGTCATAATTACAATCTAATCAAGAAAGTAAAATGAATTACAAACTACCTAACATCCCCAAAGATTAAGTTCAGGAGCTATGGGATCGTATAGGAAGGTGTTAGGCACATATCCAACCTAACTTAAGTCAACCTAACTTAAGTCAATCTCTAAAGGTCTAATGTTCTATAATTCACCGACACAACAATTTCATATCATCCAAAATGGTCCATGCATCATTCAAAAAAAAGTTCTAGCTCAATCTCAATCTGTTTGCTGCTAATATACTCACATGCAATTAACATGTCCTTGAAATAGAAGACACTTACCATGAAAGTCGCCAAAAAAAAAAAAAAATCTTAACTAAACTAAAGACACTAACATTGACGTGGCAAGATGTTGGCGACATGAGCTTTTTAGCTCTTATCAGAATCAAATAGAATAGCAGGTTTCCAACCCTTTGTCAAGATTAGACATGAAGTGAAAAGATCAGCAAATAAAAAGAAGAAAGAAAAACTGCAAACGCAGATGGCGACGGTGGCTAACTGGCTATTGGTCCGAGAACAAAAGGAGAGAATGGCTATTGGTATGTGGCAAGCAATGGGAATTTTCTAGATTTGTCTAGATTAGATTTTTTCCATTTCTTTCTTTTTTGGTCTTATCGGGTCTTTTTACGCGCTATGGTCTTTTACGGACCTTTCCTATTTGGGGCATCAAGTCAAAGCTTAATTGGATAAGGTTAAGGTTGGCCCTAATTACATGCTCACCACCCAAAAAAAAATGTAGCGATTAATCTTTAAGCACATTCAAATAACACGTTCACATTCATGCTTGCTGGAAATATAGTGCGTCATGCTAGAAAAACCAAATTTGCATCATCCACAAAATAGAAACAAAAAAATAAAAAAGAGCAAGATGGCACTATTTTTGCAAAAGAGAAACCAGAGTGTCGATCACTTAGGTTTAAACCTAGTGTTGATGTGTCTTAACATTCAATTTTGGATTTTGTCCGTGAAAAAAATTTGTTCCAGAGACTAGTTGACAATTTAATTAGATAAAGCATGTGGAAAACACACAAAAGAAAATTTAAAAATTAAAATAAAAACCTAGCATGCATCCTAAACAATTTACCGGCATGTGTATTCAACACTAAAAACGGTTCAATAGCACGAACGATCCCCTGAGGTACCCCGACGGTATCTCATTGAAATTATCCAAAATTCCTCTTCAGAGACAGCATTAAAAGTTGCATTTAATGCTTTACTATTATAATTGGCAACAGCCAATTGACTTTCCATTCCATAGCTCTTCCTCTTCAGTTGGTTTAGTTGGATTGCAATTGCTAGTTCAAAAGGTTGAAAAAGTGAGGGGTAAAAAAGTAGAATACCAAAATTTTAAAAATTGTTAAAAAGATTTTTTTATTCAAAGGTTTAGATGAAAATTAACTTTTTAACTTTCAAATCTAAACCCTTAAAAAAGGATTGCATGGTGCAATATTGCACCAAATTTTAATCTGGTTTAGTCCAACCTTTCTCACCTAAGCGCCAAACTTTTGCATCAAGAGACTTCAAAAAGGCTTTCATTCGCACTTTCCAATAAGTATAATTGGAGCCACTAAAGTGTGGAGGAACAAGTAAGGAGTGTCCACGATCCATTGCTAACAGGGATCAAGGATCTCACTCAGGAATTAAGTCCTAAAAAAAAAAAAAATCCTTTTTTATTCCAAATGTGAAGATAATTTAGATCCCAAATTAATTAAGCAACAAAACATTCAATGGATTAGGTCAAATTACCAAGTTTGCTTAATTAGACAATTATGACGAATACACAAATCACCAACAATCATCCAATATGAGATCAAGTAAATAACGTAGAGATGTGGTGATGAAGTGAAAACCAATGGAAACCTTCCAAAGGAAAAAACAGTACGAGGATAACTTACCCCAATAAAGCAATTCACTAAATAAAGTGACATTTTACAATCTAGAACAAAACACTTATCCTAGACTCGACAATACCAATAGATGAACTTACTTCAGTGACCCATCACAACTTTAACACCTATGAACTCTCGTATATGATACCTACACGAATGATGTACTCGTGTTCACAAACAAGAACCTCTGCCCCGACTCCAAGAACCTCTTAATGGTTTAATCACAACACAACACTGGATAGCTTTCATAGTTTCAACCTTCATCTGCAACTCCAAGTAGCAGTGGCAACAACATCGTAGAAAATCTTCTTTTAGCTCTCTCTCTCTCTCTCTCTCTCTCACGGGTTGTAAAGATGGAGATTTTTTGGTCTTCTCTCTAGCACTAAGCAAGAGCCCCTCTCCCAAAAATCTATTTTAAAGTCGTGCATAAAAGTATCTTTTATAGTGTAGCAAGTAGGGTTAACAACCTAATTAAGCAATTGACTTAAACAAATTAAGTTTAAAACATGATATTTGTTGCTCAATCGAGATTACAATAACTTTATTTCTCTTGAGTTAATCTTGGGACTTCGTCATGATCTTGAGATAGGACTTTAAGACTCAACTAGACATACAACTTGACGCGGTTGCCAATACTAAAATCTATGGGCCTAACAAGTTGCCTTTGGAAATGCACACTTAAATGGTCACTTTTGGTGATACAGGCCTTCTAAATCCCTCTGAAAGTTTGCCATGGCTTTTACAAGTTGCTTGGAACTCAAAATACTCATTTTTTCCTTGTGTTTTGACAAAATTTCAGTAAATAACTGTCTCGCTCGAGCAAGCCTAATCTTGCTCAAGCAGGCCTTGAGCTCACTCCATCTGGCCTTGTACCTCACTCGGCTTGGCCTTGACCTAGCTCAAGCAAAATTTAACTAAGTGTCCGTGTCCGACACTATAGTGTTCCTCTTGGTTTGTCGATCACAATGCTACTACACTGTGACCTCGCTCAATCGAGCCACTAAACTTTGCGTTTTATTATGATTTTTTCTCTTTATTCTTTTGTTTCCAAAGTAAGATTACTCGTATATATTACAACACACACATGTATATATTTATATATACAACAGTATTTTAATACATGACTCAAAAAATATTTAATTTTGATTATTCAATTAGTAAAATCTTGTTGTCGACTAAGTGACATCCGATTGAATTTCACATTCACAAAAAATAAATCTATTAATAAATTCACATCATAATAAATAACAATCATTATCCCCATAATTTCAAATCTTACCGCATCTATTAAAACCTTAAAACTTTTTTTTTTTTTTTTTTTTTTTTTTTTTTAATCTTTGTTGGTTTGAAATTACCAGCCGTTACCTTTTGTGGTGTAGACGACCTATAAATCGAGGGGCCGGGCTCCAGATGGCAATGATTAGACCACAAAAGTTGACAACTTTATCATCAATTATCACTATTTAAATTTTTTGAATTAAAGAAACGTGTAGTGTAGTCAACTACTAGCATTTTTTCAACTAACTAGTAACTACTACTTTTGTAATATGAGCAACATATTAGGGTCAATAAGGAAATTGCAGGTAACCATTGTGTTTATTGCAACTTGCAACCCCGTCCTTCTTATCTACAAACCTCTCTAACCTTTATTAATTCTCACCTCGTTTTAAAAACAAAATAAACCAATTTTGTTTCTAAAGAATATGGCTGCAGAAGAAGTTCTAAAGCTCTTCGATTCTTACTGGTTTGAGAGCTTGGGTTTTTCCAAGAAACCACTTCCACTACCCCATGCAGCAGCAGCAGCAACAACAACAAAAACAAACCCAACTCACCAAATCCAAGAACCAAACTTTCCACAATTGCCAACCCTCAGATCTCTAAGTGACCAATTCTTGACTACCTCCAAAATAAGCAGCTTTTCCTCTGATTCCATTTCTCCAAACTCAGTCATGACCACACCAAAGCTACAAACAATTTTTTCTGGAAAAGAAATCTTGGAATTCTCCAAAGATGAGTATGTGGAACAAGAAGAACAAGAGGCTGTGATGCCTATTGAGAAGAAAGTGTCTGAAAGTAAAAGGAAGAGAAACCTGGGAAGTGCTAAGAGCTTGTCAGACCTTGAGTTTGAAGAGCTAAAGGGGTTTATGGATCTGGGTTTTATGTTCTCTGAGGAAGACAAGGATTCAAGATTGGTTTCTATCATTCCTGGCTTGCAAAGGCTGGGAAGAAAAGGTAGTGAAGATGGAGAAGAAGAAGAGAGAAAGAATGATGAAACCTGTGGTTTCAAGGCCTTATTTGTCTGAGGCTTGGGATGTTCTCGATCAAAGAAAGGTAGAGTACACGCTGATGAATTTGAAAGTTCCAACTCTAGGTAACGAAATGGATATGAAAGATCAACTCAAGTTCTGGGCTCATACAGTTGCTTCTACTGTAAAATAAACAACACTTTTTTGTTATTCAGTATATATCCACTCCCCTTTGTTTCTTTTGTTTTCTTTTTATTTATTTTTTTGTGATAGATAGGTTTTTTTTTCTTTTTCTTTTTTTTCTTTTTTTCTTAAAGGTGCAATTTTGGCGATGGAAAATTTTGTAATTGTAAATAAAGAGATAAAGTTTTTCTTTCCCTTCTTATTCTATATACATTTTGGGGATACGATCCTTTTTATTTGAAATAAAATTGAGAGTCTTCATTTCATGGTCCAGATTAAATATCACAGATCTAACAGTGTACAGACTTCCACGTCATTTAAAATTTTAAATGACAAGGCAGTTTATATATCGTTAGATTTGTGAAATAAAATTTAAACCAATGAAATTGGACAAATTGAGAGATTTTCAAATGAACAGGATCATTATCCACATTTTGGTACTTTAATGGTATTGTTTAGGTTTGAACGTTTAAACTTTTAGGTGCAGTTAAGTTATTTATTTGCAGATTTTGTATTTCTTTGGTCCAAAAAACATATAATGTGATCAAAAATACATTTTAAGGTAATAATATTTATCCATATATTATTGTAATTTTTAATACTATTAATCTTTTTATGAAAAAATAAAAATTTGAATTTGAATTGACATGAATATATGATCAAAGATGAACTATTGAAAAATGAAAGACTTCTAAACACAAACACAGTCATTTAATGGTGTAAATAAAATGCATTTGGTGTTGTTCATTTGATCAAGTTTTGTCTGATTTGCATTTTTTGACTTGGAAATGTCGACGATATCTTCTTCTTTCTTTGTTTTTTTTTTTTTTTTTTGTTTGTTGTGATGTTAATTTTTGCACCAACTTGACCTCTTCTTTTATTTACATAAACAAAAATGAATCTAACAAGAAAAGGACAAAAAAAAAAAAATGAAAAATGAAAAATGGACCCACTGCCACTAGCACTTATTTCCACTCGAAGAATGCCAAGTCTTTAAGCAAAGTGTGTTAGCATTAGGCAAGAAAAGGTCAAGTGCAACGTGATTCGCAATCCTTCAGATGGAAGAGAATGTAGGGAGATGAGATCATGCCACTTTCTATCAACTTTCTTGCTTAAATGCCACTGACATGGGGACTTTTGTTAGAATTTAGAAAGAACTCGCAGTCATTGTTACTTTACAGTGGTATAGGAAAAATGAGATCAAAAGGACTCTGAAGTCTGAACCCAAGCCAAAGTTGACCAAATAAAATGAACACTTCTAATTTCAAATCAACCATCAGCTATCATGTTAAGACGGTTTCCAATACAAAAGTTGAGAGCAATGAATTAAAGGGACTTCTTCACCCGAGGTTTGGCTCAAAGCATCTATCATTCTTTTTTCTTTTTCTTTTTTATTCTTTTAGGTACAAAAATAACTTTCATTCTTACCTACCTATTTATTTATACTTTCAAAAGAGTAACGTAGAATTATGTTCCCAATTATGTTCTTCTTGAAGCTGGGCCAAGATTAATTAGCTTGACATCACCCTAGGAAATAGAAAAACAACATCCAAAAAAAACAAACAAGTAATATAAAATGTGAGATAGAAGATATTTGTTCATGTGAATACAAATCTCTATCTCATATTTTGTGTTCCATTTTATACTCTATAAGTTATTAAAAAAACAAATAAAACATGTGTCATATTATAATTGATGAAATATAAAATAGAACACAAAATATGAGATAAAAGATATTTATTCATGTGAATACAAATTCTTTATCTCATATTTTGTGTTCCATTTTATATTCTATATTAATTATAATACAATACATGTATGATTTGTTTCTTTATAAAATAACTAAATTTTTAAATGGAAACAAATCAGACACATATCATATTATAATTATTAGTAGGGTATAAAGTGAAATATAAAATATGAGATAGAAAGATATTTATTCCATTAGTGTATCAAACAAACAATAATACTAGGCCCCAACTCCCAATTATTGTAATAAAATAAAAACAATTATTGTTATAATAGTTTAAGGAACGTAGGTGAAACTTTTATCCAACTTGTAAGTTGGACCCACCCTACATTGGGACAAGCTTATGTACATTTGATCCATAGAAGATATTTATGTGTCTAAAGTCTAAAGTCTAAGAGCATTCGCACCCGGTCAGCTAAACAAGCTTTTTAGCAAAAATAACTAACATTGTAGCTACAAATCACCAAAAATCATCCCCCATCCGGTTCTGTATTGTAGCTCAATTTTTTACAAGTTGCTACAGTACTCGATATCAATACCGAGTATTGTTCACAAAAGGTAAACATTTTTTTTCATTTTTTATTCCTTCTCTCTCTCCTCTCTCCTCTCTCCTCTTTACTCTCCCAGACTCTTTCTCTCCCATCTCTTTCTCATCAAAAATTTCTCTTGGCATCTTCTTCGTTTGTCCTATGGCATCATCGTCGAAAGTGTTGGATTTGTGTTGCAAACATGGGTTTGGTGTGGGTTGGGTTGCCGGTATGGGTGTGGGTCTGTTGTTGGTAGTGCTGCCGGTGTGGGTGTGTGGGTTTGATGGTGGTGCTGCCGGCGTAAGTGTGTGGGTTTGATGGTGGTGCTGCCGACGTGGGTGTGGGTTTGATGGTGGTGCTGCCGGCGTGGGTGTGTGGGTTTGATGGTGGTGCTGCCGGCGTGAGTGTGTGGGTTTGATGGTGGTGCTGCTGGCGTGGGTGTGGGTTTGATGGTGGTGCTACCGGCGTGGGTGTGGTTGGGTTTGTATTTCGGTGGGTTTTGTGGTGCCGGCATGGGTGTGGTTGAGATTGTGGGAGAAAAAAAAAGAAAAAAAATAATAATTGTTTTTATAATATTTTAATAGAGTATACTGTAAAATAAATAGTGGGATGTGAGCTGTGTTATAAATGTTGAGAGATAAAGTAAATAAAGTAGGTTTTGAAGAGGTAAAGTAGCTAAAAAATAAAAAACCGAATGGGAATGCTCTAAATCACTATAACCTATTCACATCAAAGAAATCACTATAACCTATTGTAGAGCAAGGATGGAAGGATCTGCATTGTACAATAGTAGTCAATGGTGTTGGGAATTAACTGCGACCTTTACCTAACTTAACTCATACATGGGGTCTGCTATCTACCATATTTGACAGCAGATGAATGCGATTATACCCAACTGAACGATCAGTTCAGAGTAAAGCATCATGAAAGTAAATCAAATGAGAAGTTAAAAGTCGCTTAGAAGCTAATGGAAGGAGGTTTTTGTAACTCTATCCAAAATTGAAAATATCATCAAATGGGATGTTAAAAATCGCTTAGAAGCTAATGGAAGGTTTTGGTAACTCAAATCTATCCAAAATTGAAAGTAATCAAATGGGACGTTAAATGTCGCTTAGAAGCTAATGGAAAGTTTGTAATTCTACCCAAAATAGAGCAATTTTTTTCATATGGGGGTATTTCTATTTCCTACTCAATGCCATAGGGTTTTGTTTTTGCGTGATACAATTTGTCTGTTTTTCTGTGATGTTCTAGAGTTTTCATTTTCTTTTTCTATTCTTTTTTTTTTAGGTTGACTGTACAGTCTGTACAAGTTGTTTCTGATAGAGCTGAGGTCTGATTGTACTCAAACTCTTGATTTGTTTTGACATGAAGTTCTTTCTTTATTCATTTTTTAAAAACATAAACAAAAAATTAACTCATGCAACCGATCAATTTCGGCTATTTCATTTCTTTCTTTCAATGCTCAAGTTTAAGTACATATACAAAATTTAAAATTTTACCCAATAGTTATGAACTTTATCATGAGTAACATCTTTTGGTGCATGTTTGTTTCACTTTTTCATTGGGCCTAATTGCGATTGCGCCTTTTATTTAAACTGGAACTTATCGATATATACAAACGAAGAAGTTAATAGCTGAACATAGACAGGGTTACATACATTTCAGTGAGGTAAATTGACTCTCCACTGAAATCATTTTGATTTTATTTTATATATAGAGGTATATATTATAAATTTTTAAAATTTTAGAAGTTGATCCCACCAAAAATAAAAAATAAAAAGTAAGGTCAGTATTACTAAAATCACGTGATTTTGTTTTTACTAAAATCACGTAATAATCACATATGTATTTTATTCTATATTTACGACACACTTCATATCTCAAGTATTATTTCTTTCTCACTCTTAAGTGTCAACTCTCTTTGTCTCTTCTCTCCGTAACTTCTCTCTCTCTCATAGCGAGTCTACGGCTTTGGCCTAAGGCTGAGGTTTATTCTTTTAGTCTCACACATCACTTAATTACACACTTTAGTCATTAGACTTTACATGTTCAAGTAAGATGTTCATTTTTATTATTTTTTTAGATATATAATTTATTCGTTTGTATTTTTTTCTGTTATTAGGGTTTCTAATTATAATTTTCAGTTCGAAATTGCTAATTTTGTGGCTATTATTATGGTACAATTTCGAGAAAACTATGATATACATGATCTAATTTGAAAAAACTTTCTATCCCTAATCTTAGAGAAGAAGATAATTTGGGTATATATATATATGAGTGTTTGATATAACAATTTGAATTACTCCACTGAATGAATTTTCTGAATAAGCCACACTGCATAATATGAGTGAATTTCACGAATTGCAAAACACCTTGTCTTAACATATATATTGGGTCATAGAAAAATGGATATTTGTTATAGACGTACAAATTAATTTTTTATAAATAACTGATTCCATTGATTAAAATGAAGAGCTCAGTACATCCAAATGCCAAGCATTTAACAAAATCTGAGGAATGTTCTCAGAATTACAAATAAAATAACTTAAAGAAGATGCAAACTTTGCTATAGTGTGTGCCAAATTGTTACCCTCTCGACGCGTCCATGAGAAAGTACAATTTAGAAAGTATCTAGATGAGGTGCGTATATCCCCTACAATGATGGAAATGAACCAATCAACGGGAGATGAAGGCTTTTGAAGAGCATCTATAACAATTTTAGCATCTCCTTAAGCACATGATGGTAGTCTTCCTCTGCTTCCATTTGAAGAGCCCATAAAACAGCTTTGGTCTCTGCAACTCCAAGATCCTCGTTGTAGTCCGCTTTGGCTCAGATTTTCAAAATCTCTCATTTGTCATTCCTGGCTACTGCTGCTAATGTTGCTCTAGACTGTGAGACGGCTGCGTCGACATTCAATTTGATGAACCCTATAGGTGGAGGTCTCCAATCAACAGGTTCTCTTGGATTATCAGCTTTAGACTATGGGGATACAAGTTCCTTGAATTCATGAACTCTTTGTTCAAGACCACGAATAAAAAAAGTGAGCTTTTTAGTGTCTCATTTCCATGCAGTACCTTATTTCTAAGGTTCCAAAAGGTTTCTAAGGTGATGGCCCAACTCAGGGAGCAGTTGTTTTTCAAACTTGAATCTTGGCCAAGCAAACAAGGGTCAATTACCCAATTAAGGATCTCGTAGGAGTTGGTGGCCTGAGTAACATCACTTCTTAGACTCCAGTTCACACCAAACCAGATTGCCAGAGGGCAATCAAAGAATAGGTGTCTTTCATTTTCAATGGTTGCATTGCAAAGAGGGCAGTCTGTATCAATTGTGCCAAGTCTTCTAGCCAAATTGGATTTCAGAGGAAGAACATTGTTGCCAAGTCTCCAGAGAAACATATTTATTCTTTCATGAATTTTTTACCCCCAACAGTGGTCCTAGTTGAGAGATAGTCTACCTTCTTGAGAAATTCTGTAGGCTGACTTCACTGTGAAATTACCCTTGGCCTCCTTGATCCATACTAATCAGCAGACTTGGGGAATTGGGGAATGTTGACTTTCAAAATAGCCTCCACAAACGCATCTTCAAACATATTAACCAAGAGGTCAACTTTCCACCTACAAGTGATTGGGTGAATAAGATTGGATACCAAAATTGGTTCTTGATCTTCCTCAGGAACAATTGGGGTTGGTTTGAAGTTCTGCATCCACGGATCCTTCCATACATTAATTGAATTTCCATCACACACTAGATAGCACGCTCCTTAAGAAATCAAGGACTTTGCTTTTTCAATTGCCTTCCAAACGGGTGAAGCTCCTTTGGTTGGTTATTGTCTTAGCCAATGTTCACTAACTTTGTATTTGCTCCTCAGAAATTTTATGCACAAAAACTCCTTTTTAGAACCTATCATCCAAGAAAATTTGGCCATTAAGGCCGTATTGAAATCTTTGGTTTTTCTAAAGCCTAGGCCCCCTACATTTTTAGGCATACAAAGATTGTCTCATGCTTTCCATGCTAGATATCTTTCTCTTAATGAAGAGGGGTTCCACCAGAATCTTCTTGTAGCTGAATCAATCTTGTCGCAGATGCTTAATGGAACTTCAAAGGTTGACATGGTGTAAGTAGGGATCGCCTGAACCACATATTTTATCATTGTGCCCCTCCCAACCCATGAAAGGCATTTACTTCGCCACCCCAGTAATTTTGCTTCAATCTTGTTCTATAAGTATTTAAAATATTTTGTTCTGCTTCGAGATAATGTGAGAGAGGATCCCAAATAAACAGCGTCTTTAGGAAGACTTTTCATTTGTAGTAAGCTCTGCAAATTCCTTGTGTTGCTTGGCTGTGTGGCCTTTGAGAAAATAAGTCCCGACTTTTGTCTATTAATTTGCTACCCAGACCAATTACAATATGTCTCTAGACATTCATTTAGGACCGCTACTTCCCTCATGTTGGCCTTGGAGAAAAGCATCACATCATCCGCATACATTACATAAGTAATTGTTGGGCCTCCCACGTTAGCTTTGATGCCCCCAAGTCTACTTACTAAATGTTTCTTATCAATGAGCCTTGATAGAATTTCCTGGCTAAGAATGAATAGATAGGGGGATAGAGGGTCGCCCTGTCAAAGCCCTCTACTTGGCTTGAACTGATTCATGACACCACCATTGATGAGGATAGCCGAGGAAATAGTTCTGACACAAACCATAATCCAAGTAACAAAATTCTTGTGGAAACCAAACTTGGAAAGAACAGCTTCAAGGAACTTCCAATTAACCTTGTCATAAACTTTCTGGAGGTCTAACTTAGTAGCCATTATTCCATATTTCACTTTCCTTTTTTTGAAACTGTGAAGCAATTCATGAACCAAAACTTGATTCTTAACAATCCATCTATCAGGGATGAATGCCGATTGGCTGGGAGAAATTAGCTTGTGGAGCAGTGGTCTCATCTTGGCAACAATCAATTTAGAAATAGTTTTATAAATGATATTACATAAACTAATTGGTCTGAAATGGGAGAAAGAAGTGGGGCTTTGGGACTTAGGAATAAGAACAATTAAGGTGTTGTTTACCTTTGGAAGCAAGCTACCAGATGTAAAGAAGCTTGTGACTGCTCTGGTCAAAGATTCGCCCACAATGTTCTAGTATTTCTTGTAAAACAACACAGGTAACCCGTTAGGACCTGGCGCCTTATGGTTTCCCATGCCAAACAACATGTCTTTGATCTCTTTTTGGTGTGGGGATGGTGCAAAGTTCTGAATTTTCTTCTGAGGTAATGCTCAGTTCAATGAGGTTACCCGGGTCATTTGGGAAATCCACATCGTCCTTTTAAAAGTGAAGCTTAAAGTTTTCTAAGAAATGCTCACTAATCAACTTCTTGTTTGTGATCCATGTTCCATCACTTCCCCTCACAACATCAATGGAGTTCTTTCTTCTACGAATGATTGTTGAGAGGTGAAAATTTTTGGAGTTTTTGTCACCCTCTTTAAGCCAAATCTCACTAGATCTCCGACGCCAAAACATTTCATTACACAATAACGATTCATTAAGTTCAGCTTGAAGGCTTGCCTCTGTATTATGGTTAACTTCAGTAGCGACCTACTTCTAGATCTCCTGGATTTGGTGTGTTAACTCCTGAATTCTAGTTTGACAAAAGCCAAACTCTTCCTTGTTCCATTTTTTTAGTGCAAATCTAGTATTTTGTTGCTTCTTGCACAAAACATGACATGCCAAGCCACTAGCCCCTTTTCAATAACCTCGTAACTTTCTGGGTCTCGTGTCCAAGCGAGCTTCAAATCTAAAAGGTCTATATGAGAATCTCTCAACAGGTTGAGTATCCGTCATAATTGGGCAGTGATATGATTTAATAGCACCCAAATGGTAGATCACAGCTTTAGGGAAGAGAACCCGCCAGCTGACATTTGAAATCCCCCTATCCAACCTTTCTCTTATGCTATTTCTTCCCCAGCACTTGTTGGTCCAGGTAAACCTAGAGTCATAAAAACCCAAATCAATAGCCCTTAAGTCAAACCGGATTTCTCTCAAGAAGTTAGGGGTTGAAGAGCTCCCAATTCTTCCTCCTTCTTTTTCTTCTTCATTTAGGATCACATTGAAGTCTCCTAAACACATCCATAGGCCATCAATTGCTTCAAGTATGGCTCCTAGTTCTTCCCAAGCCTTTTGCATTTTCACATGTTGTGATGGTCCATGGAAACCCACAAAATGCCAGACAATATACCCCTTTACAACTTTTGAGGCTATCACCTGAGAGTTGAATTCCATAACAGAAACATTCACAGAGATTGACCACAAAACACATATTCCACCAGATTTACCACACGCATCAACTGCAAACATATTCGAGAAACCAATCTTTTGCTTCACCTTCAACATTTTGTCTACACTTGCCTGCATTTCACACAAAAACACAATTTATGGGTTGTATGCCTTAATTTGATCCTGAAGGGCTCTAACTGTCAAGGCGTTGCAAATGCCTCAACAGTTCGACCCTATGGTCTGTTGAAGTATATAAAGGCCAATTCCTAGTCTAGGTTCAAGTCAAATACTTAATGTTAATTTAGGGTTAGACTAGGGTTAGTCTCTTATATATACGTTGTTAAAGAGCTCATTGTAAACATAATATTATATAGTAAAAATGTAGTCGTCAGGCTTTTGTGTGTAGATGTAGGTCTTCATGACCAAACCATGGTATCTCTCTGTTTCCACTCTCTCTTCTCTCTACTATTATTGCTTTCTATTTTCCTACATGGTATCAGAGCCTCTCTTCGATCGTTGCCATGCTCTTTTCTGCTGTGTTTTTGTTGTTTCTTGGTTGTTTCCCGAAGTTAGTGGTTGTTTTGGTATTTCGGTATCTAGAGACGCTTCCAGTGAGATTTCTGTTCAGATCGAGCCACAAATCGGCATTTTACGGTGTTCCAGCGAAGAAGAAGACTCGTGTTTGGTTGCGGGTATAGGCTATTCCAACTCTGGGATAAGGATATCCTTATTCCAGAATAGTGCCATGTTATCCTGCGTCCCAAACACATATGGTAGTCCTATCTCCGATCGTTTCTCAACGTATTTATGATCGAAAAATGCTACCTTTGTCGATTCTTCACTACTCTGTAATGATTTCTAGGTGACCCACATGTATTCGGTGGTTCTTTATGCAGCTGCTTAGTGTTTGGGTATCTGTCTCTTTCTCCAACAATTGTTTGTTGGTGGGCTGCCGAATTGGTAGCATTATTATGCAGTGTGAGTGTTGCAAGTTGCACGGGATGATTTTGTGTCCTTTTTCTCCAACTTTGGTGTCGATGGGCTACCAGATTGGTAGATTTTCTATGCCTTTGTAGGTTCAAGGCTTATTCAACCTTCTTTCTTCTCCAACTTTTGTGTTGGTGGGCTATCGAATCGGTAGATTCTTAATGCCTTTGTAGGTTCAAAACTTTTTCAACCTTCATTCTTCTCCAACATTTGGTGTTGGTGGGCTGCCGAGTCAATAGTATTGTTTGGACGACCAAAGTGTTTGGTGGTAGTTTCTTTGGTATTTATTCTTTTTGTCCTCTGACAATTGTTTGTTGGTAGGCTGCCGGATTGGTAGCATTGTTCGTTTCTTTGTGGATCTTCATGCAATTTCAAACTCAAGCTTTTGTCATGCTACACCTTGAGTTTGAAAAGGGATGTTGAAGTATATAAAGGCTCATTCCTAGTCTAGGCCCAAGTCCAATACTTGATGTTAATTTATGGTTAGACTAGAGTTAGTCTCTTATATATACGTTGTTAAAGAGCTCATTGTAAACATAATATTATATAGTAAAAATGTAGCAGTTGGGCTTTTGTATGTCGATATAGGTCTTCATGATCGAACCACTGTATCTCTTTGTTTCCGCTCTCTTCTCCCTACTATTATTGCTTTCTATTTTCCTACATGGTCCTCATACCCACTCCACAATCCTTCACCCAAATCCCAGCCACCAATACCATATCAACATACAACCAAATCCACCAACTACAATGGTGAAACAGCCGACATAACAAAGGCCAAAGAAATCTCTATTCAGACTTCGGGGCAACCACAACAAATGGAAACAAAATCCAAAAGCAAGCCAAATCCAAAATCAACAAGAGCAAGGCAAATGGTAGCAAACAGAGTTAAAGAGAAAAGAATCACCAAAAAGTTTCGGCATCCACACTTGGCTTGGAAGACCCATAGAGGAGGCAACAAAGATGATCACACAACGATGGAGGAACGGTCACAAAAGGCGGTGGAAAGCCCACAAAGGGCAGCAACGGACCCACGAGGGGTAGAGAGAGGACCAGACGGATAGAAGCACAAAGCTCACGGCGCTAAAATGGCAAGAAGATGGTCTTGGGGCACACGATAGCAGGAGGCGCTAATCATGCACCGAGAGAAAAAGAAGGTTTTAAATTAGGAAGCTTGTCAGTACTGAATACTCTTCTAAATTGATACCATGCTGTTATAGACGTACATTTGTTCACACATGAAGATAACTAAAAACTCAAGGCTACCTTTAACTTTTGACATTGCCACAAACCAAAAGTCACTCCTTTTAAACCAACCTCGACTATAAAGCTCATTGCAGTGGAACAAATCATAAGCTACCATTAAGTTCTATAAATCTTTCTTTTTATTCTTTATTGATTTCATTGTATTTACAGTCACCTTAATTACACTATTACAAGATCAATATGAATTTGACATGATTAAATGTGGAATGAAGACTTATCAGTAACTTCAATACCAATGGGTAAATTGGTTACATTTGACTGTAAAAATATATGTAGTAGTGGAATTTACTGGTTAATTT
Organism: Fagus sylvatica; assembly: GCA_907173295.1. Lineage (NCBI taxonomy): Eukaryota > Viridiplantae > Streptophyta > Magnoliopsida > Fagales > Fagaceae > Fagus > Fagus sylvatica. Next base: position 30,101,605 of record OU015769.1, read on the forward strand.
TCCTCGTTGGAGATTGACTCTGGGAGTTTGAAGGTGGGAGGTTTATCGACACCCTTCCTTGAGTACTCCCTCCATCTTCGAGCCGCTGCAGCAGCTCTTTTTGCTCTCTCTTTCACATCTTCGTCTGCAACAACCATGTGTCAGCTTTGACTTACATTTAGGAGCAGAGAGAAAACCCGTCAAATAAATAGTGGATGCTACACACCAATAATGTCTAGTCATGATGCATTACATACACATATATGCATTATATACTGCTATAAACTACCAAGCAGTTAACTTTGATATGACTGTTGTATCTATTATAATGGCAGATCTAACAACCAAACCCCCTCATTCCCATGAGTCTCTATAATAGAATTTTTATGATACAGCACAAAGCAATCTGACTTTGTATTTGTTAAATCTTACACGTTGCACACTGTTAACTTGATCAGGACTATGGTCATAATGCAGAAATTGATATTAAAATTTGAAGGTACTTTAATCCAAAGACTTCAAAAAAACAAGAGCAGACAACTACAGACACTATAAGCAATACAAAGGTTTAGATAAAATCTTAGAGGTAGTGTCTTCGTGGCTTAACAAAGGATGAATTGCGATGACAATGAAGATGTCATTGTAGTAGTATTTTTCAGGTGGTCATAGTCAACAAACTAAGATGAATCTTAAATCCCTTTTCATTGCCTCTTTATATCAATTTAGATACAATTTTTACCATTATTTTAAGACCATTGCCTTGCTTCTTTGTTTGGTGCACAGCCTTAGATCATGACTGCCACAACTCTCTAACGAGTATCGTCCGGATTCCAGAGACTGATTCTGTCCCCAAAGGATGATTAGAAGTTAGGACACCTTTGGGATATACCAAAAGAGAATTTAGTATATTTCTCTCACAGGCAATTTGACCTCTAAATCTATGAAATTTTCAGCAAGTGTTATACAGTATCATATTCAACATCTTATTCTTGTATGAGTATTGTCACCATTGCATTGCAGAGAAACGTGCTTGCTCCCAACAAATTCCTCCAGGGAGTGACGAGCATGAAATCCTTTAAGAAATACATTTTAACTAATGGAGTTGAAGAAAACAATATTTTTTCCAGTAGCAAATAGGCATCCAGTGAAAAAGAAGGGACTGCTTGAGTTACTAAACCCAAGGAAATCATCAAGGAACCAGACTGGTCACTAGAGAATGGTAATTTAAACGTGCCTATCCTAAAGATCCACCCCCACCCCAAAAAAGAAAGAAACCTAAACAAACAGACAATAGTGTGCGCACACACAAAGAAGATAGAACGAAAGAAAATCATTTACAAAAAATAAAAATAAAAAGGATAAAGAAGAAAATAAAATTAAACAAAACTGATCTAGATAGGAAGTAACCTGGAATTTCTTCACTGATCAAGGGGGAGAAGAAGATGGAAAATCACACGCCCAAAGAAAAAAGGGATGAGGAAGAAAAGAACTAAAAAAAGTGAATATAAAGAGAAATAATGAATTGATGATTAAGATGGAAGTAGCCTGGAATTTCTTTATTTTTCCTTCACTGCCTAGCAGGGGAAAAACCTATAAATAACCTATATAATCTCCAGAAATTACTAGGAAAGTGGCAATGAAAACTTAAATGAAATAAATAAACCAATGAACAAAGATATAAAAATTCATTTAAGAAAATAAAAACTTAGCCAGAATGGTTTCTGATATGTCAATAAAAAAATTAGCAATCTCTTTTTACAGAATCTCTCATACCTGGAGTTTTGTAGTCTCTGGGCTTGCCCCATAGGTCACTCCAGTATGATTCAATTTTATTATTTTTCTGCTTCATCATGCTATGTCTAGCTTTTTCCTGCAATAAATTTGGGATTATTATTTGTTATACTTGTTAACCAACGAAAGCTTAAAAAATTTCACATTTGTATAGCTACAGACTAAATGAAAAATATAGAATATAGAATGTTAATTAGATGTTCAAACCACCCAAATTTCAGAAATTGTACTGCCTAGGAAAAAGAGAAGTGAAGTTGGCAATCCATACAGAAAGTTATTCAAAACAGACAATCCACCATATCTGAGGAAACCATTGCTTCATACAACAGAAAGGCTATGGATCTTTCTCTCAAAACAATGTAGGACAATTCTAAGTCCGTAATGTTTAGGACACAGTCCCCTATATTCTTCACATACATTTTCCCCTTCCCCTTTTAGTGTTCTATAGTAAGTCCAATGTACTCAACTGTCACTTTTAAAGACTGCACGAAGCATTTAATAAGTTTGGGATTTTTGTTAAATATCAAAAAGCCTTTGGATATAAATTTATTCAAAAGAGGAAATGGTTCACATACACAGAATGTATATCAAACCACTCCTAAAGAATTACAATCTCATGTTCAAAAACTCTAAAAATCAAGAAAAGGCTTTATTAATTTAAGTTTGACAAAACAGACAGTAGAAATTATTAGCTTGATTTAGCTTCAATTTTATTTATTCATTTAAGTTTGACAAAACTTAAGGCTTTATTCACTTAAGTTTGATAAAGTAATCATAGTTGACCCAATGGAAGCAGAATTTTCTGAAATCAGCTATGATGCAACCATTAAGAAACTGTATATGCATCTGCATACAAGGAACTTGAATGGTTTAGCTGAACTTTTGCATTGTGACTGCCATATATAACACAAATCATTTAAAAAGCATGTTTTCGGCATATTACCAAAGAAACAAATGTATTCAAATTGACATAGGGCAAATGTCCCATGTAGCTCAACACATGAAATTTAAATTAGATGACAACTACATGGAATGCTATATAAGAAAAACTACGCATATACAATAGCCGCATACCCATACAAAGATAATGATTGACAAAACATCAGCTTGGAATAGATGAAGATTTCCTTCCTAGAAAAAAGAGGAAAAAACAAAACAAAAAGGAATACAAGAGTTCCTACCAAAACCTTTGCTTGCCTCTTTTCCCAGCGACTGTTTGCCTGCCACATTAGTAAGTATAAATAAATTAAAATGACTAAAACCAGTAACAAAGACAGTAAACATAGGTCAGCAGGTGAACCTTCTTCAACTCAAAGATCTTTTAAGAAGCTGAAGATCAAAAGGAGAGTTAATTGGGGGAAAATATTAAAATATAAGCTAAAAAATAATTCTAATGTCACCATAGAATCACCTCTTGACTACAACAGAACTGTTTCAGAATACCCTTTCTCTTGAATAACTCTTATATACTCCCCATGTACTAAGGCTATACCCTTTCCTTCTTTTAATGAAATTTCCTTACTTGAAAAACAGACGCACACACACGATACAAAACAAGATAAACAAGTGATGAGTTGGTTTTTCGAATTCAACCAGCTAGATCAATCCAATCATGGATTATAACTGACTACAGATTTTTCACGGACCCAAGCTGTATTATGAGGTATGATCCAGCTTATATTCTCTCATAATGACCAGGTTATGTTGGTCCTTTTAAGGTTAATTAAGATAGAGAATCCCTAGTGTGAAAAAAGAGAGAGTTCCAGGAGTAATCAGGGCTAGGGTTTTGAGTGTGGAAGGAAGCTCCTGTAACTTGTTATGTATTTGTTTCTTAGTGAAATTTCAGCACCATCTTGAACCGTCGACCTAGGCCTCTCGCTGGCAAACCGCATAAATCATAGGGTGTTTCGAGTTTCCTGTGGTTTCCAATGATTTATCTCTTCAATGAAACCTAAATCTAGGGTTGACAAAAAGGATGAAGAAACAAATGCAATGACTAAATTTAGAAACAAATCTAACTAACTCAGCTAAGCTTTAAGTCCAACTAAATTGGCAAAGAATAATAAGAAAATTTTTCTTGTTTTGAAAAACTGTTTTAACATTTTCATAACAACATAAGTAGCATTCTCACCATTCTGAAAACATCCATGGATGCAGTTCCCATTCCTGAAAGCATCAATGCTACCTGATAATCATCAGAGAACCACAAGTTCTTTAACTACTGAAATGAAAATTTAAAAAACAGTTACAAATGCAGCTGATTAGTATTCTTAATTTGTTGGAGAAATGAACAATACATTCCTGTCATAAACATAGCAAATTTTTTCAGGAACAAAGCCTATCAGTTGGATATCCCGGTCATGTTTTCAAATTTTGATACATAACATGGAGCAGGGAAGAATCATATCAAATATCAAAAGATACACTCATGAAATAGATGATTTCAAATCAAGCAACCAAAAGATTGCCCAATATGGTTTGTTAGGTATATTTGTAATTGGCAATACCATATCCAAAACTTGTTCTTGGTTGAGTTGTAAGTTGTTTTGAGTCTAGAATTAAGGTGAAAATTATAGTTGAAGACATCAAGATGACAAGCTTCCAAAATGGTTCAAGTTGCTGATTTTCTGGGCTGTTCGATAGCTATCTCAATAGCCTTCGAGGGATCGAAGTCACTGTTCATTAAAATAATTCATATCTAGACCTTTAAAACTACACAATTTTCACTTCAATTAGACTTTACACGTGGGCCCCATAAAATAGATCTTGAATATGCGATGTTGCAAAGAATAGCAACGTAAGCTTCCATGACTGCATTAAAGAACTTCTAATCCGTACATAGTAGAATCCTTGCATTTTGGTGGTTTTGACAAATCACACAGAGTTTTTACCCAGTTGGAGTTTTCTCTTTGAAACTATATCGCTTATGTAATTTACATTGCTGCTGCCTTATTACTGCTATATTGGTTTTGAAGATGATTTTCATTCTTTATATTCTTTGTGATATATTTGCATGTTTAGCTTATGTTTTAATTAACATGTGTTAATTTGTTTTAGTTAATCGTTTTGTTTATTTAAATTTAGGGTCTAAACCTTGAGTCATTATAGATTGCCATTGTTGGATTGTGTTTGGGCAAGAATAACGGTATCTTACCGTGAAGCAAGGGAAGAATTAAGGAAGCCAATTTATAATGGCACACAAAGTGACCTGAGAATTACTATCTTTGCAGCACCTCTTAGCAAGTAATTTATTCAGTGACATCTTCGACCATCAATGGACAAAAAGGTTTTCACTTTAATGCCCAAAGCCAAAACTAAAGTTCTACATTACATTGCTAACTGGTGTATTAAGTATGTACCACAAATCTGAGTGTCTTTATCTAGTTTGGAAAGCAGCCATAAACTAAGGAAAAAGAAGATATTCAGAAGTCTAAAGTTGGATAAAGGAAGCTCAACAATTTCAGTGGGACCAGATCATGGTTGTATAAAGCAAAGGCTCAAGTGATACCAAACATCTAGAAATGTTACCTATTAAGAGGTATGCTAAATATTCTAGGATCAAGAAGGTATATAAATCACAAGATAAACATGTTAATAAGTACAAAGATCAGTAACCATCAAACTGAAACAAGTAACAAAGGTTATACTCAACGACTCAAGTTAGGCAGTTTAACATAGTCACATTAAAATATTAAGCGACAGAGAGTTATATAAACATGGGAAACAGAAACTATATAATTATTCTCGGCCTTACATTTACTCTTTCAACCCTGCGCATTTCATCTTCAAGCAAGGATAGCTGTGCAGCAGATGTCCAATGGATGCAATCAACTGGGCTGAAATACAGAAGATGTTTATTATTTGTCTTAACTTGTTTAGCCTAGTAGTTCCCTAACATGCAACAGACGCCAAGATCAAGAATTATTTTCATATATTCAAGATTTTAGAGTTTTAACTTTTAACTCTCTAACAGCAGCATCAACAAGCATGAGAACTTAACATTGTTGAGGTTTTTCCAAATACTTATCTAACTTTAACTTTTAGAGTAGTTGATCATTTGTTATATCTCAACTAGTCACTCTGTATTCAGTATATATTTCTAAAGTGTCAGCAAACAGCCAAAACACATTTATAGAGTAATACTGATGGTTTCAAGGACATTGGTTTAAGCATCATCAAAATTTAAGTTTTACATTTGTCCTAGATTCTGATAGAAGTACCATACTTTTTCTTTTAAATTATTGTAACTGTAACTTTATGATTGTACAATTTCATAATGTCAATGAGAAATATTGTTGGCTTAAACTTACAGATATAAAGGTCATCACCCACAAATTTTAACAATAACAAGAAGCTGGATACAGTGTAACTGCATCTACAGCATAAGATTAGAAATAGTTTAGGGCCTTGGACACAGACCGGTAATGATGTTGCCTGAAGAACTGATAAGAATAAAAAAATTTGTTTAATTAAGTCTGTACCACTGATATTCTCATAAATGAACTAAACCAGTGGACAAAAAGAATCAATACATTGTACAGAAATATTCATGAATAGCAGGACCTACCAACTATCAATTGCTTGTTGAACTAATTCAGGTTTCCCACACTGGCTGTAGACTCTGGCTCTCCCAAAATCTTCCTCAATTCCAAAGACATCCGAAGCCACGTTGGCACAATTTTTGCACCCTATGAAGAAAATAAGAATATGGAGATTTCAATGTTATCAAAACTCATTTATTTCTAGGAGAAGCTTCTATAAATGCTACTTGACAATGGTGACTCACATTTTAGTTCAACAACAAAAAAAGAAGGAAAAAAAAAAAACATTTGTGGTCCTTTAATATAATTGATGAAAAAGAAAATAGCATTTTTTATGATATTTGTGCTAAAAGAAAATTACGAAAACATGTTAGTTCTCCATGTAGAGCTCAAAAATTAAAATAACATTTTGCTATAATAGAATTTATTACAGCAGAACTAGAGATCATAAATTAAAATCTTACAATGCACATACATGGTAGAAACCTTCAGAGGCTTCTATCTATGCACAGTGAAATTCCTCAATATCTATGAAGCATCACCTTATTGCTCTCTTTAGATGTCAGCATCAAAAGTCTAGATAAGGCTTCTATTTGTAGTAGATACGAAGACCATTCTTGCAATGCTTTATAACTAATCAACAACTTCAAATTATTTAAAAGAATGCAAAGAGGTAAATGGTGCCAATATCATAATAAAGGGGAGGTATCTGATAGGCTATAAAATCTCAATTTTACTAGGCATTCCCAAGAATTTAAAAATATTTCACATTAGAACTAGAATTGCATTGTCCAAACATACCTATACAACTAAACTCATCAACAAATGCATGATCCTTTGGGCTGGAATCATCTACAAAAGGATTGACTGCAGTCAAAGCATACCCATGAATTTCATCATAAACCATGCGCTGCACAGGGTCGCTGAGCACCTGCACTGCAATAGTTCATTTATAATACAGCCACAGAAATAGATTTAAATCACATTCTCTTTCAAGCTTAAAGCATTTTATGTCAAATGGGAACCCACCGCATAGACCTCATTTATGAACATGCAGAAGTTTGTGCTCTCTAGATCGTCACCACTCAAGTCTGGATGGCAAGCTTTCATGCAATTGTAGTAGGCTTTCTTAATCTGTGCCGGTGTGGCATCTGGAAGCTAGTAACATTGTGCCAAAAAGAGATTAGAGGTAATGCAATGCTTTCAACAATATGTACAACATTTATCCTAGAAATTAATAGATGTCCATATTGGCATGCTTGGAGTAACATATGTTTTTTTTAAGGGTAAAACTTAGGTAAAGTTCTTTAGGTTAGGTACATTAGGTTCCCCAATTGAATTCAAACACATGGTTGCATTAATCAATGAAACACAAACAATATTATCTTTTCCAAGAATATTTAAATTCAATGCAGTTATATGTTTGAATTCAATTAAGGAACCGAATGTACCTAACATAAAGAACTTTACCTAAGTTTTACCCTTTTTTTTATAAGTAATTGAATTTTATTGAAAAAAAAAATAGGATATGTTGTGTTCATGATAATGAACACAAAATAACCTAAAAGAATTATGCCCTAAAATTTAGAGAAAGTTTGAAATCTATAAAAGAATCGATATGAGAAGCAGAAAGTGTTTGGAACAATAAGGATTCCAACTCTGCTTCTAATCTCTCCTTATCTTCGAAAATGTGACTATTGCGTTCCTTTTACAAGGTTAACCGAGGAGTGCTTCCCAAATCAATTCCATTGGAGTACCTTATGTTGGGCACACTTGTTTCTATTGTATTACAAGGGATTACTAAAAGTAGAGTGAAATGCAAAAGAAGCTAAGAAACAAGGACAAACATGAGTATTTATCTAAAAAATAGTCATGGCAAACTTCCTTCCAAGTTTAACTCGAATTATAAACAATAATCCAGCACCCCAAAACCCCTATGCTTTCTACCTTGACTAATATTCATTGTAATTCTATTATCAAAAACTAATTAGCCATGTCTTTGTGTGTGTGTGCATGTGTCTATGTCTATTGAAGCATCCATGTAAGGTACATATCCACCCACCAATTTCTGAATCATAGTTAATGTACAAGCTATTATCAAAACCAATCAACTAAAAAAATAAGAGTATCAACAAAACACTTTCTTTGGTTGCTTAAAACAAAAAAGGAGGATGTGAGAACAAAACTTTTTTTTTTTTTTTTTTGGATAAGTAACATCAAATTTAATTAAAGGGAGGAGAGAAGCACTAAAAAGAAAGCTTTCTTAAGAATTCATAATCCAAAGACTTCAAATAATCCATAAAATCAGCTAATGTACAAGAAACCCCCTATCATGATGCACCATTGAAATAGAGAACGTAAAAAGATAGATTTAAGTTGAATTACAGAATTCTCAACCCCCTCGAATGTGTGACTATTTTGTTCCCTCAACTATTTTACTGCTCTTAATAAATTAAGATGAATATGGTTATGAGGGCATTGCTCATTTCCTTCAGAGTTTCTACTTCCCAGAAATCTCAAGAATAAGAAGTCAAAAGTGATCACTTTCATTACAGGTACATGTGTATGTGTGTAAGAATACAAGAATAAGAAGTCAAACAACCCATTCATTTCTAGCTTGATTATCATTCACTATAATCCTCTTATCACAAGCAATTAACAATATTTTGTGTGTGACCAGTGCCTACTGAGAAGTTCATTGGATCAAAACCAATGAATTCAAGATAAAGTATCAACAACAGCAAGAAACTCTCTTTGGGTTCCTGATAAGTGATAAAACAGATGAAACTGAAACAGAACAAAAAAAAATTGTGTGCAACATTTTGTCTTTGTTTTTGCTTCCAGAAAAATGAAAGACTACTAAGTAATAACCCAATTTTTTTTACTAGTCTATGTCTAACTTCAATGGAGTATATTTTTCACTCAAGAAACAAAATCTTAAAATATTTATAAAAAAAATTTTAAAAAAAAATCTATTTTGTTTTTGTTTCTCACATTTTCTCATCAACCAAATCAAATATCAGAATTTGGAAGAATTACCAGACCCAAAACCTCATAATAGTCATCAGCATCTGCTTTAGTTGAAGCTGAGTTGTCAGTTGCAACCTTGACTCTACCACTTCCACAGCCTCTTCTCTTGGCACCACGACCAACCTCCACAGTCGAAGGATTTCTAATCTTTGTCAACATGCCCCATGAGCTTCTTGAGCACGATAATGGGTTTTGGAATTTGAGAGCTTCTGTGCATACAGGAGAGAGCAACTGAGCCATTGGAGCATGTAATGTACAAAGGCTGGAAGTGGAAGCAAATGGGAATTGCAAAGAGAGAGATATTTAATAATAATTTAGTGGGTGATAATTGAATATTTAAAAATTTTGAGGACGAAGAAATTGTGGAGTGGAAGGGTGTTATGCTGACATGGCAGTTTGAGAGCCATAGGTTGTTCACTTGTTCCTTAAAATCTGGACGAACCTAACATGAATCTACTGTTAGGAAACAGCCAAAAGTATGTCTTGTAGAGTATTTGCATGTGTCACCTCGTGGATAATTGTTGCCTCACGTTCCAAACAACCGTTTTTGTCTTTCAACTTTTCTTATTCTTTCATTTTCCGTCAAGAAAAAGCTACCGTGGGAGACCCCCTAATCATCGGTTCTCTTCTTCAATTTTCTCTATTACAATCAATTCAGCATCTAAGTCAATTGATAGAGAAATTTTGATGATTTTTTATTAAAATTTTGGAGACAAATTCAATCAATTTTGTATTAACTATACTCAAATCAAAAACAAAGTTGTCAATAATGTATTACGGTAACCCGCAATTAAACTTATCCAAATAGTATGGGATAAAATGTCTACTCCAATGAGAAAAATATTAGAGTAAATTATATTGATATTCCCTATATTTTATGAAATTAGATTCACTACACCTTATTTTTAACAAATGACACTCCACTCTAAAATTTCCAAAAATATTTGAAGCGGGGTGTCAATTATTTTGATCATTTTAGAAGATGAGTGCTTTTATTAAAAATCAGGTGTGCCAAGTGTAAATCACTATAAATTCGATGGTGTCAATGTAATTTACTCAAAATATTATTGTAGATGATGTCATATTTAATTTAAAGAGAAATTTGTGATTGAGAGTATGCATCCAACCCACAAACCTAACCTGATGCCTCAGTTTGGTTTTTCACAGATTGGATTGGAATTTTTTTTTTATTTTTTTTTATGCCTTGGGTTAGGTCGAGTTCAGGTTGATAGGTCAATTTGACCTGACATATATATAAGTTTATTTATTACTCTTATTTTAAATTTTTAGTTTTATTTATGTTAGTATTTTCAAGATTATTTTTAATGAATTTGGAATATAATTTGTGCATATCATGTGAATTGTAATAATTTATTGGGGAAAAAAAAAGCTTAAATAGTTGATGAAGTCCTTTTTTCTTTTTATAAGCATGAAACATTAAGCTAAACATCTAAACATCTAAACATCTAAGCTTCTACACATGTGATGGGTTGAGTTGGGTTGGGAATTTCTCAACCCTCCAACCCAACTCATGCACATTCCTAATCGGGATGAGAAAATTATTCCTTTGATAATATTTAAGGTAAATTACACTGACAATTTATTCTTTTGGGGAAACTAGACTCACTACACTCTATTTTGGGGAAATGACACTCCGCTCTTAAATTTGCAAAATAATTAACACTTCGCCCCATTTTTTCCCCTTTTTAAATGAATATTCTCCACTTAAACATTACTTATGTCTTCTTTTCTAATGGCACTAAATTCCTAATATCTCAATCTCTTTGGTAATATTTTTCCCCAATATCCTGACTCTTTATCAATTTCAAACTTTGGGTTTTTGTTATAAATTTTATTTTAAATAATTAGAAGGATAGAGAAAGAAATTTGAATTTTACATAATTATTTAAAAGCAATCAAGGTAGTGGGGTAGTATACAACTTTCTAGGTATATAATTTGGCACCACTCTCGCAACCAGCACCAAAACAGTACTTTATCCTTAGATATCCAATCAACTGCTACGCCTCAACACATTTCGAGGAAAACCAACTAGCTCTAGGTTCAAGTGGCATTTCACCCCTAACCCCAACCACAACTCATCCATTGATTCTTCAACATCACTACATCAGTCGGTTCGGGTATATGGCTATTCTTTCAACACTATTACAATAATAAATATATTAATCTCCTGAATTGATTGTTATTAGTTATAAATTGATTATATATTTTTTCTTTTATTTTAATTAATGTTTTTGGATTAATTTGGCTTCAAATCTTACCCCTCCTCAACTAAAATCTTAGCTCCGCAACACTTACATTCATAATTTATTATCTTCCAATCCCAAAAGTTTAGGTTTTTTTTTTTTTCTTTTTTATGAACCATTATTTAGTATTTACCGATTATCTCTCATTTTCCAGCATTTGCATTTTTTTTTTTATTATGGCAAATTTCCATCATCATGGAAGGTGAAAGTTGGTAATTTTTAAGGTGAAAAAGAAAAAATCAAAACAAGAAACAAAACATTTGAAGCATGTTTGGTAACATTTCCCTCCCGTCATTAAATTAAGTGTTGAAAAAAAAAAAAAAAAACCAAAAAGGCGCGTGCACACCGCGCGTAAACCTCCACTGAAATTCAAACATGAGACTTTACTAAAAATTAAAAACCCAATCAACAAACCATTGCATCTCAACGCTAAAACAACGCGCTCTGTCTGCAACCCTTCAAAGTCAAAATCCACGACGCGCAACGATCAATGTCAAATCCACGCTCCGGCGGCGGCAACGACGACGGAGACGCCAAGGACAACGCGATCGCCAAGACAGCAGGGTTCTTGGTGTTCTCAGGCATCGCCCTGAGCATTCTCAAAGCACTAAACCCTCTCAGAAAACCCATAAATATTGAAACGCAGTCAGCTAACGGGTCACCACAACTCAGTGAGTCAATTCAGTCGATTCAAGTTCAACCAGCTCGGCCTCTCCCTCCCCAACAACCTATTGTCAAGGTGTGTATGACTTATCACACGCTTCATCATTTTAGCATTTTAGAGAGACTCATTGATTGAACTTTGATTTGTTTGATATTTTGAATGGACACAATACTTGTATTGTTGATCTGTTTAATAATGTTTTCAGAGATTCACTGTCTGAACTTTTTGTTTTGTTTGGTATTTTGCAGATAACACATTACTTGTATATAGTGATTTTGGAGAGACTTGTTGTTTTGAGTTTTTTATTTTATTTCTTTTGTGTGTTTGAGAGAGACCCATTACTTATTATTTGGATTTTATATTTATGATGATTGCTCTTTAACATCGTGCCAAGACACCAGTTACTTATTTGTGTAAGCAGGATTCGAACCCAGGTCTCTTATACGATAACAAAATAAGAGACTTTACCAATTGAGTTAACTGGAACCCATATTATTTAGGATTTTATGTGATACTTTCGAAATTCATTGGTTGCATTAGTTATTATTTGTTATTTTAGGAGTCTTATTGCTTGTATTTCATTTGTTTGATAGTTTGTAGAAACTATTCACTTGTTCTTAGCCAGGCCTTGTGGCCTGGTGGTAATTTCTGGTGTCTTCCAAGGAAGACAGCCAGGTTCAATCCCCCAAAGTGGGGTAAAAAAAGCTTGCTATTGTCCAAAAAAACTATTCACTTGTTCTTTAGAAAGTGCTTCTAACGTTGTAGACCCTCCTTGCTTGTATATGAGATTTTTGATGCACAGTACTTGCATTTTTTTTTTTCACTTTAGTTCGAGATTTGGAAGAGACCCATCACTTGTAGAGTTGATGCATTACATTCAATTTGTTGAAGAAAGCATTTTAACTTGGTTTGTTTCATGTTTGTTGTAGAAACCCATTACCTGTAGGAACCACAATTTGCCAGAAGTCCCTGAATCGTCACAGAGAACAATAGAGATTGTTAAAGGAGATACACTTTGGGGTCTCTCTAGAAAATTTGGGGTATATTCTCTTCTCTTGATTTATTTTCGTATTCGATACTTGATACTTGTTTGTTTATGGTTTTCAGAGAAAATTTTCTGGGAAAAATTAATCAACACTATTGACTGTGTATTTACAAAAGCTATGCTTTGAGAAATATTTATGAAAAACAACTGATATCCTGAAACTTCTAACGTTCATGAAAAGTTTTTCTTTAATTGACCTGAGTTCCCATTTTTATGGGGTTACTAAAACAACATAAACATACAGTTTTAAATCAGATTTTGCTTACTTTTCTCAGAATAAAAAATAGAATAGGGCTTTGCTTATGATGGACAATTTATGAGCAATCCTAAGAATCTTGCTTTACATCCATGGTTTATCATTTTCTTAAGAAAAAATTCCCCAGAAAACACTAATCTAAAGGGAAACAAAGATTCCCCAGATAATGTTTATTACTAATCGAGACGATATATATTTAATTGTTACTTTCCGGATTTTAATTGATTTTTCTTCAACACTGACAGGTTTCTATCAATGCAATAAAAGAGGCTAATGGGCTTGAAGGGGATACCATCTATGCAGGCAAGAAGCTTATCATTCCATGATGTGATCTCATGTTAGAAAGATATGGTGCAGCAATTGTTGTCTTACACATTCCCTATTTTCGAATGATGTAGCTGACTGGTTTGAAGTTAGTGGTAGATTGGCAGGCTTTCTTGTGTAAAATATAAGTGAAAACTGAAAAGTAATGGCCTGCCCCATTTGATGTGGGATTTTGTGATCTACTTTATTTCTTGGATGATCTTTTTGTCTTGGTTATGAGTAAACATCTACCTTGTAATTTTGATGTTAGATGCTTAAAAAGAGAAATAGAGATGGTTCTTGCGTAGCCTTTGACTCTACAGAGGTGCATAGATTAGCAACTCTCTAATTTGAAATATCATTTCAATGTTTTCTTTGTTTATTTATCCTTCTTTGAGTGATTGAGACTTGTATATGTCGGCAGGATAGGCCTAGTTTCTGAGTGTTATTTACCAGTCGTTTTGGCCTTTTGTGAACTTAGATGCATTTCAGTATTGACTCTTCTGCTTGAGTGCTTTCCATTTATTACTTTTACATTGAGTCTTACAGTCATCCATCTGCTTTTTGTGGGTGTCCTGGCCTAGGATGTGTAAGTGATCTGAATTTTTTAATGCCGAAGAATTATTAGTTTTTGTGATCTTCACATCGAATGAACTATTGCCGAAATTTTTTTACATACCTTGTGGATAATCTTATATCTGAGCATAGTGAGTTGGGTATGCATGGATAAATATTTAGTGGCAAGCAGAATTTCATATTAGCATTTTCAGTAAGGGAGTAAAACTATCTAAGTTAGACAAGATTTGAGTTGTTTATTTTCTTGAATATTGACGCCCTGATGGAGTGATGGTATCAAATTGAACATATTTGAGTCCTTGGTGTGTAATTGTTTTGACTGCTAGAAGGGCAATTTTTGCCTATGCTTATGCTTAAGTCGGTGTGCCATACAAGTTTCTGCAAAATGAGAAAAGGAAAGATCCCTTGCTTGTTATGGTGGCATCGAAATTAAATTTTGTCCAACCCTTTGGAGGAAGGGGCCAGCAAGTTGGCAGGTCGGGGGTTTTGGAGTCCCAATCTTCAATGTGGGAAGCAAAAGCTTTGTTTATCTTAGCGGTTAGAGTGAGTGGGGGTGATGAGATTTTTTTTCAAAATGCAGTTTGTTTCGATGTCACCATATATGATCACAAACAAAAAGAACTTTTCCTCAGTTTTCTCTATGCCAAGGAATTTAGTTGGTTACAACAAGAGCAAGCGAGGTCATCTTGGTGAATTTGGTTGCCAATGAATTCCTTTGTTGGTAGTAAATCCCAAGCAATTTTTCAAAGCATTATGAGTTTGAGCCTTTCGTTAACTGCATCCATTCGTTGGGTTGGAGAGGTCCAGAATCACTGGGTCTAGATTGTTGGTTGACCAAATAAGTTGATTTTGTAGTGAATATCCCATTCTTGTTTGGCACCCAGACGTTACCATCCTCAATTGGGGATGAGGGAACGTGGATTTTCTGAATAAGGTTTGCTATCTGTGGATCAAAAAGTCTTAGGAATAGTGGAGGTGGTGGTAGGGATGGCAATTTTGCTCCGATCCGACCCGACCTGCCCCGACCCGTGCAGGCATTCCCCGCCCCGTAAAGGTGACGGGGCGGTTACGGGTTGCAAAAATTGCCCCGATACCCGGGGCGGGGCGGTCACGGATTTTATTTGACCCGCCCCGCCCCGACCCGAGTATATTTACAAAATTGCCCCTCTAGGGTTTTCATATATAAACCCCTTTTTCTAAGCTACCTTTCTCTCACTTCCTCACTTTTTTTTTTTTTTTTTTTTTCTGCCTTTCTAAGCTGCCGCCCACCACTGCCTCACACAGCCCCCTTCCTCACACTGGTTCCATTTCCTTAGTCGTCCTAAAACCCTCACTCAGCCTTGCCGTTCGCCACCGTCACCTCCGGTGGTGGCTTCTTTCTATTCAACCCAAATCAAACGAGCTCCACTTTCTCTCTTCTGTTCGATCTCACCGTTCTCTCTCCTCACGGACCGTGATCGAGCTCCTTGCTTTAGCCATGAAAACCAACGACCACTGCCACCTTCTACGACAGATTTTTCGCCAATATCTATGTGATTTGGGTCAGATCTTGGTGTTTGGGACCATACCATATCGGGATTTAGAAATCAAGTTTATGAGTGAGACTTGGTGTGATTTGGATTTGTGAGTTATTAAGTCGAGGTCTTGCTTTATACGGTGAGCTTGGCGTTCTACGTCCTCACCGTACCTTTTTTTTCCGTTTCGTTTTCTCAGATCTGAAACACAGCTCACCTTTCAATCGGGTTTCCATTGATTGAGGTCGGGTCGGGTTAATACACGATAACCCGATTCTCGGGGCGGGGCAGGGTCGGGTATTAGTAGTACATGTGCGGGGCGGGTTACGGTCACCCATGATCCGGTCCCGATCCACCCCGTTGCCATCCCTAGGTGGTGGGAAGAAATTTGGTAGATGAGGAATATTGACATTTGTTCAAGTACCAATTTGATAACACAACACTTTGTTTAGCAATAATATAGATTTATGATGCCCTTCCAGATGGAGGCATTTTTTGTATGACTTGGAAGAAAAGGGCTATGATACATTTGGATTTGAGCAATTATACCCCAGTTTTGTCTTCATTTGTGGCAAATGCCCAGGCCATTTTGGATATTAAAGCTTTGTTCAGCTCAGAGGACCTTCTAAAACCTAGACCTCCTGATGTTTATGGCTTACGGAGGGATTTTAAAGCCCCAAGTAGATATGGTTGTTTGAAATTCATCATTCAGCTCAGAGGACCTTCTAAAACCTAGACCTCCTGTATTTTCAATTCTAATTTAATTTGTATAAATAAGTCTTTTCATTTTAAATGCTGTGAAAGACCTAAACTCCATTGTGCCCATGATGCTGAAACCTCATCCATTGTTTCGGCTGTAGTACAATGACAGGAGAGGAAAATTTATCCAACGCCACCACCAAAACTACCAACATGAAACATTAAACTTATCATGCATCTTTTCAACTAACCAAACCGGTGTGCCAACCTCCTTTTTTACACTTTTTTCTGTAAATCCTATACAAGTATACAAACTATAACTCGTACATTTAGTAGACAAAGCCTATTAAAAATTATTCATGGACATAAATCAGACGGAAAAAGAATGACATGTTACCTAATTGCCTAGCAAACAACATTCTAAATCTGTAACAGGATGCAAACGTCAAAGCTTAGGCACATGCTAAATGCATTGAAAGCCAAACACAAAACAGTCATTATCATAGAAAGACTAATTGTCTAAACATAAACTATGATGATAGTGATTCAGATCTGCTGAAACTGCTGAAAATATATGGAGGACCAATAAATTAACAGATTTTGGCCCCAAAAACATTATCCCAAGCTCTCCCAAAACTTGAAAAAGAAATAATAGTAAAAGACACTGGTCTACAGAACATCAACCTAAATCAAAATCTTCCAGGATTAACTTGTGGTGTTTTGAGACTTGTTGAGGATCACACCTTCATATTTGACCTGGAACCATTTCATGGCATCATCCTTTGTGACCCTGTGCTGGATCCCAACACGAGACTTGCACCTGCGACGACGGCCAACACGGTAACCAGGGCGCTCCAGCACAACAAAGAAGTCCATCCCATAAATACCGGTGGAAGGATCATACCTGAGACATAGTTATAACAAATAAACAACAGGGAAGAATAAATAATGACAAAACTGTGCATCCAAACCAAATCAGTATCCATCAGCAAGATTTGGGACAGGAAGTGCTATTAATAACATTGGAAGTAGCTCAAAATAACCAAACAAATTATACGCATAGAACATAGTGGGGCAATTAAAAATGGAAAAGACAACAGGACTGAAAGACAATACATGATATCACAGCATACATCTATAAGCAACATGATGAGTTTGGGCTAAGCTTTCTCAAAAACAAATGAGATGCATATCTGTAAAGACCAATACACTGCACCGAAATAGAACTTGATAGTTATTTGATTATCCCATCCCAAACTGATTACATCATCTTGACAGTGACAAACATTAAGTTAGTTTGTCATATTCTATATAGATCATAGAGAAACAGTGCAACAAGCCATAACCTATCCTTGCTCTGCCATCTTTGTCCTTTTACAACCATCTACACCCTACAACACCTCAAACATCACAAACTTAAACAGAATCATCTTGCTTAATTTTACTGGGCAACTATTTCACCTTGTGGTTCTGGAATACCAATAGCTGATTATAGATAGTCAACCTTATGCTAAACATGCTTATCAGGTTGAGCTAGAAACCCATAAAGATGACCATCAGAATTAATTATATTAGAGCTGGAGCACAATGATGCATCAAAAACACAATACAAGGAATTAAGACATAATATAACTTCAGTTAAAGCCCTTCTAGACTTCTCTTAGGAGATGATCAAATCCCAAAGGAAAAGAGCATATACTATGACAATATATTTTACATGAAAGTTCTACTTTTTTAAGACCACAAAAATAACAATAAATGAAAAGGTGTTTGGGTTTTTCCCAAAGTTTTTAGTCAACAAGAATAAGATACTAAACATCTTAAGAGAGAATGAGGGAGACCAAGAGAGATTATATAATACTAATCAAGTTTACATAGGCAATTTCCAAACCACACAAATTTGCACCAATTCGATGCACCACTAAACATATGGCAGCCCAACTTATTAAATAAAAAGGCATAAATGAAGTTTCAAGGACATATTAACTTACTTGATTCCCAAATCAATGTGCTCCTGGATACCAAAGCCAAAACATCCAGTATCACTGAAGTTCCTCCGCAGCAGCTCATATTCCTTCACCTTCAAACCACTCTCCAAAAGCTGCATTGCCTTCTCACCCCTAACAGTGACATAGCATGCAATCTTTTCATTACGCCTAATACCAAAGGATCGCACAGTGTACCTTGCTGTCAATTGGCAAAAAACGTTGTAAGAATCACAGCAAAACAGCATCAAGAGAAATATGAAATATAATAACCCACTGTTAATAAATTGTGAAGATTAGACTGTTGACTTCAGCACAGACCATAACCTCTGTATTCACTTTTTCTACACAGAATATCTTTCATACTGAGCATGTTTTGAACCCAATATGTACCTCAATCACTGCTTAACCACCTAAGCAGACTTCCAAAGCCTTATATGTCCCCGAGTAAAATTTCTAAAGAGCGCAATGGCTATTCCAAAGTGTTATGCTTGTACGGCATTATCCTTCAAGGCAAGTCTAAAGTTTAAAAAAAAAATAATTAAGGAGCATAGGAAACAACAGCAGCAGATATGTTCTCCAATGAGCATATATTGTTTCTCAATACTAACGTAAAAAAACTGGCATTTGGAGACCAAAATTGCTCTCCTAGGAACCAAGATTAGAATCACCCTTCCCCCACTTTTTCTAACAAGTGAATTATCAAAAAAAAAAGTAGTTCACATTAAAGAAAAATGAGGCTAACAATGCAACATTTTGTCAAATCTTTGATATTGAAAATGCCAACCAGTAGTCGTTCTTAGCAAACCAAATCCTTTTTGTTTACCAATCCTTTCTCAGCAACATAACAAACCAAAACCCACTATTTGATAACAGAGATAACTCACAAAGAATAATGAAAATAAAAAGGTCAAACTCAATGAACCATTACAAAACATAAATCTTATCCAACTAACCAAAACCCATTTTTTTATTTTAACCCTTATAGTAACTCCCAAAACAATCAGAGATCTATTTTCTTATAGTATCTCTAATCAAACAAACAAAAAAAAAAAAGAAGCTTACCCTTGGAGAAAACTGGATTTTGACCACTGAGCTGCTCCAACACCTACACATAAACAAATACGAGATTCCAACCAAAAACAATCAAAACCCAACAAAAAAAAATAAAAGTAGCACTAGATTTACATGAAACATAAATATATATATGAATAAAAAGAAAAGGAAAAAGAAAAACCTTGGCGGCCCTGGTGAGACGATCACCACTCTCACCAACGGAGATGTTGAGGACGAGCTTCTGGACCTTGATTTCCCTCATTGGGTTACTCAATTTCTTCTCTGAAGCCTGTTTTTTTTCATTTTTATTTTTATTTTTTTTTTTTTTTTTTGTGTTTCAGAAACACACGGAAAACAGAGTTAGAAAAGCATTTCAAAATCTATACAGAGAAAGTTGAAACAAATTAGTAGAGATAAAGAGTGAGAGAGAGAGAGAGAGAAAGAGAGACCATTTGGAAGAGTTTGAGTTTGCAGCAAGCGGCAGACGAGAGACAGAGATGGGAAGGAGGAGAGTATAATATGGAGAGGAGAAGAAGATAGTGCTAGGGTTTTACTTTTATTTGGGCGTTAATGACAATGATACCCTTCTTTGAATTCAGAATATACAAAATTATGATGAGGGGGAAAACGTAATTTTGTCAAGTACTGGGGAGTGGGGGTTTGGGCTGAGCTAGGGCTTAGGGGATTCCATTTTTTAATGGGCTTAAATAGAGACGACACACAATCAACTCAAAGAACCAAACTCCCCCAACAACATAAAAATTGAGGAAGATAAATATTTAAATACATTTTACCCAAAAACAAAAAGTATGGCATGTTAATCTTATTATTGACTTTTAAGTTCTAATTTCTAATTAAAACAGAGATGTCAGAGCTTAGTGAAAGAGAACGTTCCTTAGAAGAAGACGATATCCTGACCCGAAGCACCAAGAAATATAAAGATCATCACCATACCCCCTTAGGCACAGCAGAAACCCCTTCATCCCCTCCTTTGGGGAGTTATCGAGATCGGTTAGTTGGAGCCATACCTGGAGCTTATGAGCAAGCTTTTGGTTTTGACTCCCCTATGCAGGACGATGTTGAGTCTGATGAAGAAGTGGAAACTCCAGGTGCAGGATGCGTTGCTATTGGCCTCACCCGTGAGGAAAAACTCCGCATTCGAGCACCATGGGCTTCATCTCTCATCGTTAAAACATTTGGTCGTAATGTTGGGTTCATGTATATATCTACTAAAACTAGATCTCTTTGGAACCCAGTGGGACGAATGGACTGTATTGACATTGGGCATGATTATTTCTTGATCAAGTTTGAGCTTCAAACTGACCTTGATAATGTTTTAAAGGGAGGACCATGGTTTGTTGGACCACACTTCCTTGCCATTCGCCAATGGGAACCAGATTTCCGTCCATCCTCAGCCACTTTTTCTTCTGTAGCTGTATGGGTCAGATTCCCTGAACTTCCCTTAGAATATTACGAACCCTCAATTCTAAAAAAGATGGGTAATGCTATTGGCCCTGTCCTCCGGTTTGATTCCCACACGGTTAATGGTGTGAGGGGTAGATATGCCCGTTTATGCATTCAAGTTAACCTTGACAACCCTCTACCACAATCTATCCTTATTGGTCAAGGCCGTGTTCAAGCTATCCAATATGAGGGCATCAATCAACTATGTTTTAGCTGTGGTAGAATTGGTCACCGGAAAGAGAACTGCCCTTTTGTTATTCGTGCTCCTTCTCCACCAAAAACCGCCAATGATGAAAATCCTGAATCAACAACTGCCCAAACCCATACTGACACAACCCCCACGGAAACAACCCATGCTTCTAGTGAGGAGTTGTTTGGGCAATGGATGATGGTTACTAGACGAAAGAAACCTGCTACTCCAAAACACGTGACCTCTGCTTCTCAGGTTGGTGAAGCCATCAGTCCCATCGCTGGCTCGCTTAATAATACAAGTTCATTTACGGGGCAGAGAGAAGGTAAGCGTAAATCTTACGGCTTCAGTGAAAAGGTGCCACCTATCCCTACACAAACCTCTTATACTAGGCGCAATAAGGACAAAGGCAAGGGCAAATCTGTCATTTTGAAGACCACACCTCATCCGAAATCCACACCCACGTTCTTGTCTGACTCTCAACTGCT
>OU015769.1:30123550-30156944 GCA_907173295.1 Fagus sylvatica
ACAACATTTATCCTAGAAATTAATAGATGTCCATATTGGCATGCTTGGAGTAACATATGTTTTTTTTAAGGGTAAAACTTAGGTAAAGTTCTTTAGGTTAGGTACATTAGGTTCCCCAATTGAATTCAAACACATGGTTGCATTAATCAATGAAACACAAACAATATTATCTTTTCCAAGAATATTTAAATTCAATGCAGTTGCAGTTATATGTTTGAATTCAATTAAGGAACCGAATGTACCTAACATAAAGAACTTTACCTAAGTTTTACCCTTTTTTTTATAAGTAATTGAATTTTATTGAAAAAAAAAATAGGATATGTTGTGTTCATGATAATGAACACAAAATAACCTAAAAGAATTATGCCCTAAAATTTAGAGAAAGTTTGAAATCTATAAAAGAATCGATATGAGAAGCAGAAAGTGTTTGGAACAATAAGGATTCCAACTCTGCTTCTAATCTCTCCTTATCTTCGAAAATGTGACTATTGCGTTCCTTTTACAAGGTTAACCGAGGAGTGCTTCCCAAATCAATTCCATTGGAGTACCTTATGTTGGGCACACTTGTTTCTATTGTATTACAAGGGATTACTAAAAGTAGAGTGAAATGCAAAAGAAGCTAAGAAACAAGGACAAACATGAGTATTTATCTAAAAAATAGTCATGGCAAACTTCCTTCCAAGTTTAACTCGAATTATAAACAATAATCCAGCACCCCAAAACCCCTATGCTTTCTACCTTGACTAATATTCATTGTAATTCTATTATCAAAAACTAATTAGCCATGTCTTTGTGTGTGTGTGCATGTGTCTATGTCTATTGAAGCATCCATGTAAGGTACATATCCACCCACCAATTTCTGAATCATAGTTAATGTACAAGCTATTATCAAAACCAATCAACTAAAAAAATAAGAGTATCAACAAAACACTTTCTTTGGTTGCTTAAAACAAAAAAGGAGGATGTGAGAACAAAACCTTTTTTTTTTTTTTTGGATAAGTAACATCAAATTTAATTAAAGGGAGGAGAGAAGCACTAAAAAGAAAGTTTCTTAAGAATTATAACCAAAGATTCAAATGGTCCGTAAAATCAGCTAATGAGTACAATGAAACCCCCTATCATGATGCACCATTGAAATAGAGAACGTAAAAAGATAGATTTAAGTTGAATTACAGAATTCTCAACCCCCTCGAATGTGTGACTATTTTGTTCCCTCAACTATTTTACTGCTCTTAATAAATTAAGATGAATATGGTTATGAGGGCATTGCTCATTTCCTTCAGAGTTTCTACTTCCCAGAAATCTCAAGAATAAGAAGTCAAAAGTGATCACTTTCATTACAGGTACATGTGTATGTGTGTAAGAATACAAGAATAAGAAGTCAAACAACCCATTCATTTCTAGCTTGATTATCATTCACTATAATCCTCTTATCACAAGCAATTAACAATATTTTGTGTGTGACCAGTGCCTACTGAGAAGTTCATTGGATCAAAACCAATGAATTCAAGATAAAGTATCAACAACAGCAAGAAACTCTCTTTGGGTTCCTGATAAGTGATAAAACAGATGAAACTGAAACAGAACAAAAAAAAATTGTGTGCAACATTTTGTCTTTGTTTTTGCTTCCAGAAAAATGAAAGACTACTAAGTAATAACCCAATTTTTTTTACTAGTCTATGTCTAACTTCAATGGAGTATATTTTTCACTCAAGAAACAAAATCTTAAAATATTTATAAAAAAAATTTTAAAAAAAAATCTATTTTGTTTTTGTTTCTCACATTTTCTCATCAACCAAATCAAATATCAGAATTTGGAAGAATTACCAGACCCAAAACCTCATAATAGTCATCAGCATCTGCTTTAGTTGAAGCTGAGTTGTCAGTTGCAACCTTGACTCTACCACTTCCACAGCCTCTTCTCTTGGCACCACGACCAACCTCCACAGTCGAAGGATTTCTAATCTTTGTCAACATGCCCCATGAGCTTCTTGAGCACGATAATGGGTTTTGGAATTTGAGAGCTTCTGTGCATACAGGAGAGAGCAACTGAGCCATTGGAGCATGTAATGTACAAAGGCTGGAAGTGGAAGCAAATGGGAATTGCAAAGAGAGAGATATTTAATAATAATTTAGTGGGTGATAATTGAATATTTAAAAATTTTGAGGACGAAGAAATTGTGGAGTGGAAGGGTGTTATGCTGACATGGCAGTTTGAGAGCCATAGGTTGTTCACTTGTTCCTTAAAATCTGGACGAACCTAACATGAATCTACTGTTAGGAAACAGCCAAAAGTATGTCTTGTAGAGTATTTGCATGTGTCACCTCGTGGATAATTGTTGCCTCACGTTCCAAACAACCGTTTTTGTCTTTCAACTTTTCTTATTCTTTCATTTTCCGTCAAGAAAAAGCTACCGTGGGAGACCCCCTAATCATCGGTTCTCTTCTTCAATTTTCTCTATTACAATCAATTCAGCATCTAAGTCAATTGATAGAGAAATTTTGATGATTTTTTATTAAAATTTTGGAGACAAATTCAATCAATTTTGTATTAACTATACTCAAATCAAAAACAAAGTTGTCAATAATGTATTACGGTAACCCGCAATTAAACTTATCCAAATAGTATGGGATAAAATGTCTACTCCAATGAGAAAAATATTAGAGTAAATTATATTGATATTCCCTATATTTTATGAAATTAGATTCACTACACCTTATTTTTAACAAATGACACTCCACTCTAAAATTTCCAAAAATATTTGAAGCGGGGTGTCAATTATTTTGATCATTTTAGAAGATGAGTGCTTTTATTAAAAATCAGGTGTGCCAAGTGTAAATCACTATAAATTCGATGGTGTCAATGTAATTTACTCAAAATATTATTGTAGATGATGTCATATTTAATTTAAAGAGAAATTTGTGATTGAGAGTATGCATCCAACCCACAAACTTAACCTGATGCCTCAGTTTGGTTTTTCACAGATTGGATTGGAATTTTTTTTTTTTTTTTATTTTTTTTATGCCTTGGGTTAGGTCGAGTTCAGGTTGATAGGTCAATTTGACCTGACATATATATAAGTTTATTTATTACTCTTATTTTAAATTTTTAGTTTTATTTATGTTAGTATTTTCAAGATTATTTTTAATGAATTTGGAATATAATTTGTGCATATCATGTGAATTGTAATAATTTATTGGGGAAAAAAAAAGCTTAAATAGTTGATGAAGTCCTTTTTTCTTTTTATAAGCATGAAACATTAAGCTAAACATCTAAACATCTAAACATCTAAGCTTCTACACATGTGATGGGTTGAGTTGGGTTGGGAATTTCTCAACCCTCCAACCCAACTCATGCACATTCCTAATCGGGATGAGAAAATTATTCCTTTGATAATATTTAAGGTAAATTACACTGACAATTTATTCTTTTGGGGAAACTAGACTCACTACACTCTATTTTGGGGAAATGACACTCCGCTCTTAAATTTGCAAAATAATTAACACTTCGCCCCATTTTTTCCCCTTTTTAAATGAATATTCTCCACTTAAACATTACTTATGTCTTCTTTTCTAATGGCACTAAATTAAATTCCTAATATCTCAATCTCTTTGGTAATATTTTTCCCCAATATCCTGACTCTTTATCAATTTCAAACTTTGGGTTTTTGTTATAAATTTTATTTTAAATAATTAGAAGGATAGAGAAAGAAATTTGAATTTTACATAATTATTTAAAAGCAATCAAGGTAGTGGGGTAGTATACAACTTTCTAGGTATATAATTTGGCACCACTCTCGCAACCAGCACCAAAACAGTACTTTATCCTTAGATATCCAATCAACTGCTACGCCTCAACACATTTCGAGGAAAACCAACTAGCTCTAGGTTCAAGTGGCATTTCACCCCTAACCCCAACCACAACTCATCCATTGATTCTTCAACATCACTACATCAGTCGGTTCGGGTATATGGCTATTCTTTCAACACTATTACAATAATAAATATATTAATCTCCTGAATTGATTGTTATTAGTTATAAATTGATTATATATTTTTTCTTTTATTTTAATTAATGTTTTTGGATTAATTTGGCTTCAAATCTTACCCCTCCTCAACTAAAATCTTAGCTCCGCAACACTTACATTCATAATTTATTATCTTCCAATCCCAAAAGTTTAGGTTTTTTTTTTTCTTTTATGAACCATTATTTAGTATTTACCGATTATCTCATCATTTTCCAGCATTTGCATTTTTTTTTTTTTATGGCAAATTTCCATCATCATGGAAGGTGAAAGTTGGTAATTTTTAAGGTGAAAAAGAAAAAATCAAAACAAGAAACAAAACATTTGAAGCATGTTTGGTAACATTTCCCTCCCGTCATTAAATTAAGTGTTGAAAAAAAAAAACCAAAAAGGCGCGTGCACACCGCGCGTAAACCTCCACTGAAATTCAAACATGAGACTTTACTAAAAATTAAAAACCCAATCAACAAACCATTGCATCTCAACGCTAAAACAACGCGCTCTGTCTGCAACCCTTCAAAGTCAAAATCCACGACGCGCAACGATCAATGTCAAATCCACGCTCCGGCGGCGGCAACGACGACGGAGACGCCAAGGACAACGCGATCGCCAAGACAGCAGGGTTCTTGGTGTTCTCAGGCATCGCCCTGAGCATTCTCAAAGCACTAAACCCTCTCAGAAAACCCATAAATATTGAAACGCAGTCAGCTAACGGGTCACCACAACTCAGTGAGTCAATTCAGTCGATTCAAGTTCAACCAGCTCGGCCTCTCCCTCCCCAACAACCCATTGTCAAGGTGTGTATGACTATCACACGCTTCATCATTTTAGCATTTTAGAGAGACTCATTGATTGAACTTTGATTTGTTTGATATTTTGAATGGACACAATACTTGTATTGTTGATCTGTTTAATAATGTTTTCAGAGATTTACTGTCTGAACTTTTTGTTTTGTTTGGTATTTTGCAGATAACACATTACTTGTATATAGTGATTTTGGAGAGACTTGTTGTTTTGAGTTTTTTATTTTATTTCTTTTGTGTGTTTGAGAGAGACCCATTACTTATTATTTGGATTTTATATTTATGATGATTGCTCTTTAACATCGTGCCAAGACACCAGTTACTTATTTGTGTAAGCAGGATTCGAACCCAGGTCTCTTATACGATAACAAAATAAGAGACTTTACCAATTGAGTTAACTGGAACCCATATTATTTAGGATTTTATGTGATACTTTCGAAATTCATTGGTTGCATTAGTTATTATTTGTTATTTTAGGAGTCTTATTGCTTGTATTTCATTTGTTTGATAGTTTGTAGAAACTATTCACTTGTTCTTAGCCAGGCCTTGTGGCCTGGTGGTAATTTCTGGTGTCTTCCAAGGAAGACAGCCAGGTTCAATCCCCCAAAGTGGGGTAAAAAAAGCTTGCTATTGTCCAAAAAAACTATTCACTTGTTCTTTAGAAAGTGCTTCTAACGTTGTAGACCCTCCTTGCTTGTATATGAGATTTTTGATGCACAGTACTTGCATTTTTTTTTTTCACTTTAGTTCGAGATTTGGAAGAGACCCATCACTTGTAGAGTTGATGCATTACATTCAATTTGTTGAAGAAAGCATTTTAACTTGGTTTGTTTCATGTTTGTTGTAGAAACCCATTACCTGTAGGAACCACAATTTGCCAGAAGTCCCTGAATCGTCACAGAGAACAATAGAGATTGTTAAAGGAGATACACTTTGGGGTCTCTCTAGAAAATTTGGGGTATATTCTCTTCTCTTGATTTATTTTCGTATTCGATACTTGATACTTGTTTGTTTATGGTTTTCAGAGAAAATTTTCTGGGAAAAATTAATCAACACTATTGACTGTGTATTTACAAAAGCTATGCTTTGAGAAATATTTATGAAAAACAACTGATATCCTGAAACTTCTAACGTTCATGAAAAGTTTTCTTTAATTGACCTGAGTTCCCATTTTTATGGGGTTACTAAAACAACATAAACATACAGTTTTAAATCAGATTTTGCTTACTTTTCTCAGAATAAAAAATAGAATAGGGCTTTGCTTATGATGGACAATTTATGAGCAATCCTAAGAATCTTGCTTTACATCCATGGTTTATCATTTTCTTAAGAAAAAATTCCCCAGAAAACACTAATCTAAAGGGAAACAAAGATTCCCCAGATAATGTTTATTACTAATCGAGACGATATATATTTAATTGTTACTTTCCGGATTTTAATTGATTTTTCTTCAACACTGACAGGTTTCTATCAATGCAATAAAAGAGGCTAATGGGCTTGAAGGGGATACCATCTATGCAGGCAAGAAGCTTATCATTCCATGATGTGATCTCATGTTAGAAAGATATGGTGCAGCAATTGTTGTCTTACACATTCCCTATTTCGAATGATGTAGCTGACTGGTTTGAAGTTAGTGGTAGATTGGCGGCTTTCTTGTGTAAAATATAAGTGAAAACTGAAAAGTAATGGCCTGCCCCATTTGATGTGGGATTTTGTGATCTACTTTATTTCTTGGATGATCTTTTTGTCTTGGTTATGAGTAAACATCTACCTTGTAATTTTGATGTTAGATGCTTAAAAAGAGAAATAGAGATGGTTCTTGCGTAGCCTTTGACTCTACAGAGGTGCATAGATTAGCAACTCTCTAATTTGAAATATCATTTCAATGTTTTCTTTGTTTATTTATCCTTCTTTGAGTGATTGAGACTTGTATATGTCGGCAGGATAGGCCTAGTTTCTGAGTGTTATTTACCAGTCGTTTTGGCCTTTTGTGAACTTAGATGCATTTCAGTATTGACTCTTCTGCTTGAGTGCTTTCCATTTATTACTTTTACATTGAGTCTTACAGTCATCCATCTGCTTTTTGTGGGTGTCCTGGCCTAGGATGTGTAAGTGATCTGAATTTTTTAATGCCGAAGAATTATTAGTTTTTGTGATCTTCACATCGAATGAACTATTGCCGAAATTTTTTTACATACCTTGTGGATAATCTTATATCTGAGCATAGTGAGTTGGGTATGCATGGATAAATATTTAGTGGCAAGCAGAATTTCATATTAGCATTTTCAGTAAGGGAGTAAAACTATCTAAGTTAGACAAGATTTGAGTTGTTTATTTTCTTGAATATTGACGCCCTGATGGAGTGATGGTATCAAATTGAACATATTTGAGTCCTTGGTGTGTAATTGTTTTGACTGCTAGAAGGGCAATTTTTGCCTATGCTTATGCTTAAGTCGGTGTGCCATACAAGTTTCTGCAAAATGAGAAAAGGAAAGATCCCTTGCTTGTTATGGTGGCATCGAAATTAAATTTTGTCCAACCCTTTGGAGGAAGGGGCCAGCAAGTTGGCAGGTCGGGGGTTTTGGAGTCCCAATCTTCAATGTGGGAAGCAAAAGCTTTGTTTATCTTAGCGGTTAGAGTGAGTGGGGGTGATGAGATTTTTTTTCAAAATGCAGTTTGTTTCGATGTCACCATATATGATCACAAACAAAAAGAACTTTTCCTCAGTTTTCTCTATGCCAAGGAATTTAGTTGGTTACAACAAGAGCAAGCGAGGTCATCTTGGTGAATTTGGTTGCCAATGAATTCCTTTGTTGGTAGTAAATCCCAAGCAATTTTTCAAAGCATTATGAGTTTGAGCCTTTCGTTAACTGCATCCATTCGTTGGGTTGGAGAGGTCCAGAATCACTGGGTCTAGATTGTTGGTTGACCAAATAAGTTGATTTTGTAGTGAATATCCCATTCTTGTTTGGCACCCAGACGTTACTATCCTCAATTGGGGATGAGGGAACGTGGATTTTCTGAATAAGGTTTGCTATCTGTGGATCAAAAAGTCTTAGGAATAGTGGAGGTGGTGGTAGGGATGGCAATTTTGCTCCGATCCGACCCGACCTGCCCCGACCCGTGCAGGTATTCCCCGCCCCGTAGAGGTGACGGGGCGGTTACGGGTTGCAAAAATTGCCCCGATACCCGGGGCGGGGCAGTCACGGATTTTATTTGACCCACCCGCCCCGACTCAAGTATATTTACAAAATTGCCCCTCTAGGGTTTTTCATATATAAACCCCTTTTTCTAAGCTACCTTTCTCTCACTTCCTCACTTTTTTTTTTTTTGCCTTTCTAAGCTGCCGCCCACCACTGCCTCACACAGCCCTCTTCCTCACACAGCCCCCTTCCTCACACTGGTTCCATTTCCTTAGTCGTCCTAAAACCCTCACTCAGCCTTGCCGTTCGCCACCGTCACCTCCGGTGGTGGCTTCTTTCTATTCAACCCAAATCAAACGAGCTCCACTTTCTCTCTTCTGTTCGATCTCACCGTTCTCTCTCCTCACGGACCGTGATCGAGCTCCTTGCTTTAGCCATGAAAACCAACGACCACTGCCACCTTCTACGACAGATTTTTCGCCAATATCTATGTGATTTGGGTCAGATCTTGGTGTTTGGGACCATACCATATCGGGATTTAGAAATCAAGTTTATGAGTGAGACTTGGTGTGATTTGGATTTGTGAGTTATTAAGTCGAGGTCTTGCTTTATACGGTGAGCTTGGCGTTCTACGTCCTCACCGTACCTTTTTTTTCCGTTTCGTTTTCTCAGATCTGAAACACAGCTCACCTTTCAATCGGGTTTCCATTGATTGAGGTCGGGTCGGGTTAATACACGATAACCCGATTCTCGGGGCGGGGCAGGGTCGGGTATTAGTAGTACATGTGCGGGGCGGGTTACGGTCACCCATGATCCGGTCCCGATCCACCCCGTTGCCATCCCTAGGTGGTGGGAAGAAATTTGGTAGATGAGGAATATTGACATTTGTTCAAGTACCAATTTGATAACACAACACTTTGTTTAGCAATAATATAGATTTATGATGCCCTTCCAGATGGAGGCATTTTTTGTATGACTTGGAAGAAAAGGGCTATGATACATTTGGATTTGAGCAATTATACCCCAGTTTTGTCTTCATTTGTGGCAAATGCCCAGGCCATTTTGGATATTAAAGCTTTGTTCAGCTCAGAGGACCTTCTAAAACCTAGACCTCCTGATGTTTATGGCTTACGGAGGGATTTTAAAGCCCCAAGTAGATATGGTTGTTTGAAATTCATCATTCAGCTCAGAGGACCTTCTAAAACCTAGACCTCCTGTATTTTCAATTCTAATTTAATTTGTATAAATAAGTCTTTTCATTTTAAATGCTGTGAAAGACCTAAACTCCATTGTGCCCATGATGCTGAAACCTCATCCATTGTTTCGGCTGTAGTACAATGACAGGAGAGGAAAATTTATCCAACGCCACCACCAAAACTACCAACATGAAACATTAAACTTATCATGCATCTTTTCAACTAACCAAACCGGTGTGCCAACCTCCTTTTTTACACTTTTTTCTGTAAATCCTATACAAGTATACAAACTATAACTCGTACATTTAGTAGACAAAGCCTATTAAAAATTATTCATGGACATAAATCAGACGGAAAAAGAATGACATGTTACCTAATTGCCTAGCAAACAACATTCTAAATCTGTAACAGGATGCAAACGTCAAAGCTTAGGCACATGCTAAATGCATTGAAAGCCAAACACAAAACAGTCATTATCATAGAAAGACTAATTGTCTAAACATAAACTATGATGATAGTGATTCAGATCTGCTGAAACTGCTGAAAATATATGGAGGACCAATAAATTAACAGATTTTGGCCCCAAAAACATTATCCCAAGCTCTCCCAAAACTTGAAAAAGAAATAATAGTAAAAGACACTGGTCTACAGAACATCAACCTAAATCAAAATCTTCCAGGATTAACTTGTGGTGTTTTGAGACTTGTTGAGGATCACACCTTCATATTTGACCTGGAACCATTTCATGGCATCATCCTTTGTGACCCTGTGCTGGATCCCAACACGAGACTTGCACCTGCGACGACGGCCAACACGGTAACCAGGGCGCTCCAGCACAACAAAGAAGTCCATCCCATAAATACCGGTGGAAGGATCATACCTGAGACATAGTTATAACAAATAAACAACAGGGAAGAATAAATAATGACAAAACTGTGCATCCAAACCAAATCAGTATCCATCAGCAAGATTTGGGACAGGAAGTGCTATTAATAACATTGGAAGTAGCTCAAAATAACCAAACAAATTATACGCATAGAACATAGTGGGGCAATTAAAAATGGAAAAGACAACAGGACTGAAAGACAATACATGATATCACAGCATACATCTATAAGCAACATGATGAGTTTGGGCTAAGCTTTCTCAAAAAGAAATGAGATGCATATCTGTAAAGACCAATACACTGCACCGAAATAGAACTTGATAGTTATTTGATTATCCCATCCCAAACTGATTACATCATCTTGACAGTGACAAACATTAAGTTAGTTTGTCATATTCTATATAGATCATAGAGAAACAGTGCAACAAGCCATAACCTATCCTTGCTCTGCCATCTTTGCCCTTTTACAACCATCTACACCCTACAACACCTCAAACATCACAAACTGAAACAGAATCATTTGCTCAATTTTACTGGGCAACTATTTCGCCTTGGTGGTTCTGGAATACCAATAGCTGATTATAGATAGTCAACCTTATGCTAAACATGCTTATCAGGTTGAGCTAGAAACCCATAAAGATGACCATCAGAATTAATTATATTAGAGCTGGAGCACAATGATGCATCAAAAACACAATACAAGGAATTAAGACATAATATAACTTCAGTTAAAGCCCTTCTAGACTTCTCTTAGGAGATGATCAAATCCCAAAGGAAAAGAGCATATACTATGACAATATATTTTACATGAAAGTTCTACTTTTTTAAGACCACAAAAATAACAATAAATGAAAAGGTGTTTGGGTTTTTCCCAAAGTTTTTAGTCAACAAGAATAAGATACTAAACATCTTAAGAGAGAATGAGGGAGACCAAGAGAGATTATATAATACTAATCAAGTTTACATAGGCAATTTCCAAACCACACAAATTTGCACCAATTCGATGCACCACTAAACATATGGCAGCCCAACTTATTAAATAAAAAGGCATAAATGAAGTTTCAAGGACATATTAACTTACTTGATTCCCAAATCAATGTGCTCCTGGATACCAAAGCCAAAACATCCAGTATCACTGAAGTTCCTCCGCAGCAGCTCATATTCCTTCACCTTCAAACCACTCTCCAAAAGCTGCATTGCCTTCTCACCCCTAACAGTGACATAGCATGCAATCTTTTCATTACGCCTAATACCAAAGGATCGCACAGTGTACCTTGCTGTCAATTGGCAAAAAACGTTGTAAGAATCACAGCAAAACAGCATCAAGAGAAATATGAAATATAATAACCCACTGTTAATAAATTGTGAAGATTAGACTGTTGACTTCAGCACAGACCATAACCTCTGTATTCACTTTTTCTACACAGAATATCTTTCATACTGAGCATGTTTTGAACCCAATATGTACCTCAATCACTGCTTAACCACCTAAGCAGACTTCCAAAGCCTTATATGTCCCCGAGTAAAATTTCTAAAGAGCGCAATGGCTATTCCAAAGTGTTATGCTTGTACGGCATTATCCTTCAAGGCAAGTCTAAAGTTTAAAAAAAAAATAATTAAGGAGCATAGGAAACAACAGCAGCAGATATGTTCTCCAATGAGCATATATTGTTTCTCAATACTAACGTAAAAAAACTGGCATTTGGAGACCAAAATTGCTCTCCTAGGAACCAAGATTAGAATCACCCTTCCCCCACTTTTTCTAACAAGTGAATTATCAAAAAAAAAAGTAGTTCACATTAAAGAAAAATGAGGCTAACAATGCAACATTTTGTCAAATCTTTGATATTGAAAATGCCAACCAGTAGTCGTTCTTAGCAAACCAAATCCTTTTTGTTTACCAATCCTTTCTCAGCAACATAACAAACCAAAACCCACTATTTGATAACAGAGATAACTCACAAAGAATAATGAAAATAAAAAGGTCAAACTCAATGAACCATTACAAAACATAAATCTTATCCAACTAACCAAAACCCATTTTTTTATTTTAACCCTTATAGTAACTCCCAAAACAATCAGAGATCTATTTTCTTATAGTATCTCTAATCAAACAAACAAAAAAAAAAAAGAAGCTTACCCTTGGAGAAAACTGGATTTTGACCACTGAGCTGCTCCAACACCTACACATAAACAAATACGAGATTCCAACCAAAAACAATCAAAACCCAACAAAAAAAAATAAAAGTAGCACTAGATTTACATGAAACATAAATATATATATGAATAAAAAGAAAAGGAAAAAGAAAAACCTTGGCGGCCCTGGTGAGACGATCACCACTCTCACCAACGGAGATGTTGAGGACGAGCTTCTGGACCTTGATTTCCCTCATTGGGTTACTCAATTTCTTCTCTGAAGCCTGTTTTTTTTCATTTTTATTTTTATTTTTTGTGTTTCAGAAACACACGGAAAACAGAGTTAGAAAAGCATTTCAAAATCTATACAGAGAAAGTTGAAACAAATTAGTAGAGATAAAGAGTGAGAGAGAGAGAGAGAGAAAGAGAGACCATTTGGAAGAGTTTGAGTTTGCAGCAAGCGGCAGACGAGAGACAGAAAGATGGGAAGGAGGAGAGTATAATATGGAGAGGAGAAGAAGATAGTGCTAGGGTTTTACTTTTATTTGGGCGTTAATGACAATGATACCCTTCTTTGAATTCAGAATATACAAAATTATGATGAGGGGGAAAACGTAATTTTGTCAAGTACTGGGGAGTGGGGGTTTGGGCTGAGCTAGGGCTTAGGGGATTCCATTTTTTAATGGGCTTAAATAGAGACGACACACAATCAACTCAAAGAACCAAACTCCCCCAACAACATAAAAATTGAGGAAGATAAATATTTAAATACATTTTACCCAAAAACAAAAAGTATGGCATGTTAATCTTATTATTGACTTTTAAGTTCTAATTTCTAATTAAAACAGAGATGTCAGAGCTTAGTGAAAGAGAACGTTCCTTAGAAGAAGACGATATCCTGACCCGAAGCACCAAGAAATATAAAGATCATCACCATACCCCCTTAGGCACAGCAGAAACCCCTTCATCCCCTCCTTTGGGGAGTTATCGAGATCGGTTAGTTGGGAGCCATACCTGGAGCTTATGAGCAAGCTTTTGGTTTTGACTCCCCTATGCAGGAAGATGTTGAGTCTGATGAAGAAGTGGAAACTCCAGGTGCAGGATGCGTTGCTATTGGCCTCACCCGTGAGGAAAAACTCCGCATTCGAGCACCATGGGCTTCATCTCTCATCGTTAAAACATTTGGTCGTAATGTTGGGTTCATGTATATATCTACTAAAACTAGATCTCTTTGGAACCCAGTGGGACGAATGGACTGTATTGACATTGGGCATGATTATTTCTTGATCAAGTTTGAGCTTCAAACTGACCTTGATAATGTTTTAAAGGGAGGACCCATGGTTTGTTGGACCACACTTCCTTGCCATTCGCCAATGGGAACCAGATTTCCGTCCATCCTCAGCCACTTTTTCTTCTGTAGCTGTATGGGTCAGATTCCCTGAACTTCCCTTAGAATATTACGAACCCTCAATTCTAAAAAAGATGGGTAATGCTATTGGCCCTGTCCTCCGATTTGATTCCCACACGGTTAATGGTGTGAGGGGTAGATATGCCCGTTTATGCATTCAAGTTAACCTTGACAACCCTCTACCACAATCTATCCTTATTGGTCAAGGCCGTGTTCAAGCTATCCAATATGAGGGCATCAATCAACTATGTTTTAGCTGTGGTAGAATTGGTCACCGGAAAGAGCACTGCCCTTTTGTTATTCGTGCTCCTTCTCCACCAAAAACCGCCACTGATGAAAATCCTGAAAATCCTGAATCAACAAATACCCAAACCCATACTGACACAACCCCCACGGAAACAACCCCAGCTTCTAGTGAGGAGTTGTTTGGGCAATGGATGATGGTTACTAGACGAAAGAAACCTGCTACTCCAAAACACGTGACCTCTGCTTCTCAGGTTGGTGAAGCCATCAGTCCCATCGCTGGCTCGCTTAATAATACAAGTTCATTTACGGGGCAGAGAGAAGGTAAGCGTAAATCTTACGGCTTCAGTGAAAAGGTGCCACCTATCCCTACACAAACCTCTTATACTAGGCGCAATAAGGACAAAGGCAAGGGCAAATCTGTCATTTTGAAGACCACACCTCATCCGAAATCCACACCCACGTTCTTGTCTGACTCTCAACTGCTCTCTAATCAGACCCACACGCCAACCCGTGAGCTAAGCTCCCCTACGCCCCCTATCTTCTCATTCGGCCATGGCTCAACCTCAGGACAAATGGGCGATCTCTCTCCGAAACAAGATCATCCCCGTGGACGACGTGATCATCACCGAGATACAAGCCGATCCCACCTCGATCTGGGGTTGGTACGATCCCGAGACGATGAAGGCTTGGCAAAACATTTTCCCACTCACGGCGAAGAGCAAGATCTCCGGGTTTCTCGATCTCTCCGATCCGGCGTGGATGCTCACTCCAAATCCGTGGTGGTACTTCCTCATGGATCAACCTCGTCTTCCACCCCTAGGAGCAACGACTTCAAGCTGCTCTGCTCCAACCTCGCAGCCGTTCCTCTCCGAACTCTCACTGACCGAGCTCGAGGAGGGGCTTCTGTCCAAAGAAATTGTTCAACGGAAAATCTTGCTGACAACCCCGACGGAATGTGCTGTGATGAGCAACATCTTTCGGGTGAAGCTGATGCAATTTTGCATGCCAATCCCAGCCTGCACAGTTCTGATCAAAAGCTCAATGGAGCCACTGGGACTTCTGAAACATGCAATGACTCTATTCCCGAGTATCTTGAGGCAGAGAGAGGAGTTGATCCAAGCATGGAGATTGAGGGAAGTGGGAGATAACCCGTCCCCTGCCCATTTTGATTCCCGTTCTTCTCCTCACCCTATAATGAATATTTTAATCTGGAATTGCAGAGGGGCTATGAAGCCCAAATTTAAGCAAACTTTTATGGAACTTGTAAATTGGCATCACCCTGTGATTTTTGTTGTTACTGAAACTCGTATGAGTGGCACTAAAGCTGATAACATCCTCAGGTCCCTTCCTTTTGATGGTGGGTTTTCGACTGATACAATTGGATTTGCTGGAGGGATTTGGCTTCTTTGGAGGTCTGATTTAGTTGATGTGGAAGTAATCTCAGCTACTGAAGCAGGAAGTGCATGCTTTAGTCCGGGTAAGTCCTTCTTCCTCTCCCTGGCTTCTTAGTGCAATTTATGCCAGTCCTAGATTTGCTGATAGGCTTGTTTTGTGGAATAATCTCAAATTGATTGCTGATAGTCACAATATCCCCTGGGCTGTTATGGGTGATTTTAATGACATAGTCTCTTCTGATGAAAAATTTGGCGGCAATCCTATTTGTCGTACTCGGGTGCAAGCTTACTTAAATTGTATGGATTATTGCCACCTCATTGATCTTGGTTTTTCTGGGCCGAAATTTACTTGGACCAATATGCGTGGAGTTATGGATCTCATTCAAGAAAGACTTGACCGGGCTTGGGCCAACTCTAATTGGAAACTTATCTTTCCTGAAGCCCAAATCCATCACCTGGCCCGCATCAACTCAGACCACTGCCCATTACTACTTAAGTTAGACCCGCCTCCTCCTTCTTCTACAGATAGGCCTTTTAGGTTTCAACCTTGCTGGCTAAATCACCCAGACTTCCCTCGTATAGTCAAGGAGGCCTGGCAAGGGCACAATGACAATCTCTCCACTGCCATCTCTGAATTTATCTCTTCAGCTCAAACCTGGAACTCAGAAGTTTTTGGTAATATCTTTACCAATAAACGTCGTTTGCTGGCTAGACTCCTGGGCATCCAAAAAGCTCTTGCTCGGCACCCTTCCTCTACTCTTCTCCAATTACAAACCAATCTTTCTGATGAGCTCAATCAAATTCTGAATCTTGAAGAGGAACTTTGGGCCATCAAATCTCGTACTAATTGGCTTGTCTCAGGAGAACGCAACACCTCTTATTTTCATATCTCCACCCTCACTCGTCGAAGTGCAAATCGTATCAGTGGGATTAAGGATGAAGCTGGAAACTGGCTTTCTAACTTGGAAGACATTCAAGCTCACTTTATCTCTGGCTTCCACTCCTTATATCAGACTGACCAAATCTCCTGCCAGCTTACTCCTCCTCCCCTTCCTTGCTGGGGTGCAATTCTCTCTACTGATGAAGCTAACTCTATTGCTAGTCCTCCCTTGGATTCAGAGATCCTGTCTGCTCTTAATTCTATGAAGCCCTTCAAGGCCCCTGGTAACGATGGGCTTCATGCAGGCTTCTTTCCAAGCGTTTTTGGATGATTGTAGGCCCATCTGTTAAAACTGCTGTAAAAAATATCTTCTCAACCGGAATCATGCCTCCAAATCTTAACCAAACTCTTATTGCTCTTGTCCCGAAGCAGCAAGGGCCTGAAACCCTCAATCATTACAGACCAATCAGTCTCTGTAACACGGTCTATAAGATCATCACTAAACTCCTTGTCCTCAGAATCAAGCCTTATCTCCCAGCTCTGGTTTCTCCTTTCCAAACGGCTTTTGTTTCTGGTAGACGAGGTTCAGACAACTTAATTATTGCTCAAGAATTAGTCTATACTTTACGCAAGAAGCGAGGCAAACAGGGGTTTATGATAGTGAAGATTGATTTAGAGAAGGCTTTTGACCGTATGGAATGGAGTTTTGTTAGAAGAGTTCTCATCCATTTTGGGTTTCCTCCGATGATTATCAAACTTATTATGAGTTGCATCTCTTCTACCTCCACTTCCTTACTCTTTAATGGCAGCAAGCTTTCCCCATTCCTTGCTTCCAGAGGCTTGAGACAAGGAGACCCTCTCTCTCCTTATCTCTTTCTTCTTTGCATGGAATTTCTTGGAGCTCTTATTGATCGTAAATGTGATTCAGGTGATTGGACCAAAGTCAAGGCTTCTCGTGGGGGTCCAGGTTTCTCCCATGTATTTTTTGCCGATGATCTCTTATTATTTGCTAAAGCAAATGACAGAAACTGTGCTGCCATAGTTAATGTCCTGGATGAGTTTTGTTCCATGTCTGGTCAAAAGGTGAGCTATACCAAAATCCTAGAATTTTCTTTTCTCCGAATGTCCCAGCTTCAACAAAACATTCTATTTGTGACTACATGGGTTTTCTCCCAACTGACTCTCTTGGAAAATACCTTGGATTTCCTCTTCTACATAAAAGACAATCCTCCTCTGATTTCCACATTATTACTGAGAGAGTCCAAGCTAAGCTAGCTGGCTGGAAATCCAAGCTTCTCTCACCTGCTGGCAAGCTGGTGCTCATCCAATCAGCTGTTACTCCTATCCCTGAGTATGTTATGCAGTGTATGAGTGTTCCTCTCAAGGTCTGTAATTCTATTGATAAACTCTGCCGAGATTTTCTTTGGGGTTCAACTCTTGAAAAAAGAAAAATGCATCTTGTCAGTTGGAAGAAAGTAACAGTTCACAAAAGCCTTGGAGGACTGGGTATCTTTAGCATGAGAGATAGGAATAAAGCCTTGTTGGCCAAACTATGTTGGAGAATCTCCACTGATCACACATCTCCCTGGGCACAAATGCTTACTCAAAAGTATCTTTGCCCCTCAAGACTCACTTCTTCTGGTAAAAAACTACCTTGCTCTCGTATCTGGGCAGCATGTAAACTAGGTGGCACAATTTTCACTCAAGGCATTAAATGGCATATCCAAAATGGCAACCATGTTCTATTTTGGTTGGACTGGTGGCTTCCTTCTGGACCATTACACACCTTGATTTCTGGCCCTCTATCTCCTTGATGATCTCTCTCTCACTGTAGCAGATGTTCACCCCTTTGGCGGCCAGTGGCTCCTAGACAAGCTCTCATTTGTTCTCCCTGATCACCTTCTTCTTGAGTTATTAGCTACTCCTTTCTCCTCCAATCCCCTTAGCAATGACTTGGTTCTTTGGGCTTTCTCTTCGAATGGTGCTTTCTCTCTTCATTCGGCATACTTGCTCTCCAAAGGATTTATTCCAGCCAAACCTTCTCCAAGCTTGTCTACCTCTTGGATTTGGAAAGCAGGTACCACTCCTCGCATCAAGTTTTTTCTTTGGCTTTGTTTTCACCATAGTCTCCCCACTTGTGATGTTCTAGCACATCGAGGCATTTCTCTCTCTCCGCAATGCTCTCTATGTCATTCTTCTATAGAAACCATCACCCATGTCCTACGAGATTGCCCAGTTGCTCATGGGTTTTGGTTATGGTTGGGAGTTCCTGGCAGCACCATCAACTTCTTTACGTCATCCTTTAGTTGCTGGCTGGAACAAGAATTGTACGTCGAATGCTCACTCTGTACAACATCGCCTTCCATGGAAAATTCTCTTTCCTTTTGCTATATGGCAGCTTTGGCTTCATCGCAATCAGTTCCTATTTAGCAAAGGCATCATTGACACCGGGTTTTTGCACCAATGTGTCACCAAAGGAGTTGAAGTTTGCTGCCATTGTCCCTAATCATCTCTTACGCACTCCTTGTATACCCAAGAGAATTAAATGGCTGAAACCTGCTGCAGTTGGGTCAAACTGAACACTGATGGAGCCTCTAGCTCGTCTTGTGGCCTAGCAGGAGGTGGTGGTCTTCTTAGGGACAGCAATGGCAATTGGATCCATGGCTTTGCACGCTTTTTGGGCAATTGCTCTAGCACTATTGCTGAGCTTTGGGCTCTCAAAGATGGTCTTACTTTAGCTCACAGTTTGGGTTTTTCCCTCATTTCCATTGAATTGGATGCTGAAATGGTGGTCCTCCTTTTAAAAAACCCATCCACTGTTAACTTAGTAATGGAACCTTTATTATCTGACTGCAGGCACCTCTTGCAACTATTTGACAACCCTGTGGTGCAGCATGTGTATAGGAGAAGCAAACCAATGTGCAGATGCTCTTGCAAGCTCTAGGTCTTAATCTACATGTTTCTTTTATGGATTTTGTTCACCCACCGTCTGTGGTGGAGACTTTGCTGGCTTTTGACAAAGCCGAGCTATTCTGTACTCGTCTATTTTGTGCTTAATATAAATCTTCCTATTAACCAAAAAAGAAAGAAAGTATAATTCTAATTTCTTACCCTCAAAAAAAATAAAAATTCTAATTGCTTCAAAAATATACATCAATAACAGGGTAGATCCTAACAAAATAATAGTTAACCAAAAAAGTTTTTTATCATAGTAAGTTGCGATAATAACATCGCTTACCATTGACATTGTTTTAATGCATCAATCATAAGTCATAATAAATCATTTAATAATTATAAAAAAAAATTATTTTAGAAAATTAAAAATTAAAAATAAAGAGAGAAATGGAGGAAAAGTTCTACCAAAATAATTTGTAATATTTAGTGTAAATTTTTCTTCTATGAATACAATATTATATTTAGTGAGCCATCGAAACTTTTCAAGATTTATTTAGGTTCACAAGTCCATACATTATGCATGACCATGTGGAAAAAGTCAAACATATCGTTCAATGTCTTTCTATCTCACTCTTGCCATCGTGAAACTAGCCGATTTGGTCTCGGCCTCCCATCGAAACCCTCTCATCTCACTCTCTCACGTCAGCACCGTTTGCAGGTTTAAATTTGGTGCCGTTCGCCAGTGTAAATCTCGAGCGCCGTTTGTTGTGGGTTCACTTTCTCACTCTCTCTATCCTTCTCGTCTCACTTCCTTTGGTCTCAAGCTCTCAGACACCCTCTCTCTCTCCCTTGCTTCTGGTTCTCGAGCAACCAGAGAGTTCCTTCTTTTATTTTCTTTTAATTGTGAAACACACGCATATTATTTAACGGGAAAGTTAACACCGTATATATGATTTGGTGTTGGAGTTTAATTTGTTACATTTTGCAAATTTTAGGGTTTAATTTGTTACTTTCGAAACTGTGAAATTTAATTTGTTACACCTCTCAAACTATAGGGTTTAAAATGTAATTTTCCTTTTTTAAAAAAAAAAAAAAATATATATATATATATATATAAATTAAAGTAGAAGACGTTGCCATCTTTCTGTCACGTGGCATCTAAGGCAACGTCTTCTGCTTGACACGTAGCATCTTAGGTGGCACATGAATTAAATAAACTAAATTAAATACCCACTACCCCATAATAAAAACTACACCATTAATAAATTAAATACCACTACCCAATTAAATGCTCATATTTAATAAATTAAATGGTCTTATTAATTAATTCAGATATAAATAGATATATTCTAGCCAAATCTGTTAAACACAATATATGTTATTTCAAATATGCATTTAAATTACAACTTGGGCATTCGCATCAATGGTCATTCCTCTTCCCAAAAAGTCACATCCCTTTGTGATAGCTTGGGTTCAATCCCTAGGATCCCCAAATTTATTCCTCTCAAATTATATTTTCGTGAAAACTGAAAATGATGCAGAATCTCATGTTTTTAAAATAGTCATTTGAATTATTCTTTCATGAGTTATATGACTCTAGCTATAATTATATCAAAAGATGTTCTTCTGTCATGAGATACCTTAACGAATTGATCTTAAAGGGTGTTTTTAAAATAGTCATTTGAATTATTCTTTCGTGAGTTATATGACTCTAGTTATAATTATGTCAAAAGATGTTCTTCTGTCATGAGATACCTTAATGAATTAATCTTAAAGGGTGGAGTAAAACATGTCTCATTGTTATTAGCAATCTCAATTGATTCTGATCATATTTTTTTTTTTTTTTTCATGCATGCAGATGCATTAGCTGAGTTGGTCTTGAAGAGAGTGGAGGATATAGTTAGGATGAGTTTTTCTACGCGATATGCAATATGCAATATGTATATT
This sequence comes from Fagus sylvatica, assembly GCA_907173295.1. Lineage (NCBI taxonomy): Eukaryota > Viridiplantae > Streptophyta > Magnoliopsida > Fagales > Fagaceae > Fagus > Fagus sylvatica. Next base: position 30,144,510 of record OU015769.1, read on the forward strand.
TTACATTCAAAGTATTTTTGCTTGGTTAAGTTGTAGTCCTCTATTTTTTGCAACCAAAAATGTTTTTTTTTTTTTTTTAACAATTTCTGATACTATCTAACTACATATAAAATGTAGTTTGACTTAATCATTTTATTTTTATACAATTAGATATGCTAAATAACTTGACAACTATTTGTTTAATATATTTTTTGGGGGTAAGTGTTAAGTATAAATTATTTTCCAACACTCATATTAGAATTGATGAGGCAACATTCAAATTATCTGAGATTTAGGACATCAATGGACTATCATTTAGAGATAACCAAAAGAGGCAATTGTGTTGATTTTTTTATTTATTTTTTGTAGGGGTAGAGAGAATAACATCTTAACATTTTTTTTTTCTATGTGTTAAATTTTCCTAAGAGATATGTGTTAGACTTAACATGACATTGTCATTTTCATCTCTGTGTACCAATTTGTTATATGATGAACTTCTAAGGTCACATATATTGTTTATGTAATTATTAATAAGTGATAAATTGCCCCAAAAAATATGAAAAGAGAAACAAAAGAAAGTTAAAAAAGGTAAAGATGGGATAAATATGCGACAAATTGTATTATTTATTTGTACTATCAAAGTATTGTAAGTTAAACAAAAATAAGAAACCTCTGAACATTTAGAATCCCTATATGGAACAATTGAGGTTTTACCAAAGTGATTGAAATTCATAAACAATGTGAAGTGAGTTTTTTTTTTGCTAAGTGAATACAACGTACCCAAGATATAAACCCCAATTGAAATGAATCGATAGAATTAGGCTAGAAAGTTATTAGTAATTATCTTTATAGATTTAGTATAATACATATGATGAAATATAATAAAAATCAATATAATACATTTGATGAGATATAATAAAAATGATCATTTCTATTTTTAAGCGCAAAGAAAAATTATTTACATTTTCTATTTTACATTTTTCTTTTCTTTTTATTTTTTCCTTCTTCTTAGTTAAGTTGCTTTGTTAGAAACATATTTTTAGAAAAATAATGAAAAAGAACCGCGCATTGCGCGGGTTATAGTCTAGTATCAATTTATTGTTGAATGATTTTTAAAATGCCAAAGGGAAAACATTGAGAAATTAAGCAAAATGATTTAACCCATAAAAGGAAAATACAAACAAATTAAATAAGCATACCCTCACAAATTAAATAAACATTCTTTTTAACAAACGACATCATTTTGGACACCTAGAAGAAGTTTTGAAGCGAATCATGTAAGTCAATTGACCTACGCATATATGATTAATCATATGTTTGGATAGAGGTAGATGAAGGGAGAGTAGAGAAGAGTGGAAGAAAAAAAGACCGAAATATACTACAAATTAATGCATTTCATGAACCTTCCCTTCTACTCTCTTTTCCTCCCACTAATTCTCACTCCATCCCACACATACCCTAAGGGGTAAATCCAGCATAACCAGAAAAAAAGAGGTAAAAGAACAATTGGAGCAATTTAAGAAGTTGGTAGTGCATATTTAAAAAATAATAATAATAATTTAATGTAGGGCAAATGTAAAAGGGATTTCAAGAGACAACTTTGCATTTAATTAAAGTAACAACTTATATGAAAAGTACTCATCATATAATCTTGTCATATATTACAAAAAAGGGTAAAGATCTTCTAGAGTTCTCATCCTAACATTTTATTTAAAATAAATGGTTCAGATTAATGCCAACTCATCAATCTACTAACAAAACCCTAAAAAAAATTACTTAAAAAAAACAAATTAAGTTAACAAACTCTATCAGTCTATTGAAACATTCATGACAAGTTGCAAAGAGAGGCAAAACCCATAGGACATTCCCGCCAAACTCCATCTAGAATCATCCAAAAAAATTTCTCAACTTTTGCACTTTCTTCACCATCTTCTTCAATTCCTCTCAAAGCATTGTGTATTGGGTACCTTAAGTTGCATGGAATTTGAGACATTAGAGGCAACATGAAAATATTGAGTTAATTATGGGAAAAAAAAAAAGGGGTTTAGTGTTCGGAAGCATTACTTAAGAAAAAAGAAAGTAAGATTGATGGATAAATGATGTCAAATAGATTTTTACGTACTAAAGAAGGCATCTGGAAAAGCAAACAATTGAACGGGATCAACTTATGCGTCATCCTTGAAAGGAAACTAGGACTAATTGTCGTGTACAATTAGGAATTTCATTAGTTCGGGAGATCGGAAAATATAATGTGCATGATTTTGTATCAGAAAACAATCATGTTCTTCATCTCCCATAAACTGCTTACATGATGCGATCGCAACTAATGATATATGAAGCCCAAGCTTTTACTGTTAATTTAGCATATGCTTCTGGAATTGGCCTAAAGCAGCACATGAATTGATGAGTAGAGAAGTTGGTGTGAGAACTAATCTTGACTATATTGAAATTGATTAGAAAAATTATCTTTGAACTAGACGGCAAAAAAACTTGATTTATGGTGAAGCATGTTGTGTATTAAGCTACTTCCAGCAACTACTTATTGATAATCCATCATTCCGTTATACAATGCAATTAGATAATGATGAACAAATAACAAATATATTTTGGGCTGATGCTAGAATGGTAATTGATTATGTCTATTTTGGTGATGTTACTTTTGATACTATTACATGTATGGTACCAATATAAAATTTAGACTTTTAGTTGTGTTCCTTAGTTTTAATCACCATCAAGAAGTAGTGATTCTTGGGGTTGCACTATTATATGACGAGACTGTAGAATCATTTAAGTGTCTTTTTGAAAACTTTTTAAATAAAGGTGTTAACTTATGCAAAAACTTTCAAAATGTCACTTAAATGATTTTGTAGTCTCATCATATAACAATGCAGCTCCAAAAATCATTACTTCTTGATGGTGATTAAAACCAAGGAATACAACTAAGAGCCTAAATTCTTTATTGGTGTAATATGTAGTAGTAACGTCACCAAAATAGGTATAATCAATTATCATTCTAGCATTAGCACAAAATATATTTGTTATTTGTTTTTCATTATCTAATTTTACTATATAATGGAATGATGGATTATCAATAAATTATTGTTGAAAGTAACTTAATAAACTCCATGTTTCACCATCAATCAAGCTTGATTGCAGTCTAATTCGAAGATAATTTTTTTGATTTATTTCAATGTAGCCAAGATTAGCTCTCACATCAGCTTCTTTACTCATAAATTCATTTGCTGCTTTAGGCTTAATTCCAGAAGCATATGTAAGTTATAAGCAAAAGCTTGGGATTCAGATATCATTCATTGCGATTGCATAATATAAGCAGTTTATGGGACATGAAGAACGTGATTGTGTTCTAATACAAAATCATACACATTATATTTTTTAGTCTCTCGAATCAATGAAATTCCTAATCGTAATACTTCTAAACATTAAAACCCATATATTTTTTTTTCCATAATTCCATGTTAACTCCAATGTCGCAAATTCCATGCCAACCTGAGGTGCCCAATCCACCATGCTTTGAGAGGATTTTTCTATTATCCTATTAAAATAACATCAAATCTAATATATGAACTTAAGTTTTATAAAATGGTTAACAATTTTCAAGTAGAACAAATTAGTAATTGGGTCACAAAATAACAGCTATCAAAATCATTGAAAGCAAAACATAGTAGAAACAATCACAATGGCTCTACAAAAAGTAGACTAAGAAATATACGGAACTAGTCTGGAAAATAAGCAGTAAACAATTGCTAAGAAAAAGCACAAAAAATCATATCAAATTTCATAATTTTCAATAATTAATGGAATGAGATAAAAACTACGACTAACAAGAATACATGACTAACAAGAAAAAAAAAACTAATTAACAAAGGGAGATCATAGTAAATAATTATAGAACATTAACAGTAGGTGTACCAAAAAAAAAAAAAGACTAAGAAATATACAAGATTAGCCTGAAAGATAGGCAAAATAAAATTGTCAATTAGAAACATATTATACATAAATAATGGAATCAAATTAAATTTCAAATTTCCTCTACTATAACTAACGAAATATATATATAAATAATAATAATAATAATTTAATATTATAATATAAAATATATTATATATAAATATATATATATATTAATATATAAATTTTATATATAAAGAACTCAAATAGGCAGTGAAAAAAAAAAAGAATAGAGAAAAGAGATCCTAAACTTTTTTGAGTCATTGTCAAAAGAAAAGCAAAAAAAAAAAAAAAAAAAAAAAAAACTAATACAAGAGAATTTAAATGCGAAAGTTAAAATCCATAACAGTCACGCAAAATTTATACCACTGAACAGAAAAAAGGGGAGAGAGAGAAACAAAAAGATGCAAACATACCTTGACTCAATTCAGATTAAAGGAATCAGAGAAAATGGTGAAGATAGTGCAAGGGTTGGGAAATTTTTTTTGAATGATTCTAGATGGAGTTTGGTGGGAGTGTCCTTTTGGTTTATCTCTCTTTATAAATAAATTACCGTGATTTTTTGTTACATTATTTATTTTGTTTTAACCTCTTATTTTTTTAGGGTTTTGTTAATAGATTAGTGTATTGTATTTATTTGAATCATTAATTTAAATGAAAGGTTGAGATTTAAAAGAATTTTATGTGGTTAGAATAAAATTTATGATGGACCTATCATTTATGTGAAAAGATAAAATTTTCCATAAAAAAATAATGATCAAAATTAATTGGAAAATAAAAATAAATACACTATTTTCTATAAGGTACCATTAATTTACGACTAATCTAGAAAAATAATCGTCTGTCTTTTGAAATTTTAATCTATTTCATAATTTAAATTAAATTTTATAGATATAAAGATATATACAAACTCCATCAAAGTCAAAGAACATTACACAAATTCCTCACACACCCACACACAACCAGAGCCACCGATCACCCTCTTCGTCTCTCACCTCAGCTCCTTTTTCCTCTGTACCCACAAGGTAATTTTCACATTTTATTTATTTATTTACAGCAAGACTACTTAGTTGTTTTTAGGTTTGTGATTTGTGCATTTCTGTATTGGGGTTTTCAACCTTGAACCAAAACATTGATTACATTGTCATTTCGACTCCTCCCTATAATCTTATTCAAGTTTGGTCCTTTTGTATGTGAAAGGGTTTTATACAACCTGCATTTACATGGGTAAGAATCCATTCATTAAGAAAGGCCATAATGCCAATGTTAAAATTTGCTTTGAGTTTGAAAGTTCAAGGGTTTGGAGGCTTTTGGGGAAGTTAAATTACTTTAAGCTAGGTTCCGTTGTGAATAAAGTCTGCGTTTTTATGTGTTTAGAGCAAGAGGGTCTTCAAAATCCGGCTCAATGTGTGAGTCACATGGTTGTACCAAATCATTTTAGTTTTTTTTTTTTTCCTTAAATGGGTTGAGACTGAAATTTTCTTTTGCTGGTTCTATTTTCTGGTTTTTATGGGTGTTTTTAACAAATGGATGGTTTGTTTGAGGTTTTGGAACTTCCTGTGTAAAAGTTCAAAATTGGTCGGACAGATGCTTGGTAGTTTTGCTCTTACCTGGACCAGCTTTTCAGCTTGAACATGTTCAGAAAATTATAGAATAGTAGATGTTGAGTAGACAATGTTGCAGGATCATTGATAAAGAATTGAGGAGTTAAGCTAGTTTATAAGAATAGTAGAAGGAATTTTATATCTTATTACTCATATGAAAAAGTTACATTCTTTAGTAGGAGTTCCTCTATAAAAGAGGGTACCATCTCAATCCATGTATTCTCACTAGCAAAGTTTTTTGCCTCTTTGGCCAATGTGTAGGCTATCATATTAGCTTCTCTGTTAAGTGTTAACACAAGCAGCAGTCCAGCATTCGAATCTCTCCAATAGAGCGTGGATCTCCTCCACCAGAACTACTCGAGGTATTTATAAAAGATTAGAATAAGCAACGCTAACTTTTTGTTTCTTATGAATCTACAAACTCTCCTCTAGTATCTCACACCCTGTTATAATTTTGTACAACTTTACTTATCAAAAATAATTTTATACAACTTCACATTTTTTCTTTGCATCTTTTAAAATTCTCATAGGTTCATTCGCTAAACCAATGGCACACCAAGCATCAGCAACAACCTAGATAGTGGTATTTTCCGGAAAAAAAAACATCTTTCTCTTCCATAACTTGAAGCAGCTCCTCCACTTTTTATGGTTGTTTTGCTACTCCATATCCCCATATTAGAGTCAAAACAGTTTTTAAATTGGGGAATGGCCATTTGACAGATTTTTGCATAAACTCTCAAAGCATGCTCAATTTTACCTGCACTACACCATACATGGTTATAAACGTCTGCATAATAAGTTAGAGGAAATTAAATGCATTCATAATGTTGTGGTACCTATAGAGTGTTATAATTAACATGAAACATGAAATTTCTACTTCTTGATAAAACTTATATTTCTCGAGGGATTCTCATTATATAACTTCCTCATAATGCGGCCTCAAAAATAAAATTTAATTTCAAGGTCCTACCCAGGGAAGACAAATGTGTCAATTACAAGGATGTGATATATATTATTGCATGCTCATAGCCAAAGAAAGTGTATGAAACAAGCATGTTTAATTTGCATACTGACTCTTGACATACACTGAATGGTCACTGGAGGTTTTTTTGGTGATATTAAAGACTTGATCATCCTCATGAAATATAGGATTGTATGATACTTGGTTAAGTTGTAATATTGATACTTGGTTAAAGCAATCTCCAAAGATGATACAACGATTGTATGATAATTTTAAATACTTATAAAATTACATGTTTGAGATGATTCAACTGGATCATTAGTTGTCACATTGTTTGGTGGCTAGGAATATTGCCAAAAATAGTTTTTTTCATTTAACCGATTATAAGTGAAGGTAGCTCCATTGCCATTGGTAAGGATATTTTACTTTTACTTTTTTTTTTTTGTGTGCTCATGGTCTAAGCAAAACAACTGGCCTTTTGAGGGGGCTATGTATCCTTCACATGAGTTGAAGGATAGTATTGAGGTAGAACTGATTAAATGTCAAGGAAGAGGAAGAAACAAAGATTTTTATAGGTGCATCGGAAAACGGGGTCCTTTTTACTGTACTAAGACTATTGAAATTTAACTAAAAAATACCATTTCCAACTACTCAAGAAACTTAATTCCATCATCAAAAATCCCAAAACTCAACTCCAAGTTGGAAAAAAAAATTCTAATATTCTAGGCAACCATTTCATTACTACGACAATGTAACACTCCAAATCAAGATATGAACATCTTTCCACATTTGAATCAAGACATGACTCATGGAATTGGTTTGTGAACAATGTGTTCCATAATTTAATCAAAGCATTGAGGGATTGCAAAGAATGAGAATAGCTTCATCAACCAAGTTTTGAAATGGAAAGTATATGCATGTACATTATTTTGAATTTGTACTTAGTGAAATATTTATGAATTTTAAATTATATGATCATATTAGATTTTTCAATATGGTTGTATGATGAAATCATGAAATTTGAGAAATAAATGACATGAAATGACTTTAAAAAAAAAAAAAAAAAACTAAGATCAACGGTTTTATATTTGTATGTGAAAACCAGTAATGAATACTTATGATTTTTTTAATAGCTTGTTAGAAACTTAGAATTAGATTTTGTGTGGTTTCTTTTCATGTTGTCATAAACATATTCATATACTTTTCAAAAAAAAAAATTGTGCTCAATAAAAAATTTAAAATTTATTTACACAATTTTTTTTGGTCATAGATATTGTGTTATGCCACATAAAATAATAAAGAAAAATAGTTAAATAATTGATTTTTATCGATGAATATGTTCCATGCATCATATAAATAATTGATTTTTTATTTTTTTGGAGTTAAAGTTAAAAATTAAAATCTCAATTTTTTATTATTATCTATTTTAACCCATTTATTTTGCATGTGACCTACATCATCATTCATCTCTCTCTAGTCTCTAGTCTTTTCTGTTTAAACAACATTTCTTTTGTTTTTCAAACACCCATTGCCTCATCTCCACAGCCAAGATCTGTCGGCCGCTGTCCCACAATCAACCACCCACAGCCAACAATCTGAGATCTAGACCACCCCTGAAAACTCCAAATAGCCAGATTTTACCGAAATGGATTTGAACCGGCGCTGTAAAAAATCTCTTCCTGTGGTGGGTGAGGTTTGTGGACGACTGGCAACGTATTCAGCAGGTAAAGATTGATGCGAATTATTTTAATCTTTGAAGCATTTTTTGGTTGCTTAATTATGAAGTTAAAAATGATAGTGATATATAAAATAATGGAATTGATGTGATATATATTGCAGGTGTGGATGGTAGTTATATGGGGTGATGAAAATAATGGTTTATATATTGTCGAGTAGGTTGTTGAATATATGTATCGCTTCATTTTGTAAATCCAAGCAATTAGAAAAGGCTGAAGCGGTTATAATTGATGGTATAAGATTAGGGGTTCTTCCCGATGTGGTAACTTACAATACACTCATTGATGCGTATTGCCGTTTTGTGAGCATTGATGCAGCTTATTCTATACTTGCTAGAATGAGAGAAGCTGGGATCATTCCAGATACCATTACATACAATTCTTTGCTAGCTGGTGCCGTTAGGAATTGCTTATTATCACAATCCTTGGATCTTTTTGAAGAAATGCTTCAAGCCGGTATATCTCCTGATGTCTGGACTTATAACACTTTGATGCATTGCTTCTTTAAATTCGGAAAACCCGATGAAGCATATCGGGTTTTCCGGGATATTATACTTAACAATCTTTCTCCTTGTCCAGCTACGTTTAACATCCTCATCAATGGACTTTGTAGAAATGGATACATGGATAATGCCTTTGGTTTATTTAGGAATTTACAGCGTCATGGTTTTGTTCCCAAACTAGTCACTTATAATATTCTGATTAACGGGCTTTGCAAGGCAGGCAGATTAAAGGCGGCAAGTACGGTCCTCAAGGAGCTTGGGGAATCAGGTCTTGAACCAAATGCCATAACCTATACTACAGTTATGAAATGCTGCTTTAGATCCAGGAAGATTCAACAAGGGCTTGAGATTTTGTCAAAGATGATAAGTAAAGGCTATACATTTGATGGCTTTGCATACTGCACTGTCATTGCTGCTTTAGTTAAGACGAGGAAGATAAAAGAAGCAAATGATTGCATGGAACGGTTGCTCAGGAATGGCATTGAGCTCGATTTAGTGTCTTATAATACCCTAATTTATCTGTTTTGTAAAGAAGGTAAGTTGGAGGCTGCCATTAAGTTGTTGGATGAGATAGAGAAAGGAGGTATGGAATGCGACAAGTATACTCACACAATTATTATTGATGGATTGTGCAAGGTTGGTAATATTGAAGGGGCTCAACGACATTTGAATTATATGAATACTATGGGCTTTGATTCAAACTTGGTTGCCTTTAACTGCATGATTGATGGGTTGTGTAAAGCCGGTCGGATTGATTATGCAATGAAATTTTTTGAATCTATGGAGATTAAGGATTCTTTTACCTACACCTCCTTGGTGCAAAACCTTTGTAGGGCAAGGAGGTTCCGTTGTGCATCCAAGGTTTTGTTGTCTTGCGTAAAAAGTGGCATGAAAATATTCAAGTCTACCCAACGTGCTGTCCTTGATGGTCTTTATAGTACAGGGTATGGAAGTCAAGCAAGGAGGTTTCGATCAAAAATTCGGTTGGCTCGTTTGTTACATTGATGATTTGCATATTTTTTCAAGTGCTATCCTATTTGGATCAAGGTCTTAGCAATTGCCATGCAAATGCCCTTCTTGTTGTAAATGTCCGGTGTTTTGGACTAATAAACCTTATATTGAGAAGCATATTAGTATACTCAATCTGGGTTAATGAACAGTGACTGAGTATATTTTATCGTGCATGCATTTCATATCTTACATACCATCTGGTGATGCATGTGGTTTGAAGACTTTGCCAAAATAACTTTTGTCACATACAGGAATCTTTTATACATGGTAGTTGCGTAAAGTTGATGGACTCACAGGTGAACCTCTTTTCTCATACATTGATGGTTTTTGAACTTCCATATGAGTTATCTAGTGCAAAAAACACCTGAGATGTTCCATGATGAAACATGAGTATTGATCTATTTTTCACAAAAGAACTTTCTGTTTTTTTTGTTATAGTGGATAATTTTATTTATATCATGTGTGTCATTTCTGGCACGAAGATGGTTGATGTTGTTCAGAGTTAGTGTGGATAAACCTCAGGCTTTCCATGTCCTTCTTGAGTGGGGTTTGTGTATAAAGAACTTTACGATAAAATTTGATTTTGTTCATATTCATATTGTCGCCCAAAAGAAAGGACCTAGTTTAGTCAGCTTACATCGCTGAAAGGGTTTTGATTGCATAAAAGAATAAAAAAAAAAGAAATACTAATTTCAAATTTGTAATGATGGAGGAATACTAATTTCAAGTAGGTTACAAATTTTTGAGTGGGGTTAGTATTCCTCCGTCATTACAAATTTTTGTTCTTGGTGTTCTTGTCTTTGTCAGAACTTTTGTGTTTCAAGTAGGTTAAAATGGAACAGTACTTTACTTCATGATATTTTACTTCTGCAGGCAATATGTTTTTAAGTTACACGCAAATCAGATGCTTATTATGTGAATTCAGGGTTTCTTCTATGGCATTCTTTTTTCTTCAATTATCCTTCTTTTAGTGGACAGTCAGAGAAGCGTTTATGGTGTTTATTCCCAAGGGTTTCCTTGAATTTATAAGAAAAAAAAGGGATGTCTTTGGTGACTCATAAACAGAACTTCCATGGTGTTTGAGCATGAAAATTCATTCGTTGATTTTGTCTTGCTATTGTGTCTAGTAGATTGACATTTTCTTAGTATTGAGCAAGTGCAACAGCCTGCTTTATATCTAAATTCAGAAACCTTGTCCAATTCAAGGAAAGGAAGATATAACTCTTTTGATGCTACTCTAATTAGGTTGAGTAAATGCATTGCTGAAATGAATTAAACAAAACCAGAAAATTTGTAGATAAGATAATGCAGTTGATTTGAATAGGCATCTATTTTGCTCTTTTGATTGATTTTAGCAATTTGAAATTAAATCGAAGGAAGAAATTTTTGGAGATGTTGAGTGTTTTGTTTAGATTATCAATTTTCTCCTGCTACACTGGTGCTTAAATGGCATTACTTTACTGTAACTCATGACAAGGAATTTACAGAAGGGTTTTGTTAGATTTTCGTAAGTAATTCTGCAGTTAATGTTACTACTCACTGTAAATTGTTTTGGGTGCTTAGGAAGTACATACTTTTTTTTTTGATAAATATATAATTTGTACATCCTAATTTACCTATCAAAAAAACTTAACTGCATTAGCCTTGCTTATGACTCTGATGGGTAATGTTTTATTCACTTTTATCTTTTTATTTTTAGGGCTAGGGGATCGACTGTCTGCTATTGATCTTCTTCCTCTCTCTCTCTCTCTCTCTCTCTCTCTCTCTCTCTCTCTTTTTCCTTTTATTTTCTACTGTTTTTTGTTCAAGGTTCCATGTGATCGGGGTTGACCATAGTGCACTGGCTGTCAATTTATCATTGATCTTTTTTTTCTTATTTTTTGGTTGGCTCTCATTTTGTTGAAACAAAAAGAGATCAACTAACATTTGCTTTTAACTCATGAGACTCATTAGGCAATGGGCAGGCTACCTTTTTGCTTTTTTCTTCAGCCTAGAAAAGCTGACTAGTCACTAAATTGGAAGTTAGAGACAGGCTTTGCTATTAACACCTTTAAGGTTGGGTAGTTATGTATTTCAAAAATGGGAAAGCAATTATTGTTATACATGCATTATAATATTAGGTGTGTTAAGAAGTTTTGCTGAACTTCCTAAAAAAATTGCCATATATTCTATTTCGTTCTCTTTGTACATAAATATAAAATTATGGCCGATTAATGAGGATACTTTAACAATTTGGTCTTGGAGTTAGCATGTGCACTATCAAGAATTGTGAAATAAATTTTATGTTTGCTATAGTAAGAACTTTCAGCTTAATTTTCTTCCTAGGATGAGTAATGTAGTTATGTTAGTCTTTCTCTTGGGTTCTCTATAAACAGAGGCCAATTGATACATTTGATTGGCTAATGTAAAATATTGTTCTTTACAAGTTAAATTGACCCACTAGTTGTCCCTGTAATTACTATTTTCTATATAGATTGGTCTCTCACTGGCCTTCCTATAGTGTTTTACAATTTTCATGTCAAGAAAATTACATTGATAATATTGTAAACAATATTGTCTTGCAATTTATTGTCGGCTTTTTCCCCCTTCTAACATTTTGAATGAACTTTTATCTTCTAGTTGAAATTTATATCATAGAATATGGCATAAAAAGTTTGTTCTGAATAACTTTT
>OU015769.1:30157044-30243777 GCA_907173295.1 Fagus sylvatica
CCATCTCTGAGTTTATCTCTTCAGCTCAAACCTGGAACTCAGAAGTTTTTGGTAATATCTTTACCAATAAACGTCGTCTGCTGGCTAGACTCCTGGGCATCCAAAAAGCTCTTGCTCGGCACCCTTCCTCTACTCTTCTCCAATTACAAACCAATCTTTCTGATGAGCTCAATCAAATTCTGAATCTTGAAGAGGAACTTTGGGCCATCAAATCTCGTACTAATTGGCTTGTCTCAGGAGAACGCAACACCTCTTATTTTCATATCTCCACCCTCACTCGTCGAAGTGCAAATCGTATCAGTGGGATTAAGGATGAAGCTGGAAACTGGCTTTCTAACTTGGAAGACATTCAAGCTCACTTTATCTCTGGCTTCCACTCCTTATATCAGACTGACCAAATCTCCTGCCAGCTTACTCCTCCTCCCCTTCCTTGCTGGGGTGCAATTCTCTCTACTGATGAAGCTAACTCTATTGCTAGTCCTCCCTTGGATTCAGAGATCCTGTCTGCTCTTAATTCTATGAAGCCCTTCAAGGCCCCTGGTAACGATGGGCTTCATGCAGGCTTCTTCCAGCGTTTTTGGATGATTGTAGGCCCATCTGTTAAAACTGCTGTAAAAAATATCTTCTCAACCGGAATCATGCCTCCAAATCTTAACCAAACTCTTATTGCTCTTGTTCCGAAGCAGCAAGGGCCTGAAACCCTCAATCATTACAGACCAATCAGTCTCTGTAACACGGTCTATAAAATCATCACTAAACTCCTTGTCCTCAGAATCAAGCCTTATCTCCCAGCTCTGGTTTCTCCTTTCCAAACGGCTTTTGTTTCTGGTAGACGAAGTTCAGACAACTTAATTATTGCTCAAGAATTAGTCTATACTTTACGCAAGAAGCGAGGCAAACAGGGGTTTATGATAGTGAAGATTGATTTAGAGAAGGCTTTTGACCGTATGGAATGGAGTTTTGTTAGAAGAGTTCTCATCCATTTTGGGTTTCCTCCGATGATTATCAAACTTATTATGAGTTGCATCTCTTCTACCTCTACTTCCTTACTCTTTAATGGCAGCAAGCTTTCCCCTTTCCTTGCTTCCAGAGGCTTGAGACAAGGAGACCCTCTCTCTCCTTATCTCTTTCTTCTTTGCATGGAATTTCTTGGAGCTCTTATTGATCGTAAATGTGATTCAGGTGATTGGACCAAAGTCAAGGCTTCTCGTGGGGGTCCAGGTTTCTCCCATGTATTTTTTGCCGATGATCTCTTATTATTTGCTAAAGCAAATGACAGAAACTGTGCTGCCATAGTTAATGTCCTTGATGAGTTTTGTTCCATGTCTGGTCAAAAGGTGAGCTATACAAAATCTAGAATTTTCTTTTCTCCGAATGTCCCAGCTTCAACAAAACATTCTATTTGTGACTACATGGGTTTTCTCCCAACTGACTCTCTTGGAAAATACCTTGGATTTCCTCTTCTACATAAAAGACAATCCTCCTCTGATTTCCACATTATTACTGAGAGAGTCCAAGCTAAGCTAGCTGGCTGGAAATCCAAGCTTCTCTCACCTGCTGGCAAGCTGGTGCTTATCCAATCAGCTGTTACTCCTATCCCTGAGTATGTTATGCAGTGTATGAGTGTTCCTCTCAAGGTCTGTAATTCTATTGATAAACTCTGCCGAGATTTTCTTTGGGGCTTAACTCTTGAAAAAAGAAAAATGCATCTTGTCAGTTGGAAGAAAGTAACAGTTCACAAAAGCCTTGGAGGATTGGGTATCTTTAGCATGAGAGATAGGAATAAAGCCTTGTTGGCCAAACTATGTTGGAGAATCTCCACTGATCACACATCTCCCTGGGCACAAATGCTTACTCAAAAGTATCTTTGCCCCTCAAGACTCACTTCTTCTGGTAAAAAACTACCTTGCTCTCGTATCTGGGCAGCATGTAAGCTAGGTGGTACAATTTTCACTCAAGGCATTAAATGGCATATCCAAAATGGCAACCATGTTCTATTTTGGCTGGACTGGTGGCTTCCTTCTGGACCATTACACACCTTGATCTCTGGCCCTCTATCTCTTGATGATCTCTCTCTCACTGTAGCTGATGTTCACCCCTTTGGCGGCCAGTGGCTCCTAGACAAGCTCTCATTTGTTCTCCCTGATCACCTTCTTCTTGAGTTATTAGCTACTCCTTTCTCCTCCAACCCCCTTAGCAATGACTTGGTTCTTTGGGCTTTCTCTTCGAATGGTGCTTTCTCTCTTCATTCGGCATACTTGCTCTCCAAAGGATTTATTCCAGCCAAACCTTCTCCAAGCTTGTCTACCTCTTGGATTTGGAAAGCAGGTACCACTCCTCGCATCAAGTTTTTTCTTTGGCTTTGTTTTCACCATAGTCTCCCCACTTGTGATGTTCTAGCACATCGAGGCATTTCTCTCTCTCCGCAATGCTCTCTATGCCATTCTTCTATAGAAACCATCACCCATGTCCTACGAGATTGCCCAGTTGCTCATGGGTTTTGGTTATGGTTGGGAGTTCCTGGAAGCACCATCAACTTCTTTACGTCATCCTTTAGTTGCTGGCTGGAACAGAATTGTACGTCCAATGCTCACTCTGTACAACATCGCCTTCCATGGAAAACTCTCTTTCCTTTTGCTATATGGCAGCTTTGGCTTCATCGCAATCAGTTCCTATTTAGCAAAGGCATCATTGACACCGGGTTTTTGCACCAATGTGTCACCAAAGGAGTTGAGTTTGCTGCCATTGTCCCTAATCATCTCTTACGCACTCCTTCTATACCCAAGAGAATTAAATGGTTGAAACCTGCTGCAGGTTGGGTAAAACTGAACACTGATGGAGCCTATAGCTCGTCTTGTGGCCTAGCAGGAGGTGGTGGTCTTCTTAGGGACAGCAATGGCAATTGGATCCATGGCTTTGCACGCTTTTTGGGCAATTGCTCTAGCACTATTGCTGAGCTTTGGGCTCTCAAAGATGGTCTTACTTTAGCTCATAGTTTGGGTTTTTCCCTCATTTCCATTGAATTGGATGCTGAAATGGTGGTCCTCCTTTTAAAAAACCCATCCACTGTTAACTTAGTAATGGAACCTTTATTATCTGACTGCAGGCACCTCTTGCAACTATTTGACAACCCTGTGGTGCAGCATGTGTATAGAGAAGCAAACCAATGTGCAGATGCTCTTGCAGCTCTAGGTCTTAATCTACATGTTTCTTTTATGGATTTTGTTCACCCACCGTCTGTGGTGGAGACTTTGCTGGCTTTTGACAAAGCCGAGCTATTCTGTACACGTCTATTTTGTGCTTAATATAAATCTTCCTATTAACCAAAAAAGAAAGAAAGTATAAGTTCTTAATTTCTTACCCTCAAAAAAAATAAAAATTCTAATTGCTTCAAAAATATACATCAATAACAGGGTAGATCCTAACAAAATAATAGTTAACCAAAAAAGTTTTTTATCATAGTAAGTTGCGATAATAACATCGCTTACCATTGACATTGTTTTAATGCATCAATCATAAGTCATAATAAATCATTTAATAATTATAAAAAAAAATTATTTTAGAAAATTAAAAATTAAAAATAAAGAGAGAAATGGAGGAAAAGTTCTACCAAAATAATTTGTAATATTTAGTGTAAATTTTTCTTCTATGAATACAATATTATATTTAGTGAGCCATCGAAACTTTTCAAGATTTATTTAGGTTCACAAGTCCATACATTATGCATGACCATGTGGAAAAAGTCAAACATATCATTCAATGTCTTTCTATCTCACTCTTGCCATCGTGAAACTAGCCGATTTGGTCTCGGCCTCCCATCGAAACCCTCTCATCTCACTCTCTCACGTCAGCACCGTTTGCAGGTTTAAATTTGGTGCCGTTCGCCAGTGTAAATCTCGAGCGCCGTTTGTTGTGGGTTCACTTTCTCACTCTCTCTATCCTTCTCGTCTCACTTCCTTTGGTCTCAAGCTCTCAGACACCCTCTCTCTCTCCCTTGCTTCTGGTTCTCGAGCAACCAGAGAGTTCCTTCTTTTATTTTCTTTTAATTGTGAAACACACGCATATTATTTAACGGGAAAGTTAACACCGTATATATGATTTGGTGTTGGAGTTTAATTTGTTACATTTTGCAAATTTTAGGGTTTAATTTGTTACTTTCGAAACTTATGGATTTAATTTGTTACACCTCTCAAACTATAGGGTTTAAAATGTAATTTTTCCTTTTCTAAAATTAAAAAAAAAAAAATAATATATATATATATATAAATTAAAGTAGAAGACGTTGCCATCTTTCTGTCACGTGGCATCTAAGGCAACGTCTTCTGCTTGACACGTAGCATCTTAGGTGGCACATGAATTAAATAAACTAAATTAAATACCCACTACCCCATAATAAAAACTACACCATTAATAAATTAAATACCTACTACCCAATTAAATGCTCATATTTAATAAATTAAATGGTCTTATTAATTAATTCAGATATAAATAGATATATTCTAGCCAAATCTGTTAAACACAATATATGTTATTTCAAATATGCATTTAAATTACAACTTGGGCATTCGCATCAATGGTCATTCCTCTTCCCAAAAAGTCACATCCCTTTGTGATAGCTTGGGTTCAATCCCTAGGATCCCCAAATTTATTCCTCTCAAATTATATTTTCGTGAAAACTGAAAATGATGCAGAATCTCATGTTTTTAAAATAGTCATTTGAATTATTCTTTCATGAGTTATATGACTCTAGCTATAATTATATCAAAAGATGTTCTTCTGTCATGAGATACCTTAACGAATTGATCTTAAAGGGTGTTTTTAAAATAGTCATTTGAATTATTCTTTCGTGAGTTATATGACTCTAGCTATAATTATGTCAAAAGATGTTCTTCTGTCATGAGATACCTTAATGAATTGAATCTTAAAGGGTGGAGTAAAACATGTCTCATTGTTATTAGCAATCTCAATTGATTCTGATCATATGATTTTTTTTTTTTTCATGCATGCAGATGCATTAGCTGAGTTGGTCTTGAAGAGAGTGGAGGATATAGTTAGGATGAGTTTTTCTACGCAATATGCAATATGTATATTTTACATTCAAAGTATTTTTGCTTGGTTAAGTTGTATGTTTGTTTTGTTAAGTTGTAGTCCTCTATTTTTTGCAACCAAAAATGTTTTTTTTTTTTTATTTTATTTTTATACAATTTCTGATACTATCTAACTACATATAAAATATAGTTTGACTTTAATCATTTTATTTTTATACAATTAGATATGCTAAATAACTTTTCCAACACTCGACAACTATTTGTTTAATATATTTTTTAGGACATCAATGGACTATCAGTTTAGTTAAGTATAAATTATTTTCCAACACTCATATTAGAATTGATGAGGCAACATTCAAATTATCTGAGATTTAGGACATCAATGGACTATCATTTAGAGATAACCAAAAGAGGCAATTGTGTTGAGGGAATTTTTTTATTTATTAATTTTGTAGGTTTTTTTTTTAGAGGAGAATAACATCTTAACATTTTTTTTTTAATATGTGTTAAATTTTCCTAAGAGATATGTGTTAGACTTAACATGACATTGTCATTTTCATCTCTGTGTACCAATTTGTTATATGATGAACTTCTAAGGTCACATATATTGTTTATGTAATTATTAATAAGTGATAAATTGCCCCAAAAAATATGAAAAGAGAAACAAAAGAAAGTTAAAAAAGGTAAAGATGGGATAGATATGCGACAAATTGTATTATTTATTTGTACTATCAAAGTATTGTAAGTTAAACAAAAATAAGAAACCTCTGAACATTTAGAATCCCTATATAGAACAATTGAGGTTTTACCAAAGTGATTGAAATTCATAAACAATGTGAAGTGAGTTTTTTTTTTGCTAAGTGAATACAACGTACACCAAGATATAAACCCCAATTGAAATGAATCGATAGAATTAGGCTAGAAAGTTATTAGTAATTATCTTTATAGATTTAGTATAATACATATGATGAAATATAATAAAAATCAATATAATACATTTGATGAGATATAATAAAAATGATCATTTCTATTTTTAAGCGCAAAGAAAAATTATTTACATTTTCTTTTTTTTTTTTTTTTATTTTTTCCTTCTTCTTAGTTAAGTTGCTTTGTTAGAAACATATTTTTAGAAAAATAATGAAAAAGAACCGCGCATTGCGCGGGTTATAGTCTAGTATCAATTTATTGTTGAATGATTTTTAAAATGCCAAAGGGAAAACATTGAGAAATTAAGCAAAATGATTTAACCCATAAAAGGAAAATACAAACAAATTAAATAAGCATACCCTCACAAATTAAATAAACATTCTTTTTAACAAACGACATCATTTTGGACACCTAGAAGAAGTTTTGAAGCGAATCATGTAAGTCAATTGACCTACGCATATATGATTAATCATATGTTTGGATAGAGGTAGATGAAGGGAGAGTAGAGAAGAGTGGAAGAAAAAAAGACCGAAATATACTACAAATTAATACATTTCATGAACCTTCCCTTCTACTCTCTGAACCTTCCCTTCTACTCTCTTTTCCTCCCACTAATTCTCACTCCATCCCACACATACCCTAAGGGGTAAATCCAGCATAACCAGAAAAAAGAGGTAAAAGAACAATTGGAGCAATTTAAGAAGTTGGTAGTGCATATTTAAAAAATAATAATAATAATTTAATGTAGGGCAAATGTAAAAGGGATTTCAAGAGACAACTTTGCATTTAATTAAAGTAACAACTTATATGAAAAGTACTCATCATATAATCTTGTCATATATTACAAAAAAGGGTAAAGATCTTCTAGAGTTCTCATCCTAACATTTTATTTAAAATAAATGGTTCAGATTAATGCCAACTCATCAATCTACTAACAAAACCCTAAAAAAAATTACTTAAAAAAAAAAATTAAGTTAACAAACTCTATCAGTCTATTGAAACATTCATGGCAAGTTGCAAAGAGAGGCAAAACCCATAGGACATTCCTACCAAACTCCATCTAGAATCATCCAAAAAAAATTTCTCAACTTTTGCACTTTCTTCACCATCTTCTTCAATTCCTCTCAAAGCATTGTGTATTGGGTACCTCAAGTTGCATGGAATTTGAGATATTAGAGGCAACATGAAAATATTGAGTTAATTATGGGAAAAAAAAGGGTTTTAGTGTTCGAAAGCATTACTTAAGAAAAAAGAAAGTAAGATCGATGGATAAATGACGTCAAATAGATTTTTACGTACTAAAGAAGGCATCTGGAAAAGCAAACAATTGAACGGGATCAACTTATGCGTCATCCTTGAAAGGAAACTAGGACTAATTGTCGTGTACAATTAGGAATTTCATTAGTTCGGGAGATCGGAAAATATAATGTGCATGATTTTGTATCAGAAAACAATCATGTTCTTCATCTCCCATAAACTGCTTACATGATGCGATCGCAACTAATGATATATGAAGCTCAAGCTTTTACTGTTAATTTAGCATATGTTTATGGAATTGGCCTAAAGCAGCACATGAATTGATGAGTAGAGAAGTTGGTGTGAGAACTAATCTTGACTATATTGAAATTGATTAGAAAAATTATCTTTGAACTAGACGGCAAAAAAACTTGATTTATGGTGAAGCATGTTGTGTATTAAGCTACTTCCAGCAACTACTTATTGATAATCCATCATTCCGTTATACAATGCAATTAGATAATGATGAACAAATAACAAATATATTTTGGGCTGATGCTAGAATGGTAATTGATTATGTCTATTTTGGTGATGTTACTTTTGATACTATTACATGTATGGTACCAATATAAAATTTAGACTTTTAGTTGTGTTCCTTAGTTTTAATCACCATCAAGAAGTAGTGATTCTTGGGGTTGCACTATTATATGACGAGACTGTAGAATCATTTAAGTGTCTTTTTGAAAACTTTTTAAATAAAGGTGTTAACTTATGCAAAAACTTTCAAAATGTCACTTAAATGATTTTGTAGTCTCATCATATAACAATGCAGCTCCAAAAATCATTACTTCTTGATGGTGATTAAAACCAAGGAATACAACTAAGAGCCTAAATTCTTTATTGGTGTAATATGTAGTAGTAACGTCACCAAAATAGGTATAATCAATTATCATTCTAGCATTAGCACAAAATATATATTGTTATTTGTTGTTTTTCATTATCTAATTTTACTATATAATGGAATGATGGATTATCAATAAATTATTGTTGAAAGTAACTTAATAAACTCCATGCTTCACCATAAATCAAGCTTGATTGCAGTCTAGTTCGAAGATAATTTTTTTGATTTATTTCAATGTAGCCAAGATTAGCTCTCACATTAGCTTCTTTACTCATAAATTCATTTGCTGCTTTAGGCTTAATTCCAGAAGCATATGTAAGTTATAAGCAAAAGCTTGGGATTCAGATATCATTCATTGCGATTGCATAATGTAAGCAGTTTATGGGACATGAAGAACGTGATTGTGTTCTAATACAAAATCATACACATTATATTTTCTAGTCTCTCGAATCAATGAAATTCCTAATCGTAATACTTCTAAACATTAAAACCCTTTTTTTATTTTTTCCATAATTCCATGTTAACTCCAATGTCTCAAATTCCATGCCAACCTGAGGTGCCCAATCCACCATGCTTTGAGAGGATTTTTCTATTATCCTATTAAAATAACATCAAATCTAATATATGAACTTAAGTTTTATAAAATGGTTAACAATTTTCAAGTAGAACAAATTAGTAATTGGGTCACAAAATAACAACTATCAAAATCATTGAAAGCAAAACATAGTAGAAACAATCACAATGGCTCTACAAAAAGTAGACTAAGAAATATACGGAACTAGTCTGGAAAATAAGCAGTAAACAATTGCTAAGAAAAAGCACAAAAAATCATATCAAATTTCATAATTTTCAATAATTAATGGAATGAGATAAAAACTACGACTAACAAGAATACATGACTAACAAAAAAAAAAAACAAAAAAAACTAAAAACAAGTAAATAATTAACAAAGGAGATCATAGTAAATAATTATAGAACATTAACAGTAGGTGTACCAAAAAAAAAAAAAGACTAAGAAATATACAAGATTAGCCTGAAAGATAGGCAAAATAAAATTGTCAATTAGAAACATACGATACATAAATAATGGAATCAAATTAAATTTCAAATTTCCTCTACTATAACTAACGAATTGATATATATATATATAAATATATATATATAAATATTTATTCTTATAATATACTATTCTATATAATAATATATATATAGTAAAACTAATATATATAAAGAACTCAAATAGCAGTGAAAAAAAAAAAAAGAATAGAGAAAAGATTAACTTTTTTGAGTATCATTGTCAAAAAGAAAAAAAAAAAAAAAAAAAAAAAAAACTCAATACAAGAGAATTTAAATGCGAAAGTTAAAATCCATAACAGTCACGCAAAATTTATACCACTGAACAGAAAAAAGGGGAGAGAGAGAAACAAAAAGATGCAAACATACCTTGACTCAATTCAGATTAAAGGAATCAGAGAAAATGGTGAAGATAGTGCAAGGGTTGGGAAATTTTTTTGAATGATTCTAGATGGAGTTTGGTGGGAGTGTCCTTTTGGTTCTATCTCTCTTTATAAATAAATTACCGTGATTTTTTGTTACATTATTTATTTTGTTTTAACCTCTTATTTTTTTAGGGTTTTGTTAATAGATTAGTGTATTGTATTTATTTGAATCATTAATTTAAATGAAAGGTTGAGATTTAAAAGAATTTTATGTGGTTAGAATAAAATTTATGATGGACCTATCATTTATGTGAAAAGATAAAATTTTCCATAAAAAAATAATGATCAAAATTAATTGGAAAATAAAAATAAATACACTATTTTCTATAAGGTACCATTAATTTACGACTAATCTAGAAAAATAATCGTCTGTCTTTTGAAATTTTAATCTATTTCATAATTTAAATTAAATTTTATAGATATAAAGATATATACAAACTCCATCAAAGTCAAAGAACATTACACAAATTCCTCACACACCCACACACAACCAGAGCCACCGATCACCCTCTTCGTCTCTCACCTCAGCTCCTTTTTCCTCTGTACCCACAAGGTAATTTTCACATTTTATTTATTTATTTACAGCAAGACTACTTAGTTGTGTTTTTAGGTTTGTGATTTGTGCATTTCTGTATTGGGGTTTTCAACCTTGAACCAAAACATTGATTACATTGTCATTTCGACTCCTCCCTATAAACTTATTCAAGTTTGGTCCTTTTGTATGTGAAAGGGTTTTATACAACCTGCATTTACATGGGTAAGAATCCATTCATTAAGAAAGGCCATAATGCCAATGTTAAAATTTGCTTTGAGTTTGAAAGTTCAAGGGTTTGGAGGCTTTTGGGGAAGTTAAATTACTTTAAGTTAGGTTCAGTTGTGAATAAAGTCTGCGTTTTTATGTGTTTAGAGCAAGAGGGTCTTCAAAATCCGGCTCAATGTGTGAGTCACATGGTTGTACCAAATCATTTTAGTTTTTTTTTTTTTCCTTAAATGGGTTGAGACTGAAATTTTCTTTTGCTGGTTCTATTTTCTGGTTTTTATGGGTGTTTTTAACAAATGGATGGTTTGTTTGAGGTTTTGGAACTTCCTGTGTAAAAGTTCAAAATTGGTCGGACAGATGCTTGGTAGTTTTGCTCTTACCTGGACCAGCTTTTCAGCTTGAACATGTTCAGAAAATTATAGAATAGTAGATGTTGAGTAGACAATGTTGCAGGATCATTGATAAAGAATTGAGGAGTTAAGCTAGTTTATAAGAATAGTAGAAGGAATTTTATATCTTATTACTCATATGAAAAAGTTACATTCTTTAGTAGGAGTTCCTCTATAAAAGAGGGTACCATCTCAATCCATGTATTCTCACTAGCAAAGTTTTTTGCCTCTTTGGCCAATGTGTAGGCTATCATATTAGCTTCTCTGTTAAGTGTTAACACAAGCAGCAGTCCAGCATTCGAATCTCTCCAATAGAGCGTGGATCTCCTCCACCAGAACTACTCGAGGTATTTATAAAAGATTAGAATAAGCAACGCTAACTTTTTGTTTCTTATGAATCTACAAACTCTCCTCTAGTATCTCACACCCTGTTATAATTTTGTACAACTTTACTTATCAAAAATAATTTTATACAACTTCACATTTTTTCTTTGCATCTTTTAAAATTCTCATAGGTTCATTCGCTAAACCAATGGCACACCAAGCATCAGCAACAACCTAGATAGTGGTATTTTCCGGAAAAAAAAACATCTTTCTCTTCCATAACTTGAAGCAGCTCCTCCACTTTTTATGGTTGTTTTGCTACTCCATATCCCCATATTAGAGTCAAAACAGTTTTTAAATTGGGGAATGGCCATTTGACAGATTTTTGCATAAACTCTCAAAGCATGCTCAATTTTACCTGCACTACACCATACATGGTTATAAACGTCTGCATAATAAGTTAGAGGAAATTAAATGCATTCATAATGTTGTGGTACCTATAGAGTGTTATAATTAACATGAAACATGAAATTTCTACTTCTTGATAAAACTTATATTTCTCGAGGGATTCTCATTATATAACTTCCTCATAATGCGGCCTCAAAAATAAAATTTAATTTCAAGGTCCTACCCAGGGAAGACAAATGTGTCAATTAATTACAAGGATGTGATATATATTATTGCATGCTCATAGCCAAAGAAAGTGTATGAAACAAGCATGTTTAATTTGCATACTGACTCTTGACATACACTGAATGGTCACTGGAGGTTTTTTTGGTGATATTAAAGACTTGATCATCCTCATGAAATATAGGATTGTATGATACTTGGTTAAGTTGTAATATTGATACTTGGTTAAAGCAATCTCCAAAGATGATACAACGATTGTATGATAATTTTAAATACTTATAAAATTACATGTTTGAGATGATTCAACTGGATCATTAGTTGTCACATTGTTTGGTGGCTAGGAATATTGCCAAAAATAGTTTTTTTCATTTAACCGATTATAAGTGAAGGTAGCTCCATTGCCATTGGTAAGGATATTTTACTTTTTACTTTTTTTTTTTTGTGTGCTCATGGTCTAAGCAAAACAACTGGCCTTTTGAGGGGGCTATGTATCCTTCACATGAGTTGAAGGATAGTATTGAGGTAGAACTGATTAAATGTCAAGGAAGAGGAAGAAACAAAGATTTTTATAGGTGCATCGGAAAACGGGGTCCTTTTTACTGTACTAAGACTATTGAAATTTAACTAAAAAATACCATTTCCAACTACTCAAGAAACTTAATTCCATCATCAAAAATCCCAAAACTCAACTCCAAGTTGGAAAAAAAAATTCTAATATTCTAGGCAACCATTTCATTACTACGACAATGTAACACTCCAAATCAAGATATGAACATCTTTCCACATTTGAATCAAGACATGACTCATGGAATTGGTTTGTGAACAATGTGTTCCATAATTTAATCAAAGCATTGAGGGATTGCAAAGAATGAGAATAGCTTCATCAACCAAGTTTTGAAATGGAAAGTATATGCATGTACATTATTTTGAATTTGTACTTAGTGAAATATTTATGAATTTTAAATTATATGATCATATTAGATTTTTCAATATGGTTGTATGATGAAATCATGAAATTTGAGAAATAAATGACATGAAATGACTTTAAAAAAAAAAAAAAAAAACTAAGATCAACGGTTTTATATTTGTATGTGAAAACCAGTAATGAATACTTATGATTTTTTTAATAGCTTGTTAGAAACTTAGAATTAGATTTTGTGTGGTTTCTTTTCATGTTGTCATAAACATATTCATATACTTTTCAAAAAAAAAAATTGTGCTCAATAAAAAATTTAAAATTTATTTACACAATTTTTTTTGGTCATAGATATTGTGTTATGCCACATAAAATAATAAAGAAAAATAGTTAAATAATTGATTTTTATCGATGAATATGTTCCATGCATCATATAAATAATTGATTTTTTATTTTTTTGGAGTTAAAGTTAAAAATTAAAATCTCAATTTTTTATTATTATCTATTTTAACCCATTTATTTTGCATGTGACCTACATCATCATTCATCTCTCTCTAGTCTCTAGTCTTTTCTGTTTAAACAACATTTCTTTTGTTTTTCAAACACCCATTGCCTCATCTCCACAGCCAAGATCTGTCGGCCGCTGTCCCACAATCAACCACCCACAGCCAACAATCTGAGATCTAGACCACCCCTGAAAACTCCAAATAGCCAGATTTTACCGAAATGGATTTGAACCGGCGCTGTAAAAAATCTCTTCCTGTGGTGGGTGAGGTTTGTGGACGACTGGCAACGTATTCAGCAGGTAAAGATTGATGCGAATTATTTTAATCTTTGAAGCATTTTTTGGTTGCTTAATTATGAAGTTAAAAATGATAGTGATATATAAAATAATGGAATTGATGTGATATATATTGCAGGTGTGGATGGTAGTTATATGGGGTGATGAAAATAATGGTTTATATATTGTCGAGTAGGTTGTTGAATATATGTATCGCTTCATTTTGTAAATCCAAGCAATTAGAAAAGGCTGAAGCGGTTATAATTGATGGTATAAGATTAGGGGTTCTTCCCGATGTGGTAACTTACAATACACTCATTGATGCGTATTGCCGTTTTGTGAGCATTGATGCAGCTTATTCTATACTTGCTAGAATGAGAGAAGCTGGGATCATTCCAGATACCATTACATACAATTCTTTGCTAGCTGGTGCCGTTAGGAATTGCTTATTATCACAATCCTTGGATCTTTTTGAAGAAATGCTTCAAGCCGGTATATCTCCTGATGTCTGGACTTATAACACTTTGATGCATTGCTTCTTTAAATTCGGAAAACCCGATGAAGCATATCGGGTTTTCCGGGATATTATACTTAACAATCTTTCTCCTTGTCCAGCTACGTTTAACATCCTCATCAATGGACTTTGTAGAAATGGATACATGGATAATGCCTTTGGTTTATTTAGGAATTTACAGCGTCATGGTTTTGTTCCCAAACTAGTCACTTATAATATTCTGATTAACGGGCTTTGCAAGGCAGGCAGATTAAAGGCGGCAAGTACGGTCCTCAAGGAGCTTGGGGAATCAGGTCTTGAACCAAATGCCATAACCTATACTACAGTTATGAAATGCTGCTTTAGATCCAGGAAGATTCAACAAGGGCTTGAGATTTTGTCAAAGATGATAAGTAAAGGCTATACATTTGATGGCTTTGCATACTGCACTGTCATTGCTGCTTTAGTTAAGACGAGGAAGATAAAAGAAGCAAATGATTGCATGGAACGGTTGCTCAGGAATGGCATTGAGCTCGATTTAGTGTCTTATAATACCCTAATTTATCTGTTTTGTAAAGAAGGTAAGTTGGAGGCTGCCATTAAGTTGTTGGATGAGATAGAGAAAGGAGGTATGGAATGCGACAAGTATACTCACACAATTATTATTGATGGATTGTGCAAGGTTGGTAATATTGAAGGGGCTCAACGACATTTGAATTATATGAATACTATGGGCTTTGATTCAAACTTGGTTGCCTTTAACTGCATGATTGATGGGTTGTGTAAAGCCGGTCGGATTGATTATGCAATGAAATTTTTTGAATCTATGGAGATTAAGGATTCTTTTACCTACACCTCCTTGGTGCAAAACCTTTGTAGGGCAAGGAGGTTCCGTTGTGCATCCAAGGTTTTGTTGTCTTGCGTAAAAAGTGGCATGAAAATATTCAAGTCTACCCAACGTGCTGTCCTTGATGGTCTTTATAGTACAGGGTATGGAAGTCAAGCAAGGAGGTTTCGATCAAAAATTCGGTTGGCTCGTTTGTTACATTGATGATTTGCATATTTTTTCAAGTGCTATCCTATTTGGATCAAGGTCTTAGCAATTGCCATGCAAATGCCCTTGTTGTAAATGTCTGGTGTTTTGGACTAATAAACCTTATATTGAGAAGCATATTAGTATACTCAATCTGGGTTAATGAACAGTGACTGAGTATATTTTATCGTGCATGCATTTCATATCTTACATACCATCTGGTGATGCATGTGGTTTGAAGACTTTGCCAAAATAACTTTTGTCACATACAGGAATCTTTTATACATGGTAGTTGCGTAAAGTTGATGGACTCACAGGTGAACCTCTTTTCTCATACATTGATGGTTTTTGAACTTCCATATGAGTTATCTAGTGCAAAAAACACCTGAGATGTTCCATGATGAAACATGAGTATTGATCTATTTTTCACAAAAGAACTTTCTGTTTTTTTTGTTATAGTGGATAATTTTATTTATATCATGTGTGTCATTTCTGGCACGAAGATGGTTGATGTTGTTCAGAGTTAGTGTGGATAAACCTCAGGCTTTCCATGTCCTTCTTGAGTGGGGTTTGTGTATAAAGAACTTTACGATAAAATTTGATTTTGTTCATATTCATATTGTCGCCCAAAAGAAAGGACCTAGTTTAGTCAGCTTACATCGCTGAAAGGGTTTTGATTGCATAAAAGAATAAAAAAAAAAGAAATACTAATTTCAAATTTGTAATGATGGAGGAATACTAATTTCAAGTAGGTTACAAATTTTTGAGTGGGGTTAGTATTCCTCCGTCATTACAAATTTTTGTTCTTGGTGTTCTTGTCTTTGTCAGAACTTTTGTGTTTCAAGTAGGTTAAAATGGAACAGTACTTTACTTCATGATATTTTACTTCTGCAGGCAATATGTTTTTAAGTTACACGCAAATCAGATGCTTATTATGTGAATTCAGGGTTTCTTCTATGGCATTCTTTTTTCTTCAATTATCCTTCTTTTAGTGGACAGTCAGAGAAGCGTTTATGGTGTTTATTCCCAAGGGTTTCCTTGAATTTATAAGAAAAAAAAGGGATGTCTTTGGTGACTCATAAACAGAACTTCCATGGTGTTTGAGCATGAAAATTCATTCGTTGATTTTGTCTTGCTATTGTGTCTAGTAGATTGACATTTTCTTAGTATTGAGCAAGTGCAACAGCCTGCTTTATATCTAAATTCAGAAACCTTGTCCAATTCAAGGAAAGGAAGATATAACTCTTTTGATGCTACTCTAATTAGGTTGAGTAAATGCATTGCTGAAATGAATTAAACAAAACCAGAAAATTTGTAGATAAGATAATGCAGTTGATTTGAATAGGCATCTATTTTGCTCTTTTGATTGATTTTAGCAATTTGAAATTAAATCGAAGGAAGAAATTTTTGGAGATGTTGAGTGTTTTGTTTAGATTATCAATTTTCTCCTGCTACACTGGTGCTTAAATGGCATTACTTTACTTTAACTCATGACAAGGAATTTACAGAAGGGTTTTGTTAGATTTTCGTAAGTAATTCTGCAGTTAATGTTACTACTCACTGTAAATTGTTTTGGGTGCTTAGGAAGTACTGTATACATACTTTTTTTTTTGATAAATATATAATTTGTACATCCTAATTTACCTATCAAAAAAACTTAACTGCATTAGCCTTGCTTATGACTCTGATGGGTAATGTTTTATTCACTTTTATCTTTTTATTTTTAGGGCTAGGGGATCGACTGTCTGCTATTGATCTTCTTCTTCTCCTCTCTCTCTTTCCTTTTTCTCTCTCTCTCTCTCTCTTTCCTTTTATTTTCTACTGTTTTTTGTTCAAGGTTCCATGTGATCGGGGTTGACCATAGTGCACTGGCTGTCAATTTATCATTGATCTTTTTTTTCTTATTTTTTGGTTGGCTCTCATTTTGTTGAAACAAAAAGAGATCAACTAACATTTGCTTTTAACTCATGAGACTCATTAGGCAATGGGCAGGCTACCTTTTTGCTTTTTTCTTCAGCCTAGAAAAGCTGACTAGTCACTAAATTGGAAGTTAGAGACAGGCTTTGCTATTAACACCTTTAAGGTTGGGTAGTTATGTATTTCAAAAATGGGAAAGCAATTATTGTTATACATGCATTATAATATTAGGTGTGTTAAGAAGTTTTGCTGAACTTCCTAAAAAAATTGCTATATATTCTATTTCGTTCTCTTTGTACATAAATATAAAATTATGGCCGATTAATGAGGATACTTTAACAATTTGGTCTTGGAGTTAGCATGTGCACTATCAAGAATTGTGAAATAAATTTTATGTTTGCTATAGTAAGAACTTTCAGCTTAATTTTCTTCCTAGGATGAGTAATGTAGTTATGTTAGTCTTTCTCTTGGGTTCTCTATAAACAGAGGCCAATTGATACATTTGATTGGCTAATGTAAAATATTGTTCTTTACAAGTTAAATTGACCCACTAGTTGTCCCTGTAATTACTATTTTCTATATAGATTGGTCTCTCACTGGCCTTCCTATAGTGTTTTACAATTTTCATGTCAAGAAAATTACACTTGATAATATTGTAAACAATATTGTCTTGCAATTTATTGTCGGCTTTTTCCCCCTTCTAACATTTTGAATGAACTTTTATCTTCTAGTTGAAATTTATATCATAGAATATGGCATAAAAAGTTTGTTCTGAATAACTTTTTATTCCTTTATTGTGGAAGGAAAGTAAGAATTATGGTTTTGCTCTTCCCCACCTATATCAGGATTATTAATTTGCATTTCTTCCTTCTTTGACTTAGGATCTTTTGGCTGTTAAACCCCTACGCATACAATGCTCCCTTATGACATGACTAAATGCCTCTACAAGAACAAAGCAAAAAGGATTTATAAATGTGTAGAGATTGATGATCTGTTCTCTCTTTGGTAAGAACTCAACTTCCATCGTGTACTGGTTTGTTTTGAAGGTCCATTATGTAATTTTGCAAGGACTCTACCAACAAAATTCTTAATCAGAGCTATGTAAATTTACTAAGAATTCATGTCCTTGATGCTGATCTCAACTTAATGACAGATTGCATTGTTTTGAGGCTTAAATTCTCTTGAATCATAATGGATACATAGATGTGTGTGTGCACGTGCCCGCACAAGCATGTCTAGTGGTATGTTTCTTAGAGTGCCCAAAGGCGGCCAATGGACAAAGGAACCAATGGTTGTCAGTGGAATGTAGAGTGAGAACTGGTATAGGACTTGACACCAAGACAACTGCTATTGTCAATATTTGTTCGTCTATATGAAACAAATTGTCTGTGTCTTCGTCTATGTCTCTCTTGGTATGTGATCTTAGACAATAATTGGGTGATATTGGTGGAACCAGTAGTGAGGGAAAAATGGTAGCCTTCGGGGCCTGCTGCCATGCGTTGGGGAGTAGAAATAGAGACATGTCATTTGGATTTTCTCCTTTTAATTTCTGTTTTCCCTTTCTTTTAAGGTGTTTTTAAATGTAAGCTGCTTCCTTTTTAGGTTTGCAACTGATTCATGTGGAGTTAGTGCTGCCAAATCCCAAGACCAGTTGCAATTTCAGCTGGTTCTCTGGTTATATCCCAAATAAAATGATAATTCTCCCAATGTTGCGAGTATAATTCCATAAATATGTTTTGGTTGGCTTGAAAAAAACTTTATAATATTGGACTAAGAATTATCAATTTATTGCAGGTCTTGCGGTGGTAGAGGAATTGCGTTGGATGCCTGAAAGAATGTGGCACAATGAAAAAGCTTAGATGCTTTATTTGAGTGACATCTTGGAAGTAGCTAAGAAGTGTTATGATATCTTGGCTAACACCCAAAGAAGAATGGGCTTAGATGCATTGTGACACTGTTGGTAAGAAAGTCAATGCTAGCATCAATATGATTTGTGATGATTTCGTGTATATCAAGGGAGATGTAGAGTGTATACATCACTGTTACCTAATATGATTCCTAAATCCTAATGAGCTATCCATTCTTTGGTTAACTGTAGGATGAAATATTTTATATGCAAAATCAAGGTGGTTCATTTGTTTTTGGAATAAAGATATGATGAAGGTCATAGAATGGAGAATAACTTGAGTTGACATCAGGGTATTTCTTATTCATAGAATGAAGGTCATATTCTTACTGACTGGCCAAGAAAGAGATTCGTTGGACAAGTGGAGAAATGTCTTTTCATTTCTTTTTTGAGGCGTTTCTCCCACTTAACGTATCAGTCCTACTACTCCTCCGCCCTATCAAGATTTCTGTTTTTATTAACCAAATAGACATGCACGTTGTTGGAGCTAAAAAAGAAGGTATTCCTCTTGGAGTGATGGAAGAGCAATCTGTCTCCATGAGAAGGAAGCTTATTCCTCTTGAAATAAGCTTGCTCTTCAAACCATCACTCTCAACCAGGATCCATAGAGACAGCTTCTTCTTGTAGTGTTAAGAGGCAAAGACAGTTTAGTGGTGGTCTAGTATTAGAACAAAAGCTGCCACTTGTTTCCTACCGTGGCAAACTGGCATTACTAACTAGCCTGGTACTTGATTTTCTTACAAAATTGTTCACAATCTGATCATGCTGGTCCTCGGAAGTCGCTATGCCTGGGTTTGCTTTATAAAATCTGCTCAGTTTGTTGATCAAAAGCAAAAGCCCTACTGAAAATAAGCTCATTGGGATGAAATAGGCATTGCAGGTCCCAAGAGGGGCAAAGCCTTGGTCCCTAAAGCTGCCGGAGTTTGTACAAGCTCCCTAGTTTTTGCATCAACCATTGTCTAATACATTTCATTAACTAGAACAAGACGCCCAAACAATCAATCAAGCTGTTCGTTAAAAGTGAACAAATTACACCACCTGTATTTACTTTACATTTAGAAGGGGACTTTTCCAAATGGAACTACCAGAATAAATGTAATACATAAAAACGTATCCTTCAATCAATTGATAGCTATGTACATAAGAAGTTCATACAGAAGCTAGGTAACACTACAATAGGATGCTGCACATTATTTCAGTACTGTACACACAAAAGGATTTGAATTCTCAATTCTTCTACGGAATTTTTTTTTATACTACCCTTTTTTTTTCTTTTTCAAAAGCAGAAATATCTTCAACTTATTTTTTTTTTCAACAACAAAGTTGAAAAAAAAAAATGGATGGCATGAACCTTATTAACCCCGAGAAAAGAACCATGGGAGTATAAAGGCTAGAACCAGGCAAGCCAACAGGAAGTCGCAGAAATGATTTTTTCTCCAACATGAGCCGTCACTGCTTGAGGAATTCCTGGCGCTAGCTATTACACTCATCTCGTTCCACCCCACCATTACTCCTGTGGCCTCCTCAATGCCTGTTACGTTTTTTGCACTCTCATTACAAATTTCACACAGCCTGCAATGCAGGAGAAATATAAGTTTGATAAGAAAACAAAGGAGATATACTTAACTCAAAATGTGGAAACTGATAGTAAAAGAAACACAAACTGGCTGAACTCTAAAAAAAAAATCATGAGGCTCAAACTTAGAATTAGCTTTGACTATGAGATATGCAATATATCTCTATACTTTCAAGTGATTAAATTCTATTCCAATAGCATCATATGCATTAGAAGCAACAAAACAAAAGAAACAGGGAAAAAAAATGCCCCGTGATTGATCTTCATCACTTAATCATTTACAATTAACAAATGTTCAACACAAGCGGCCAAAATTATGATCCTACATTGCCAAACCTTGCAACAAGAAATTTCAAATTTTCTTTACTACACAGAAGTAAGGGTCAGAAACGGTTTAACACAAGCGGCCAACTTAAGGTGTCAAAAAAGGACTCAGTACTACATAGTTTTGTATTTTGTTTTATTTGGCCAGCATGAGTGTGTAGGATTCTTTGAACACAAAACTATTTCCCTGAGTACGTATAGTCTCCCTGTCGCACACACACCGGATAATTATAAAGAGGAATTCCTTGGGGGTAACCTCAAGGTGCCGACTAGGAGATGTGAACTTAGAATCTCATGGATCAATCACGTTAGATGTGGGAACCATTAGACCAAACCCTTTAATGTAGTGTTGATGATGCCACTCGAAAATGCAAGGAATAAGCAAACAACCCATCATTATGAAGAAAGTGAGATGGGAATGCAATTCAAAATTATCCATTTCAAAACTATTTGGGATTTAATACATAGAAACGCAAAGAGTCTTACCCGGGAGCATGGGAAATAAATTTGACTCCACCTAAATATACAACCACACCGACTCTGCTCTCACTCGGTATTAGGACATAAGCTTTTGGAACAACTGACAATTTATCAATGACAAACAGCCATAGGTCCATTTTCTGGTGCAATAATAAAAGTCGTGGGCTATAAGCGCAAGTCTGCAGATTCAATTTTTTAGAGTTGTTACTTGTTACTTCATGCTAAGGTGCTAAAGGTTAGTACTATACCTAGATTTCCCCTCCTGAGACCCTATTTTGCCAAATCAACACTGAATATTGTCTCAAGTAGTCCAAGAACTGGTTTCATACTTAACACAGTGCAGCACTGAAGTTATGAAAGATGAAACTAACCAGTTTTTAACTTTACCATGAGATATGAAACTTTAAGACCTACAACAATCTATGAAATATTAGAAACAAGAAGCTGCCATCAATAAGACAATAACTAAGTGCTAAACCACCCAAATGAAGCAAATATTTCAAAGTTGATGAAGTAAATTTTTGTTTTCCCTATTTCCCAAAATTCACATTATAATGGAAATTACTAACATGACATGGTGTAATATCAAAGAAAGGACATGTAAGTAGAGCTCAGAGGTGGTAATCTAAAGTGGCAGCATTCTGTTCAAGAACCATATAAAGCTATTGTCTTCTTATATTGTAAGCAAGAGAAACAAGGATAGAGAGCTAGGAAAAGAATAAAACAAAATACCTTCTTCAGTCAAAAAAACATACATATACTGCAAAAAACTCAGGGTCTGAAATAGCTGATATCGTTTATGAAGGAAAAGCATGAACAGAAAATTTACCTATTCCCTTTACTCCTAAACCAGGTCTCAGCACACTGACGATGTGAAATACCGAGTTCATTTTTGCAGCCACAACCAAGCTGGATAAGAGTCGAAGTTCTAGAAGGGTGTTCAGAAGTCAAATGACATATTCTGCAAACTGTTTCTGCATTAACCAATTCACCACTCGATGTATCGCAGGTGCCTCTAATATCAATGATGCTGGCATGAATGTCTGGTGGTATAGAATCTACTTTCTGTTCATCCCCAAATACCTTACTTGTCCCCAAAGTATTGGACTTGAGTTTTGAGTTCTCATCTTCTATGCTTTCAAACTTGGTCTCTTCTCTTATTACAATGATAGTCTCTGATTCAACCGAATTTGATGAAGTAGCACTAATTCCTTGTGGCTGTGAATTTGACAAATTCTCAATGCCTGCCTTCTCATTACATATATCACGCTCCATAGTCTCACTTACTGAATCACTAAACAGAAACTCCTCTTTCCAAAAAGGCATGCAGCCATGAATTTCTCCATTTCTGGTGTCTTCCTAGCTTCAAATGTTCTCTTTAGTCAACCGTCCATAACCCTATAGACGACAAAAACTTTGCGCACCCAGGTTTCATATACCAGATTTTGACTTTTTCCTTTATCTAGGACCTTCCCACTTGCACCTCTAAAACCTCCTCAGCTAACTAGACCACTTAAACACGTGAAATCCTTCCTGTCATCATCTGGGATTGTGACAGAAAATGAATTCTGCTACTATCTATAAAGATTGAAGAAAACAAAGAGTTTGGATTTCTGTGAAAACTGAAAAGTCCAAAATCTTTCCCTTTCTGAACTGGATTGACGTAAGGTGAAAAGCTCTGTCAAATACTTGCATTCCACGTTTTGCTTTATTACCTGGCATTTGACATTGACATTAGGCTCAACAGAAAATAGAGAGTTTGAAACAAACAAATACTAGAAAATCGTTGACCTGTGTAAATTTGATCTATTTTCAAATGGGAAAGTGAGACCTGCACCAAATATGAACTGTCAAGTTGGATTAAGGATTAAAGAAGGAAAGAGATAAGCTTCCATCCTGGTTGTTTACATAATCTGATAATACCAAGACTTTGTCTTAACAAGATTAATGCTAACATGAGGCGGCCACCCTCAATCCTTGCCTAAATCACTAGAAGAAGGCTTCAACTTGAAAGCTCACTAAAAAGAATAAAGGACTTACAAGGCTTTCATGGATCTAGGGAAGGCTCTGTCTCTGTAATTTAATAATTGGTTGCGTGCTATGCAATTTTTGCCATATTTCATGGATCCATGGGGAGCCTCTTCATACTTATCACTTCAATACCAATATATTCGCTATACTTACTGTTAAAACACAAAACAAAAAGTAATTAAGAAATTTATTTATTATGTTGTTAATATCACACCAATCACATTCATTCATGTTAGTTTGTAAACAATTTCTGGTAAAATTGGTATTAGCTTTAGCATTTGTTTTTTTTAGTGGTACTAACTACTAAGGGTTCAACTTCTACAAATTTTATTTTTAAACCTTATAAACCCATATGTCATCTTTTTAAAATAAAAAATAATAATTCAAAATTTTATTTTATTATATTATTGATGTGTCTCCGATTAAATTCATATTATGGTTTATACTAAAAAAATATAGTAACTTCAAGCCTTTAACACTTGCCTTTTCATTTAGATTTAGGCCGGTGGAATTGCCCCCACTCCAAATTTTTTCTTTTTACTTATACATTGAAGGAAGTTATCTGCTTTGCCCCTTGACAAAAAAAAAAAAAAACCAACCCCCCACTATAGCATGTTTTATTGTTTTTTTCTGAAGTATTCTAGTTTGCTGGTTCTTTGTAAGGACATTAGTCACATGTCCCGAATGATGGCAGGTGGCATTGCACATTTTCCACTACCAAGTTGGAGGTGATAGTTACTTGAAATTCCTATTTGCATTTCATTTAAATTTATATCTTCTAATAATATATATATATATATTGGTTAAACTATAAAAACCAAGGTTTTTTTTTTTTGACTTCATGACATACTACTTCCTTTTCGAATAACTTCTTCTCTCTATTATGTTCTCATTCTCGTAGCCCTCCCTCTTCTTCTTCTTCTCATATGGAATTAGCTGGTATTGTTCTTTTCGGTGAGAATTTCATGTTTGTTGGGAGTCCATAATTGCCTCTGAGCTGAAGCATGTAAGCCAAAAGTTCTATATCGCTTAAGTGAGTGTCTTAGACTTGATTCGTAAGGGGGATACTTCACAACCTTGCAATAGGTTTTTTACTTGTGGGCCTAATGAAGCCCCAAGTTGAAACAAAACCGTGAGACTTTGGGCCAAAGTGGACTATATCTTGGTAGGTGGGTGCGAGTTTTGTTAGGAAAAATTATGCAAGTATCACAATACAAGCATAGTGATTTGTTTATAGTAAGAAAATTATGCAAGTGTCTTAATTTTCCATCTCTTATCGCTCAATTTTACATGATAAGTGATTGTTATTTTTTCCTAATCATATTTTTTTAGTATTCAATTTGAAAGGAATTGCTGTGAATAGTAAAATTTGGAATCTAAATTTTTAGATGAAGAGATAGGTCTTTTAAAGTGGATTGATGCTTATGTCACAACAGCAAAAGGGTTCAATAACTATGTTTTTTATATATATATATTATATATATATATATATATACATAGAGGAGGATTTGTCAATGAGATTCCACCTTCAAGGATTTTTGAATTTAAGCCTTTATCAACCAATATTTTTTTGTTAGGTATAGGTATAGCAGCAGAATTTTGTTTTCATTGTACATAGATATAATGCAAAACACATTATATGAGTTGTGAAATGAATAGCTTGAATCATCTTTTAGTCACTGAAAGGCAATAGCAGCCAAAAATAAAGACTTTTTGGGATTTTATGTAATAGATGTTAATTATAATGTATATTACTTATTTTATGTATAATTTATTTATAAAACACCATTAATTTTTTCTTACAATAACCATCATATTAAAATTTGGGTTAGTGTGAAAAAATGCATTCTACACCATTAATTTTTTCTTACAATAACCATCATATTCAAATTTGGGTTAGTGTGAAAAAATGCATTCTACACTTTTTCAAACCAAATACAATTTCATTTAGTATAATATTTCTTTAGATCTCATTTTCATTAGTTTTTTTGTGCATCGCACAAGTTTGTGACTAGTAATAATAAAAAAACAACATGAAAGAAAAAAAAATACTCCCACACTCCCACGTTTTTACCCTTCTCAATAGTAACAGGCTCATGGTAATTATTTGGCTTCTCAATTTTTTATTTTACTTTCTCGTGGCATTTCAAGATGAAGTCTTAAATTACTGGTTTCTATATTTTACAAAAATAATAACAATTAAAAAAATTACTTATGTATTTAAATTAATCTCCTATTTGATTGTTATTAATTATGAATTGATTATTTCTGTTTTGTTATTTTAATTATATGAAATATATATTTGTAGTTAATTGAGATTAAGAAAAAACATGAGCATAATAATTAGATTTTGTATGACAAGTATATATTTATTTTCTTATTAATATCCATTGAGATTTTTTAGATTGATTTTGCTTTCAATCTTACTCCCCTTAACTAAAACACTAATCACGCCACTGGTTTAGGAATTAAAAAATTGTTTAGATTGCAATTAAGAATATTTGAGGGATGACTTTTGGGATTAGGCATAAACTTGAACAGAAGAAAAGGATGGAGGATGAATGATATAACACTCTTTATAATGATTCCTTAATTTCCTGAAAAGAATATTTGAGGGATGACTTTTGGGATTAGGCATAAACTTGGACAGAAGAAAAGGATGGAGGATGAATGAATATAACACTCTTTATAATGATTCCTTAATTTCCTGAAAAGAATATGAGTGACGCGTAGGCATAGCAGAGGAAAACTGGCTCCTATCATATAATTAGGTCTTTTTTTTTTTTAATGGAAATTAGGTTGTAGTTAAAGTAAGAATAAATAATGGTTATGCTTGGATTCTTGGAAGTGATCCTAGATTAAATGCTCATTACTATTCCCCTCTGTTTCTTGAGAAACTCGATTGCATCAAAAGCTCAATTTAAGGCAAGTGTAACAACACTACACAACCTACTAGAAAGCAGATCAAAAGGCTGATATGAGTGTCCACATTGGTAAATCCTTTCTTAGCAAGTAAAGTCACTTCCTTATTAACCAAGGATGCACCCATTCAAATCGTAACCTCAATTTCTACGCAATACTCAGATTCATTTAATGACTTGACAATATCTTGAACTATCCTCAGTGAATTTTTCCACCCAAGAGGCTAAAATACACCACTGTGTCTCCATAGCCTTTGGCTCTTGACATGTCTATGATCCATAACCTCAATTTTTTGCGGTGCAGCTTGTAGTGTTGACTGATGTTGATACACAACAACGAGGGCGACGATTGGAATGGTGAAGGGCGGCGCGAGTGGTGAGTGGCCTGTGAGCTATGCGAGGGGCGGCGGGGAATGATTGTGCGAGAGGGAGGGGTAGGGGATTTTGGAAGGGGGTTAGGGATTTGAAATTTTGAATTGGAGTATCGGGTTCCCTTAGAAATTAAGATGGAAGAAAGAAAAAAAGAAACTCACATGCGTTAGGGATTTGTTTTGATATTCAGAATTTTTTTTTTTTTTTTTTTAATTTGAGTTGGCATTTTTTTTAATTAAAATTTGAGTTGTTATGCCATATCAAATACTTTTAGAATTAAAAATAAACCATTAGTCACGTCAGCATTTTCCATCCAATATTTAACGACAATGATCATTTTGACACAAGGTTGAAAGGTTGAAGACTAATTTGACACAGTTAAAAGGTTAGGAATCAATTTGATATAAAGGCTAATGGTTGAGGACCAAAACTGTATTTAAACTTTTTTTTTTTTAATACCAACTAGAGTTTAATTAAACTTGAATAATAGTATAACAAGTTTTATAATTTTTGAAATCGTGTACATGGAACTAGAGGTTGAACTGTTTAGGAGAAGAAGAAAATAAATTCATTTCATAGCCATCATCAATAAATAAAATTTGATATAAGGTTTTTGTACTTCAAATGTGAATAAAGAAGCTGATAATCAACCACAGAGTTGAATTACAACCTGAAAAATAGTATAACAAGTTTTATAATTTTGAAATCTTGTACTTGGAATTGGAGATTGAACCATTTTAAGAGGGGAATAAACTAAATTAATTTTGTAGCTATCTTCAATAAATAATTCTTGATTTAATGTTTTTGCACTCAAGGTCACATAAAGAAGCTGATTATCAACCATATTTCTGCATATAGAACATAAATGAATAAATACAAAAATATAGAATTTGGGGTTCAAAATACATATACTTAGCACCTATCACTTCAAAAAAAAATTACAAATAGATTCATAAAACCAAAAAATAAATTTTTTTTTTTTTCGCCCATTACATAGTTGGGTTCCCAAACAAAAAATACCTCTGGGCTAGTAAAACAAATGACAAATCTCTAACATGCCAACAAATCACAAATCTCACATCAAAAATCTCAAACACTAAACAAATCCCAAATTTGTTGTGGTTTGTGGGATTGTGGGGAATTTTTTTCGTTTCTTTTTTAATTAACAACACTAATAAATTTTTGTTGATAAACGAATGAGTTGAAACGTATATTAATTAAGAAACGCGTATTTTGTATCTTATCTTCTGTTTTGATATTTTATAATATTTAATAGATGTTAGTATATATTGTTTTGTACTTTGGTCCTTGTCAATTTCAAATCCTGGTTCCATCCCTGACTATATATAAGTATATTATCGTAAAGTTTTTTTTTAATATTTTTTTTAAAAAAAATTGTTTCAGCTTGTGAATTCATCTATAAGCCCTGGATAAGATGAGACCTCAATATTGCTGGTTTCTAACAAAATTTAGTGAAATCAACTCATCTACTTCAGGATTCTTTACGTAGACCAAATGCTGCGTAGGTCTATTGCAGATATGGTTAGTGATATCACTTCTAAGAAGTATTGTACTTTAAATCGCATTTTTAGATCTCATAAAAAAAAAAAAAAATCGCATTTTTAGGAGAACAGTCTCAAGAGAATCCACTTCGTAGACATGTGTTAGTCTGTCCGAATAAGGGTCTGACCGTCTGAGTATATTGCTATAGTGTGATAAGAATTGGGCCTAGAGCAAGTTCCTTTTTTGTAACAGTGTCAATGATCTCAACAACAATCCACCTTTTCATTCATGATCCAACATATTAATGTGAGATATGATTAGATTTGCGATGCAGTAAAAGTTTGAAAAAAAAAACAATCTATATTAATGAAAATAAGTTAGATCTGATGATAAAATTATCTTTTAAAAGAATTGAGACTTGCAAAAGAAAATACAGGCTTAGTACAGAGCCCTTTACACAGACAAAAGGGGGAATTTTGTTGGGCTGTCTTGCATATGTAAGATGGCAAGCCCAGCCCTTAACAAAAATAAAAAATTTGAGTTGGTTGAGGAGGTTTTTGTATAGAAATTTTTAGAAAAATTTATGATAAATTTTTAGAAAACTTACACTTCCTTCTTTTGAAGAAACTTTACTCTGATAAATTACACTTACACTTCCTTCTTTTGAGAGAATGCAACTAGACTCGCTACATCCTATTTTGAGGAACTCTCTATTTATTTTTACTCCAGCATGACAACAATTCCTTCCCACCCGCTACGCTCCCAACCAAAAACCACCGATTTAGAAAATAATTAACACTCCGCCTCATAATGATATATATTCTCCTTGGTGGTGGCTGGCCTCGGTGGGTCCATAAAATTAACCACGCCGTGGGTCTCTCTGCTGGTGGTTTCATTAACTCAGAAAAGAAAAAAAAAAATTTGGAATTTTATATAAAAAAGTTTCTCTGGTGGTTTCAGGAATGTTCTCATAGAGAGCACAGAGAGAAGAGAGAAGAGAGAGCACGGAGTGAAGAGAGAGAAAAAAATCAGTTTGAAGATTTCGGAAAAAATAATTTTTTTTTTAATTGTGGAGAAAATGAACAGTAGCTTTTCATTTGTGAAAAGCTACTGTTCATTTTCTAAAAAAATTTGAAGATGGAGTATTAAAATAGACGACTGCTGGAGCGGTAATTTTTGTTTTGTTCCCTATTTGTAGAGATACAAAGCAGATTTAAAGTGCTGCTGGTGATGCTCTAAGTGTCCTAATAGTAAATCCTAGGATTATCCTTGGAGTTATCCTGTCAATCCATTATGAAAAAAGTTTTGATGATTTTACTTTTTTCACTTGGATTGTCTAAATTTTATCCAATATGTTTTTACCATAATAATTGAATTGACAACTTTTTATTAATTTGAAAAAAGAAAAGAAAAAGAAGAGGTCGGTTTTCAATAAAATCATTTTTTTTTAATGAAAATGATTGACTTATCTTGTTGCAACTTGCAAGCTTTAGTTGCGTTTGTTTAATTAACCATTAGTTGTGTTTTAATTAGAAAGGATGTTCCCGTTTTATAATTGCTCATAGTTTTATTTATTATTAATTGATTAAAATGTACTGTACACCCTCTAAGTTTCGCCAATTTGGATTTTGTTCCCCGATGTTTGAAAATTTGGATCCGCTACCTTGAGGTTTGGTTCCATTTTGATATTAGCACTTCTATCTAAAAAATGTTAGCCCCTGACTGTTGAGTGCCATCTAACGTTACAAGTTGTGATTTATATAGTATAAAATGGAACACAAAAAATGAGATAGAGTATTTCTATTCGTAATTATATGAGCTTATTTATTCACTAGACTTTTGGCCATATTCATGATGTGAATGAGAGACTTTTTTTGGGGGGCCGGAATGTGAACTAGAGACATGGTAATGGCTTTGGTCTCGTCTAGGCTTACATGATTTTGTCAATTTATAGATGGTGTTCTAAGAATTTAGGATACTTGAAAGAATTATCATACATTGAAAAGTCAACTATTCAAAAATTGACAAAAAACAAAAAAGTAACATATGTAATTTTATAAAACAAATTAGGTAGTTGGAGTGCTTTTCATATCATCACCGCTGCACTATTATCAATGAGGTATCTCATGGAACAGTTATATGAGATCATATTTTATGTATTTGATATATTTATTTTTCATTTTGAAGCATCTGAATTGTGTGGCCGCAATAGGTGATAAGGTTAAACAAGTGAAGAATCCATAATCACTCACAAGTGGGTTGTAAGTCAGTGATTCACGCAAGCTGACAATTCTTTATAGCTTTTCTGATATTATAATAGCAGATATGAGCCTATAAAAAATAAATAATTGGGTTGAATTTCAACTTTTGAGGTTCAGACAACTCAGCCAAGGTACCTAATTTGACAAAGCGATGACCTTTCCATTCTACCGTGAAGTAATTGATAGTCAAAAAGCCCATCAATGTATGAAAAACAATAAAAAAAGACATGGGGTTTAAGTTGTGAAAATGCAAGACGGCTAGAATCGGTTTGAGTCATATATTATTGTTTTTCACATTTTCAGTAACAGATTCATATATCATAATAGAGGGATGGAGATATGGATTTACTTCATCCTATTGATGCTGTCTGCAATCTTAGTGCATGGGCAGCTCCAAATAGGTTAGCAAATTCTCCCAAGTGAAAATATTTATGGTTATGTTTGTTAAATGCCTGATATGTTTGTCTCCATATATATATATATTTTTTAAAGCAGAACGATTTTGTTAGATAATGGTTAAGTTTGTTGCTATGTTTGTCTCATTATACTTTTGGAGGGTCTTATTTGATAAAGTTTGAAACAATCAGAAAAGATTATTCATTCTTAATGTACTGTGGTTTATTTCTTTTTGTTTAGGCTTCATAAGCATTGATTGTGGCAGTTCTGAGAATTTCACATTCCAAGACCTTGATACTGGTATAACTTATACTTCTGATGAAGCTTATATAGACACTGGGATTAACAAGAACATTTCCTCTGAGTATGCATATCCAAACAATCTTAACCTGCCTTATCCACTTTCTGATCTTAGAAGGCTTGACACATGTGCTAGTTGGCTTAATAAAATCATGCCACGTGTCAAGTGTTTTATAAAAATTAAAAAACTTAAAAATTACTTTTATTTTATATAATTTTTGTATTTTAAAGAATTTATTTTTATATATATATTTTTTCAATTTGTTTTTAATTTTTATAATACATTTGACACGTGACATGATTTTATTGGGCTGACTAATACATGTGTTAGGCCTAGGTGACACTCAACGGTCATGGGCTAATATTTTTTGGATGGAAAATGGAACCAAACCTCAAGGTAGTAGATCAAAATTTTCAAACATTAAGGAACAAAATCCAAATTGACGAAACTTAGAGGGTGTGCATTGCCATTTTAGTCTTATTAATTTATAATTGATTCATGTAGGAAAGGCTATCAACTTTTGAGAAGAAAATCAAATTTAAGTGCTTTTTTCTCAACTAAGTTATAGGAAATGAAAAAAGAAAAAAGAAAAGAAGGTTATACCTTAAAAAAGTTAGTATATTTATTTATATTCTTAATTAATTGAAAATGAAATTATTTATGATTTGGCCCCGAGTTAAAATTTAGCTTTACCATATAATTGTAAACCACTCACTTTCTTGATTTTATATTTCATATGTTTTTTAAAACAAAAATACTCCAAAATATAGGGATTAAAGGTGAATTTTTTCAAATTAATAATTAAGTTATTTGCATTCAAGTTTCGCTAACATCTTTTTTAAAAATTGAAAACATAGTTAGTTCACTTAATCTTTCTTGTGACATAACCAATCTTAGGTAAGGTTGTGTATTCAACTCTCTAACCTAACCCAAATCCCACAGCCTTAGGTTGTTTTTTATGGATTGCTGGATTAGGTTCAAGTTGGCAAATTCTTCAACGGACTAACTCGATCTAATCCACATTATTAATAGCTAAAAACATATATGTATTTTAAATTTATTACTTAAATTTATTTTGGATTTTGAGTGTTAAAGTGTATTATAAGTAGGTGTAAGCTTCACCGACACAACCGAGAAAACCACAAGAACTGCACCAAAACCGATCTTAATAGGTGCAGATGCAAGTGCGTATAATAGGAAAACCATACTATAAGGTATAGGTGCATAAATCCAGAGAAAACCGAACCGCACCTCACAGATTACCCTTAATTATAGGCTTATACCTAAATCTTTTAATTTAGACATTTTGTTACACATGCTATGCGATAGAATTGATTATTGGGTCTTGTTAAAGAGTGTCTTTAGGACAATGGTTAAGAAAGCATTTAATGTTTCCACTTTATAGGAAGTAATAAAATTTTAATATTAAAGTAATACAAAAATATATTTTAGTCTT
This sequence comes from Fagus sylvatica, assembly GCA_907173295.1. Classification (NCBI taxonomy): domain Eukaryota; kingdom Viridiplantae; phylum Streptophyta; class Magnoliopsida; order Fagales; family Fagaceae; genus Fagus; species Fagus sylvatica. The sequence goes on from OU015769.1 coordinate 30,189,426, forward strand.
TTTATTTATTATTTTAATATTAAAAATTTATTATTTCCCATAAAGTATAAGTATTTAATACTTTTTAACTATTATGGGCATTGATTAACAAAATCCTTAATTGTTATTATCTACTAAGGCTGCGTTTGGATCCTCATTTTGGGAATGCATTCTAGAGAATGCTTCCTAAAAATGATTCTCGAGAATTTCTCTAGATGCATTTTGCTGAAAATAGTTTTGGTAATTATTTTTATAAGAAGTGATTATGCTGAAAGGAAATGTGTTTGGTTGGTATTTTAAAGAATGCTTCTTCTTATTAAATAATATATTATTAGTATACATTATGTAATTAACATTTTTTTTTTTTAAATATCTCAATACAAGGCTAAAAATACATTTATTACCAATACAAAATTAACAATGGGAGTCACTATTATTGATTTGTGCACATCTCCTTGCACACATTTTTATAAAATTTGAAATATAAAAAAATATAGAGTCAATCAAGTATACACAAACCATTTATGTAAAAGAAATAAAGAGAAAAAGTAGGGAACACATCAAGAAAAGAGAAAAAGTAGGGAATAAAAGAGAGGGAAGGAAAATGGAAAGAGAAAAATTAAACGAGAGAAAAAAGAGTTATAATAAACTTTTAAGTGGGTCCAAAGCAAAAATATAGAAGCTAGAATCAGAATCGTATCTACTGAACAAAATGCCTTATTTTGTATTTTCCAAAATCCCAACCAAACACCTTAGATTTTTTGCGTCACGCATAAAAATCCGTTCACTTTTTAGTAAATCCAAACACAGAGGGTGATTATTTACACGGCCACTAATTTTGGGACTATTATTGGTGGGAAATATAAAAGAGTCGTGTGGAATGATTTGGCATTATTTTCCAAATATATTCGAACAACGTCAGTAAGTAAAGAGGGTGATCGTAATTTACAGAACAACAAAGCAGTCCAAGTCCAAGGCCATTGCAACAAATTCAGATTTGTCTTCGTTACCAAAGAAGGAAACCGATTCGCCCCGTCTCTTTCACATTTCACTATTTCAGACTCAGAGAGAGACGCAAAGAAACGATGGCGTTTAAGGCGGTGATCATTTCGAGGCGGAGCTCTGGTTTTGGAGCGAGATGGATGTCGACGTGGTGGGGGAACGTGGAGCCGGCACCTAAGGATCCGATTCTCGGTGTTACGGAGGCTTTCTTGGCCGATCCCAGTCCCGATAAAGTCAATGTCGGAGTTGTAAGCTCCTTTTCTCTTTATATCTCTGTTTGGAGAACCTTTCAATGTTATTATGTTTACGTTGCGTTTTTATTTTTTGGTTTTGAATAAAACAGTTTCGCTTTTATTAGCCTCAAAAGCCAAATAGTTGAGACTTCAAATTGATAATTGACAAATCTAAGATCTAAGAAACAAATGCATCAATTTCTAGTCCATTCCATTTCATTTTCTTAGCAGCCAAACGGAGCATCACGGTTGCGATCAGATTATAAATTTTCAGTTTTCGGTTGCCTATATTTTTGTTTTTGCTTGGTTTACATGTCCGTTTGGTTGCTGAGAAATCCAAAGAAAGAGAAGAAATTTAAATCTTATATTTTCTATCCATAAATGGAAATCTTCACTTTGCCAATTCCGAAAGAATAAATTTCAAATAATTTATTATTGCAACCAAACAGAGCATCAATGTTTTTGATAATTAAGTTGTTTTCTTTAGTGGATTCCACTTTTAATTCTCTATTATATACAAATTAAATTATAAAGGGTGCTTACCGTGACGATAATGGAAAACCGGTTGTTCTGGAATGTGTTAGAGAAGCGGAGCGAAGGATTGCCGGACACTTAAACATGTGAGTTTGTTATATAAAAAAACTGTTTTTATTTAATCCGCTATGTCATTGATTTTATTAATACTAGTTGCATGATTATTAATTTATTATGCATGCTCATATGTGTTGGTTTTTGTGATGGAATTGTGAGAGTCAATTCCATAAAACTTGCAACTTTTATTTTATTCTGGCCAATCCCGCCATTGGCTTTACCTTTTTATATTCCACTAACAAATTTGATTCTTTTAATGTGCCAATCAATGGCCCATATTTTGGAATCATGACACTGTTGGTTCGGTTAGAATCTTTTTATCTTTCTCCACTATTTGCTAGTGGGTTTGGTGCTTTATTCCATCTAATATGTGAATTTTACATTTCTGTGGAATCAGGAAAACTTGCTATTATAGTTTACATTTTTATGGGAATTATTATTGTAGGTTTTTGGTAGTTAAACTTGTAAAGACTGGATTAGCAATGGGCAGCCAGAGAAGGCGATATTAGTGCCCAAAAAGCGCAGTTAGAGCAAAAATCATGTTTTGTGTGTTTGGTGAAAACCAAAAAGCATGGAATGAAAATTAATTTGACCTTAAAAATCATATTTTGGCAATGGACCTTAAGGGTCCATTTCCAAAAAGCATAGGAGGAAAAGCACAGTAACGGATTGGGTTACCAAACTCACCCTTATACTCTTGACAATTTACAGCAGATTCTTCCATGTGCCTCGTCATGATATGGGGATCTTCATTGGTTGTCGTATATTAAGCTATATGAATTTATTTTCCTATTGCTGGATTTATTGGTAGTTCATACTTCATTATCAGATCTGGCTCAAGATTTTCATTTCTGTGGGATCTAAATAATTCAACTTATCCCCACTAGACAAAAATAATCAGGATACAAAATCCCTAAAATGATTTCATATACTCCTCAAGATTTTATTGGGAAGAGGAGTTTAGGGATTATATTTTCCGCAATTATTTTTTTAAATGACTTGGGATTTTCTTTTTGCTTGTACCATATTGCTGGATCAGTAGGTTTAGTTTTAAAATGGCTTATCTGCCCAGGAATACAATACCTGGAAATATGAAAATTCTCTAGGAGTGCATGAAATTTTGTAGAGAATATGAATTATGAACCATATCAGGTATGTGGTGGTAGTGGTAGTGGTAGTGGTGGAGGTATGGACTAGGAAAATAATGAAATAAACATAGAAAACCTCTTAGAATGAGGACATATAATATGTATAACTTTTCTATTTCTTGAAAACAATGCTATAGAAACCAAATTTGGGCCAATACCTCAGAATTGTCCCTGCTAATACATGTATGTGTTTCCATGAAGTGTGGTTGTGTTGGTCATCGAAGTGTTCAAAAAGTTGAAGCCACAGGCATAAAAATATTTTAATTTTTACAACAATACAAATGCCTTGCTCATTCAGCGAAAAATATAAATGCTTTGCTCATTCTTTTGGGCAGGGAATATCTTCCTATGGGAGGGAGCGTCAAGATGGTGGAAGAAACACTAAAACTGGCCTATGGGGAGAATTCTGAGTTTATCCAAGATAAAAGAATAGCAGCAGTACAATCTCTCTCTGGTACTGGTGCATGCCGACTTTTTGCAGACTTTCAAAAGCGTTTTCGACCTGATTCCCAAATTTACATACCAGTCCCTACCTGGGCCAAGTGAGTATCAATGGGTCACTACCTTTAAATCTTTGATAATGCTCTCCCTAACCCCCATCCCCCACCCACATTTCCTTTCTCGAAATTAGTTTTAAAGTTGGGAGGTTTCTGTTGCTTTCTGTTTCTCTCTTTATTAGTTGTGTCCTATGGGCCTCTTAACATGTGATTTCACAGCCACCATAACATCTGGAGAGATGCTCAAGTACCTCAAAGGACCTTCCATTACTATCACCCGGAGTCTCGAGGGTTAGATTTTGCAGGATTGATGGATGACATAAAGGTAAGCAAGACAAATCTAATTTCCCAACTACCTTATTTGTGCCTCATGTCTGAGACTTCCTAGTTTTACTCTCTGGCCATTGTTTTCATATCTTGATTGCTGACAAACAGTTCTATTCCCCGCCCTTTAAAAATGTATATAGAATGCTCCAAATGGCTCATTTTTCCTACTTCATGCTTGTGCTCACAATCCCACTGGAGTGGATCCTTCAGAGGAACAATGGAGAGAGATCTCATACCAGTTCAAGGTAAACATTTCACGGAATTATTATTAAGATGGTTTTTTTTTTTTTCTTTTTGAATTTTCAGTACTCCCTTTGTTCTATACTGAACATTATGATCATTTTCAGGCAAAGGGTCATTTTGCCTTCTTTGATATGGCATATCAAGGTTTTGCTAGTGGTGATCCAGAGAGAGATGCAAAGTCTATCAGGATTTTTCTTGAGGATGGGCATCTAATTGGAATTGCTCAATCATATGCAAAAAATATGGGACTCTATGGCCAGAGAGTGGGATGCCTTAGGTAATCATCTATTTATCTTCTGAATGCAGATTTCTTTTCTTCTTTGGTCTTCAATAAGCAAACATTAACTACATGTCTTTATTTTAAAACTACGTCTCCTGTATAAATGGTAAACACTTTAAGTGGGCATTATTTTGACATTTAGCCTGGGTTAAAGTTGAGGGTGGACATGATTTATGAATACAATTGTAGAGTGAATGACCTTTAGGTCAGTTATTGATCTTTAAGTTGGTTATGTTTTGTTGTTTTATTTTGATATTTTGGTAATGGGTGATTTGGCATTAATTTGTGGGGGCAAGCTGTACGTCAAACATTATTTTATGATTACACATTATTGCGAACTGATTGAATCCATTTAGAAGTTCAAACTTATCTACAAAAGTCAAATTAGTTGCTTCTTAGATTATAGGCAAACTAGATGAGTGAATCTCCTTTATCACTCTTCTAAAGTGATAAAAAAGAAAAATAAGAAAATAAGTGTATGAGAAATAGGAATAGTGTTTGTTGAAATTTATTTATTCTGCAATGTCTAGAGTCTTGTGGAATTATGTCTTGGACATTACTTCCTAAAGTTCACTACATAAATGATGCTACATATGGCATATCCACAGACTTCTCTTTTGCTTGTCAAGTGAATTCAGAAAGAAGGAACTCATACTTTACTATGCTTTGCAGTGTGCTTTGTGAAGATGAAAAACAAGCTGTGGCTGTTAAAAGTCAATTGCAGCAGCTTGGCAGACCTATGTATAGTAACCCGCCTGTTCAGGGTGCATTCATAGTTTCAACTGTTCTTGGTGATCCAGAGTTGAAGACGTTATGGCTCAAAGAAGTTAAGGTAAATTGCCATAGTAATTAGTACAATTTGTTGTTTTTTTTCTTTTCCCCTTTTTAATTTTTTATCTCTTTTTATAGAATATGTCACAATTGTTATCAACTTTGTACATAAATCTGAGTGCAGTGATACTCTATGCTTCAGAGGGTGATGATGATGGCACAAGCTAGCCTTCAAGGCTAAGCTTTTATAATGCATGAAACGCTTGATCAAGGCTCTTGTCTGGTCAATAATTAGTTAACATGCATTTTAAAATTTAGGGTCTCTGTCTCTCAAAACTCCTTGATCAATTTATAGCAATTTGTGCATGTTGGCTTGCAATTTGAACAAAGTTTAATAAACAATTAAGACCTATGTACTACTTAACCCTCTTATGTTTGATATTTAATGTCTTACACATTATTGGGAGGTAATTCTGCAACCTTCAAATAAGCGTTCTGATTCTTAAGTTGTAATATATTCAAAAGAAATATCTGTCATTGCCATCTTTTCTCCAGACTATGTAAATTTCAGTATCATTATATTCCTTGGATGTATCTGACCATCATTATCATCTTTTCTCCAGGTCATGGCAGATCGCATCATTGGAATGCGAACAACTCTACGAGAAAATCTTGAAAAGTTGGGGTCACCCTTATCATGGGAGCATGTAACTAATCAGGTATCTTAAAATTTGCCAGACCTATAACCAATTATGGTGCCTTTCCTTTCCTTTTCTTTTTTTATTTTCCAAGTTGATCTATTTACTTAAGTTGTTTTTTACTAATCATTATGGTCCTCGTAAACAGATTGGTATGTTCTGTTATAGTGGGTTGACACCCGAACAAGTTGATCGTTTGACGAATGAATTTCATATCTACTTGACTCGAAATGGTCGTATCAGGTATGCCCTACTATCAATTTTCTTATATTTAATCCCTCAGAAATATGATTTTGCTGATATGTGAAAAACTATACGTATACAGTATGGCGGGTGTTACTACAGGCAATGTTGGATACTTGGCTAATGCCATCCACGAGGTCTCAAAATCTGCTTAGAGACTTGTTATAGGAGTCAAATTCTTAAGGGTGCCTTAGATGTAAGTCTGAGACATCATAAATGTCATTGAGATTTTTGAAATATCCTATCCCTTTATGAATAGGAAAGGATGTAATAAAAGAGACATCATTAAATGCCTCCAATTAATGGTTAATTTTTTTTTTGTACATCTTGTAATACATGAACCATGAAAAGAGCTACCTCTAAGATTTGTGTGGAAACCTATTGGTTCTAGTTAAAAAATACATTCGAGCTAGGAGGAGTTTGACATATCAGAGGCATAAACGTTTCTGTTCTTACTTTTTGATGAAGTTAAATTAAAAGATTATTATGCCACATTCCACGTACTTAACATGTCATTACGTGGTGTTTATCCATCTCTCACAGCAAAATGCGAGCTATTTTGATTTTTGACCTCTCTCTCTCTCTCTCTCTCTCTCCTTTCTCTCTCTCTCTCTCTCTCTCTCTCTCCTTTAAACCTTCTCTAATAGTAAGAGCATCCAGCAATCTCTTTGAAATTATCCATTGAGTAAAAGTAACTTTTCTATTTTACATAACTACTTTCCATCCAACAAACCTTTTATCCTTTCTCTATTTTAGGGTTAAATCCATTGTTAGACCTTAACGTTTAGTTTACACACGTTACACGTTTGGTCCCTAACGTTTAAAATGGACACAATTGGTCCCTAACAAGGACGGCTTTGATAAACAGTTGCAGGTCCTGCCAATCATAGAGGAGCTTAAGATCTTAAAAAAATACGGGTTTTAATTTAGTGGGTTGTGGGAATGGGTCTAATAGGAAAATAATAAAATATAAGATATTTGTAATGCCACATCATCATTCCGTTAGTCATGTACACAAAATAGTAACAGAAGCTAACGGAATGACTAACGGTGCGCGATTTTGTAACATTAGGAACCAATTATGCCCGCTTCAAACATTAGAAACCATACGTGCAACGTGTGTAAACATTAGGGATTAATAATGGATTTAACCCTCTATTTTATTATAATTAATATTTTTTAATTATTCTTTTTCCCTCATTTTTTTTATTTTATTTGTTACTTTCTCCCCCAAAATCGTCGATGGTGTCCCCTCCGCTACTCTAGTCCTCACTTCAACACCACACTCATCATCAAGGCCGCGGAGTGACATTTTTTCTTAATGAGAGGTGAAAGGCCATTGAAATAGAGATCAGTGATCGAAAAGCCCAGTGGTGCCCCCCTCCACCACTTGATCTTTTCTATCACTGCTCCTAAAGAATGACCTTTAAAAAAAATAAAAATAAAAAAAAATAAAAAAATTAGTCAGCTAGATTTTATGATTTCACTCTCCGAAAAAATGATTCAAAAAGCCTATTGTAAATGCTATAACCTGTAAGAACTTCAAGGTTGGTGTCCTCGGTGGAGCAGTGCTTTAGCATTTCTTTCAGTATAGAAGAGATCAACTAGGACAATCAAATGACAAGACACGGTTCGGGACCACGTAAGGAGGAACTGAAACCATTCTAACCAAAAAAGGAATCTTAATCGGTGAAGTCAATTTTCCCGTACAACCAGAAAGCAATTGCTTTTATAATTAAATAGTAAATGTCAGAATTTGAAGACAATTATGTTGATCTCACCCACCACCTGCCCACTTTGTTTCGCTCCCAACGATTTAGATAAAAACATTCAATTTATTCTTTAGAGCTTCCTGCTCAAGTTTCCCCTTCTACTTATGCAAAGGCACATATGTATAGAGGATCCAAAACGGGAAGGTGAAAAAATGGTAACCTTCAATTGAGAGATTTAGTTCGCAACCAAAGAGGACAACCATTAAAAGAAATAACAATTGGCAACATGATTAGGTTGAAAGAAAAAGCACAAAAGCAAGCCAAATTACTACTGAGCCTCTTAAGCTTCTGCAGCCCCTACGTAGCTAGACAAATAAACATGAATAGCATCACCTTTTATACTCCTAGCTCTGGAATCTTTACGATCAAAACAATGTACAGAAGTAGGGAAATAGTATATTTTAGCTAAAATGACATAGTAGACAGAATCACCAATTTCCAGGTTAAGCTGAACAGCCAGTATATATGTATACATCTTCACAGGGGGCAAGAAAAAACTGCTCATTAATCCAGAATGCTCGGTTACATAGACCGCAAAAGAAGCCATCCTTGGTTTCACATTCATCACTACCAGAGTTGATTTCCTCATCACATCAGGCTTTACATTTACGTACCAGCTGGATGTGGGAAGCTGAGACCAGTTTGCCGCCGCACATGCTCTGGTATGAGCCTGTTGATCAAATCGGGTGACACTCCTTGTAACTGTAGGAATTAAAAAGGTTAATTGATCTTTCACTAGAGATCCATTAATGTAGTGCAAAATAAAATTTAAAATTCATAAGTGGCAAGAATTATTATTATTATTTTTTAAAGATTGCATGAGGATGTAAAAATTGCAATTTATATGCCTTTGAAAAAGCCCCATGCACTAGCCAAAGCCACTATTCAATTATCTGGATGCCTCTACCATCCAAGTCATGGCATCCCAAATGTCACCTTATTTGCCATTTTGTTCTACATTCTCCTGACATTTAGAGGGAATTTCATCTATTCCTGACAACTGTTATATTCGTTCAACATGACAAGCACAGAGAGGGCATGCGATCTCATTTTTCATTGTAATAAATATAGATATTTCCAAGGGCGTTTTAAGACATTCTCACGCAAGGAGCAATAAACCTATTAACTCAGGAGAATATAGCCAATCGGCATCAAGGGTCAACAATGACAATGCCTGCCAATGCTAATGCAATATATGACAACTATTTGGCATTTTCTATTGATCTATAATATGAATTACTTGTCAAATCAACTATGAAAACATAATTAATACTTAAATAGCGTGGAATAAGAAGAAAACGAATACCTAACATTACAATGACAAGAAGTAACCAAAATCCATGCAGCAGGTTAACACAAGTACATGAGTAACTGATTTGATTAATGTATGTTTGGATAATGAATCAAAAAGACAAGAAGCCCAAAAGAGCTACATCTATGGTATTGATAGTCTTGGTTCCAATTCAACAATTGGTTAATGGCTACGTTCCACTTATCTGAGCAGAATGATAACATATATGCCATGGATACTAAAATGCACAGAATATAAAGAAGTCAAATAATGTCACATAATAACCCCAATAACATGATTAAATATATATATATATATATATTAAAGAGAGAGAAAAGGGTACACACTTCCTGTTTAAAGTTAAAAAGAGTGGGCAATGGGCGGCCATTTGGAAGGCGGGCATTGGGCTCACGTAGCTCATCAAAGAAAGGATGCACACATGCTTCTAACTGCAACAGCAAAAGCCAATAAAATAAGGAGAAAAGGTCAGTCACAAACGTTTATTAGTTACATCATTACAGAAAATTGTGAGGAATGGGCATGATGCAACTTCAAATTGCAATAGCAGAGCGCAAAGGTTGCAGCCCAAACACCAATAGAGGATGCCATACCAAAGTATGCTTGATCAAATAATTATGGACAAGCAGATGAAATAACATAATTTCGTGATAATGGAATTATCTTGAGACCACCGCAATAAAGTTTCGTCAAAGGAAGTCCAACTCACCGCAGTGCAGCGAAGACTTGGTGAATATTGAAGAAGCCGAGAAGCAAGGTCAATTGCTTCAGGAGGCATTCGTTTGTGGAAAACCTGAAGCAAGAAACATTATATTAAACGCAAAATATACAAGAATACTATAATAAAGCCCCTTAGTGAACAATTACAGCAGTTGATGGCATATATGAACAGAACCACTAATTTTCTTATTTCAACTTAATGACAGGATTTTTCTTTTTTACTTTTTTATTGGTAAGTTACACACGCACCCAACGAGTCTTGAACCCAAAACCTCACCCTCCATCCCATTATTATGGGAGGAGGAAGTGCCAGTTGAGCTATAGCTCATTGACAACTTCATGTTAGGGTTTTTCATAGCTCCTCCACATTCCCTTAAATCTGACGATTTTGTGCTAATGTGTGTAGGAAGTACACAGAAGTAAACATCCAGCTAGCATAATTTATTTGCTTTTAACATATTATACACTTTTATCTTGAGTTATAAAATATTTGGAATTGGACCATATTCCACTCTTCGTATGATTCTCTGTTTAGCTGGAAGCATGAAATCTTTCTCTGATTTTATTCACTTTGTGATAAACCATTACCATATATAGACAAAAGCATACCTTGTGCCAAGGATGAGCTTTAATCTGAGGGAACCTAAAATCTGTATAATTTGGATTCATGCAACGAATTTCTTCTCTTGTTGGAGTACCAAGAACCTACCAAAGACAACACATGATCACATGATAGCTTGGGTTGCTGTTGCATAATTCATAATAGAGCATCAACATAGAAAATGAAGCTTCACCTTGATAATTTCTACAAGTTGGTCCACTGCATTTTCTCCTGGAAACAATGGCTGTCATAGCATTTGAAATTATGAGAAACAAACAAAATACATCAGCAAATATGGCTTAGAGTACCAATGAGAAAATTATTTGACTTCGGTATATAGGCTGCCACAGAAGTGACTAACCTGGCCCAGAAGAAGCTCAGCGAGGACACAGCCAGCTGACCAAATATCAATTGATGTTGTATATTCTGTTGCACCAAATATTAGTTCAGGAGCCCGATAGTAACGAGAGCATATATACGATATATTTGCTTCGCCCTTAACCTGATGACATAGATAGAAAATCATAAAAACCAAAAATGTATTGCAGGAAATTATTTACTTGTAAACTATAAACTATGTTAGAAGAAAGATATCTTGTTTAAAAGAACATGCTACTCTTAGAGTGTCCATATGAACAAACAAGACAATGCATGGTCTAGACTTAAACTCACATTTGAATCATTATCAAGTCTTCTCAAGAGATAATGCATTATACATTCATTCAATAAGCAGATGGATTTTCTGAATCCAAGTAATTTGTCGAAAAATAAATTCACCTTTAAATAGAAACATGCAAAGGCTTCAGTTTAAATTGCATACAGTATGCATTCAATGCAATACTGGAAATATAACCAAGACTGTTCCTTCTGCTCATCAAAAAGGATGTGGCAAGCCCAGACAAATATTTATTCATACCAAAAAAAAAGAAAAGGAAGAAGCAGATGAAATCAAAAGGTAAAAGGTAATGTTGTAGGCAATCAAAACCTACATCCAATTGTATTGTGCCCAAGGAAACATTCTATATAGAAAATGATTCAACAGCAATCAAAAGCAAATGCATTTGGATCAAGTGTCTTTGTATATAGAATTATGGAACTTATAGAGGAAAAAAAATGAATAGCTTTTATGAATTTATCGCCCCAATTTACATGTAGCAAATCATTCTTTTGTCTATCTTGTTCCAATGAAATATATGAATGAAATAAAAAGTTATGAAGAGTCTTGAAGACACATACCAGGACTTTTGCACTTCCAAAGTCACAAAGCTTAACCTGGTGGGTGAGAGGATCAACCTACAGAAAAAATATATACTTGGGTTCAGAAAATAAAAAAGACGTACTCATTTAGGAAAAACAGATGGTGGATATCATACCAAAAGATTTTGAGGCTTCACATCCCTATGGCACACTCCAGGAACAGAGTGGATATATGCCAGCCCCCTAAAAATCTGGAAAGTATATTCCATTTATTATCAGGATTTATAGAGGGAAAAAAAAGGAGAAAATTTAGAAACAAATTAAACTGAAAAAAATAATAACAATATCAAGAAGTCATACTTGATACGTGTAGAGTTTAACATAGATAAGGGGCATCCTCTGGTTCATACTGCTGTAATGCTTCAGAACCCGGTACATAGTCTCAGGAACATATTCCATGACTAGATTAAGAAAGAGCTCATCTTTACTCGTTGTAGAGAAGAAACAATGCTTCAGGGAAACCACATTTGGGTGATCCATCAAGCGCATTAACTGTAACTCACGATTTTTATATCGCCTGTCCTGCAATACCTTCTTTATGGCCACTGTCTCCCCAGTTTCCAAGCATTTTGCCTGAAAAAGGGGTGATATCCAATACTCAATAAGTATAAAAGAATAGCGAGAATAGTTGGTGAATATTCCTGGGACATAGATTGGGCAGTACCTGAAAAACAATTCCAAATGATCCAGTACCTACAACACGCTCTGCCATGTAGCTGATAGTCTGCAAGCAGCATTAAAATAAGCACCTCAACATACAAGATGATACGAGAGCTAAAAAGATATCCCAAAATCTGATCAGCAATTTAACATTCCAAATTCTAATAGAAGTCCATCAAATGCCTACATGGTAGAACCTCTTACGACCCAAGCACAACAGCATTTTTACATTATGTTATTATTTTCTGGAAACTATTTATGCCAAACCAATGAATTAACAACTGAGTACTAATTTAATTTTTTTGCTCTAAAAAGGAATTAGAGTAGATTAAACATCGTTTCAATCAAACCAATACCATAAAATATAAAAAAGGAACAGGTCCTAACCTGTTTAGGTTCGCCATTTTTGCCTCCAATGGTGGTGGAAATGATGTGTCCAGTGACTGCATCATTCCCCTCAATTACTGCAGCTGACATTTCCTGAAATTCATAGCAACATACGGGATGAGTAAAGCTACAGCAATAGACACTAAGTCACTAGCTATAGTAATCAGAAAACTTCTCCCTATCGATGTCTAGAAATGTCACTCACACAACACCCTCAACCCACCTGTAGCCAACAGCAGTTGGGTTCAATTACAAAACCCCATTTTAATTGACTATAAAGCATGCATAATAACATACATATGTGCAATGAATTTGTGTTTTAAGACCAGTCATAAAATTGCCTTGTGGCTCACTGAAACTGCCTGGTTCAGGAGAACCTGGGTTTGAATTCCCCCCCAGCCCCACTTTTCGTAAGCAACATCAAAAAGATCAATCGTATCTATGTACTTAATAGCATCCAATTGAAGACTAAACACATTTAAGCACACATAAGTAGATATCTACAAATGTACTCAAAGCTCATTTGTAGCAAATAAAAAAAAAAAAAACATATACGTTATACATTACCATCTTTATCAATGGTATTTAGGTGAGTTGCCATACTTAGCACCCTATGATAATGACACACCCTTTGTTCAAGTCAAAACATTACAAGGTAATCTAGGCAAACCCAATTTCACAATACAATTCAGTAGCATTTATAGAAACAAAATGAATAGTACATCAAATGTGCATTAACGATAAACAAACTCTTAATCAACTCAACAACAATCCAACATAACTAACCACTAACAAATGGATATCAATGACAACCCACGAATGTGATGGCACAGTGAGAATGTGAAATTGAAAAATAAAGCAATGCCCAAAAGAGCTGAAACAATATGTATAGGAAAAGCAAAATGAAGATGGTTTAAGGTCACAAGAAAGCATCACATGCTATAAATTGCTTGCATCCCAAACAAAGAGACTAAGAAAGAGAGAATCAAAGGATATTCACTCCGTGAAGCAAAGTACTAGTAGTATATTTTGACTCACAATCTACCAATAGCAAAAGCGCAAAAAATTCACAAAAACTTCAAAGCCCAACAAAAGAAGTACCAACGCCAACACTGAATCACAGACTTTCAGTAAATAGTCGAAGATCTAATATATAATTATATATAATCAAGCTCAAAAATTAAAAGAGTGATGAACTTAGTGAAGAAGTTTCAAGATAAATAAAATGAGAAAACTAGATTAAAAAAAAATAAAAAATAAAACACTAACCTGTTTGGACTCTGAGAAAAAATCGGGGTTACGAAATAGGCAACTTCAAACATACTTTAATTTACTTTTTTTCACAAAATTTGATCAGTAATGAAACTGAGAGAAAATGGACGAAGAAAAGCAAGCTCAAGCTCAGCTCAAAAATCAAGATCTCAACTATCAAACTCAAAATAAAACTAGAAAAAAAAAAAAAAGCACATAAATTGAAAAAGAAATCCAAATAGTAGTAGTAAATTAAAAATAAAGAAGCAGAAAGAGAAAACAGTCCGATCAGATACCGTCGGAAATTCCACCGCAGAAAACTCCCGGCGACCTCAAGGAAACACAGAAAAGTAGCAGATCGCTCAGAATTCAACAAAAAGCAAAGGTCCGGAGCTGGATCAAAGACGATCCAAGCACACACATAGTGAGTTAAACGGTGTCGTACAATGAGCTAGCGAGAGAGAGAGAGAGAGAAGGGGGGGTAAAACAGTAAAAAATAAGAAAGAAAGAGAGAAAGAGAGAGAGAGAGAGAGTAAAAGTAACCTTATCAGAGTCCATTTGAGAGGAGCGGCGAGGCACTAGCTTTTGTGGCTCATTAATCACTGCTTGTGGTTGTTGATGGTTTAGCCCCAAGGGCATGGATGCCATGTGAGAGACAGACTAGACTAGACTCTCTCTCTCTCTATTTTTTTTTAAATTTTATTTATTATAATTTTTTCTTCTTCTTCCTCTTCTTCTAACTTCGCTTCTATTTTATTTTATTTCTTTCTGTATGTGTCTCAACTCTCAAAGGAATAGTCTGTGTTGGGGCCGGGCATGTTAGATAAAGTGAGAAAGACCAAAGACCCACACGACTTTGAGAGCGAGTAGCTACACGGTCCAATTATATGGATGCATTTGGTGTCGTTGTCTTATCTATGTCTGAAATTGGACCAAATACTATTATCCTATATGACCATCTAGTGGGACTCATACCGTGTTTAAGCGTTATTTCCAGGGAAAACAAAGAGACAAGACTCACATGGAACCTCATTCATTATATATTACATGCCAACTGCCAACTTTTTTTTGATTCATTATATTAAGCTTTTAACGCCAAACACCTCTCATATTAAACGGTAAATTGGTTTTTTTTTTTTTTTTCTACCCATCATGATTTCTTATATATTTATAATTAAAGATTATAATAAAAACAAATCAAACATGTATGGTATTATAATTGATATAATATAAAATGGAATATACAAAATTGATTTAAAGGGTTGAGTGAGAGCATGATATTACAATCCATCTAGCACTTAAAAATTGTTTTCCTTAAATCAAATTATGTATATATTATCACGTCAATTATAAAGAAAAATCTTATAAAAGCGATTCTGTAGATTTAAATCTAATCATTTTAAAAAAAATAAAAACCTTGTTCTTAAATGGTCATTCTTTTCTTTGCCTTTACTTTTATCCATGATTTGGGATATTTTTCTTTTGTAAAGAGGGGTTAATATCATTTGGATTGGATTATAAGCAATTGACAAGGTCATAAATTTAAACATATAGCTCATTTGGAATTCAAATGAGACCTTTTTTTTTTATCTCTAAGCAATGAGACGTGTTGTTCACTATATATTCAACAACCGTTGGGAATTACCAAGGTAAAAAATAATTTACCACCAAATCAAAACAGTTTGTGATGATCATTTCTTGAATTTCTAGAGTCTAAGACTTTGAAATTCTTTCAATTAATTAATCGAATTAGCATATTTGAATCTTTGTTTTGTTTCCTAGGACATTGCATCCTATATCAAAATAATTGAAAGGTATGAGTAATAGCTACAAAACAAAACCGTTTTGATCATGTTCGCCACTACCACCGCCACTCATCCGCCTTTTTTGCGTTTAATAGTTTAGAAAATCATTATTTCTTGTACCTAGTACTTTTTATGGCTACAAAGTTGTTAAATATTCTTAAAGGTATATTAGTTAATTAATTTGGCCTATGTTCTAGGACGTTACTTCAAAACATTGGAAAACCACGCTTAAGCAATTTTGAAGTTTCGATCATGATTATATTATAACCTTATATTATAGGAATATAGGCCTTACAAGTTACAACACTCAAGAATTTTTATTTTAATTATTTCAATTATGGGAAGCTGACATTTTTTTAATTATTTCGATGATAGATAATATCATGGAATATTTTGTTCTATGAGCACGTAAATGTTGGGAATAAAACCTTATTCCTAAAACCTATGGGATGTGAAAATATTGAACAAGTACAAGACAACAATTTACGTGGAAATCCATTTCTACATGAAGGGAAAAACCACGAGACAAACTCCGAATAATTCCACTATTATAAAATTCGGTTACAATAGTTCTTCTCAAGTTTTATGTCTAACTTGAGGTTCTCACCAAATACAATAATATTCTCTCTATGAATTAACACTCAACAATTCTCTAGAGGAAATCCCAAATACTTTTGTGTATGTCTGACGGCTAAAGAAAATCTCCTTAGTTTTTCTTTGCTCTCACACACACTCAAAACACTCACTGCTTCTTCACAATTCAAAATTGCATATTGCTCTCTCAATATTGCAACACTCCTTTAATTCACACCCACATTGCTTTTATAAAGAAATACAACCGGTTGAGTTGTTCTATTTCTAATAGAACACAACTTCCTACTAACACTACACTTCTAATTGTAATAGGATATCAACCACTTAAGTTTTTTTGTTTCTTATAGAATTACTTAACCTCCTTACTTGTTCTATTTCTAATAGAACACGAGCTTCCTATTTCTAATATAAGTAGTCTTCTATACTTGTCTAGTAAGCTCATCAATTGTGGGTTGGACCTTGGTGCTCCACGTGCACCACAACAATCTCCCCCTCCAGCCCACTACTGAGGGAGATCTTCAATCCAACTCATCAATTAGAGTCCATGCTAGTCGGGTTGGCGCGAAACTTAAGCTTCTTCATCATCTTCACCAAAAGTGAGAAAACCACATCAATGTCGATTCCTTTTATTCTTAAATAATTAATTACACCTTAGATATCCTTAATCCAATTCTCTGACTCCCCCTCATCAGAAACCCATATATTCTTGGAACTATTCTTTCGACATTCTTTATTAGACCTCTTCTCATGAGGCTCAACCATCTCTAGTGTAGGAGCTCACTCCCCCTACTCAAGATCCTTAGAATCTTTCACTTCATCATCATCACATGTAGCCCTCTTTCCACCTTTACATTCTTCATCCCATATCGCTCCTCCATCTGTAGCACTGTCAGGTAGAGAGAATTTTGCTCTCGTAGAAGCAACACTATTGACCATGACTCTCAACTGTGGAGTCTTCTCAATAGTTCCAATCGCATTGAACTTCTTCTTACAGGCCTTCACATGAGTCTTGTACAAACCGCAACAAATACGTCCTCTTGCAACAACCATAGGTCCTTTGGTAATTTTCCATCTTCCATTGCCTAGGTGGTTACAATAACCCACTTGATCCATAATTGGTGTTGAGATAAAATTAAAGCATAAATCTGGAACATGTCGCACGTTCTTCAACATCACTGTGAAACCAACATTAGTTTTAATGCACACATCACCAATTCCACAATCTTTGAGTAACTGGTATTGCCCATCTTCACGGTACCAAAGTTTCCTACTTTGTACGTGGTGAACAACTCTTTTGTATGAACAACATGGTGGGTAGCCGCTGAATCAACAACCCACTCATCATCATTGTTATCAACATGCTCACATTTTTGCTCTTGAATTGAGAACACTACAATAGTTGTAGTATCATTCTCATCATCATACTTCTGATCTTTATCTTCAGTTTGTTCTTTTCTCCAATGCCTACAATTTATTCTTATGTGGCCCTTTTTTTACAATGGAAACATTCTCTAGTCTCCTTATACTAAGATCTATTTCTTAACTTTGATCTGTCATTGAACGTAGCTCGATCATTACGCCATGTATTTCTACTTCTACCTCTGTTCTCTGTGACAAGAGCTTGATCTTCTGCATTGTCTATGCCTACATCTCTCCTGCGAACTTCCTCGCTCAAAATCAAATCTCGAATATCATCATATTTGAGTTTGCCTTTCCCTGCAGAATTGCTTACTACCATTCTCATGGCTTCCCAACTGTTTGGCAAAGAAGCCAAAACAATCAATACGCGGATCTCATCATCAAATTCAATCTCCACAGAGGACAATTGATTTGTGATAGTATTAAACTCATTCAGATGCTTTGCCACAGCTGCACCTTCCGCCATCTTTAAATTGAACAATTTCTTCATCAGATGCACTTTGTTGTTAGCAGACGGTTTTCATACATGCCAGACAAAGCCGTCATCAGACCCACTGTGGTCGTCTCGTTCGCAACATTGTGCGCAACTGATCTTGACAGAGTTAATCTAATAACTCCAAGCACCTGTCTATCAAGAAGAGCCCATTTTGCATCTTCCAAATATCGGGTTTCTTCCCCAAACGAGGTAGGTGTAATTTCTTCCCATAGAGATAATCTTCAATCTGCATCTTACAATACTCAAAGTCTGTGCCGTCAAACTTCTCAATTCCTGACGTCTTTCTATCTTCTCCGGTCATTGCTCTCACTCAAACCAAAGCTCTAATACCACTTGTTGGGAATAAAACCTTATTCCTAAAACCTGTGGGATGCGAAAATATTGAACAAGCACAAGACAACAATTTACGTAGAAAACCCTTTCTACTTGAAGGGAAAAACCACGGGACAAACTACGAATAATTCCACTATTATAAAATTCGATTACAATAGTTCTTCTAAAGTTTTATGCCTAACTTGAGATTCTTACCAAATACAATAATATTCTCTCTATGAATTAACACTCAACAATTCTCTAGAGAAAACCCCAAATACTTTTGTGTATGTCTCACGTCTAAAGAAAAATCTCCCTAGTTTTTCTTTACTCTCACACACACTCAAAACACTAGCTGCTTCTTCTCAATTCTTAATTGCGGATTGCTCTCTCAATATTGCGGCACTCCTTTATTTCACACGCACATTGCTTTTATATAGCAATACAACTGGCTGAGTTGTTCTATTTCTAATAGAACACAACTTCCTACTAACACTACACTCCTAATTGTAATAGGATATCTTCTATTTCTTATAGAATTACTTGACCTCCTCACTTGTTCTATTTCTAATAAAACACAAGCTTCCTACTTCTAATAGAAGTAGTCTTCTATACTTGTCTAGCAAGCTCATCAATTGTGGGCTGGACCTTGGTGCTCCATGTGCACCCCAACAATAAATATATATTATGTCAATTCTCTTACATCATTTAAATAAAAAACCTTATTCCCTTTTCTTTAAATCTATATACTCATTAATGAAATGTGATGTTTGATGCCGTTTTAGAGAATGCTAGTCTTTATTTATGTTCTTCTCTTCTCTTTATTTCTTTGATTTTCTTTTATTTCACTGTTTATTTATTAATCATTTTTTTTTTTAATAAT
The DNA here is from genome assembly GCA_907173295.1 of Fagus sylvatica. Lineage (NCBI taxonomy): Eukaryota > Viridiplantae > Streptophyta > Magnoliopsida > Fagales > Fagaceae > Fagus > Fagus sylvatica. The sequence continues at coordinate 30,208,904 of OU015769.1, forward strand.
CTGTATCAATACCATGGCCAACGTTCTAAAGTAACAAATTCTAATATATATCTCTCGGAAAAAGCGAACTATTGGCTTATAAGCTTGACTTTGTCTTGAAATCTAAAGCCATATATGCATGGTTTAAAAACCGGACCGGACTGGCCAGTTCAATCGGGGACCGATGTCTAATCCGGTCCGGTTCTCTTTCAAAACCGGAAAATGAAAAAAAGTAAGAAAAACTGGGAATCGTCGGTTCAACCGTCAAAAGATCGGACCGGCACGGTTAAACCGGTTTTGGAACCAGTTTGATCAAAATCCCAGAAACTAAACCAAATGGGTATGCTCCAAAAGGACAAAACCCACTGCTCTTTGTATTTTGACATCCCATAGAATCACAGACCAGATGTTTACAGTACTCATTACCCATCATAAACCATGTAGTAGAAAAATCAAAACTACATCCTTCCATGGATGCAAAACCCCACTTAAAGACAACAAATTTTGCATTCAGATTTGAGAGAAAGAAATGTTGCACGGAGAGAGAGAGAGAGCGCGCGACAGAGAGCAACACAAAGAAGAGAGAGAGGTTATCTTTTAAGATTTAGGATTTTGCTGTATTTTGTGTTTGTGGGAGGGGGGCAGCGCTGGAGGCTGGAAGAGGTTAGGTCTTTGTTAAGTTTTGACGTTTTGTTTTCAATTTGTTAATAAAAAAGTAACCTGATGCGTGTGTGTGTTTTTAACTTTTTATACACTAGTGTGGGGTTGTACAGTAACAAGTGAGATTGTGGAATAACGTGTATATGACTATATGCCATATATGTGGGCTTGAACTTGGTTTTTCTTTTTAATTTTGTTAATGATTAATATTTTATTATATAATTTTCTATTGCTATGTTTTAAGTTTTTAGCTTTAAAGTATGATTTTTCTCAACAACACAACAAGTCCCACATTGGAAAAACAACAAGTTTTCAAATAGCAAATACTATTTATAACTACATCAAAATACAAAACTAATTAACATATTAAAATTTAAATTAGAGCATTCAAATTTTTAACCCATACATAGTTTTAAATCTTCAATTAAGTCAAGTAAAGAAAGTATTTACCATAAGTCAAATAAACATAAAAACGTTCTCCTATGATTTAAATATGATTATTTTGTAATTTTAATATGTTTAGTTACATTTTTTTTTTCTAAATATAAGATGTGAAAACTCATATAAAAGTTTTAAAATTTGTTATATATATATTTTTTAACTAAATATTATTAGTTAGAATTTGTTATATATATTTTATTAATTATATAATTTAAAAAATATTAATTAAATTATTTATGACGTCACCGGTTCGACCACCGGTCGGACCAGTGATACGGGAACCACTACCTTTTCCGGTTCTCTCACCGGTCCAGTTTTTAAAACCATGCATATATGTACTGCTTGTTAATTGTTATGCTTTGCCGCATGGCTCATTGATTCTAATACCAATATATATGCTTGCTTAGTAGATAATTATGGATTTCATATATGCTTTTTGCGTGTTTAATGTTTGGCGTTGTCAGGAACTTGAATCTTGGTTGTGTATAATTCTAATTGGGCATGATTGATCTCGTTTTTTTTCTTTGGCATAATTGGGATGATATACCTGAACTAATTGACATTGTAATTTCTTATTTTATTCATTAATTCTAGTATGACTACCTTTCTTCTTGGGCATATTTAACATGATTTATTTCTGGCCATTTTTCACATGCACAATTTTGATTCCTATATTTTGGGAATTTATTCTTAATTATTTGATGATTAACATGTTTGTAGGCAGGTATGAATTATATTCTCCCATCTTATATTATTTTATGCTTCACATGTTTTGGTTGTATAGTTTCTAGGTTTAAATTGCTTTTGTGTGATTAGGTTAGATTTCCTTATTAAATATTTCTTTAGACATAGCCCAATAATACGAAAGAAGATCACCCAAGTGGTTGGGCGTGCTTGGGTGCCTAAACTCCAAACTCAGATCAGATCAGTAAACCTTACTTTTTTTAATGGAGTTTATAAATGGTTCCTAGACCTAAAATAAGTGGCGACTTCTTTCTTTGCCCTAATCTCAATGAGAATTAGTGGCTCTCCAAATCCGAGAGGTGCCTCGCTGGCAACTCACAGTATCAAAGCTTTTGTTGTCCCAAAACTGTATGCCTACTCCTCTTTGTTTTCCCCGACTTTTATTTCTCTCATTACTGTTGTCTTTATTTCTCTCTCTAATATCTTTATTCTTCTTCTTTGCACCTATGAGATACCGTCGGAGCACCTCAAGGAGGTCGTTCGTGCTATTAAACCTTTTTAGGGTTAAAGCATAGAAATAAGGAGTCGCCACCTATTTTATAGGTCTAAGAATTATAAATATGACTTCATGCACAAAAAGACTAGTCTTATTAGGTCCGGAGCTAAAGTACGTCTTGGGAAGGTGTTAGGTACTCAAGAACGTCCCAGCCTAATAGCTGGTCCTTCCTCTATATTATTTGATATTCTTGAAAGGAGTTTATAAAACAAATCTCTAAACACACAAAAAGCAATTAAACCCAAAATTAAGACAATTAATGAGCAATCAAGGTATGAGAATTAGGAAACAATATTCATATGAAGTAAAATGAAGAATTTCACCTGAATCCAAGCTTATCACCAAATTGCAAGGAATAAATCCCCACAATAATCAAACACCATGAATTTGATGAAAATCACATAGTAGTTTAAAGAAAATGCTTTGAAAGCTATTATCATGAAAAAATTCATTGAAGAGTTAAAAGACATATTTTTTGTAAGTGAATAGCAAGATTTATTGAAGAGTTTGAAGACATATGCATTGAAAGTGAGAATCATGCCATAATTTATGAAAACAATGATTTAATTAAAATAAACTTGCAAAGAAATATTAAAATTAGAACAATGGTTTAATTAGAATAAACTTGAAGGAAGATTGAAGTTCATGAATTAAATTAAATTAAACATGGAAACATCAATTGAATGAAAACAAACTGGAAATAAAGATTAAAACATGTGAATTAAACTAATAACGCGCAATAACAATAAATAAATCAAGGAGTTTGGTATGGACTATTGAGAATATCCATACCTAACCTCTTAGGAAACTTGTAGCAAGCTAGCAATTGATGACCGGTCTCTTAGATTGATTTGAGAAGGTTATGCGTTAAACACCAAAAGAAAAGGCTTGGATGCTTGGGTTAATGATTGGAACTTGTTAGAAGAAAGACTCGCCTTCTAATATAAAAATCTAGAGAACAACCTTCTTATTTCTATCTCAGTAGCGCTTCGCCTCTCTAGAATTACTACTTCTAAACTCTCTAATTCCCTAGAGTTTCGTTATTCCTAAACTTTAGAAAACTCTTAGAGTTCTAATTTCTCTACCTACTTTATCTCTCTGTCTTTCCAAGTGTTTCTAGTATGAAGGTATGCGGTCTTTTATAGTGGAAAAATGACCTAGGTTTGCTTGAAAAAGAAGTAAACTGTGGGTTCTTGAGGAAAACAGTTAAGGGTACACGATTAGGGGTTTTCTGACTGGCGGCATTAACGTACGTATACTTTTAGAGGCTTACATATCTTCACTACAGACATACATCTACAAAAACATACATACGTCTACTTTTACCAAAAACAGACATACATTTACTTCAAACAGACATACGTCTACTTTAAAAAGACATACTTCTACTTTTATAGATGTATGTCACTTAGTTTAAGCAACAAGGTTATGATACTATTTTCTAGGAGATTCTAATGGTTTTCAACACACATTGTCTTATAAAAGATTTTGGTAATCATCACTGAGATTAGGGATTATAAGTATTGACCGATACAAATTAGGGTATCTACAGCACCTCTCTTTCTCTTTCTCTCTCTCTAATCACCACTATTGCCTGAAAGTTCTTAGGAGAAGCCAGGCAAACTTTACAGTGCAAGGTGTACAGCTTTCCAAGAATGGCATAAATTCCCCAAAGTGAGCACTCACATCTTACTACAAATGTTTAGTATGCAAGACAACCAACAACCATTTTTTTCCGCTCCGATTATACAACATCATCAAGTTGCCCTATTGCATTTTGCAGGACTTAAAAATTAATGAAAGATACAAATCAATGGTTAGATAGAAAAGACAAAAAGGGAAAACAGGGAGGGAGGAAGCCAACACAACTTAAGATGTACAACCTAAGAAACACTGAATCCATTATCTCCAAAATTCTATTGGTAGAGCCCAATATTTGCTCCATCCATAATAAATTCAAAACAAGAAAGAAAAAAAAGGGATATAGGACGTGAGTGCTTACTTTAGGGAATTTATACCATTCTTTGCAAACTCTACACCTTGCACAATAAAGTTTGCCTAGCTTTCCCTAAGATCTTTTAAGCGACGATGGCGATTGAAGAGAGGGAGACGTAAAGAAGAAGAAGAAGAAGAAGAAAGTGATGTTGGAGAGAGAAAGAAAGAAAATAATTATGAGTGAAAAATAGGTATTGATGTGGCTTTTTCAAAAAAAAAAAAAAAAACTTTTGGATTGTTTATTTGCCATGTGTTGTCTATTTGGTTAAAAATGGAAGAGAATGAGAGGGTTTTAAATAGGAGGGGAGCCGCCATTTCTTTTTTGCTAGTGTCTTGAGTCTTTGAGGCTCTTTGCCTTCCATTGTTTTTCTTTGATCATCAATAAATTTTCTTTCTTTTGAATCATAAAAAAAAAAATGTATAATGCTAGTTGGTAATAAAATGTTGGCATGCCAAATTCACAATAATCTTATTAATTTATATATCTTTTAGGCTAAATTACAAATTATACCTTCTAAGTTTGGTCAAATTTCAATTCAGTATTCTAAATTTTGACTGTTTCAATTTAGTCTTCTAAATTTGGTCAAAGTTCAATTCGATCCTCTAAGTTTTGACCATTTCAATTTAGTATTCTAAGTTTGATTTATTTTTCTTAAGTTCTCTAACCTTTTATTTTTTTCACGAATTTTTTTATAAATAATTTTTATTAGTTTTTGAAACAAAAATAAATTAAGAGGACTAAATTGAAAATTTGAAACGAAAACAAACTTAGATGACTAAATTGACGATCAAAATATAGATGACTAAATTGAAACCAAACCAAACTTATAGGACTAAATTGAAACGGTCAAAATTGAGAGGACTGAATTGAACTTTGACTAAACTTAGAGGGTGTAATTTGTAATTTGGTCTATCTTGACTTTTATAATTATCTATAAAAAATCTCTTTAATAGTAAAATATGTAACATCTCCATCATTTCTCATTAAATAAAAACTAACAATTTAATTTCCTCACTCATAGATTTAGATTCTTGTTAGCAACAAGGGAGTTTAAGTTTAAACAACTTCTAAATAAGAAACTTACCAAAATTTAGGGGTACTTTATAGGTGGAAGGGATTTAAAGTCCAAACAAGTTCAAACTTACCAAATTTTAAAGCTGCTTCAAAATGGTCTAGATTCAGCTTTACTTATTACTCAAAAATGATCTAAAAATAAAATGCTTTCAAAGTGGAAGTAGTATGAGGCCGATAGTTATCAATTTGTGTTTTAGATTTGATCTTGAACGTAGAGTTCATTTCTACCAAGAAATATCTTTATTATATTTTAATTTATTATTTGATAGAACTTTCTTTTTCCTTGTTATATTTCTAATAATTAACCAGTTTTTTTTATTACTATTTATAATTTGATAATTAGGGGTGGATAGACCAGTCAATACTATTTGGGTTGCAAGACTCTTGACAATAATTAACTAGAATTGAAAACTAATATTGATGATGGTGTCATCTAACGTGGGGGAGTTGTATTATGCAAAAGTAAATAAAGTCTCATTGAATTAAGACAAACCGCAATTACTCAAATCTTATATGAGAAAAATGACACTTGCACATGTATATAATCTACTTTAATTTAATACTCAGTTGCAAACAGGATCTTTTTTGACTAAATAGTTTTAAACATGAAAATAATTTTAAGATCTCGTCGTCAATTTTTGACCAAGACCTTTAATTTGAGTTCACTGCAAGATATCACTTATTTATCAAGACTAATTAGACCAGCACCATTAAACTAATGAATAGTATCAATTTACCACCCTGCAATTCCTTCTAATCTCCCCATTAGTCCCGGTGAGTGGGCTAATATTGCTCATCTTCACCATAGCAGCAGCAAAATCGCTAGCAAAAGCTGCATTGTTATTACTATAGGTCCTAACCAATGCATCTTGGGAGCCACCATTGAACAGCACTTGATCCGAATGAAGAAGGCCACGTCGAGCCACAAGGTCCTTGTAGTAGTTGTTATCAAACCGGTTTGAGGTCTGTGTCTCAAGCGGGGCCAAATTATTATCACCACCAGAAGCCGGGCAATTGGCCCTTCGAGTAGTGGCAAAGTTGGAGTCAATGTTGGTTTCATTGTAAATGCGGGTTCTGAATAAGCTACAACGAGCTAGGCCTATTGTGTGGCCACCGGAGAGTGCAGTCATGTCACGGGCACTTAGGCCTTTGGCGGAAAACTTGGAGGTGAGGGTTGCAAGGTCAGAGAACGGAGAGGGGAGGTTGTTGGCTGCGCTTTGACTGGCTGTCCTTGCATCTCTCCGGCCTAGTGGTACTATCCACGAGGGTCCTCCTAGCTAAAAGTAAAATTGAAGAGAGTAAAAAGTGTAAGTCCGAAGCGTAGTGAAAGACAATTTTAATAAGAAAAATTAAAAACAAACATTTAAACAATACATATAAGATCTTGAGTCTCTTTACCCATGGTCAATTGATTTTAGATTGGATACTTATCTTTGATAAAAACTCTAAAATTTTATCCACGAAAATAATTATTAAAAAAAAAAAAAAAAATTGGAAGATGATAAGCAAAGGGATAACACAGTGTCTAATTAGAGAACATGTCTTATGAAAATCTCTCCGTCTAAAAAAGATTCTTGTTAAGTCACTTATCTAACAACCCGTGAATGAATGTTATATGAGTGATTTGGTGTCAATGTTGTATTAGAGATATTTTCTCTTCTCCCTCTTTCTCTCAAGGCCAAATTAAACTCATTTTATTTGTTGAGAATAAAAGGGGAGGTGGATAGCAAGAACCAAGTAACAAATAACTAGTTAGCTATCATAAGTAGGTATTTAAACTAAAAGAGACATATACCCTAAGTTGGTAAATATATTTGCATGCAAAATCTAGTATTTCGTTATTCAATTGTGTCCAAACCATCCAAGAAAATAACAAAATCCTTTCCATTTCCATTTTATTTGAAATGGAGAAAGTTTATTCTAATTAACAATGTATTTAAAATTTTAAATGACCGTAAGACAAGATATATCTTTTAGTATATAATAATATTATCTAAAACTTAAAATACATCTTTTTCAAATCAAGAAAAAGGAATAATACTCACCAAGACCACACCATCTCGTGTTGCAAGTGCTAAAATGTCTGCACAAGATACAGTAGCATTGCAAGTAGCTTCCACGCGAGTTTTAATAGTATCAATCACTTCAAAACCCCTTACAGAGTTTCTATTTGGTGACGCATTCTTTTCACCCGTGAACGTAGCTGTGTCGTCCAGTAGTATTGATGCATCGCAGCCCTACACAACCCAAAGAAAACTGATGTTATCACACAAAGAAATTCATAAAAGAACGTCAAAGGAAACACAAATGGCATTTGCATGTGTCTCACATTTACAAAGCAGTCATGGAAGAACAAGCGAAGCATAGAGGCACCAATGCGTGCCTCCTTATTGACAGCTTGCGTCATGGCATTTCGCACTATGGTTTGTAGATTAGGGCAAGTGGTGGCGTAGAAATTAGAAGAAAGTTGTGCATTAACTGAGCAAGCTAGGAGAGAAAGGATAGTGAGCACTGTCACAATGTGTGTAGTGGAGGCCATGAGTTTAGAGCTGAATTGACAAGAATTGCGAGTTAGTCGGAGCTTGGTTTTTTGTGTGGCGTGAGAATAACTTTGATTGAGCAACTCTATATATAGAGATAAAAAGTTTATGCAAAGATCAATAGCGAGAGATTCTTGTTTGTGTGTATGTGAAAGAGTTTCAAACATGGCTGCTAAACGCGGCTTCACATGAAGTGCTAGATTCACTTTGAAGTCTTGAAGGAACAACAAAACAGAATCTCCAATAGTGGAAGAAGAAAAGTCTTCCACTAAGCGCAAGTCAACTTATTGCATAAAATCCATGCAAGAATACAAAATATGAGTAAAAGTGTGGGACAGATTGGCAAAAAGTAAACTTGCTAGCTGTATTATTCTTTTTCCTTATTCAGCAAAAAGTAAACTTGCTCTATTATTCCTTATCCTTATTCAGCAATAAATAAGAAGTAAAACTCCCCCAGTAAACTTTTCTTTTGTTGGAAATAAATAAGGAAATAGCAATACAAGATAAAATGATCTTAAGATGAGATAGTAAAACGTGAAGTGGTCATCCACTTATTAATCAATTTATATATGTTTTACAATTGAGATTACGTATATATACACTTATAAATTGGTGTGTAACGCATATAAATGTGAAACACATGTTAGTGTGGAACATATATATATATATATAGTCTTAGAGAGGTAAACATCAAATTCAATGTTTTTGTTAATGTAGGATTAATACATTTATAAATAAGTTTCACAACACTACTTTTCAATTTTCCCCCTAATAGTGGATGGCCACATTGGCCATTAGATTTCATGTTGTATTCATATGGAGAGAGCATTTTCTTTTTCTTTTCTTTTTTTCCTTCTATTTTTTGGGATTATTTCAAAAAATAAAATAAAAAAAGAAATGAAATAATGAGATTATAAAAACGCTTCAATCATAACGTTGCATTATTAACTTCTGGAAGCCGAACACAATGATAATTTTGACAATCTCTCATAATGAAACCTCCATGAAGAAAGGTCTTTGTTTTCTTTTTTCCTTTGCTGAGTTGGATCAAGGAGGTTTGGGTCCTACTTGGAATGACCTAATTGGTTTATTCATACAACAAGATAATAAAAGCGAGATGCATATTTCCTACTCCTAGATGCACTTAACCCCAAAGGAAGAGTCTTCCTCCCTGTTTTTTTTTCTTCCTCCCATTAATGCATTAGAGACAAAGAGCTTTATATATATATATATATATATATATCTTGTAAATTATATTTATATTTTAGTGGATATGAATTTGCTCCCACGTTGAAGATATGAACTCCAAGTGGTATGGGTCACTAGTTCTAACTTCCAACCATTTTCCTCACTGAGCTGGGATCATTGGACATTTTATTTATTTATTTATTTTTTTCCAAGAATTTGGCCTAATATGAAAAGTGGAGGGGACCAAATTTAAAATAATAATAAGTGGATGATCATTGCAAAAGTGTAGTCTTAATCAGACTATTTTGAGTTCGGTCACGATCGAATTGGTCCTGACCCCCGAATTCTGTGTTCGGTCAAGACTGAATTGGTTTTTTATTCGGTTCAGCCTACAATAATTTTGTTCGGTTGCGATTAGAATAATCAGTAATTGCCCTGGAATGTAGTATTTAATGCAAGAAATATCTCTTATGGTAGAGCCTTAATTGCGCTTCTGGGTTAGACATGAGAAAGATTATTGTGTGCTGTTGTCCAAGAATTCATAAATGTTTGCAAAAGGTATATTCTGGGAGAAGCAAAATGGATAAATATCTAGAAAATATCTCAAGATTGGGAGGAATATAAATAGAGGAATAGATCATATTAATGAGGTATGCAACAAAATCTCTTAAAAATCTCCAGAGCTTTAACCTTCTTGATAGTTATTGCTTAATCTGGTGTATTAACTAACAAAAGCATTGGAGAATTAAAGGCCAACCCCCACTAGGTTGACCAAAGATCTGAGGCATTTTCTTTGTGTTTTTAGATTGAGAGGTGACGACAGAGGTTCGAACAATTGTCTGGAGAAGATCCTCTCCCAAATTAGTTAGCTTTTCCTTATGTAAAATATTCCTACCTCCAATTGGCGCCGTCTGTGGGAAAGGCTTTCTTCATAGGGAATGTTCTTGTTTTCATGTTAAAGAAGGATGTCAGGAGCACCATTATCTTCCTGACGTCCTCAGTCTGTAATTCGTCTCCCTGTAGGAGTTCTGCTTAGAATGCCTCTTCTGGCTCCTTTTACAGACCTTTCAGAGAGGATACTTTGGTTAGAACATCGGTTGCGGCTTCCTCACAACATACAGACCCTTAGGAAGATTCGGCTAGGCGTTTATCTCGATGGGTCACTTCGTCAGATTGTGGGACCAAAGGTGCGGGCTCGGGCAATGTTCGGCGGACCCTAAATTACTCAACAACTGCAGGGTCACGCGCGGACGACAGTGAGAGAATTATTTCGGAGCTACGTAGAGAGGTTGACGATCTGAGACGAGAAGCTCAAGACTGGTCCCCAGCAAAAGAAAGGCCGAGGAATAGGGTCAACCTTTCCAAACGAAAGGGTCCCAAGTACCTGTCCCCTTCGAGTCCCCTTACGGATGTTTAGGCGGAATCTTTTTCCCCCCAGCACGAGCCAGTTTCGTCGGCTCTTATTAGGCCGAGCTTTCATCGCAGTTCGGAACGTCGTGGACGCTCTCATCCCCGACCATTTGATCTGGAGAAAAGCCCTCAGAAGAGGAAACTTTCTACCAGAAGAATCGTTCGTACCGGGGAGTAGCATGCGGTCTGGAAGGCCCTTGATTTGGTTTCGTCCTCCCCCTTCTCTTGAGAGATAGAGGGAGCAGTACTGCCCAAGAGATTCACGACCCTGCGCTTTGAATCCTATAATGGTCGGACCGATCCAGTCGCGCACATAAGCCATTACCAATAGAGGATGGCCTTGTACCAATACAATGATCCCCTCATGTGCAGGCTCTTCCCTTCAAGCTTGGGAGAGATTGCCTTGCGGTGGTTCAACCAGCTTGGTGGTTCAACTAGCTTGGTAAGAAACAATATCGTCTTGGATTCAAATGGCTGAGGCCTTCGTGGCACGTTTTATCACCAATAGCCGAAAAACCAGGGAGATGGACGCTTTGCTCACCCTGAAGTTAGAAGATGGGGAGAGTCTCAAAGATTACGCTATCAGGTTTTGGGAGACCTACAATGACATCGACGGCTGCAATGAGGACGTGGCTATAAGGACGTTTAAATTGGGCTTGCCCCTTGGGACGGGGTTGCGCCAGTCTTTAACTAAACGTCCAGCTGCCACTCTGAGAAAGATGATGGATAGAATTGAACAGTTCATCAGAGTTGAGGAAGATGGAGGGAACACTGCCTCGGTACAAACGGTGGCCCCACCTAAAGCTGCGAGTTCTAAACCCCTAGCTCGGTTTAGTATTTCAGCGAAGGCCTCGCTAAGCCCATCCAACTTCATGGCCCCTTTGTTTCGGGCATTTCAGACGGTCTTCAAGGAACCAATTTATAAGGTCATGAACAATATCAAAGGTAAACCCTACTTTGTTTGGCCACCCAAGTTGCTTGGCAACCCGGCCTCGAAAGACCAGAAGTTACAATGTTCCTACCATCGAGACAAAGGCCATCTGACCGAGAACTGCCATATGTTGAAGACTCATTTGGAGCAACTTGCTTTAGCTGGCCATCTCAATCAATATATTGACACCAATTTATCCGGGAAAAGAGAATCGAGTTCAGTAGATCGGCATCCAAGCAACCCAGGTGCGGCCTCCACAGGAGTTATAAATGTTATCCATAATCCCCTATGTTCTTCTATTCTACCTAGTTCATACAGATCGGAGATTCAGAAGGCAACCCATTTGCGTTGGTCTTTTGTAATCAATGATTCGGCTCATCCCGCTCTGTCTCGTTCGTCGCACGAGAACTCATGGGAACATGCTATTTCTTTCTCTAACAGTGATCTAAGGGACGTCCAGTTACCCTACAATGACCCATTGGTTGTCACGCTTAGTATTGGGAACTTCGATGTCAAGAGAGTCCTCATCGACCAAAGGAGCTTCACTGAGGTGATGTATCAAGACTTATACAAGAAGTTTGGTCTGGGAGAATCTGACCTCACAAGCTTCACCTCGCCGGTATTCGGTTTTCGGGGAGTTTATCGTACCTCAGGGAGAAACTACTCTGCCAGTTCTGGCAGGACTGATCATCCTCCAGACCCAATTTATAATGGTCAGGTCATCTTCGCCTTATAACGCTATCATGGGTAGGGATTGGCTGCATAGAATGAAAGTGGTCCCGTCCACACTCCACCAGAAACTAAGGTTCTAGATTATGGATGGGATTATGGAGCTGAATGGAGACCAAGTTGCGGCAAAACAATGCATATTGGCAACAATTAAATATAAAGGCTCAACAGAAGAAGAGCATACCAGGGTGTTATAATGGTCACAGCCACTCGGCCCTGAGGAGGGAGAGATCGTCCCGGAGAGGGCACCCGAGAAAGTATTTTTCGATGTCTCAAACCTTGAGCTTTACTTTTCTGTTGGTTCAAATTTATTCTTCTGTGATTGGGATAATATGGTTTGACTTCTTGTTGAGAACCAGGATATTTTTGCTTGGTCGGTTTACGAAGCTCCAAGGTATCTCCTGATTTGGCTTGTCATGCCTTGAATATAGTCCCAAATCACAAGCCGGTGGCACAGAAGCGACGAAAATTGGCCCTGGAGAGAGCAAATATAGTACTGGAAGAAGTCGAACGACTTTTAGCAGCTGGCACAATTCTGGAAGTGCAGTATCCTACGTGGCTCTCAAATACGGTGGTAGTGAAAAAGAAGAATGAGAAATGGAGAATGTGTGTGGATTTCACTAATCTAATTCGAGCTTGTCCCAAGGATTCGTATCCATTACCCCGAATAGATCAGTTGGTAGATTCTGCTTCGGGACATGACCGCTTGAGTTTCTTAGATGCATTCCAGGGGTATCACCAGATCCCTATGAATCTAGCTGACCAGGAAAAAACAGCTTTTATCACCCCTAGGGGGGCTTACTGTTATAAGGTCATCGATTTGAAAAATGCAAGAGCCACTTACCAAAGGATGGTCACCCAGATGTTCGGCCACATGATAGGAAAGGTAGTGGAGGTTTATATAACAATATGCTGATTAAGAGCCTGAAAAAAAAAAAAAAAAAAAAAAAAAAAAAAAAAAAAAAAAAAAAAAAAAAAAAGGGCGACATGACGCGAGTATTCGGCATACTGCGGAAGGATCGCCTTTGGCTTAATGCATCTAAGTGCACTTTTAACTTGGGAAAATTCCTCGGTCATATATTGAGCTGAAGAGGAATAGAAGCCAATCTTGATCGGGTTGCTACCCTGATAGATCTGGCAAAACCCTGGAATGCCAAACAAGTGCAGCACTTAACCGAAATGGTGGCGGCACTCCAACGTTTCATTTCAAGATCGACAGACAAGTGTAAACAGTTCTTTCGGCTTTTAGGGAGAAAGAGGAAGTTTTTGTGGGATGACGAATGTTCAGTAGCTTTTCAAGGGATTAAATCATACCTTTCCTCTGCCCCATGTCTCTCCATACCAGTTCCAGGAGAACCTCTCTTTCTCTACTTGGCGGTGTCCAACCAGGCAGTCAGTGTGGTCCTGGTTCAAGAAGAGGGATAAGAGCAGAAACCCATTTTCTTTGTGAGCAAAGTGATGGAAGAAACAGAAATGATATACTTGCCCTTGGAGAAAGCAGCCTTGACATTGCTCCAGGCACCTAAAAAGCTTCCTCACTATTTCCAAGCAATTACGGTTACAGTGTTGACTGATCTCTCCCTCAAAATGTTATTGCAGAGATCAGACTTTTCAAAGAGAATCACTAAGTGGGGGGGTGCAATTGGGATTATTCGGCATTGAGTACATGCCTCGAACGGTGATTAAAGGACAGGTTCTGGCAGATTTTGTAGCCGAATTCCAACAAGATCCATGCGCTCCCACACTGGCTATCCCTACGGAGACCCAATTTAATTTGGGCAGTGGAAAATGGGAAGTGTTTATCGATAGAGCTTCAAACTTTAAAGGTTTGGGAGCCGGAATAGTGCTAGTATCGCCCAAAGGCCTAATCTTGGAACAAGCTGTTCGTCTGGGATTTCTGGCGTCGAATAATGAAGCCGAATACGAGGCATTGATTATAGGGCTCAGGAGCACACGAAGGCTCGGCGCCAGACACCTTTAAGTATTCTGTGATTCTCAGTTGGTCGCTAATCAGATTTCAGGAGAATATCAGGCAAGAAAAGAGAGAATGTTAGCCTATCTCCTGGTGGTGTAGTCCTTGTTAGTCGAGTTTGAATCTGCCTAAGTGGCACAGATCGGCAGAGAGCACAACTCTCATGCAGAAATTTTAGCTAAATTGGCTACGGCTCTGGAGTCGGATATACAGAGAACAATATGTGTGGAAACTTTGGATTGCCCAAGCTTTCAGTGCCGAGAAGTGCTATCCATCCATGCTGCGAATGATCAGTCGAGCTGGATGGACCCGATTCTAGATTATTTGAAGAATAACAAGCTACCCGAAGACAGGAAAGAAGCCGACCTGATCAAAAGAAAAGCCCTGAAGTACTGGGTCTCTAGAAAAAGATCTCTCTACATATGGTCTTTTTCAGGTCCGTACTTGCTCTGTATTTACCCAAGTCTGGTAAAAAATTTTCTTTTTGAAATCTATGAGGGGATTTGTGGAAGTCATGCGGGGGAGATCCTTGGCTCATAAAGCGATATCCTAGGGATACTGGTGGCCATATATGCAAGCTGATGCGCTCAGGTATGTCCGGGAATGTGATAAATGCCAGAGATTCGCTCCCATGATCCATCAGCCCGCCCGAGAGTTGAATCTTTTGTCCAGTCCTTAGCCCTTTGCTTAGTGGGGTTTAAAGATAGTCGGACCCCTTCTTAGGGCTCCCAGGAACACTTAGCCCGCCCAAGAGTTGAATCCTTTGTCCAGTCCTTGGCCTTTTGCTTAATGGGGTTTAAAGATAGTCGGACCCCTTCCTAAGGCTCCTAGGAACAAAAGATTTTTTATTGTCACGATAGACTACTTTACCAAGTGGATCAAGGCTGAACTACTGTCCAATATCCAAGACGTTAACACTAAACGTTTTCTTTGGAAAAGCGTCATTACATGGTTCGGGGTGCCTTGGACAATCATATCGGATAATGGGACCCAGTTTGAAAGTAGGCTATTCACAGGGTTCTGTTCGGGCCTTGGCATCAAGAACTTTTTCTCCTCACCTGCCTATCCACAATCTAATGGGCAGACCGAGGTGTCTAATGAAGTTATATTGGATGGAGTAAAAAAGAGGTTAGAAGAGGCTAAAGGGAGATGGGTTGAGGAGCTCCCGAGCGTAATGTGGACCCATAGAACCACGAAGAGAAGATCTACTGAAGAGACACCTTTTGCATTAGCCTATAGAGTCGAGGCCGTCATCCCTTGGAGATTGGGTTGTCGACTATCCGAACCACGAATTTAATATCGAGACCAATGAAGACAGTTTACGGAAGGATTTAGACTTATTAGAGAAAATGCGAGACACGGCAGTTGTTCGTCTAGCGTCATATCAGCAATAGATCAAGAGAGAACATGACAAAAATGTGCGGCTAAGAGTACTTCGAGTTGGAGATCTGGTTTTAAGGAAGGTGGTGACCAACACCCGAAAGGCGAGCGAGGGAAAGTTGGGACCGAACTAGGAAGGACCGTACAAAGTGGTGTCACTCGTAGGGGTCGGCGTCTACAGGTTAGAGGATATGAACGGGAAAGTTGTTCCTAGGCCTTGGAACATTTGTAATCTGAAGAAATATTTCTTTTGAGTAATTTTTATCTTTGTGTTACCTTGTTTTGCTGTTGCTTGCTTTTAAATTATCTAAAAAGCGTCCTAACCGAACATGATTACTACCTATAGGGGGTGAGTAAGGTAAAAACGTCCTAACCGAACAAAGTTACTACCTCTAGGGGGTGAGTAAGATAAAAATGCCCGAACAAAGTTACTACCTTTAGGGGAGTGAGTAAGGCAAAAATGTCTGAACAAAGTTACTACCACTAGGGGGGTGAGTAAGGCAAAAATGTCCGAACAAGGTTACTACCTCTAAAGGGGTGAGTAAGGTAAAAACGTCCTAACCGAACAAAGTTACTACCTCTAGGGGGTGAGTAAGGCAAAAATATCCGAACAAAGTTACTATCTCTAGGAGGGTGAGTAAGGTAAAAAAGTCAGAACAAAGTTACTACCTCTAGGGGGTCAGTAAGGCAAAAATGTCTGAACAATGTTACTACCTCTAGGGGGTGAGTAAGGTAAATACGTCCTAACCTAACAAGGGATGAGCAAGGCAAGAATGTCTCATCCTAACATAGCTATTACTTAAAGAGGCTCAGTGAGGGTAATATAACAGGAAAAGATCAAATGCAAACTAATTCACACAAATAACTGCTCATTTCCCAAAATAAGGAACATTATCATAAATTAACAAAAATCTAAATTAATGAGAATGTGTAAAAGATAACAATACTAACAATTAGCTTTCAAAAAGGCCCCAAGATGTTCGACACATTACACATAAACAAAAAACTAACTCCCAATGGAAGGAGTGTGGGGATTGCTTATGACCAAAGGATTCGGGTCGGCAGTACGGTTATCTTGCTCGCCTTCAGCCTTCTGAGTTTCATCTTCTTCATCCTCTTCATCTTCATCTTCATCGTCCGAGTCTTTCAGACCTGCCTCAGGATAAGGAAGAGGCATGCTGCTCCTCAAGTACAAATCAGAAGACTCGGGGACGTCAGCTTTTATCAAAGCTAACTTCCAACTGTCCGTGAATTCACCGTTGAAAACTCCTTGCAACTGGGCTTTCACCTCGCCCATCACCTCCTGCTTCCCTTCTTCCCGAGCCTTGTCGATCAATTGAATGCACTTGGCCTCCAGGTTCCTGACCTTCTCGCAAAGTTGGATGACTTCGGCTTCGATTTGAGTCTTCTGTGCTGCCTCAGTTCTTGCTTTCTCTTCTGCCTCTTTCATGTTGGTCAGGGTCTTGAAGTGTTCCTGCTCTAGGGCCTTGTAGTTAGCGGTGGCCTTCTCCATCACTTCAGCCACGACCTTGTTGTGCTCGGCTTCTTTGTCCCTCAAGCGTTCGTTTAGGGAAAACACCCTAGACTCCATGGTGTGAAGCCCTTAGGTAGCCTAAAATAAGAAATGAGGTCAGAATTTCCAAGTCAGAGTAATGTTGAAAGAATTGATGGGTTTGGATTTAGGAAGTTTACCATTACAAGTCCCGGGAGATATGGCAAAATATCTGACACGAGAACATGGCGTCCCATGCTCGGATATCCTTAGGAAGGCAGGCAGCCCAAGATAGGGAATGAGCCACCTTCGTAGACAACTCGACGTCAGAAATGTTGAGGATCGTGTGGTGGACCGAGATCGGGTCCAGTCCCACCATCAACTCGGGACTCCAAATGTCGTCCGAAGAAGAAAACTCGGGATGTTGAGTCAGCTCGCCCATAACCCTGGCCCTTTTTATTCTAGGTGTTGGGTCTACAACTTCCTCGGGCTCATCAATCTCGATGATTTGGGGAAGTTAGGGTTGAGTTTCAAGGACAGTAGAGCCCAAGTCGGTATTGGGAGCGGCCTGCTCGGGAGTAATGACCTCGAAGATGGGCCTCCTAGACTTTTTGGCTTCGACACCTTCTTTGGCCTTCCCTTTACTCTTTGAGGTAGAGGCCTCCTTAGACTTCTTTCCCATCAATTGGTAGGGATTGATGGGTAGGGCCATTTCAGATACCTCTGTTGTTGGGATAAGATCGGAATGATCAACGGAAGAGCTGGTGGAGGCGGGCCGGGCCACGAACAAGATGGTGGGCTCGACCGGCGTCTCTTGTGAGCGAGGAACAGTTAGGCCTTCGAGGAAAGTGCCAAGCTGGGGGGTGTAGCCGAGCAGTAATGGGGCCGATCTAGGCTGCCCGAATCTATCCACGAGGATGCTGGCGGAAAGAACTTTTTCTATTTCTTCAAGATTGACCGCGTGTCCGGGAATCTCCAACCGAGAAGAATCTGTAAGAAAATATAGCAAAAACGCGTAAGGCATAATATGGGTTAGCTTGGCTATGTAAATATACAATGAACAAGTTTTTCTTTCTCGCTGAAAGGAAATGTGTTCGGACAAACACCTATTTTTAAAATAAACACTCTAGAGTCTAACCTAGGTATCCGAACGTGTTCCAGCAGGCCGATCCACCAGTAAACCAACTACCAAAAAGGACAAGAAAGTCGTTGTCGTAGCCTTTATTGGAACTGGGCAACCCATTGACCAATTTGATGTTGATGTTTCAGGCTCTAAGATGGCAAAAGGTTCTTGAGTCCGAACCAGGACATGAATAAGAGTATAGGAACAAAATTTCTTTTAGGGTAAGATAGACCCCTAACAGACGATTGATGGCGACTACACCCATCACTATGCAAAATACATTTATTGACAACTAACACGGAGAGGCATTTACTGTCTGGAGAAAATCAATAAGGAGGGGGTGAAGAGGGAACCTAACCCATCCTTCTACAACGCTCATAGCCGGGATGATAATCTCGTCCCGATTTAGGAGGGGGAGGTCATCGCATGGATAATACCTCAATCTCACATCGCTCGGAACGTGGTACATCTCCCTAAACTCTCTCATTAGCACATTGGAATTAACTAATTTCGCTAATTTGTTTGCCCTAGCCCCAGATTTCCCCCCCAGCCATTAATGGAAAAGAAGAAAAGCAAGAAATGAAGAGTAACAAAGATGCGTGGGAAATTAAACAGGGAGGTGGAGAGACTTACAGGTGAGGAAGAACCTTGATCTCTGAGTTTGGAGCTCTAAGATCGATTGTCTACTGGGAGTCCAAAAGAAATGGGAAGGTAAGGGGAGGAGATGAGGCTTCACAAGGGTTTAAATTTGATTTTGTAGGATAGGAATAGATTTTTCCCCCCAATCCCATCAAAGGCCTTTCATTTCCTTGTCTTGGAAATGAAACCTCTTAAAAGTTGGCATAATTATTTTCTTTGGAATGCGCGTTTCATCCTGACTCTTCTATAGGGGCATGGAAAAGTCAGAATAAGGGGGTAATTGGAGGGGACCGAATTTAAAATAATAATAAGTGGACGATCATTGTAAAAGTGCAGTCTTAACCGAACTATTTTGAGTTCGGTCACGACCGAATTGGTCCTGACCCCCGAATTCTGTGTTCGGTCAAGACCGAATTGGTTTTTTATTCGGTTCAGCCTACAGTAATTTTGTTCGATCGCGATTAGAATAATCAATGATTGCTCTGGAACGTAGCATTTAATGCAATAAATATCTCTTATGGCAGAGCCTTAAATGCGCTTCTGGATTAGACATGAGAAAGATTATTGTGTGTTGTTGTCCAAGAATTCATAAATGTTGGCAGAAGGTAGATTCTGGGAGAAGAAAAATGGATAAATATCTAGAAAATGTCTCAAGATTGGGAGGAATATAAATAGAGGAATAGATCATATTAATGAGGTATGCAACAAAATCTCTTAAAAATCTCCAAAGCTTTAACCTTCTTGATAATTATTGTTTGATCTGGTGTGTTAATTAACAAAAGCATCGAAGAATTAAAGGCCAACCCCCACTGGGTTAACCAAGGATCTGAGGCATTTTCTTTGTGTTTTCAGATTGAGAGGTGACTACAGAGGTTCGGGCAATTGTCTGGAGAAGATCCTCTCCCAAATTAGTCAACTTTTCCTTACTTAAAATATTCTAACCTCCAAAAAGAATAAAACTAAATCTTAAAATGGTTTAAGTTGTAACTTTTAAACGTTGTTAGTGATGACCAAAAAAAAAAAGTATATAACATTATACACATTTCAGGTTCTAAAAATTAATATTCAACCCAAATAGGCAAACATAATGTGGAAATTAAAACAAAAAAATAAAATTTGTTGGATCTCAAATATGTTGTTTATTTATTTTGAAAAAAATAACTTATACATATCGGACTGAGGGGTGGAGCCAAAAATTTAATCTTGGGGGGCACTATAATTGTAAAGCTATAAGTGTATTTTTCATCCATATATATAATTCATATGGTTTTATCAAAAGAAATTAATTTTATTTGGGAAATGAAGGTTGTCAGGCTAAGCGTGCGGAGAGAGGGGATTAGCCAAAAAAAAAAGAAAAAGGAAAAGACTTTTTGTTTTGATAAAATAACAAGAGTGTTAATTAGCTAGGTAACTTAATCTAAAAAATAAAAAAATCGATGTAGCTCCACCCATGATTGGACTAAAGCCAAGCTAGGTAGCACTGATAATATACATCTTTTTAGACTATGCTAAGTTATGGTAACTCCTAGGTTTGATCCTCGAGATCCCCAAAATATACGTATGTGTGAGTTTAGATTACTATTTCTATCATATATATAAAAGAAAAAACGTAATGGTAACTCCACCCATGATTGGATTAGAGCTAAGCTAGGTAGCACTCTCACACTCTCATAATATATATCTATTTAGATAGTGCTAACTAATGGGTGGACGGGGCACTTCACAATGTAGCTCCACCTATAGGTAGCACTCGTAATATATATATTTTTGGACTAATGGGTGGATTCACAATGTAGCCCACCTATAGGTAGCACTCGTAAAATATCTTTTTGGACTATGGATCCCCCAAAGAAAAAAGAAAAAAGAGAAGATCTTCTTTCTCATTAATTTAAAAATTAAGAAAAAAAAAATCGTGGGTTTAATTTCATATGAAAGTAACGAAATGTTGGAAATGACTAGGGATACTAATCATCTTAGCATTTAACATAATATAATTTTTTCCCTATTTTATTTTTTGTCTAAATATGAAAAATTGATAATTATATGATAATTATTAAAAGAATTATATTATTGTATTTATATATAGAATATATTATAGTATTAAACATTTATTATGATTGTGTTGTATATATGGAAAATAATATATTTTTATTAAAGATAATATGATGTGTCAATATTATAATAGAATGTTAATTATAATTTTTTTTTAATTTAATTAGAAAATATAGAGTTGTAAAACTGCGAGATCTCAAAAACTTATGTTGCATAATATTATAAGGTTAATCCAAAAATAAAAATAAAAAATTCGATTTTACATTAGAGTATAGATTAAGGATAATATCATTGCAAATATTATAATACATATCAAACCTCAAGTTTGATGGCCCCTGATTTTACTTGAATTTAAATGCAATACGCCTTTATTCAATTCAATTTAGGTGTTCATTTTAGATGTATTTTATTATTTCAGCAAAAAAAAAAAAATGTATTTTATTAATTATTTATTTTCTGAAAGTATTCTAGAAAAAGATGAGAAATATCTATATTTATATTAATCTATACTATAATGTAAAACCGAAACTTTTTGACTTTTGGTTGACCTCATCATGTTGCGCCACATAAGCTTTTGAAATCTCACAATTTTACACCTCATTATTTTAATATATATTTTCTAATTGAATTTAAATTTTATTCTATTATTAAACCTTCTATTAGAATTTTGACACATCATATTTTCTTTAATATAAGAATATATTATTCCATATATAAAACACAATCATAATTAATATCTAATACTAACATATATTCCATATATGAACACAATATAAATATCTTTTAATAATAATCATAATTATCAATTTTCATCAAGATTTTTAGAGTTCTTTTTTTTTTTTTTTTTTTTTTTTTTTTTTTTTTTTTTTTCTTATGTATTTCATTTAATTTTGTTGCTGGCAATGGAGAAAGATGGATGGATTTGTTATAATGAAACCATGTGAGCTTGAAATGAGTTATGAAAATTATTTAGGTTTGATCATATAATCATGTGCCATGTATTTATTTGTCCTTCTTCTTATTTTAAGTATCCTTTATTTTATTTTTGGATAGAAACATGATCCATATGGTAAATATAAACATGAATCGTGTTTTATAAAAATTGGACTATATTCAACTTATGCCAAAAGAAAAATTACATTATATTAAATTTTAATTATCCTATGGTAAATACTTTCTTAGTTATTTTTTTAAACCAAAAAGTAGATCTATCCTAAATCCGATTCATAAAGTCTCTTTATCGATCTTGCCTACAACATTTTGAACTAAAAAAAAAAAAAACATATTCAACAAAAAAAGTAAAAGGAATCAAAATTAATTTAGATTTTATTTTTAATAATTTTTCTGTGTATCGCACATGTTTACGACTAGTTAATATATAAAAGTAGAAGATATGAGCATTAAAACCTAGAGTGTCTTACATCATGACAAGTGGCATAATATATAAAAGCAGAAGACATTAGCGTTAAAACATAGAGTGTCTTACATCATGACAAGTGGCATGTCTATCTATCGTTTATATTTCCCAAGTGATACGTTGCTTAAATAACTTGACTTAATGCAATTTATTTATGAAACGGTAAACACCAATTATTTTTTTAAAATAACAAATTACTAAACACCGTGTATGTTTTATTTATATATAAAAGAAGAAGATAATATCGAATTATTTAAAATTTAAAATAAGTCTCCTATAAAAACAGATAATAACAAATTTTTTAAGATAAGACTGTTACTACTAAAATATATCTTAATAAAATATCATAATAAAAAACTTAAAATTATGAAAATTACCATTTCATTATTTATTTATTTATTTTTTTAATTATTGTTGATAGTGTTTCTTTTTAAACATGAAATTGGAGAACGTTTAATTTTTTTTAAAGATGTTTGTCAAAGTTGATAACTACCCAAACAAAAAATCAAACGATGTAAGGCTTTGGACATTTTTTTTTTTTTTTTTTTAAAAAAATTATGGTCGCACTTCTATTTATATTTTTTAGGGAATTAAATTTGTTTAGTAACTCTTTTAGTAATAGGACAATGAATTTTTTTAAAAGAAGTCTTTTAGTAGAATTATGATTAGGACAATGAATGTTTTAAAAGAAGTCTTTTAGTAGAATTATGATTCCTACAAAGTTGAGTATGAACACATATTGATATTCATTGAACGTTTGATTTATTTAATTTTTTTTTTTAAATGTTGTTCATAGATTTTTTTTAAAGAGATTTTTGTGGCAAAAAATAATGAAAAACCAGATAATAGTGAATTATTTAAACTAAGTCTCCTATTACTAAAAGACATCTTCAAAAAATAACATAATAAAAAGTTTTAAAATAAGTCTCCTATAAAAACAAATAATAACAAATTCTTTAAACTAATACTTCTACTACTAAAATACATCTTAATATAATATCATAATAAAAAAAACCTATAATTATATAGATCTCCTAATACTAAAAGACTTCTTATATTAGACCCACACAAAAAAAAAAAAAAAATAACCATCTATGCGTTTGACTATTAATATTTTTTAGGGAATTAAAATTTGTGTAGGAACTCTTTTAGTAATAGGACAATGAATATTTTAAAAGAAGTCTTTTAGTATTATTATGATTCCTACCAAGTTGAGTACACATATTGATAGTACCTTTGATTTTTTTTTTTTTTTTTAAATACATCTTAATATAATATCATAATAAAAAACCTATAATTATATAGATCTCCTAATACTAAAAGACTTCTTATATTCGACCCACAAATAAAAATTAAAAAATTAACCATCTTTGCGTTTGACATAATTTTTAATCGTTTAATGCAATTTATTTATCAAGTTAAAATAATTCTCTTATAGAAACAGATAATAAAAAGTTTTTTTTTAAAATAAGTCTCCTACTACTAAAAGACATCTTCATAAAAAAGCATAATAAAAACCTTATAATTATGATAATCTCCTAATAAATAAAAAAATTTAAACGTGTGTTTTATTATTTAAAAAAAAAAAAAAACTTTAAAAAAATTAACCATCTCTACGTTATACATGTGTGTTTTATTATTTGAAACGCCACCTCTGTTTTATTATTCATTCTCTTCCCCTTGCAAATCAGTTACAGAAACAAGGTTAGTCTTTTCTGCAAAACCAATTTACTCAAGGAAGCAAGTCTTTTGTTTTTCTACAAGTAAAGTTAGAAGAGATCCAAACAAGTTGAAATACTCAAGCAAATTGAAAGGTTAGGAAAACTTATTTGCTTTGCTAATGTTTGATAATGCACGTATAATTAACAGAAAAGAAAAGAAAAACCAAAGTCAAATTATAATTGATACATTTTTTTTTTTCTTTTTTCTTTGTTTCTAAAATTTCCATTGTATGTGATTATACTATTTTATAGACCAAATACTGCTTTACAAAAAGCCTTTATAATAAAAATATTTCTCTTTTAATTTTTCATCTTTCAACTGCAAAGTGGGTTCTTGAAATACACTTCTTAGTTTATATGATTTCTCTTTTATGTGATTACACGTTAAATAAAAATATACACTTTTTAGTTTATATTTACTCTCTACTATGTTTAGTTGATTTATGGAGGTCTCAAATCAGTAATATTATTGTGAAGTAAATCTATATTATCTCTATTGTATTTGTATTTTTCTATTTGATTATAATGGATTGATTGATTATGTGTATTGTATTTCTATTTTCATATTTATATTTAATATCAACTGTATTTCAACTACTTTACAGACAAATTAAATTTCTAATCATGAATATTAATATAGATAATCCCGCGCTTTGCGCGGGTTATATGCTAGTTTTTTTAAAGTAGGACCCAAAAAAAAAAAAAAACTAAAATAAAAAAAGGGCTTACCAAAACCCACTTCTAGGTGACAAATTGCAATATTGCATCATATTCATATGGGAAATCTTGCTATTAATTTTTTTTTTTTTTTTAATTTAATAGTTACGAGAATGAGGATTTGAGTCTTGAATGTTTTCTTTGAAAAATATCAAGAGGTATCAACCAATTGAGTTACAAGATTCTTGATGCTATTAAGTCTTAAGTAGGTACAAATTGCATTATTGAACATATGGACAATGAGTAAATTATTAATTTGGATAAATTATACTGACTCCCCATTCTTTTGAAGAAACTAAACTCGCTACACTATATTTTGTGGAAATGACACTCCGCTCTCAAATTTGCAAAATAATTAACACTCCGCCCCCTTTTTTCTTTTATTTTTTTGTTTTTTTTTTTATTAATTTTTTTAACCAATGCCTAACTAACCAAAGTTAAAAAGAAAAATTATATTCTACTTATTTTAAGTTTAAGTGGGAAATATTCCTTTAAAAATGGGAGAAAGGAGGCTGAGTGTTAATTATTTTGCAAATTTGGGAGCGGAATGTCATTTCCCCAAAATAGAGTGCAACAAGTCTAATTTCCCCAAAAGAAGAAAGTGTCAGTGTAATTTACCTTATTAATTTTCATAGGATTTAGGGGAAATCAGACTCTGTATGATCAAAACTTCACCTTGCTATCAAAAACTTCTTCTTTCTCTTAAAATGCTGAAGTATCATCATAAAATACGAGTTTTTAGCAATAACATGCAACAAAAAAAAAATGCATACTCGTACAGGTATGGATTTTAATTACATACGTACAGTGACTACTTAAAACATTAATCCAAGCATAGAAAATAGAAATGGAGATTAAGCCTCGCTTTCATGAACATTTTAAATGGAACTTCTTCTTTTTTTCTTTTTTCTTTTTTTTTAAAAAAAAAAAAAACAAAACATGGGCATACATGTGACCTCAAACCTGCCCAATTGGGTTTCAGAAGGGAGAAGAATAAGATTACAACGAAAACATTCAAAGTTCGAAATATTCAACCCGAATTAATTAAAGCTATCACATGAGGTTTGTCATGATCTTTGGACTTTCCTTCAACCTGCCCCTTGTTCAAAAATAGATGTGGTTACACAAGAATCTTTGCTTTCTCTTCTTCCATACTAAACACACAGCAATAAATTAAGAACGTAATCTTACTCATGAGATTGAGGTTTTTGAGTGTTAGACATCTAGCATCACTCCAATCCCTTGTCATCCAAGCATGGCATTGCATTTCACAAGTTCTCCAGTGATTTTCAGAGTAAGAGCAATTAAGGAATAGGTAATTGTGATCTTTTGAAGCAAAATACATAGAGGTTACATAAAAGCACTCTACTACGTACTATATAGCATAATAGCAAAAAAGAACATAGTCTTACACTCTTACTCATAGTACTATTGTTAAACCACACTCTGGAGTGCCATTCAGTAGTATGCCCTCTTGATCTCAAACTTTTCCAAGCTCTTCTTACATTTTATTTTTGGTCTAGCTAGTGCACCATTCCACTCCACCCAATCCTATCATTTATATTAACTGTTGGCCTAAAGCTGGATCATGGATGGACTGTTACTTTGGATCTCCAAGCACCTGTCTATCAAGAAGAGCCCATTTTGCATCTTCCATCTTATCAAGTTTCTTCCCCAAAAGAGATAGGTGTAATTTCTTCCCATAGAGATAATCTTCATTCTACATCTTACAATAACCAAAGTCTGTGCCGTCAAACTTCTCAATTCCTGACGTCTTTCCGTCTTCTCCGGTCATCGCTCCCACTCAAACCAAAGCTCTGATACCACTTGTTGGGAATAAAACCTTATTCCTAAAACTTGTGGGATGCAAAAATATTGAACAAGCACAAGACAACAATTTGCGTGGAAAACCCTTTCTACTTGACAAAGGAAAAACCACAAGACAAACTCTGAATAATTCCACTATTATAACATTCGGTTACAATAGTTTTTCTCAAGTTTTATGCCTAACTTGAGGTTTTCACCAAGGACAATAATATTCTCTCTATGAATTAACACTCAACAATTCTCTAGAGCAAACCTCAAATACTTTTGTGTATGTCTCACGTAGGAGATTTTCTTTACTCTCACACACACTCAAAACACTCACTGTGTCTTTGCAATTCTCTCTCTCTCAATTGCGGACTCCTTTATTTCACACGCACATTGCTTTTATATAGAAATACAACCGGCTGAGTTGTTCTATTTCTAATAGAACACAACTTCCTACTAACACTACACTTCTAATTGTAGATATCTTCTATTTCTTATAGAATTACTTGACCTCCTCACTTGTTCTATAGAATAAAACAAAAGCTTCCTACTTCTAATAGAAGTAGTCTTTTATAATTGTCCAGCAAGCTCATCAATTGTGGGCTGGACCTTGGTGCTCCATGTGCACCCCAAAAATAAATATATATTATGTCAATTCTCTTACACCATTTAAATAAAAAAACCTTATTCCCTTTTCTTTAAATTTATATACTCATTAATGAAATGTGATGTCTGATACCGTTTTAGAGAATGCTAGTCTTTATTTATGTTCTTCTCCTCTTTATTTCTTTGATTTTCTTTTATTTCACTGTTTATTTATTAATCATTTTTTTTTTAATAATCTGTATCAATACCATGGCCAACGTTCTAAAGTAACAAATTCTAATATATATCTCTCGGAAAAAGCCAACTATTGGCTTATAAGCTTGACTTTGTCTTGAAATCTAAAGCCATATATGTACTGCTTGTTAATTGTTATGCTTTGAGGCATGGCTCATTGATTCTAATACCAATATATATGCTTGCTTAGTAGATAATTGTGGATTTCATATATGCTTGTTGCGTGTTTAATGTTTGGCGTTGTCAGGAACTTGAATCTTTGGTTGTGTATAATACTAATTGGGCATGATTGATCTCTTTTCTTTCTTTGGCATAATTGGGGTGATATACCTGAACTAATTGACATTGTTATTTCTTATTTTATTCATTAATTCTAGTATGACTACCTTTCTTCTTGGGCATATTTAACATGATTTATTTCTGGCCATTTTTCACATGATTTTGACTTTTTCACATGCACAATTTTGATTCCTATATTTTGGGAATTTATTCTTAATTATTTGATGATTAACATGTTTGGAGGCAGGTATGAATTATTTTCTCCCATCTTATATTATTTTATGTTTCACATGTTTTGGTTGTATAGTTTCTAGGTTTAAATTGCTTTTGTGTGATTAGGTTAGATTTCCTTATTAAAGATTTCTTTAGACATAGCCCAATAATACGAAAGAAGATCACCCATGTGGTTGGGCGTGCTTGGGTGCCTAAACTCCAAACTCAGATTAGATCAGTAAACCTTAATTTTTTAAA
This sequence comes from Fagus sylvatica, assembly GCA_907173295.1. Classification (NCBI taxonomy): domain Eukaryota; kingdom Viridiplantae; phylum Streptophyta; class Magnoliopsida; order Fagales; family Fagaceae; genus Fagus; species Fagus sylvatica. The sequence continues at coordinate 30,237,007 of OU015769.1, forward strand.
TGGAATTTATAAATAATTCCTAAACCTAAAATAAGTGGCGACTCCCTTCTTTGCCCTAATCTCAATGAGAATTAGTGGCTCTCCAAATCCGAGAGGTGCCTCATAGGCAACTCACAGTATCAAAGCTTTTATTGTCCCAAAACTGTATGCCTACTCCTCTTTGTTTTCCCCGACTTTTATTTCTCATTATTTTTGTCTTTATTTCTCTCTCTAATATCTTTATTTTTCTTCTTTGCACCTATGAGATACCATTGAAGCACCTCAAGGGGGTCATTTGTGCTATTGAACCTTTTTAGGGTTAAAAGCATAGAAATAAAGAGTCGCACCTATTTTATAGGTCTAAGAATCATAAATATAATCTCATGCACAAAAGGACTAGTCTTACTAGGTCCAGAGCTAAAGTACGTCTTGGGAAGGTATTAAGCACCCAAGAACATCCAGCCTAATGGTTGGCCTTCCTCTATATTATTTGATATTCTTGAAGGGAGTTTATAAAACAAATCTCTAAACACACAAAAAGCAATTAAACCTAAAATTAAGACAATCAATGAGCAATCAAGGTATGAGGAATTAGGAAACAATATTCATATGAAGTAAAATGAAGAATTTCACCTGAATCCAAGCTTATCACCAAATTGCAAGGAATAAATCCCCACAATAATCAAACACCATGAATTTGATGAAAATCACATAGTAGTTTAAGGAAAATGCTTTGAAAGCTATTATCATGGAAAAATTCATTGAAGAGTTAAAAGACATATTTTTGAAAGTGAATAGCAAGATTTATTGAAGAGTTTGAAGACATGCATTGAAAGTGAGAATCATGCTATAATTTATGAAAACAATGATTTAATTAAAATAAACTTGCAAAGAAATATTAAAATTAGAACAATGGTTTAATTAGAATAAACTTGAGGGAAGATTGAAATTCATGAATTAAATTAAATTAAACATAGAAACATCAATTGAATGAAAACAAACTGGAAATAAAGATTAAAACATGTGAATTAAACTAATAACGCACAATAACAATAAATAAATCAAGGAGGTTAGTATGGACTATTGAGAATATTCATACCTAACCTCTAGGGAACATGTAGCAAGCTAGCAGTTGATGACCGGTCTCTCAGATTGTTTTGACAAGGTTGTGTGTTAAACACCAAAAGAAAAGGCTTGGATGCTTGGGTTAATGATTTGAACTTGTTAGAAGAAAGACTCGCCTTCTAGTATAAAAGACTAGAGAATAACCTTTTTATTTCTATCTCAGTAGCGCTTCGCTTCTCTAGAACTACTACTTTTAAACTCTCTAATTGCCTAGAGTTTTGTTATTCCCAAACTCTAGAAAACTCTTAGAGTTCTAATTTCTCTGCCTACTTTATCTCTCTGTCTTTCCAAGTGTTTCCAATGTGAAGGTATGCGGTCTTTTATAGTGGAAAAATGACCTAGGTTTGCTTGAAAAAGAAATAAACTGTAGTTTCTGTGAGGAAAACAGTTAAGGGTTCATGATTAGGGTTTTCTTACTGGCGGCATTAACATACATCTACTTTTAGAGGCTTACATATCTTCACTACAGATGTACATCTACAAATACATATATACGTCTACTTTTACCAAAAACAAACATACATCTACTTCAAACAGACATACGTTTACTTTAAATAGACATACTTCTACTTTTATAGATGTACGTCTCTTAGGTTAAGCAACAAGGTTATAGTACGAATTTCTAGGAGATTCTAATGGTTTTCAACACACATTGTCTTATAAAATATTTTGGTAATCATCACTGAGACTAGGGATTATAAGTATTGACCGATACAAATTGGGGTATCTACAGCACCTCTTGCTCTCTCTCTCTCTCTCTCTAATCACCACTATTGCCTGAAAGTTCTTAGGAGAAGCTAGGCAAACTCTATAGTGCAAGGTGTACAGTTTTCCAAGAATGGCATAAATTCCCCAAAGTGAGCACTCACATCTTACTACAAATGTTTAGTATGCAAGACAACCAACGACCATTTGTTTCCGCTCCGATTATACAACATCATCAAGTTGCCCTATTGCATTTTGCAAGACTTAAAAATTAATGAAAGATACAAATCAATGGTTAGATGGAAAAGACAAAAAGGGGAAACAGGGAGGGAGGAAGCCAACACAACTTAAGATGTACAACCTAAGAAACACTGAATACACTATCAGAAAAATTCTATTGGTAGAGCCCAATATTTGTTGCATCCACAATAAATTCAAAACAAGAAAGAAAAAATGGGATATAGGAAGTGAGTGCTTACTTTGGGGAATTTATACCATTCTTTGCAAACTCTACACCTTGCACAGTAAAGTTTGCCTAGCTTCCCCTGAGATCTTTTAAGCGACAATGGCGATTGAAGAGAGGGAGACGTAAAGAAGAAGAAGAAAGTGATGTTGGAGAGAGAAAGAAAGAAAATAATTATGAGTGAAAAATAGGTATTGATGTGGCTTTTTTCAAAAAAAAAAAAAAAAACTTTTGGATTGTTTATTTGCCATGTGTTGTTTATTCGGATAAAAATGGAAGAGAATGAGAGGGTTTTAAATAGGAGGGGAGCCAAACCCATGTCTTTTTTGCTGGTGTATTAAGTCTTTGAGGCTCTTTGCCTTCCATTGTTTTTCTTTGATCATCAATAAATTTTTTTTTTTATTCATAAAAAAAAAAATGTATAATGCTAGTTGGTAATAAAATGTTGGCATGCCAAATTCACAATAATCTTATTAATTTATATATCTTTTAGGCTAAATTACAAATTATACCCTCTAAGTTTGGTCAAATTTCAATTCAGTAATCTAAATTTTGACTGTTTCAATTTAGTCTTCTAAGTTTGGTCAAAGTTCAATTCAATCCTCTAAGTTTTGACTATTTCAATTTAATACTCTAAGTTTGATTTCGTTTTTATTAAGTTCTCTAACTTTTTATTTTTTTCACGAATTTTTTTATAAATAATTTTTATTAGTTTTTTAAACAAAAATAAATTAAGAGGACTAAATTGAAACGAAAACAAACTTAGATGACTAAATTGACGATCAAATATTCAAAACATAGATGGCTAAATTTAAACCAAACCAAACTTATAAGACTAAATTGAAACAGTCAAAATTGAGAGGACTGAATTGAACTTTGACTAAACTTAGAGGGTATAATTTGTAATTTGGCCTATCTTGGCTTTTATAATTATCTATAAAAAATCTCTTTAATAGTAAAATATGTAACATCTCCATCATTTCTCATTAAATAAAAACTAACAATTTAATTTGCTCACTAATAGATTTAGATTCTTGTTAGCAACAAGGGAGTTTAAGTTTAAACAACTCCTAAATAAGAAACTTACCAAAATTTAGGGATACTTTATAGGTGGAAGGGATTTAAAGTCCAAACAAGTTCAAACTTACCAAATTTTAAAGCTGCTTCAAAATGGTCGAGATTCAGCTTTAATAATTACTCAAAAATGATCTAAAAATAAAATGCTTTCAATGTGGAAGTAGCATGAGGCCGATAGGTATCAATTTGTGTTTTAGGTTTGATCTTGAACAGCGTAGACTTCATTTCTACCAAGAAATATCTTTATTATATTTTAATTTATTATTTGATAGAACTTTCTTTTTTCTTGTTATATTTCTAATAATTAACCAGTTTTTTTATTATTATTTATAATTTGATAATTAGGGGTGGATGATTTGATCTATGATTTTCTTCATAAATGAGACCGGTCAATACTATTTGGGTTGCAAGACTCTTGACAATAATTAACTAGTATTGAAAACTAATATTGATGATGGTGTCATCTAACGTGGGGGAGTTGATTATGCAAAAGTAAATAAAGTCTCATGAATTAAGACAAACCGCATTACTCAAATCTTATATGAGAAAAATGACACTTGCACATGTAATAATCTACTTTAATTTAATACTCAGTTGCAAACAGGATCTTTTTTGACTAAATAGTTTTAAACATGAAAATAATTTTAAGATCTCGTCGTCAATTTTTGACCAAGACCTTTAATTTGAGTTCACTGCAAGATATCACTTATTTATCAAGACTAATTAGACCAGCACCATTAAACTAATGAATAGTATCAATTTACCACCCTGCAATTCCTTCTAATCTCCCCATTAGTCCCGGTGAGTGGGCTAATATTGCTCATCTTCACCATAGCAGCAGCAAAATCGCTAGCAAAAGCTGCATTGTTATTACTATAGGTCCTAACCAATGCATCTTGGGAGCCACCATTGAACAGCACTTGATCCGAATGAAGAAGGCCACGTCGAGCCACAAGGTCCTTGTAGTAGTTGTTATCAAAACGGTTTGAGGTATGTGTCTCAAGCGGGGCCAAATTATTATCACCACCAGAAGCCAGGCAATTGGCCCTTCGAGTAGTGGCAAACTTGGAGTCAATGTTGGTTTCATTGTAAATGCGGGTTCTGAATAAGCTACAACGAGCTAGGCCTATTGTGTGGCCACCGGAGAGTGCAGTCATGTCACGGGCACTTAGGCCTTTGGCGGAAAACTTGGAGGTGAGGTTTGCAAGGTCAGAGAATTGAGAGGGGAGGTTGTTGTTGGCTGCGCTTTGACTGGCTGTCCTTGCATCTCTCCGGCCTAGTGGTACTATCCACGAGGGTCCTCCTAGCTAAAAGTAAAATTGAAGAGAGTGAAAAGTGTAAGTCTGAAGCGTAGTGAAAGACAAGCATTTTAATAAGAAAAATTAAAAACAAACATTTAAACAATACATATAAGATCTTGAGTCTTTTTATCCATTGTCAATTGATTTTAGATTGGATACTTATCTTTGATAAAAAAACTCTAAAATTTTATCCATGAAAATAATTATTTAAAAAAAAAAAAAAAAAAAAAAAATTGGAAGATGATAAGCAAAGGGATAACACAGTCTCTAATTAGAGAACATGTCTTATGAATTAAAGAGTTGGAATCTCTCCGTCTAAAAAAGATTCTTGTATGTCACTTATCTAACAACCCGTGAATGAATGTTATATGAGTGATTTGGTGTTAATGTTGTATTAGAGATATTTTCTCTTCTCCCTCTTTCTCTCAAGGCCAAATTAAACTCATTTGATTTGTTGAGAATAAAAGGGGAGGTGGATAGCAAGAACCAAGTAACAAATAACTAGTTAGCTATCATAAGTAGGTATTTAAACTAAAAGAGACATATACCCTAAGTTGGTAAATATATTTGCATGCAAAATCTAGTATTGCGTCAATTGTTAAACCATTCAATTGTGTCCAAACAATTGTGTCATCCAAGAAAATAACAAAATCCTTTCCATTTCCATTTTATTTGAAATGGAGAAAGTTTATTCTAATTAACAATGTATTTAAAATTTTAAATGACCGTAAGACAAGATATATCTTTTAGTATATAATAATATTATCTAAAACTTAAAATACATCTTTTTCAAATCAAGAAAAAGGAATAATACTCACCAAGACCACACCATCTCGTGTTGCAAGTGCTAAAATGTCTGCACAAGATACAGTAGCATTGCAAGTAGCTTCCACGCGAGTTTTAATAGTATCAATCACTTCAAAACCCCTTACAGAGTTTCTATTTGGTGACGCATTCTTTTCACCCGTGAACGTAGCTGTGTCGTCCAGTAGTATTGATGCATCGCAGCCCTACACAACCCAAAGAAAACTGATGTTATCACACAAAGAAATTCATAAAAGAACGTCAAAGGAAACACAAATGGCATTTGCATGTGTCTCACATTTACAAAGCAGTCATGGAAGAACAAGCGAAGCATAGAGGCACCAATGCGTGCCTCCTTATTGACAGCTTGCGTCATGGCATTTCGCACTATGGTTTGTAGATTAGGGCAAGTGGTGGCGTAGAAATTAGAAGAAAGTTGTGCATTAACTGAGCAAGCTAGGAGAGAAAGGATAGTGAGCACTGTCACAATGTGTGTAGTGGAGGCCATGAGTTTAGAGCTGAATTGACAAGAATTGCGAGTTAGTCGGAGCTTGTTTGTTTTTTGTTTTTTGTGTGGCGTGAGAATAACTTTGATTGAGCAACTCTATATATAGAGATAAAAAGTTTATGCAAAGATCAATAGCGAGAGATTCTTGTTTGTGTGTATGTGAAAGAGTTTCAAACATGGCTGCTAAACGCGGCTTCACATGAAGTGCTAGATTCACTTTGAAGTCTTGAAGGAACAACAAAACAGAATCTCCAATAGTGGAAGAAGAAAAGTCTTCCACTAAGCGCAAGTCAACTTATTGCATAAAATCCATGCAAGAATACAAAATATGAGTAAAAGTGTGGGACAGATTGGCAAAAAGTAAACTTGCTAGCTGTATTATTCTTTTTCCTTATTCAGCAAAAAGTAAACTTGCTCTATTATTCCTTATCCTTATTCAGCAATAAATAAGAAGTAAAACTCCCCCAGTAAACTTTTCTTTTGTTGGAAATAAATAAGGAAATAGCAATACAAGATAAAATGATCTTAAGATGAGATAGTAAAACGTAAGTGGTCATCCACTGATTAATCAATTTATATATGTTTTACAATTGAGATTACGTATATATACACTTATAAGTTGGTGTGTAACGCATATAAATGTGAAACACATGTTAGTGTGGAACATATATATATATAGCCTTAGAGAGGTAAACATCAAATTCAAAGTTTTTGTTAATGTAGGATTAATACATTTATAAATAAGTTTCACAACACTACTTTTCAATTTTCCCCCTAATAGTGGATGGCCACATTGGCCATTAGATTTC
>OU015769.1:30243877-30279735 GCA_907173295.1 Fagus sylvatica
TAATATTGATGATGGTGTCATCTAACGTGGGGGAGTTGTATTATGCAAAAGTAAATAAAGTCTCATTGAATTAAGACAAACCGCAATTACTCAAATCTTATATGAGAAAAATGACACTTGCACATGTATATAATCTACTTTAATTTAATACTCAGTTGCAAACAGGATCTTTTTTGACTAAATAGTTTTAAACATGAAAATAATTTTAAGATCTCGTCGTCAATTTTTGACCAAGACCTTTAATTTGAGTTCACTGCAAGATATCACTTATTTATCAAGACTAATTAGACCAGCACCATTAAACTAATGAATAGTATCAATTTACCACCCTGCAATTCCTTCTAATCTCCCCATTAGTCCCGGTGAGTGGGCTAATATTGCTCATCTTCACCATAGCAGCAGCAAAATCGCTAGCAAAAGCTGCATTGTTATTACTATAGGTCCTAACCAATGCATCTTGGGAGCCACCATTGAACAGCACTTGATCCGAATGAAGAAGGCCACGTCGAGCCACAAGGTCCTTGTAGTAGTTGTTATCAAACCGGTTTGAGGTCTGTGTCTCAAGCGGGGCCAAATTATTATCACCACCAGAAGCCGGGCAATTGGCCCTTCGAGTAGTGGCAAAGTTGGAGTCAATGTTGGTTTCATTGTAAATGCGGGTTCTGAATAAGCTACAACGAGCTAGGCCTATTGTGTGGCCACCGGAGAGTGCAGTCATGTCACGGGCACTTAGGCCTTTGGCGGAAAACTTGGAGGTGAGGGTTGCAAGGTCAGAGAACGGAGAGGGGAGGTTGTTGGCTGCGCTTTGACTGGCTGTCCTTGCATCTCTCCGGCCTAGTGGTACTATCCACGAGGGTCCTCCTAGCTAAAAGTAAAATTGAAGAGAGTAAAAAGTGTAAGTCCGAAGCGTAGTGAAAGACAATTTTAATAAGAAAAATTAAAAACAAACATTTAAACAATACATATAAGATCTTGAGTCTCTTTACCCATGGTCAATTGATTTTAGATTGGATACTTATCTTTGATAAAAACTCTAAAATTTTATCCACGAAAATAATATTAAAATATAATATATTAAAAAAAAAAAAAAAATTGGAAGATGATAAGCAAAGGGATAACACAGTGTCTAATTAGAGAACATGTCTTATGAAAATCTCTCCGTCTAAAAAAGATTCTTGTTAAGTCACTTATCTAACAACCCGTGAATGAATGTTATATGAGTGATTTGGTGTCAATGTTGTATTAGAGATATTTTCTCTTCTCCCTCTTTCTCTCAAGGCCAAATTAAACTCATTTTATTTGTTGAGAATAAAAGGGGAGGTGGATAGCAAGAACCAAGTAACAAATAACTAGTTAGCTATCATAAGTAGGTATTTAAACTAAAAGAGACATATACCCTAAGTTGGTAAATATATTTGCATGCAAAATCTAGTATTTCGTTATTCAATTGTGTCCAAACCATCCAAGAAAATAACAAAATCCTTTCCATTTCCATTTTATTTGAAATGGAGAAAGTTTATTCTAATTAACAATGTATTTAAAATTTTAAATGACCGTAAGACAAGATATATCTTTTAGTATATAATAATATTATCTAAAACTTAAAATACATCTTTTTCAAATCAAGAAAAAGGAATAATACTCACCAAGACCACACCATCTCGTGTTGCAAGTGCTAAAATGTCTGCACAAGATACAGTAGCATTGCAAGTAGCTTCCACGCGAGTTTTAATAGTATCAATCACTTCAAAACCCCTTACAGAGTTTCTATTTGGTGACGCATTCTTTTCACCCGTGAACGTAGCTGTGTCGTCCAGTAGTATTGATGCATCGCAGCCCTACACAACCCAAAGAAAACTGATGTTATCACACAAAGAAATTCATAAAAGAACGTCAAAGGAAACACAAATGGCATTTGCATGTGTCTCACATTTACAAAGCAGTCATGGAAGAACAAGCGAAGCATAGAGGCACCAATGCGTGCCTCCTTATTGACAGCTTGCGTCATGGCATTTCGCACTATGGTTTGTAGATTAGGGCAAGTGGTGGCGTAGAAATTAGAAGAAAGTTGTGCATTAACTGAGCAAGCTAGGAGAGAAAGGATAGTGAGCACTGTCACAATGTGTGTAGTGGAGGCCATGAGTTTAGAGCTGAATTGACAAGAATTGCGAGTTAGTCGGAGCTTGGTTTTTTGTGTGGCGTGAGAATAACTTTGATTGAGCAACTCTATATATAGAGATAAAAAGTTTATGCAAAGATCAATAGCGAGAGATTCTTGTTTGTGTGTATGTGAAAGAGTTTCAAACATGGCTGCTAAACGCGGCTTCACATGGAGTGCTAGATTCACTTTGAAGTCTTGAAGGAACAACAAAACAGAATCTCCAATAGTGGAAGAAGAAAAGTCTTCCACTAAGCGCAAGTCAACTTATTGCATAAAATCCATGCAAGAATACAAAATATGAGTAAAAGTGTGGGACAGATTGGCAAAAAGTAAACTTGCTAGCTGTATTATTCTTTTTCCTTATTCAGCAAAAAGTAAACTTGCTCTATTATTCCTTATCCTTATTCAGCAATAAATAAGAAGTAAAACTCCCCCAGTAAACTTTTCTTTTGTTGGAAATAAATAAGGAAATAGCAATACAAGATAAAATGATCTTAAGATGAGATAGTAAAACGTAAGTGGTCATCCACTTATTAATCAATTTATATATGTTTTACAATTGAGATTACGTATATATACACTTATAAATTGGTGTGTAACGCATATAAATGTGAAATAAATGTTAGTGTGGAACATATATATATATATATAGTCTTAGAGAGGTAAACATCAAATTCAATGTTTTTGTTAATGTAGGATTAATACATTTATAAATAAGTTTCACAACACTACTTTTCAATTTTCCCCCTAATAGTGGATGGCCACATTGGCCATTAGATTTCATGTTGTATTCATATGGAGAGAGCATTTTCTTTTTCTTTTCTTTTTCCTTCTATTTTTTGGGATTATTTCAAAAAATAAAATAAAAAAAGAAATGAAATAATGAGATTATAAAAACGCTTCAATCATAACGTTGCATTATTAACTTCTGGAAGCCGAACACAATGATAATTTTGACAATCTCTCATAATGAACCTCCATGAAGAAGGTCTTTGTTTTCTTTTTTCCTTTGCTGAGTTGGATCAAGGAGGTTTGGGTCCTACTTGGAATGACCTAATTGGTTTATTCATACAACAAGATAATAAAAGCGAGATGCATATTTCCTACTCCTAGATGCACTTAACCCCAAAGGAAGAGTCTTCCTCCCTGTTTTTTTTTCTTCCTCCCATTCAATGCATTAGAGACAATATATATATATATATATATATATATATATATATATATATATATATATATATATATATATATATATATATATATATATATATCTTGTAAATTATATTTATATTTTAGTGGATATGAATTTGCTCCCACGTTGAAGATATGAACTCCAAGTGGTATGGGTCACTAGTTCTAACTTCCAACCATTTTCCTCACTGAGCTGGGATCATTGGACATTTTATTTATTTATTTATTTTTTTCCAAGAATTTGGCCTAATATGAAAAGTGGAGGGGACCAAATTTAAAATAATAATAAGTGGATGATCATTGCAAAAGTGTAGTCTTAATCAGACTATTTTGAGTTCGGTCACGATCGAATTGGTCCTGACCCCCGAATTCTGTGTTCGGTCAAGACTGAATTGGTTTTTTATTCGGTTCAGCCTACAATAATTTTGTTCGGTTGCGATTAGAATAATCAGTAATTGCCCTGGAATGTAGTATTTAATGCAAGAAATATCTCTTATGGTAGAGCCTTAATTGCGCTTCTGGGTTAGACATGAGAAAGATTATTGTGTGCTGTTGTCCAAGAATTCATAAATGTTTGCAAAAGGTATATTCTGGGAGAAGCAAAATGGATAAATATCTAGAAAATATCTCAAGATTGGGAGGAATATAAATAGAGGAATAGATCATATTAATGAGGTATGCAACAAAATCTCTTAAAAATCTCCAGAGCTTTAACCTTCTTGATAGTTATTGCTTAATCTGGTGTATTAACTAACAAAAGCATTGGAGAATTAAAGGCCAACCCCCACTAGGTTGACCAAAGATCTGAGGCATTTTCTTTGTGTTTTTAGATTGAGAGGTGACGACAGAGGTTCGAACAATTGTCTGGAGAAGATCCTCTCCCAAATTAGTTAGCTTTTCCTTATGTAAAATATTCCTACCTCCAATTGGCGCCGTCTGTGGGAAAGGCTTTCTTCATAGGGAATGTTCTTGTTTTCATGTTAAAGAAGGATGTCAGGAGCACCATTATCTTCCTGACGTCCTCAGTCTGTAATTCGTCTCCCTGTAGGAGTTCTGCTTAGAATGCCTCTTCTGGCTCCTTTTACAGACCTTTCAGAGAGGATACTTTGGTTAGAACATCGGTTGCGGCTTCCTCACAACATACAGACCCTTAGGAAGATTCGGCTAGGCGTTTATCTCGATGGGTCACTTCGTCAGATTGTGGGACCAAAGGTGCGGGCTCGGGCAATGTTCGGTGGACCCTAAATTACTCAACAACTGCAGGGTCACGCGCGGACGACAGTGAGAGAATTATTTCGGAGCTACGTAGAGAGGTTGACGATCTGAGACGAGAAGCTCAAGACTGGTCCCCAGCAAAAGAAAGGCCGAGGAATAGGGTCAACCTTTCCAAACGAAAGGGTCCCAAGTACCTGTCCCCTTCGAGTCCCCTTACGGATGTTTAGGCGGAATCTTTTTCCCCCCAGCACGAGCCAGTTTCGTCGGCTCTTAGGCCGAGCTTTCATCGCAGTTCGGAACGTCGTGGACGCTCTCATCCCCGACCATTTGATCTGGAGAAAAGCCCTCAGAAGAGGAAACTTTCTACCAGAAGAATCGTTCGTACCGGGGAGTAGCATGCGGTCTGGAAGGCCCTTGATTTGGTCTTATCCTCCCCCTTCTCTTGAGAGATAGAGGGAGCAGTACTACCCAAGAGATTCACGACCCTGCGCTTTGAATCCTATAATGGTCGGACCGATCCAGTCGCGCACATAAGCCATTACCAATAGAGGATGGCCTTGTACCAATACAATGATCCCCTCATGTGCAGGCTCTTCCCTTCAAGCTTGGGAGAGATTGCCTTGCGGTGGTTCAACCAGCTTGGTAAGAGAACAATATCGTCTTGGATTCAAATGGCTGAGGCCTTCGTGGCACGTTTTATCACCAATAGCCGAAAAACCAGGGAGATGGACGCTTTGCTCACCCTGAAGTTAGAAGATGGGGAGAGTCTCAAAGATTACGCTACCAGGTTTTGGGAGACCTACAATGACATCGACGGCTGCAATGAGGACGTGGCTATAAGGACGTTTAAATTGGGCTTGCCCCTTGGGACGGGGTTGCGCCAGTCTTTAACTTAACTAAACGTCCAGCTGCCTGAGAAAGATGATGGATAGAATTGAACAGTTCTGAGAAAGATGATGGATAGAATTGAACAGAGTTGAGGAAGATGGAGGGTTCATCAGAGTTGAGAAAGATGGAGGGAACACTTCCTCGGTACAAATGGTGGCCCCACCTAAAGCTGCGAGTTCTAAACCCCTAGCTCGGTTTAGTATTTCAGCGAAGGCCTCGCTAAGCCCATCCAACTTCATGGCCCCTTTGTTTCGGGCATTTCAGACGGTCTTCAAGGAACCAATTTATAAGGTCATGAACAATATCAAAGGTAAACCCTACTTTGTTTGGCCACCCAAGTTGCTTGGCAACCCGGCCTCGAAAGACCAGAAGTTACAATGTTCCTACCATCGAGACAAAGGCCATCTGACCGAGAACTGCCATATGTTGAAGACTCATTTGGAGCAACTTGCTTTAGCTGGCCATCTCAATCAATATATTGACACCAATTTATCCGGGAAAAGAGAATCGAGTTCAGTAGATCGGCATCCAAGCAACCCAGGTGCGGCCTCCACAGGAGTTATAAATGTTATCCATAATCCCCTATGTTCTTCTATTCTACCTAGTTCATACAGATCGGAGATTCAGAAGGCAACCCATTTGCGTTGGTCTTTTGTAATCAATGATTCGGCTCATCCCGCTCTGTCTCGTTCGTCGCACGAGAACTCATGGGAACATGCTATTTCTTTCTCTAACAGTGATCTAAGGGACGTCCAGTTACCCTACAATGACCCATTGGTTGTCACGCTTAGTATTGGGAACTTCGATGTCAAGAGAGTCCTCATCGACCAAAGGAGCTTCACTGAGGTGATGTATCAAGACTTATACAAGAAGTTTGGTCTGGGAGAATCTGACCTCACAAGCTTCACCTCGCCGGTATTCGGTTTTCAGGGGAGTTTATCGTACCTCAGGGAGAAACTACTCTGCCAGTTCTGGCAGGACCGATCATCCTCCAGACCCAATTTATAATGGTCAGGTCATCTTCGCCTTATAACGCTATCATGGGTAGGGATTAGCTGCATAGAATGAAAGTGGTCCCGTCCACACTCCACCAGAAACTAAGGTTCTAGATTATGGATGGGATTATGGAGCTGAATGGAGACCAAGTTGCGGCAAAACAATGCATATTGGCAACAATTAAATATAAAGGCTCAACAGAAGAAGAGCATACCAGGGTGTTATAATGGTCACAGCCACTCGGCCCTGAGGAGGGAGAGATCGTCCCGGAGAGGGCACCCGAGAAAGTATTTTTCGATGTCTCAAACCTTGAGCTTTACTTTTCTGTTGGTTCAAATTTATTCTTCTGTGATTGGGATAATATGGTTTGACTTCTTGTTGAGAACCAGGATATTTTTGCTTGGTCGGTTTACGAAGCTCCAAGGTATCTCCTGATTTGGCTTGTCATGCCTTGAATATAGTCCCAAATCACAAGCCGGTGGCACAGAAGCGACGAAAATTGGCCCTGGAGAGAGCAAATATAGTACTGGAAGAAGTCGAACGACTTTTAGCAGCTGGCACAATTCTGGAAGTGCAGTATCCTACGTGGCTCTCAAATACGGTGGTAGTGAAAAAGAAGAATGAGAAATGGAGAATGTGTGTGGATTTCACTAATCTAATTCGAGCTTGTCCCAAGGATTCGTATCCATTACCCCGAATAGATCAGTTGGTAGATTCTGCTTCGGGACATGACCGCTTGAGTTTCTTAGATGCATTCCAGGGGTATCACCAGATCCCTATGAATCTAGCTGACCAGGAAAAAACAGCTTTTATCACCCCTAGGGGGGCTTACTGTTATAAGGTCATCGATTTGAAAAATGCAAGAGCCACTTACCAAAGGATGGTCACCCAGATGTTCGGCCACATGATAGGAAAGGTAGTGGAGGTTTATATAACAATATGCTGATTAAGAGCCTGAAAAAAAAAAAAAAAAAAAAAAAAAAAAAAAAAAAAAAAAAAAAAAAAAAAAAAAAAGGGCGACATGACGCGAGTATTCGGCATACTGCGGAAGGATCGCCTTTGGCTTAATGCATCTAAGTGCACTTTTAACTTGGGAAAATTCCTCGGTCATATATTGAGCTGAAGAGGAATAGAAGCCAATCTTGATCGGGTTGCTACCCTGATAGATCTGGCAAAACCCTGGAATGCCAAACAAGTGCAGCACTTAACCGAAATGGTGGCGGCACTCCAACGTTTCATTTCAAGATCGACAGACAAGTGTAAACAGTTCTTTCGGCTTTTAGGGAGAAAGAGGAAGTTTTTGTGGGATGACGAATGTTCAGTAGCTTTTCAAGGGATTAAATCATACCTTTCCTCTGCCCCATGTCTCTCCATACCAGTTCCAGGAGAACCTCTCTTTCTCTACTTGGCGGTGTCCAACCAGGCAATCAGTGTGGTCCTGGTTCAGGAAGAGGGATAAGAGCAGAAACCCATTTTCTTTGTGAGCAAAGTGATGGAAGAAACAGAAATGATATACTTGCCCTTGGAGAAAGCAGCCTTGACATTGCTCCAGGCACCTAAAAAACTTCCTCACTATTTCCAAGCAATTACGGTTACAGTGTTGACTGATCTCTCTCTCAAAATGTTATTGCAGAGATCAGACTTTTCAAAGAGAATCACTAAGTGGGGGGGTGCAATTGGGATCATTCGGCATTGAGTACATGCCTCGAACGGTGATTAAAGGACAGGTTCTGGCAGATTTTGTAGCCGAATTCCAACAAGATCCATGCGCTCCCACACTGGCTATCGCTACGGAGACCCAATTTAATTTGGGCAGTGGAAAATGGGAAGTGTTTATCGATAGAGCTTCAAACTTTAAAGGTTTGGAAGCCGGAATAGTGCTAGTATCGCCCAAAGGCCTAATCCTGGAACAAGCTGTTCGTCTGGGATTTCTGGCGTCGAACAATGAAGCCGAATACGAGGCATTGATTATAGGGCTCAGGAGCACACGAAGGCTCGGCGCCAGACACCTTTAAGTATTCTGTGATTCTCAGTTGGTCGCTAATCAGATTTCAGGAGAATATCAGGCAAGAAAAGAGAGAATGTTAGCCTATCTCCTGGTGGTGTAGTCCTTGTTAGCCGAGTTTGAATCTGCCTAAGTGGCACAGATCGGCAGAGAGCACAACTCTCATGCAGAAATTTTAGCTAAATTGGCTACGGCTCTGGAGTCGGATATACAGAGAACAATATGTGTGGAAACTTTGGATTGCCCAAGCTTTCAGTGCCGAGAAGTGCTATCCATCCATGCTGCGAATGATCAGTCGAGCTGGATGGACCCGATTCTAGATTATTTGAAGAATAACAAGCTACCCGAAGACAGGAAAGAAGCCGACCTGATCAAAAGAAAAGCCCTGAAGTACTGGGTCTCTAGAAAAAGATCTCTCTACATATGGTCTTTTTCAGGTCCGTACTTGCTCTGTATTTACCCAAGTCTGGTAAAAAATTTTCTTTTTGAAATCTATGAGGGGATTTGTGGAAGTCATGCGGGGGAGATCCTTGGCTCATAAAGCGATATCCTAGGGATACTGGTGGCCATATATGCAAGCTGATGCGCTCAGGTATGTCCGGGAATGTGATAAATGCCAGAGATTCGATCCTCAGCCCGCCCGAGAGTTGAATCTTTTGTCCAGTCCTTAGCCCTTTCTTAGTGGGGTTTAAAGATAGTCACCCCTTCAGCCCGAACGAGAGTTGAATCTTAGCCCGCCCAAGAGTTGAATCCTTTGTCCAGTCCCTTGGCCTTTTGCTTAATGGGGTTTAAAGATAGTCGGACCCCTTCCTAAGGCTCCTAGGAACAAAAGATTTTTTATTGTCACGATAGACTACTTTACCAAGTGGATCAAGGCTGAACTACTGTCCAATATCCAAGACGTTAACACTAAACGTTTTCTTTGGAAAAGCGTCATTACATGGTTCGGGGTGCCTTGGACAATCATATCGGATAATGGGACCCAGTTTGAAAGTAGGCTATTCACAGGGTTCTGTTCGGGCCTTGGCATCAAGAACTTTTTCTCCTCACCTGCCTATCCACAATCTAATGGGCAGACCGAGGTGTCTAATGAAGTTATATTGGATGGAGTAAAAAAGAGGTTAGAAGAGGCTAAAGGGAGATGGGTTGAGGAGCTCCCGAGCGTAATGTGGACCCATAGAACCACGAAGAGAAGATCTACTGAAGAGACACCTTTTGCATTAGCCTATAGAGTCGAGGCCGTCATCCCTTGGAGATTGGGTTGTCGACTATCCGAACCACGAATTTAATATCGAGACCAATGAAGACAGTTTACGGAAGGATTTAGACTTATTAGAGAAAATGCGAGACACGGCAGTTGTTCGTCTAGCGTCATATCAGCAATAGATCAAGAGAGAACATGACAAAAATGTGCGGCTAAGAGTACTTCGAGTTGGAGATCTGGTTTTAAGGAAGGTGGTGACCAACACCCGAAAGGCGAGCGAGGGAAAGTTGGGACCGAACTAGGAAGGACCGTACAAAGTGGTGTCACTCGTAGGGGTCGGCGTCTACAGGTTAGAGGATATGAACGGGAAAGTTGTTCCTAGGCCTTGGAACATTTGTAATCTGAAGAAATATTTCTTTTGAGTAATTTTTATCTTTGTGTTACCTTGTTTTGCTGTTGCTTGCTTTTAAATTATCTAAAAAGCGTCCTAACCGAACATGATTACTACCTATAGGGGGTGAGTAAGGTAAAAACGTCCTAACCGAACAAAGTTACTACCTCTAGGGGGTGAGTAAGATAAAAATGCCCGAACAAAGTTACTACCTTTAGGGGAGTGAGTAAGGCAAAAATGTCTGAACAAAGTTACTACCACTAGGGGGGTGAGTAAGGCAAAAATGTCCGAACAAGGTTACTACCTCTAGAGGGTAAGGAAAAAATGTCCGAACAAGGTTACTACCTCTAGGAGGGTGAGTAAGGTAAAAACGTCCTAACCGAACAAAGTTACTACCTCTAGGGGGTGAGTAAGGCAAAAATATCCGAACAAAGTTACTATCTCTAGGAGGGTGAGTAAGGTAAAAAAGTCAGAACAAAGTTACTACCTCTAGGGGGTCAGTAAGGCAAAAATGTCTGAACAATGTTACTACCTCTAGGGGGTGAGTAAGGTAAATACGTCCTAACCTAACAAGGGATGAGCAAGGCAAGAATGTCTCATCCTAACATAGCTATTACTTAAAGGGCTCAGTGAGGGTAATATAACAGGAAAAGATCAAATGCAAACTAATTCACACAAATAACTGCTCATTTCCCAAAATAAGGAACATTATCATAAATTAACAAAAATCTAAATTAATGAGAATGTGTAAAAGATAACAATACTAACAATTAGCTTTCAAAAAGGCCCCAAGATGTTCGACACATTACACATAAACAAAAAACTAACTCCCAATGGAAGGAGTGTGGGGATTGCTTATGACCAAAGGATTCGGGTCGGCAGTACGGTTATCTTGCTCGCCTTCAGCCTTCTGAGTTTCATCTTCTTCATCCTCTTCATCTTCATCTTCATCGTCCGAGTCTTTCAGACCTGCCTCAGGATAAGGAAGAGGCATGCTGCTCCTCAAGTACAAATCAGAAGACTCGGGGACGTCAGCTTTTATCAAAGCTAACTTCCAACTGTCCGTGAATTCACCGTTGAAAACTCCTTGCAACTGGGCTTTCACCTCGCCCATCACCTCCTGCTTCCCTTCTTCCCGAGCCTTGTCGATCAATTGAATGCACTTGGCCTCCAGGTTCCTGACCTTCTCGCAAAGTTGGATGACTTCGGCTTCGATTTGAGTCTTCTGTGCTGCCTCAGTTCTTGCTTTCTCTTCTGCCTCTTTCATGTTGGTCAGGGTCTTGAAGTGTTCCTGCTCTAGGGCCTTGTAGTTAGCGGTGGCCTTCTCCATCACTTCAGCCACGACCTTGTTGTGCTCGGCTTCTTTGTCCCTCAAGCGTTCGTTTAGGGAAAACACCCTAGACTCCATGGTGTGAAGCCCTTAGGTAGCCTAAAATAAGAAATGAGGTCAGAATTTCCAAGTCAGAGTAATGTTGAAAGAATTGATGGGTTTGGATTTAGGAAGTTTACCATTACAAGTCCCGGGAGATATGGCAAAATATCTGACACGAGAACATGGCGTCCCATGCTCGGATATCCTTAGGAAGGCAGGCAGCCCAAGATAGGGAATGAGCCACCTTCGTAGACAACTCGACGTCAGAAATGTTGAGGATCGTGTGGTGGACCGAGATCGGGTCCAGTCCCACCATCAACTCGGGACTCCAAATGTCGTCCGAAGAAGAAAACTCGGGATGTTGAGTCAGCTCGCCCATAACCCTGGCCCTTTTTATTCTAGGTGTTGGGTCTACAACTTCCTCGGGCTCATCAATCTCGATGATTTGGGGAAGTTAGGGTTGAGTTTCAAGGACAGTAGAGCCCAAGTCGGTATTGGGAGCGGCCTGCTCGGGAGTAATGACCTCGAAGATGGGCCTCCTAGACTTTTTGGCTTCGACACCTTCTTTGGCCTTCCCTTTACTCTTTGAGGTAGAGGCCTCCTTAGACTTCTTTCCCATCAATTGGTAGGGATTGATGGGTAGGGCCATTTCAGATACCTCTGTTGTTGGGATAAGATCGGAATGATCAACGGAAGAGCTGGTGGAGGCGGGCCGGGCCACGAACAAGATGGTGGGCTCGACCGGCGTCTCTTGTGAGCGAGGAACAGTTAGGCCTTCGAGGAAAGTGCCAAGCTGGGGGGTGTAGCCGAGCAGTAATGGGGCCGATCTAGGCTGCCCGAATCTATCCACGAGGATGCTGGCGGAAAGAACTTTTTCTATTTCTTCAAGATTGACCGCGTGTCCGGGAATCTCCAACCGAGAAGAATCTGTAAGAAAATATAGCAAAAACGCGTAAGGCATAATATGGGTTAGCTTGGCTATGTAAATATACAATGAACAAGTTTTTCTTTCTCGCTGAAAGGAAATGTGTTCGGACAAACACCTATTTTTAAAATAAACACTCTAGAGTCTAACCTAGGTATCCGAACGTGTTCCAGCAGGCCGATCCACCAGTAAACCAACTACCAAAAAGGACAAGAAAGTCGTTGTCGTAGCCTTTATTGGAACTGGGCAACCCATTGACCAATTTGATGTTGATGTTTCAGGCTCTAAGATGGCAAAAGGTTCTTGAGTCCGAACCAGGACATGAATAAGAGTATAGGAACAAAATTTCTTTTAGGGTAAGATAGACCCCTAACAGACGATTGATGGCGACTACACCCATCACTATGCAAAATACATTTATTGACAACTAACACGGAGAGGCATTTACTGTCTGGAGAAAATCAATAAGGAGGGGGTGAAGAGGGAACCTAACCCATCCTTCTACAACGCTCATAGCCGGGATGATAATCTCGTCCCGATTTAGGAGGGGGAGGTCATCGCATGGATAATACCTCAATCTCACATCGCTCGGAACGTGGTACATCTCCCTAAACTCTCTCATTAGCACATTGGAATTAACTAATTTCGCTAATTTGTTTGCCCTAGCCCCAGATTTCCCCCCCAGCCATTAATGGAAAAGAAGAAAAGCAAGAAATGAAGAGTAACAAAGATGCGTGGGAAATTAAACAGGGAGGTGGAGAGACTTACAGGTGAGGAAGAACCTTGATCTCTGAGTTTGGAGCTCTAAGATCGATTGTCTACTGGGAGTCCAAAAGAAATGGGAAGGTAAGGGGAGGAGATGAGGCTTCACAAGGGTTTAAATTTGATTTTGTAGGATAGGAATAGATTTTTCCCCCCAATCCCATCAAAGGCCTTTCATTTCCTTGTCTTGGAAATGAAACCTCTTAAAAGTTGGCATAATTATTTTCTTTGGAATGCGCGTTTCATCCTGACTCTTCTATAGGGGCATGGAAAAGTCAGAATAAGGGGGTAATTGGAGGGGACCGAATTTAAAATAATAATAAGTGGACGATCATTGTAAAAGTGCAGTCTTAACCGAACTATTTTGAGTTCGGTCACGACCGAATTGGTCCTGACCCCCGAATTCTGTGTTCGGTCAAGACCGAATTGGTTTTTTATTCGGTTCAGCCTACAGTAATTTTGTTCGATCGCGATTAGAATAATCAATGATTGCTCTGGAACGTAGCATTTAATGCAATAAATATCTCTTATGGCAGAGCCTTAAATGCGCTTCTGGATTAGACATGAGAAAGATTATTGTGTGTTGTTGTCCAAGAATTCATAAATGTTGGCAGAAGGTAGATTCTGGGAGAAGAAAAATGGATAAATATCTAGAAAATGTCTCAAGATTGGGAGGAATATAAATAGAGGAATAGATCATATTAATGAGGTATGCAACAAAATCTCTTAAAAATCTCCAAAGCTTTAACCTTCTTGATAATTATTGTTTGATCTGGTGTGTTAATTAACAAAAGCATCGAAGAATTAAAGGCCAACCCCCACTGGGTTAACCAAGGATCTGAGGCATTTTCTTTGTGTTTTCAGATTGAGAGGTGACTACAGAGGTTCGGGCAATTGTCTGGAGAAGATCCTCTCCCAAATTAGTCAACTTTTCCTTACTTAAAATATTCTAACCTCCAAAAAGAATAAAACTAAATCTTAAAATGGTTTAAGTTGTAACTTTTAAACGTTGTTAGTGATGACCAAAAAAAAAAAGTATATAACATTATACACATTTCAGGTTCTAAAAATTAATATTCAACCCAAATAGGCAAACATAATGTGGAAATTAAAACAAAAAAATAAAATTTGTTGGATCTCAAATATGTTGTTTATTTATTTTGAAAAAAATAACTTATACATATCGGACTGAGGGGTGGAGCCAAAAATTTAATCTTGGGGGGCACTATAATTGTAAAGCTATAAGTGTATTTTTCATCCATATATATAATTCATATGGTTTTATCAAAAGAAATTAATTTTATTTGGGAAATGAAGGTTGTCAGGCTAAGCGTGCGGAGAGAGGGGATTAGCCAAAAAAAAAAGAAAAAGGAAAAGACTTTTTGTTTTGATAAAATAACAAGAGTGTTAATTAGCTAGGTAACTTAATCTAAAAAATAAAAAAATCGATGTAGCTCCACCCATGATTGGACTAAAGCCAAGCTAGGTAGCACTGATAATATACATCTTTTTAGACTATGCTAAGTTATGGTAACTCCTAGGTTTGATCCTCGAGATCCCCAAAATATACGTATGTGTGAGTTTAGATTACTATTTCTATCATATATATAAAAGAAAAAACGTTATGGTAACTCCACCCGTGATTGGATTAGAGCTAAGCTAGGTAGCACTCTCACACTCTCATAATATATATCTATTTAGATAGTGCTAACTAATGGGTGGACGGGGCACTTCACAATGTAGCTCCACCTATAGGTAGCACTCGTAATATATATATTTTTGGACTGTGGGTCCCCCAACGAAAAAAGAAAAAAGAGAAAGATCTTCTTCCTCATTAATTTAAAAATTAAGAAAAAAAAAAATCGTGGGTTTAATTTCATATGAAAAGAACGAAATGTTGGAAATGACTAGGGATACTAATCATCTTAGCATTTAACATAATATAATTTTTTCCCTATTTTATTTTTTGTCTAAATATAAAAAATTGATAATTATGATAATTATTAAAAAGAATTTATTATTGTGTTTATATAGAGAATATATTTTAGTATTAAACATTTATTATGATTGTGTTGCGTATATATGAAATAATATATTTTGTTATTAAAGATAATATGATGTGTCAATATTATAATAGAATGTTAATTATAATTTTTTTTTAATTTAATTAGAAAATATAGAGTTGTAAAACTGCGAGATCTAAAAAACTTATGTTGTATAATATTATAAGGTTAATCAAAAATAAAAATAAAAAATTCGATTTTACATTAGACTATAGATTAAGGATAATATCATTGCAAATATTATAATACATATCAAACCTCAAGTTTGATGGCCCCTGATTTTACTTGAATTTAAATGCAATACGCCTTTATTCAATTCAATTTAGGTGTTCATTTTAGATGTATTTTATTATTTCAGAAAAAAAAAAAATGTATTTTATTAATTATTTATTTTCTGAAAGTATTCTAAAAAAGATGAGAAATATCTAATTTATATTAATCTATACTATAATGTAAAACCGAAACTTTTTGACTTTTGGTTGACCTCATCATGTTGCGCCACATAAGCTTTTGAAATCTCACAATTTTACACCTCATTATTTTAATATATATTTTCTAATTGAATTTAAATTTTATTCTATTATTAAACCTTCCTATTAGAATTTTGACACATCATATTTTCTTTAATATAAGAATATATTATTCCATATATAAAACACAATCATAATTAATGTCTAATACTAACATATATTCCATATATAAACACAATATAAATATCTTTTAATAATAATCATAATTATCAATTTTCATCAAGATTTTTAGAGTTCTTTTTTTTTTTTTTTTTTTTTTTTTTTTTTTTTTTTTTTTTTTTTTTTTCTTATGTATTTCATTTAATTTTGTTGCTGGCAATGGAGAAAGATGGATGGATTTGTTATAATGAAACCATGTGAGCTTGAAATGAGTTATGAAAATTATTTAGGTTTGATCATATAATCATGTGCCATGTATTTATTTGTCCTTCTTCTTATTTTAAGTATCCTTTATTTTATTTTTGGATAGAAACATGATCCATATGGTAAATATAAACATGAATCGTGTTTTATAAAAATTGGACTATATTCAACTTATGCCAAAAGAAAAATTACATTATATTAAATTTTAATTATCCTATGGTAAATACTTTCTTAGTTATTTTTTTAAACCAAAAAGTAGGATCTATCCTAAATCCGATTCGTAAAGTTCTTTATCGATCTTGCCTACAACATTTTGAACTAAAAAAAAAAAAAAAAAAAAAACATATTCAACAAAAAAAGTAAAAGGAATCAAAATTAATTTAGATTTTATTTTTAATAATTTTTCTGTGTATCGCACATGTTTACGACTAGTTAATATATAAAAGTAGAAGATATGAGCATTAAAACCTAGAGTGTCTTACATCATGACAAGTGGCATAATATATAAAAGCAGAAGACATTAGCGTTAAAACATAGAGTGTCTTACATCATGACAAGTGGCATGTTTATCTATCGTTTATATTTCCCAAGTGATACGTTGCTTAAATAACTTGACTTAATGCAATTTATTTATGAAACGGTAAACACCAATTATTTTTTTAAAATAACAAATTACTAAACACCGTGTATGTTTTTTATATATAATATAAAATAATAAAGATAATATCGAATTATTTAAAATTTAAAATAAGTCTCCTATAAAAACAGATAATAACAAATTTTTTAAAATAAGACTGTTACTACTAAAATATATCTTAATAAAATATCATAATAAAAAACTTAAAATTATGAAAATTACCGTTTCATTATTTATTTATTTATTTTTTTAATTATTGTTGATAGTGTTTCTTTTTAAACATGAAATTGGAGAACGTTTAATTTTTTTTAAAGATGTTTGTCAAAGTTGATAACTACCCAAACAAAAAATCAAACGATGTAAGGCTTTGGACATTTTTTTTTTTTTTTTTAAAAAAAATTATGGTCTCACTTCTATTTATATTTTTTAGGGAATTAAATTTGTTTAGGAACTCTTTTAGTAATAGGACAATGAATTTTTTTAAAAGAAGTCTTTTAGTAGAATTATGATTAGGACAATGAATGTTTTAAAAGAAGTCTTTTAGTAGAATTATGATTCCTACAAAGTTGAGTATAACACATATTGATATTCATTGAACGTTTGATTTATTTAATTTTTTTTTTTAAATGTTGTTCATAGATTTTTTTTAAAGAGATTTTTGTGGCAAAAAATAATGAAAAACCAGATAATAGTGAATTATTTAAACTAAGTCTCCTATTACTAAAAGACATCTTCAAAAAATAACATAATAAAAAGTTTTAAAATAAGTCTCCTATAAAAACAAATAATAACAAATTCTTTAAAATAAGACTTCTACTACTAAAATACATCTTAATATAATATCATAATAAAAAAACCTATAATTATATAGATCTCCTAATACTAAAAGACTTCTTATATTAGACCCACACAACAAAAAAAAAAAATAACCATCTATGCGTTTGACTATAAATATTTTTTAGGGAATTAAAATTTGTGTAGGAACTCTTTTAGTAATAGGACAATGAATTTTTTAAAAGAAGTCTTTTAGTATAATTATGATTCCTACTAAGTTGAGTACACATATTGATAGTACCTCAGATTTTTTTATTTTTTTTTAAATACATCTTAATATAATATCATAATAAAAAACCTATAATTATATAGATCTCCTAATACTAAAAGACTTCTTATATTAGACCCACAAATAAAAATTAAAAAATTAACCATCTTTGCGTTTGACATAATTTTTAATCGTTTAATGCAATTTATTTATCAAGTTAAAATAATTCTCTTATAGAAACAGATAATAAAAAGTTTTTTTTAAAATAAGTCTAACTAAGTCTCCTACTACGAAAAGACATCTTCATAAAAAATCATAATAAAAACCTTATAATTATGATAATCTCCTAATAAATAAAAAAATTTAAACTTGTGTTTTATTATTTAAAAAAAAAACTTTAAAAAATTAACCATCTCTAGGTTATACATGTGTGTTTTATTATTTGAAACGCCATCTCTATTTTATTATTCATTCTCTTCCCCTGCAAATCAGTTACAGAAACAAGGTTAGTCTTTTCTGCAAAACCAATTTACTCAAGGAAGCAAGTCCTTTGTTTTTCTACAAGTAAAGTTAGAAGAGATCCAAACAAGTTGAAATACTCAAGCAAATTGAAAGGTTAGGAAAACTTATTTGCTTTGCTAATGTTTGATAATGCACGTATAATTAACAGAAAAGAAAAGAAAAACCAAAGTCAAATTATAATTGATACATTCTTTTTTTTTCTTTTTTCTTTGTTTCTAAAATTTCCATTGTATGTGATTATACTATTTTATAGACCAAATACTGCTTTACAAAAAGCCTTTATAATAAAAATATTTCTCTTTTAAATTTTTCATCTTTCAACTTCAAAGTGGGTTCTTAAAATACACTTTTTAGTTTATATGATTTCTCTTTTATGTGATTACACGTTAAATAAAAATATACACTTTTTAGTTTATATTTACTCTATACTATGTTTAGTTGATTTATGGAGGTCTCAAATCAGTAATATTATTGTGAAGTAAATCTATATTATCTCTATTGTATTTGTATTTTTCTATTTGATTATAATGGATTGATTGATTATGTGTATTGTATTTCTATTTTCATATTTATATTTAATATCAACTGTATTTCAACTACTTTTCATAAAGATTAAATTTCTAATCATGAATATTAATATAGATAATCCCGCGCTTTGCGCGGGTTATATGCTAGTTTTTTTAAAGTAGGACCAAAAAAACAAAAAAACTAAAACTAAAAAAAGGGCTTACCAAAACCCACTTCTAGGTGACAAACTGCAATATTGCATCATATTCATATGGGAAATCTTGCTATTAATTTTTTTTTTTTTAATTTAATAGTTACGAGAATGAGGATTTGAATCTTGAATGTTTTCTTTGAAAAATATCAAGAGGTATCAACCAATTGAGTTACAAGATTCTTGATGCTATTAAATCTTAAGTAGGTACAAATTGCATTATTGAACATATGGACAATGAGTAAATTATTAATTTGAGTAAATTATACTGACTCCCCATTCTTTTGAAGAAACTAAACTCGCTACACTATATTTTGTGGAAATGACACTCCGCTTCCAAATTTGCAAAATAATTAACACTCCACCCCCATTTTCTTTCTTTTATTTTTTTGTTTTTTTTTTTATTAATTTTTTTAACCGATGCCTAACTAACCAGAGTTAAAAAGAAAAATTATATTCCAATTATTTTAAGTTTAAGTAGAAAATATTCCTTTAAAAATGGGGGAAAGGGGGCGGAGTGTTAATTATTTTGCAAATTTTGGAGCGGAATGTCATTTTCCCAAAATAGAGTGTAACGAGTCTAATTTTTCAAAAAAGAAAAAAAAATGGTGTCAGTGTAATTTACCTTATTAATTTTCATAGGATTTAGGGGAAATCAAACTCTGTATGATCAAAACTTCACCTTGCTATCAAAAACTTCTTCTTTCTCTTAAAATGCTAAAAGATCATCATAAAATACGAGTTTTTAGCAATAACATGCAAAAAAAAAAAATGCATACTCGTACAGGTATGGATTTTAATTACATACGTACAGTGACTACTTAAAACATTAATCCAAGCATAGAAAATAGAAATGGAGATTAAGCCTCGCTTTCATGAACATTTTAAATGGAACTTCTTCTTTTTTTCTTTTTTCTTTTTTTTTAAAAAAAAAAAAAAACATGGGCATACATGTGACCTCAAACCTGCCCAATTGGGTTTCAGAAGGGAGAAGAATAAGATTACAACGAAAACATTCAAAGTTCGAAATATTCAACCCGAATTAATTAAAGCTATCACATGAGGTTTGTCATGATCTTTGGACTTTCCTTCAACCTGCCCCTTGTTCAAAAATAGATGTGGTTACACAAGAATCTTTGCTTTCTCTTCTTCCATACTAAACACACAGCAATAAATTAAGAACGTAATCTTACTCATGAGATTGAGGTTTTTGAGTGTTAGACATCTAGCATCACTCCAATCCCTTGTCATCCAAGCATGGCATTGCATTTCACAAGTTCTCCAGTGATTTTCAGAGTAAGAGCAATTAAGGAATAGGTAATTGTGATCTTTTGAAGCAAAATACATAGAGGTTACATAAAAGCACTCTACTACGTACTATATAGCATAATAGCAAAAAAGAACATAGTCTTACACTCTTACTCATAGTACTATTGTTAAACCACACTCTGGAGTGCCATTCAGTAGTATGCCCTCTTGATCTCAAACTTTTCCAAGCTCTTCTTACATTTTATTTTTGGTCTAGCTAGTGCACCATTCCACTCCACCCAATCCTATCATTTATATTAACTGTTGGCCTAAAGCTGGATCATGGATGGACTGTTACTTTGGATCTCCAAGCACCTGTCTATCAAGAAGAGCCCATTTTGCATCTTCCATCTTATCAAGTTTCTTCCCCAAAAGAGATAGGTGTAATTTCTTCCCATAGAGATAATCTTCAATTCTACATCTTACAATAACCAAAGTCTGTGCCGTCAAACTTATCAATTCCTGATGTCTTTCCGTCTTCTCCGGTCATCGCTCCCACTCGAACCAAAGCTCTAATACCACTTGTTGGGAATAAAACCTTATTCCTAAAACTTGTGGGATGCGAAAATATTGAACAAGCACAAGACAACAATTTACGTGGAAAACTCTTTCTACTTAAAAGGAAAAACCACAAGACAAACTCCGAATAATTCCACTATTATAACATTCGGTTACAATAGTTCTTCTCAAGTTTTATGCCTAACTTGAGGTTTTCACCAAGGACAATAATATTCTCTCTATGAATTAACACTCAACAATTCTCTAGAGCAAACCTCAAATACTTTTGTGTATGTCTCACGTAGGAGATTTTCTTTACTCTCACACACACTCAAAACACTCATTTCTGTGTCTTTGCAATTCTCAATTGCGGATTGCTCTCTCAATATTGCGGCACTCCTTTATTTCACACGCACATTGCTTTTATATAGAAATACAACCGGCTGAGTTGTTCTATTTCTAATAGAACACAACTTCCTACTAACACTACACTTCTAATTGTAGATATCTTCTATTTCTTATAGAATTACTTGACCTCCTCACTTGTTCTATTAGAATAAAACAAAAGCTTCCTACTTCTAATAGAAGTAGTCTTTTATACTTGTCCAGCAAGCTCATCAATTGTGGGCTGGACCTTGGTGCTCCATGTGCACCCCAAAAATAAATATATATTATGTCAATTCTCTTACACCATTTAAATAAAAAAACCTTATTCCCTTTTCTTTAAATTTATATACTCATTAATGAAATGTGATGTCTGATACCGTTTTAGAGAATGCTAGTCTTTATTTATGTTCTTCTCTTCTCTTTATTTCTTTGATTTTCTTTTATTTCACTGTTTATTTATTAATCATTTTTTTTTAATAATCTGTATCAATACCATGGCCAACGTTCTAAAGTAACAAATTCTAATATATATCTCTCGGAAAAAGCCAACTATTGGCTTATAAGCTTGACTTTGTCTTGAAATCTAAAGCCATATATGTACTGCTTGTTAATTGTTATGCTTTGAGGCATGGCTCATTGATTCTAATACCAATATATATGCTTGCTTAGTAGATAATTGTGGATTTCATATATGCTTGTTGCGTGTTTAATGTTTGGCGTTGTCAGGAACTTGAATCTTTGGTTGTGTATAATACTAATTGGGCATGATTGATCTCTTTTCTTTCTTTGGCATAATTGGGGTGATATACCTGAACTAATTGACATTGTTATTTCTTATTTTATTCATTAATTCTAGTATGACTACCTTTCTTCTTGGGCATATTTAACATGATTTATTTCTGGCCATTTTTCACATGATTTTGACTTTTTCACATGCACAATTTTGATTCCTATATTTTGGGAATTTATTCTTAATTATTTGATGATTAACATGTTTGGAGGCAGGTATGAATTATTTTCTCCCATCTTATATTATTTTATGCTTCACATGTTTTGGTTGTATAGTTTCTAGGTTTAAATTGCTTTTGTGTGATTAGGTTAGATTTCCTTATTAAATATTTCTTTAGACATAGCCCAATAATACGAAAGAAGATCACCCATGTGGTTGGGCGTGCTTGGGTGCCTAAACTCCAAACTCAGATTAGATCAGTAAACCTTAATTTTTTAAATGGAATTTATAAATAATTCCTAAACCTAAAATAAGTGGCGACTCCCTTCTTTGCCCTAATCTCAATGAGAATTAGTGGCTCTCCAAATCCGAGAGGTGCCTCATAGGCAACTCACAGTATCAAAGCTTTTATTGTCCCAAAACTGTATGCCTACTCCTCTTTGTTTTCCCCGACTTTTATTTCTCATTATTTTTGTCTTTATTTCTCTCTCTAATATCTTTATTTTTCTTCTTTGCACCTATGAGATACCATTGAAGCACCTCAAGGGGGTCATTTGTGCTATTGAACCTTTTTAGGGTTAAAAGCATAGAAATAAAGAGTCGCACCTATTTTATAGGTCTAAGAATCATAAATATAATCTCATGCACAAAAGGACTAGTCTTACTAGGTCCAGAGCTAAAGTACGTCTTGGGAAGGTATTAGGCACCCAAGAACATCCAGCCTAATGGTTGGCCTTCCTCTATATTATTTGATATTCTTGAAAGGAGTTTATAAAACAAATCTCTAAACACACAAAAAGCAATTAAACCCTAAAATTAAGACAATTCAATGAGCAATCAAGGTATGGGAATTAGGAAACAATATTCATATGAAGTAAAATGAAGAATTTCACCTGAATCCAAGCTTATCACCAAATTGCAAGGAATAAATCCCCACAATAATCAAACACCATGAATTTGATGAAAATCACATAGTAGTTTAAAGAAAATGCTTTGAAAGCTATTATCATGGAAAAATTCATTGAAGAGTTAAAAGACATATTTTTGTAAGTGAATAGCAAGATTTATTGAAGAGTTTGAAGACATATGCATTGAAAGTGAGAATCATGCCTATAATTTATGAAAACAATGATTTAATTAAAATAAACTTGCAAAGAAATATTAAAATTAGAACAATGGTTTAATTAGAATAAACTTGAAGGGAAGATTGAAATTCATGAATTAAATTAAATTAAACATAGAAACATCAATTGAATGAAAACAAACTGGAAATAAGGATTAAAACATGTGAATTAAACTAATAACGCACAATAACAATAAATAAATCAAGGAGGTTAGTATGGACTATTGAGAATATTCATACCTAACCTCTAGGGAACATGTAGCAAGCTAGCAGTTGATGACCGGTCTCTTCAGATTGTTTTGACAAGGTTGTGTGTTAAACACCAAAAGAAAAGGCTTGGATGCTTGGGTTAATGATTTGAACTTGTTAGAAGAAAGACTCGCCTTCTAGTATAAAAGACTAGAGAATAACCTTTTTATTTCTATCTCAGTAGCGCTTCGCCTTCTCTAGAACTACTACTTTTAAACTCTCTAATTGCCTAGAGTTTCGTTATTCCTAAACTTCTAGAAAACTCTTAGAGTTCTAATTTCTCTACCTACTTTATCTCTCTGTCTTTCCAAGTGTTTCTAGTATGAAGGTATGCGGTCTTTTATAGTGGAAAAATGACCTAGGTTTGCTTGAAAAAGAAATAAACTGTGGGTTTCTGTGAGGAAAACAGTTAAGGGTTCACGATTAGGGGTTTTCTGACTGGCGGCATTAACGTACGTATACTTTTAGAGGCTTACATATCTTCACTACAGATGTACATCTACAAAATACATACATACGTCTACTTTTACCAAAAACAAACATACATTCTACTTCAAACAGACATACGTTTACTTTAAAATAGACATACTTCTACTTTTATAGATGTACGTCTCTTAGGTTAAGCAACAAGGTTATAGTACGAATTTCTAGGAGATTCTAATGGTTTTCAACACACATTGTCTTATAAAATATTTTGGTAATCATCACTGAGACTAGGGATTATAAGTATTGACCGATACAAATTGGGGTATCTACAGCACCTCTTGCTTCTCTCTCTCTCTCTCTCTAATCACCACTATTGCCTGAAAGTTCTTAGGAGAAGCCTAGGCAAACTTCTATAGTGCAAGGTGTACAGTTTTCCAAGAATGGCATAAATTCCCCAAAGTGAGCACTCACATCTTACTACAAATGTTTAGTATGCAAGACAACCAACGACCATTTTGTTTCCGCTCCGATTATACAACATCATCAAGTTGCCCTATTGCATTTTGCAGGACTTAAAAATTAATGAAAGATACAAATCAATGGTTAGATGGAAAAGACAAAAAGGGAAAACAGGGAGGGAGGAAGCCAACACAACTTAAGATGTACAACCTAAGAAACACTGAATCCATTATCAGAAAAATTCTATTGGTAGAGCCCAATATTTGCTCCATCCATAATAAATTCAAAACAAGAAAGAAAAAAAAAGGGATATAGGAAGTGAGTGCTTACTTTAGGGAATTTATACCATTCTTTGCAAACTCTACACCTTGCACAAGTAAAGTTTGCCTAGCTTTCCCTAAGATCTTTTAAGCGACGATGGCGATTGAAGAGAGGGAGACGTAAAGAAGAAGAAGAAAGTGATGTTGGAGAGAGAAAGAAAGAAAATAATTATGAGTGAAAAATCGGTATTGATGTGGCTTTTTCAAAAAAAAAAAAAAAAACTTTTGGATTGTTTATTTGCCATGTGTTGTCTATTTCGGTTAAAAATGGAAGAGAATGAGAGGGTTTTAAATAGGAGGGGAGCCAAACCCATTGTCTTTTTTGCTAGTGTCTTGAGTCTTTGAGGCTCTTTGCCTTCCATTGTTTTTCTTTGATCATCAATAAATTTTCTTTCTTTTGAATCATAAAAAAAAAAATGTATAATGCTAGTTGGTAATAAAATGTTGGCATGCCAAATTCACAATAATCTTATTAATTTATATATCTTTTAGGCTAAATTACAAATTATACCTTCTAAGTTTGGTCAAATTTCAATTCAGTATTCTAAATTTTGACTGTTTCAATTTAGTCTTCTAAAGTTTGGTCAAAGTTCAATTCGATCCTCTGACCATTTCAATTTAATATTCTAAGTTTGATTTATTTTTCTTAAGTTCTCTAACCTTTTTATTTTTTTCACGAATTTTTTTATAAATAATTTTTATTAGTTTTTGAAACAAAAATAAATTAAGAGGACTAAATTGAAAATTTGAAACGAAAACAAACTTAGATGACTAAATTGACGATCAAATATTCAAAACATAGATGACTAAATTGAAACCAAACCAAACTTATAGGACTAAATTGAAACGGTCAAAATTGAGAGGACTGAATTGAACTTTGACTAAACTTAGAGGGTGTAATTTGTAATTTGGTCTATCTTGACTTTTATAATTATCTATAAAAAATCTCTTTAATAGTAAAATATGTAACATCTCCATCATTTCTCATTAAATAAAAACTAACAATTTAATTTCCTCACTCATAGATTTAGATTCTTGTTAGCAACAAGGGAGTTTAAGTTTAAACAACTTCTAAATAAGAAACTTACCAAAATTTAGGGGTACTTTATAGGTGGAAGGGATTTAAAGTCCAAACAAGTTCAAACTTACCAAATTTTAAAGCTGCTTCAAAATGGTCTAGATTCAGCTTTACTTATTACTCAAAAATGATCTAAAAATAAAATGCTTTCAAATGTGGAAGTAGTATGAGGCCGATAGTTATCAATTTGTGTTTTAGATTTGATCTTGAACGTAGAGTTCATTTCTACCAAGAAATATCTTTATTATATTTTAATTTATTATTTGATAGAACTTTCTTTTTCCTTGTTATATTTCTAATAATTAACCAGTTTTTTTTATTACTATTTATAATTTGATAATTAGGGGGGATGATTTGATCTATGATTTTCTTCATAAATAGACCAGTCAATACTATTTGGGTTGCAAGACTCTTGACAATAATTAACTAGAATTGAAAACTAATATTGATGATGGTGTCATCTAACGTGGGGGAGTTGTATTATGCAAAAGTAAATAAAGTCTCATTGAATTAAGACAAACCGCAATTACTCAAATCTTATATGAGAAAAATGACACTTGCACATGTATATAATCTACTTTAATTTAATACTCAGTTGCAAACAGGATCTTTTTTGACTAAATAGTTTTAAACATGAAAATAATTTTAAGATCTCGTCGTCAATTTTTGACCAAGACCTTTAATTTGAGTTCACTGCAAGATATCACTTATTTATCAAGACTAATTAGACCAGCACCATTAAACTAATGAATAGTATCAATTTACCACCCTGCAATTCCTTCTAATCTCCCCATTAGTCCCGGTGAGTGGGCTAATATTGCTCATCTTCACCATAGCAGCAGCAAAATCGCTAGCAAAAGCTGCATTGTTATTACTATAGGTCCTAACCAATGCATCTTGGGAGCCACCATTGAACAGCACTTGATCCGAATGAAGAAGGCCACGTCGAGCCACAAGGTCCTTGTAGTAGTTGTTATCAAACCGGTTTGAGGTCTGTGTCTCAAGCGGGGCCAAATTATTATCACCACCAGAAGCCGGGCAATTGGCCCTTCGAGTAGTGGCAAAGTTGGAGTCAATGTTGGTTTCATTGTAAATGCGGGTTCTGAATAAGCTACAACGAGCTAGGCCTATTGTGTGGCCACCGGAGAGTGCAGTCATGTCACGGGCACTTAGGCCTTTGGCGGAAAACTTGGAGGTGAGGGTTGCAAGGTCAGAGAACGGAGAGGGGAGGTTGTTGGCTGCGCTTTGACTGGCTGTCCTTGCATCTCTCCGGCCTAGTGGTACTATCCACGAGGGTCCTCCTAGCTAAAAGTAAAATTGAAGAGAGTAAAAAGTGTAAGTCCGAAGCGTAGTGAAAGACAATTTTAATAAGAAAAATTAAAAACAAACATTTAAACAATACATATAAGATCTTGAGTCTCTTTACCCATGGTCAATTGATTTTAGATTGGATACTTATCTTTGATAAAAACTCTAAAATTTTATCCACGAAAATAATTATTTAAAAAAAAAAAAAAAATTGGAAGATGATAAGCAAAGGGATAACACAGTGTC
Organism: Fagus sylvatica; assembly: GCA_907173295.1. Taxonomy (NCBI): domain Eukaryota; kingdom Viridiplantae; phylum Streptophyta; class Magnoliopsida; order Fagales; family Fagaceae; genus Fagus; species Fagus sylvatica. The sequence continues at coordinate 30,271,211 of OU015769.1, forward strand.
TAATTAGAGAACATGTCTTATGAAAATCTCTCCGTCTAAAAAAGATTCTTGTTAAGTCACTTATCTAACAACCCGTGAATGAATGTTATATGAGTGATTTGGTGTCAATGTTGTATTAGAGATATTTTCTCTTCTCCCTCTTTCTCTCAAGGCCAAATTAAACTCATTTTATTTGTTGAGAATAAAAGGGGAGGTGGATAGCAAGAACCAAGTAACAAATAACTAGTTAGCTATCATAAGTAGGTATTTAAACTAAAAGAGACATATACCCTAAGTTGGTAAATATATTTGCATGCAAAATCTAGTATTCGTTATCAATTTGTCCAAACCATCCAAGAAAATAACAAATCCTTTCCATTTCATTTTATTTGAAATAGTATTTCGTTATTCAATTGTGTCCAAACCATCCAAGAAAATAACAAAATCCTTTCCATTTCCATTTTATTTGAAATGGAGAAAGTTTATTCTAATTAACAATGTATTTAAAATTTTAAATGACCGTAAGACAAGATATATCTTTTAGTATATAATAATATTATCTAAAACTTAAAATACATCTTTTTCAAATCAAGAAAAAGGAATAATACTCACCAAGACCACACCATCTCGTGTTGCAAGTGCTAAAATGTCTGCACAAGATACAGTAGCATTGCAAGTAGCTTCCACGCGAGTTTTAATAGTATCAATCACTTCAAAACCCCTTACAGAGTTTCTATTTGGTGACGCATTCTTTTCACCCGTGAACGTAGCTGTGTCGTCCAGTAGTATTGATGCATCGCAGCCCTACACAACCCAAAGAAAACTGATGTTATCACACAAAGAAATTCATAAAAGAACGTCAAAGGAAACACAAATGGCATTTGCATGTGTCTCACATTTACAAAGCAGTCATGGAAGAACAAGCGAAGCATAGAGGCACCAATGCGTGCCTCCTTATTGACAGCTTGCGTCATGGCATTTCGCACTATGGTTTGTAGATTAGGGCAAGTGGTGGCGTAGAAATTAGAAGAAAGTTGTGCATTAACTGAGCAAGCTAGGAGAGAAAGGATAGTGAGCACTGTCACAATGTGTGTAGTGGAGGCCATGAGTTTAGAGCTGAATTGACAAGAATTGCGAGTTAGTGGGAGCTTAGTTTTTTGTTTTTTGTTTTTTGTGTGGCGTGAGAATAACTTTGATTGAGCAACTCTATATATAGAGATAAAAAGTTTATGCAAAGATCAATAGCGAGAGATTCTTGTTTGTGTGTATGTGAAAGAGTTTCAAACATGGCTGCTAAACGCGGCTTCACATGAAGTGCTAGATTCACTTTGAAGTCTTGAAGGAACAACAAAACAGAATCTCCAATAGTGGAAGAAGAAAAGTCTTCCACTAAGCGCAAGTCAACTTATTGCATAAAATCCATGCAAGAATACAAAATATGAGTAAAAGTGTGGGACAGATTGGCAAAAAGTAAACTTGCTAGCTGTATTATTCTTTTTCCTTATTCAGCAAAAAGTAAACTTGCTCTATTATTCCTTATCCTTATTCAGCAATAAATAAGAAGTAAAACTCCCCCAGTAAACTTTTCTTTTGTTGGAAATAAATAAGGAAATAGCAATACAAGATAAAATGATCTTAAGATGAGATAGTAAAACGTAAGTGGTCATCCACTTATTAATCAATTTATATATGTTTTACAATTGAGATTACGTATATATACACTTATAAATTGGTGTGTAACGCATATAAATGTGAAACACATGTTAGTGTGGAACATATATATATATATATAGTCTTAGAGAGGTAAACATCAAATTCAATGTTTTTGTTAATGTAGGATTAATACATTTATAAATAAGTTTCACAACACTACTTTTCAATTTTCCCCCTAATAGTGGATGGCCACATTGGCCATTAGATTTCATGTTGTATTCATATGGAGAGAGCATTTTCTTTTTCTTTTCTTTTTTTCCTTCTATTTTTTGGGATTATTTCAAAAAATAAAATAAAAAAAGAAATGAAATAATGAGATTATAAAAACGCTTCAATCATAACGTTGCATTATTAACTTCTGGAAGCCGAACACAATGATAATTTTGACAATCTCTCATAATGAACCTCCATGAAGAAGGTCTTTGTTTTCTTTTTTCCTTTGCTGAGTTGGATCAAGGAGGTTTGGGTCCTACTTGGAATGACCTAATTGGTTTATTCATACAACAAGATAATAAAAGCGAGATGCATATTTCCTACTCCTAGATGCACTTAACCCCAAAGGAAGAGTCTTCCTCCCTGTTTTTTTTTCTTCCATCCCATTAATGCATTAGAGACAAAGAGCTTTATTTATATATATATATATATATCTTGTAAATTATATTTATATTTTAGTGTATATGAATTTGCTCCCACGTTGAAGATATGAGCTCCAAGTGGTATGGGTCACTAGTTCTAACTTCCAACCACTTTCCCCACTAAGCTGGGACCATTGGACATTTTAATTTTTTTTGTTTTTTTTCCAAGAATTTGGCCTAATATGAAAAGTGGAGAGGACTGAATTTAAAATAATAATAAGTGGACGATCATTGCAAAAGTGTAGTCTTAACCAGACTATTTTGAGTTCGGTCACGATCGAATTAGTCCTGACCCCCGAATTCTGTGTTCAGTTAGGACTGAATTGGTTTTTTATTTGGTTCAGCCTACAGTAATTATGTTCGGTCACGATTAGAATAATCAGTGATTGCTCTGGAACGTAGCATTTAATGCAAGAAATATCTCTTATGGCAGAGCCTTAAATGCGCTTCTGTGTTAGACATGAGAAAGATTATTGTGTGTTGTTGTCCAAGAATTCATAAATGTTGGCAAAGGTAGATTCTGGGAGAAGCAAAATGGATAAATATCTAGAAAATATCTCAAGATTGGGAGAAATATAAACAGAGGAATAGATCATATTAATGAGGTATGCAACAAAATCTCTTAAAAATCTCCAGAGCTTTAACATTCTTTGATAGTTATTGCTTGATCTGGTGTATTAACTAACAAAAGCATTGGAGAATTAAAGGCCAACCCCCACTAGGTTGACCAAGGATCTGAGGCATTTTCTTTGTGTTTTTAGATTGAGAGATGAAGACAGAGGTTTGGGCAATTGTCTGGAGAAGATCCTCTCCCAAATTTAGTCAGCTTTTCTTTACGTAAAATATTCCCACCTCCAATTGGCGTTGTCTGTGGGAAAGGCTTTCTTCATAGGGAGTGTTCATGTTTTCATGTTAAAGAAGGATATCAGGAGCACCATCATCTTCCCGACGTCCTTAGTCTGTAGTTCGCCTCCCTTCTAGGAGTTCTGCTCAGAATGCCTCTTTTTGCTCCTCTTACAAACCTTCCAGAGAGGATACTTTGGTTAGAACATCGATTGCGGCTTCCTCACAACATACAGACCCTTAGGAAGATTTGGCTAGGTGTTTATCTCGATGGGTCACCTTGTCAGATTGTGGGACCAAAGGTGCGGGCTTGGGCAATGTTTGGCAGACCCTAAATTACTCAACAACTGCGGGGTCACGCGCAGACGACAGCGAGAGAATTATTTCGGAGCTACGCAGAGAGGTTGACAATCTGAGACGAGAAGCTCAAGACCGGTCCTCAGCAAAAGAAAGGCCAAGGAATAGGGTCAACCTTTCCAAATGAAAGGGTCCCAGTACCTGTCCCCTCCAGGTCCCCTTACGGAAGTTTGGGCGGAATCTTTTTCCCCCTAGCACGAGCCAGTTTCGTCGGCTAATAGGCCGAGCTCTCATCGTAGTTCAGAAAGTCGTGGACGCTCTTCATCCCCGACCATTCATCTAGAGAAAAATCCTCAGAAAGAGGAAACTCTCTACCAGAAGAACCGTTCATACCAGGGAGCAGCATGCGATCTGGAAGGCCCTTGATTTGGTTTCGTCCTCCTCTTTCTCTCGAGAGATAGAGGGAGCAGTACTGCTCGAGAGGTTCACGACCCTGCACTTTGAAGCCTATAATGGTCGGACCGATCCAGTCGCGCACATAAGCCATTACCAGCAGAGGATGGCCTTGTGTCGATACAATGATCCCTTCATGTGCAAGCTCTTCCCTTCAAGCTTGGGAGAGATTGTTTTGCAGTGGTTCAACTAGCTTGGTAAGATAACAATATCGTCTTGGATTCAGATGGCCGAGGCCTTCGTGACACGTTTTATCACCAATAGCCAAAGGACCAAGAAGATGGACGCTTTGCTCACCCTGAAGTTAGAAGATGGTGAGAGCTTCAAAGATTGCACTATCAGGTTTTGGGAGACCTACAATGACATCGATGGCTGCAGTGAGGACGTGGTTGTAAGGACATTTAAATTGGGCTTGCCCCTTGAGACGGGGCTGCACTAGTCTTTAACTAAACGTCTAGCTGCCACTCTGAGAAAGCTGATGGATAGGATTGAACAGTTCATCAGAGTTGAGGAAGATGGAGGGAACACCGCCTCAGTACAAACGGTGGCCCTGCCCAAAGCTGCGAGTTCTAAACCCCCAGCTCGGTTTAGTCTTTCAGCGAAGGCCTCACTAAGCCCATCCAACTTCGTGGTCCCTTTCCTTTTTTATTTTTTTTTAAAAAAAATTATGGTCGCACTTCTATTTATATTTTTTAGGAAATGAAATTTGTAACTCTTTTAGTAACAATGAATTTTTTTAAAAGAAGTCTTTTAGTAATAGGACAATGAATAGAATTTTTTAAAAGAAGTCATATTGATATTTTAGATTTATTTAGAATTATGATTTTTTTTTTTAGGATTTTTGTGGCCAAAAATAATGAAAAACGAATGTTTTAAAAGTCTCCTATTACTAAAAGTCTTTTAGTAGAATTATGATTCCTACAAAGTTAAGTATAACACATATTGATATTCATTGAACATCTCCTTTGATTTATTTAATCTTTTTTTTTTTAAATGTTGTTCATAGATTTTTTTTTAAAGAGATTTTTGTGGCCAAAAAATAATGAAAAACCAGATAATAGTGAATTATTTAAACTAAGTCTCCTATTACTAAAAGACATCTTCAAAAAATAACATAATAAAAAGTTTTAAAATAAGTCTCCTATAAAAACAAATAACAACAAAATCTTTAAAATAATACTTCTACTACTAAAATACATCATAATAAAAAAACCTATAATTATATAGATCTCCTAATACTAAAAGACTTCTTATATTAGACCCACACAAAAAGAATAAAAAAAAATAACCATCTATGCGTTTGACTATTAAATATTTTTTAGGGAATTAAAATTTGTGTAGGAACTCTTTTAGTAATAGGACAATGAATTTTTTAAAAGAAGTCTTTTAGTATTATTATGATTCCTACCAAGTTGAGTACACATATTAATAGTACCTTTGATTTTTTATTTTTTTAAATACATCTTAATATAATATCATAATAAAAAACCTATAATTATATAGATCTCCTAATACTAAAAGACTTCTTATATTAGACCCACAAATAAAAATTAAAAAATTAACCATCTTTGCGTTTGACATAATTTTTAATCGTTTAATGCAATTTATTCTATCAAGTTTTAAAAATAATTCTCTTATAGAAACAGATAATAAAAAGTTTTTTTTAAATAAGTCTATTAAACACCTACTACTAAAAGACATCTTCATAAAAAATCATAATAAAAACCTTATAATTATGATAATCTCCTAATAAAAAAAAAAAATTTAAACGTGTGTTTTATTATTTAAAAAAAAAAAAAAACTTTAAAAAATTAACCATCTCTACGTTATATGTGTGTGTTTTATTATTTGAAACGCCACCTCTGTTTTATTATTCATTCTCTTCCCCTGCAAATCAGTTACAGAAACAAGGTTAGCCTTTTTTGCAAAACCAATTTACTCAAGGAAGCAAGTCCTTTGTTTTTCTACAAGTAAAGTTAGAAGAGATCCAAACAAGTTGAAATACTCAAGCAAATTGAAAGGTTAGGAAAACTTATTTGCTTTGCTAATGTTTGATAATGCACGTATAATTAACAAAAAAGAAAAGAAAAACCAAAGTCAAATTATAATTGATACATTCTTTTTTTTCTTTTTTTTCTTTGTTTCTAAAATTTCCATTGTATGTGATTATACTATTTTATAGACCAAATACTGCTTTACAAAAAGCCTTTATAATAAAAATATTTCTCTTTTAAATTTTCATCTTTCAACTACAAAGTGGGTTCTTAAAATACACTTTTTAGTTTATATGATTTCTCTTTTATGTGATTACACGTTAAATAAAAATATACACTTTTTAGTTTATATTTACTCTCTACTATGTTTAGTTGATTTATGGAGGTCTCAAATCAGTAATATTATTGTGAAGTAAATCTATATTATCTCTATTGTATTTGTATTTTTCTATTTGATTATAATGGATTGATTGATTATGTGTATTGTATTTCTATTTTCATATTTATATTTAATATCAACTGTATTTCAACTACTTTACAGACAAATTAAATTTCTGATCATGAATATTAATATAGATAATCGCCGCGGGTTATATGCTAGTTTTTTTAAAGTAGGACCCATGAAAAAAAAAAAGAAAAAATAAAAAAAAAAAGGGCTTACCAAAACCCACTTCTAGGTGACAAATTGCAATATTGCATCATATTCATATGGGAAATCTTGCTATTATTTTTTTTTTTTTTTTTTTTTAATTTAATAGTTACGAGAATGAGGATCTGAATCTTGAATGTTTTCTTTGAAAAATATCAAGAGGTATCAACCAATTGAGTTACAAGATTCTTGATGCTATTAAATCTTAAGTAGGTACAAATTGCATTATTGAACATATGGTCAATGAGTAAAATATTAATTTGGGTAAATTATACTGACTCCCCATTCTTTTGGAGAAACTAAACTCGTTACACTCTATTTTGTGGAAATAACACTCCGCTCTCAAATTTGCAAAATAATTAACACTCCGCCCCCTTTTTTCTTTCTTTTATTTTTTTTGTTTATTTTTTTATTAATTTTTTAAACCAATGCCTAACTAACCAGAGTTAAAAAGAAAAATTATATTCCAATTATTTTAAGTTTAAGTGAAAAATATTCCTTTAAAAATGGGGGAAATGGGGCAAAGTGTTAATTATTTTGCAAATTTGAGAGCAGAATGTCATTTCTCCAAAATAGAGTGTAACGAGTCTAATTTCCCCAAAAGAAAGTGTCAATGTAATTTACCTTATTAATTTTCATAGGATTTAGGGGAAATCACACTCTGTAGGATCAAAACTTCACCTTGCTATCAAAAACTTCTTCTTTCTCTTAAAATGCTAAAGGATCATCATAAAATACGAGTTTTTAGCAATAACATGCAAAAAAAAAACATTCATACTTGTACAGGTATGGATTTTAATTACATACGTACAGTGACTACTTAAAACATTAATCCAAGCATAGAAAATAAAAATGGAGATTAAGCCTCGCTTTCATGAACATTTTAAATGGAACTTCTTCTTCTTCTTCTTCTTTTTTGGTTAAATAAAAAAACAAAAAACACTACAAGAAATTTAGCCTTTAGCGACCAAAATTTCAGCGACGACCTAAAAATCGTTGCTAATAAGTAAGCATTAGCGACGACAAAATATTGTCATCGCTAATTTTCAAAACAAATTAACAATAGCGACGACTTTTTAAGTCGTCGCTATAGGTTGTTGATATTTTGGCCAAAATAATAATAACATATAAGATTTTATATTAAGTTATTAACTGTTTAGCGAAGACATTTTGGATTGTCTCTATAAGTACTTTATAGCGACGATATTGTGTGTCGTCGCTAATACGTGACCAAAATAATAATAACATATAAGATTTTATATTAAGTTATTAACCGTTTAGCGACGACATTTTGAATCGTCGCTATAAGTACTTTATAGCGACGATATTGTGTGTCGTCGCTAATACGTGACTAAAATAATAATAACATATAGGATTTTTTTATTAAGTTATTAACTGTTTAGCGACGACATTTTGGATCGTCGCTATAAGTACTTTATAGCGACGATATTGTGTGTCGTCGCTAATATGTGACTAAAATAATAATAACATATAGGATTTTATATTAAGTTATTAACCGTTTAGCGACGACATTGTGGATCGTCGCTATAAGTACTTTATAGCGACGATATTGTGTGTCGTCGTTGATATGTGACCATTTTTAAAATCCTAAATTTTAGTATATATTTTGATCATAGTTTAAAGCATTATAAAGAGGTTCAGTTTAAAAAATAAAAAATTGAATTTTTTTTTTACCAAATAATGGGGGCAAGATTGTAATTTTCCAAATAGTTCACTATTTCTGTATCAAACAAAAATTCACCATTTCAAAAATCCCTAAACTAAAACCCCAATCTCAATCGGATCTCTCTAGCTCTCTCTAGCTCAAATTGCTCTCCAAAATATCTTAGTTCCTTCATGGAAATCACCATTCTCACAGCAAGAACAAGATTGATAATCAATTAAGGTAAGAGCTTATGATTTTAATCAAGGTTTAGAAGTGGGTATGATTGAGATTGTTTG
>OU015769.1:30279835-30313807 GCA_907173295.1 Fagus sylvatica
TATAAAAGACCGCATACCTTCATACTAGAAACACTTGGAAAGACAGAGAGATAAAGTAGGTAGGTAGAGAAATTAGAACTCTAAGAGTTTTCTAAAGTTTAGGAATAACGAAACTCTAGGGAATTAGAGAGTTTAGAAGTAGTAATTCTAGAGAGGCGAAGCGCTACTGAGATAGAAATAAGAAGGTTGTTCTCTAGATTTTTATATTAGAAGGCGAGTCTTTCTTCTAACAAGTTCCAATCATTAACCCAAGCATCCAAGCCTTTTCTTTTGGTGTTTAACGCATAACCTTCTCAAATCAATCTAAGAGACCGGTCATCAATTGCTAGCTTGCTACAAGTTTCCTAAAGGTTAGGTATGGATATTCTCAATAGTCCATACCAAACTCCTTGATTTATTTATTGTTATTGCGCGTTATTAGTTTAATTCACATGTTTTAATCTTTATTTCCAGTTTGTTTTCATTCAATTGATGTTTCCATGTTTAATTTAATTTAATTCATGAACTTCAATCTTCCTTCAAGTTTATTCTAATTAAACCATTGTTCTAATTTTAATATTTCTTTGCAAGTTTATTTTAATTAAATCATTGTTTTCATAAATTATGGCATGATTCTCACTTTCAATGCATATGTCTTCAAACTCTTCAATAAATCTTGCTATTCACTTACAAAAAAATGTCTTTTAACTCTTCAATGAATTTTTTCATGATAATAGCTTTCAAAGCATTTTCTTTAAACTACTATGTGATTTTCATCAAATTCATGGTGTTTGATTATTGTGGGGATTTATTCCATGCAATTTGGTGATAAGCTTGGATTCAGGTGAAATTCTTCATTTTACTTCATATGAATATTGTTTCCTAATTCTCATACCTTGATTGCTCATTAATTGTCTTAATTTTGGGTTTAATTGCTTTTTGTGTGTTTAGAGATTTGTTTTATAAACTCCTTTCAAGAATATCAAATAATATAGAGGAAGGCCAGCTATTAGGCTGGGCGTTCTTGAGTACCTAACACCTTCCCAAGACGTACTTTAGCTCCGGACCTAATAAGACTAGTCTTTTTGTGCATGAAGTCATATTTATAATTCTTAGACCTATAAAATAGGTGGCGACTCCTTATTTCTATGCTTTAACCCTAAAAAGGTTTAATAGCACGAACGACCTCCTTGAGGTGCTCCGACGGTATCTCATAGGTGCAAAGAAGAAGAATAAAGATATTAGAGAGAGAAATAAAGACAACAGTAATGAGAGAAATAAAAGTCGGGGAAAACAAAGAGGAGTAGGCATACAGTTTTGGGACAACAAAAGCTTTGATACTGTGAGTTGCCAGCGAGGCACCTCTCGGATTTGGAGAGCCACTAATTCTCATTGAGATTAGGGCAAAGAAAGAAGTCGCCACTTATTTTAGGTCTAGGAACCATTTATAAACTCCATTAAAAAAAGTAAGGTTTACTGATCTGATCTGAGTTTGGAGTTTAGGCACCCAAGCACGCCCAACCACTTGGGTGATCTTCTTTCGTATTATTGGGCTATGTCTAAAGAAATATTTAATAAGGAAATCTAACCTAATCACACAAAAGCAATTTAAACCTAGAAACTATACAACCAAAACATGTGAAGCATAAAATAATATAAGATGGGAGAATATAATTCATACCTGCCTACAAACATGTTAATCATCAAATAATTAAGAATAAATTCCCAAAATATAGGAATCAAAATTGTGCATGTGAAAAAGTAAAAATCATGTGAAAAATGGCCAGAAATAAATCATGTTAAATATGCCCAAGAAGAAAGGTAGTCATACTAGAATTAATGAATAAAATAAGAAATTACAATGTCAATTAGTTCAGGTATATCATCCCAATTATGCCAAAGAAAAAAAAGAGATCAATCATGCCCAATTAGAATTATACACAACCAAGATTCAAGTTCCTGACAACGCCAAACATTAAACACGCAAAAAGCATATATGAAATCCATAATTATCTACTAAGCAAGCATATATATTGGTATTAGAATCAATGAGCCATGTGGCAAAGCATAACAATTAACAAGCAGTACATATATGCATGGTTTTAAAAACTGGACCGGTGAGAGAACCGGAAAAGGTAGTGGTTCCCGTATCACTGGTCCGACCGGTGGTCGAACCGGTGACGTCATAAATAATTTAATTAATATTTTTAAATTATATAATTAATAAAATATATATAACAAATTTAACTAATAATATTTAGTTAAAAAATATATATATAACAAATTTTAAAACTTTTATATGAGTTTTCACATCTTATATTTAGAAAAAAAAAATGTAACTAAACATATTAAAATTACAAAATAATCATATTTAAATCATAGGAGAACGTTTTTATGTTTATTTGACTTATGGTAAATACTTTCTTTACTTGACTTAATTGAAGATTTAAAACTATGTATGGGTTAAAAATTTGAATGCTCTAATTTAAATTTTAATATGTTAATTAGTTTTGTATTTTGATGTAGTTATAAATAGTATTTGCTATTTGAAAACTTGTTGTTTTTCCAATGTGGGACTTGTTGTGTTGTTGAGAAAAATCATACTTTAAAGCTAAAAACTTAAAACATAGCAATAGAAAATTATATAATAAAATATTAATCATTAACAAAATTAAAAAGAAAAACCAATTCAAGCCCACATATATGGCATATAGTCATATACACGTTATTCCACAATCTCACTTGTTACTGTACAACCCCACACTAGTGTATAAAAAGTTAAAAACACACACGCATCAGGTTACTTTTTTATTAACAAATTGAAAACAAAACGTCAAAACTTAACAAAGACCTAACCTCTTCCAGCCTCCAGCGCTGCCCCCCTCCCACAAACACAAAATACAGCAAAATCCTAAATCTTAAAAGATAACCTCTCTCTCTTCTTTGTGTTGCTCTCTGTCGCGCGCTCTCTCTCTCTCTCCGTGCAACATTTCTTTCTCTCAAATCTGAATGCAAAATTTGTTGTCTTTAAGTGGGGTTTTGCATCCATGGAAGGATGTAGTTTTGATTTTTCTACTACATGGTTTATGATGGGTAATGAGTACTGTAAACATCTGGTCTGTGATTCTATGGGATGTCAAAATACAAAGAGCAGTGGGTTTTGTCCTTTTGGAGCATACCCATTTGGTTTAGTTTCTGGGATTTTGATCAAACTGGTTCCAAAACCGGTTTAACCGTGCCGGTCTGATCTTTTGACGGTTGAACCGACGATTCCCGGTTTTTCTTACTTTTTTTCATTTTTTCGGTTTTGAAAGAGAACCGGACCGGATTAGACATCGGTCCCCGGTTGAACCGGCCAGTCCGGTCCGGTTTTTAAACCATGCATATATGGAGAAATTATTCAGTCCACCCGGTGAACCACTGTATTTGTCCACCATTCCATTAGTTAAATGACATTTGTTAAAAATAGCCAAGTCAGCCCTTAATCAGTTTTAATCAGCTAACCGGGGTTAACTAACATTGGGTTAAAAATTAAAAACAATTTGTTACCGTCACTACTATTCGAGCAGCTTTGCCGAGCCAGACGATTTGTCTTCTTCTTCTTCAACGCTAGGAATGCACAATCCCTATGGAAACTAATCAAGGTGTGATCTTGCTCTTTCTTTTGTCTTTTTCTTCTTCTTCTTCTTCTTCTGCTCTTCTGCTCTGTTGCGTTCAGTTTTTTTTTTTCTGCGCTGCTTTCGTTTGCTTCTCTATTCTGCTTCTCCTTCTTAGTCTTGTTATTTGCTAATGTTATTATTGTGATAAAAATGTGATAAGATTGATGTTGTGGCAGATGAGTAGTCACATCCCAGCCTGTTTGAATAGTCAATAGTCTCTATTTTGTCTTTTTGTCTTTTTATTAATATAATCCCTTTCTTTTTACACTCTCTTCTGATACCTTTTATTTTTATATTAATATATTCATTTTCTTTAGTTATATATAATGTATAAACTAGTCAGTCTATTCACATTGATTTTTTCTCTGAAGTCAGATATTTCCAACGTAAATGAGTCTTGTTCCTAGAATCTTCATATTCAATTATAGAGAATTAACTCTTGAATTCCTATTTTATGGACAAACATGTTTTACTTTTTTTGCTCAGTAGACCATTTTTTTTTTGCCTTTAGTTTTTTATATAATATGGTTTAATATTTTCTTTTCAAATGTTAACAGTCATTGATATTGAAAGCCGTGACATAGGCAACAACGATGAAGATTTACTTGGAATGGTAGTGTATAATGAAGATGAAGCATATAAATTATACAATGATTATGCCACACGTACTGGATTCAGTATTCAGAAACAGAAAATCAGATATCTAAAGGATAAGGTTATACGCCAACGAGAGTATGTGTGTTCAAAAGAAGGATTCCAACGAGATAGTAGCTCTTGTGAAGCGAAAAAGATGAATAGATTGGAAACAAGAACTGGTTGTAAAGCTGGTATTCGGTTTACCGTGGAAAATGGGGAATGGAAGGTTACTTCCTTCAAGCATGAACATAATCATGAGCTTGCCAAGGTAGAATATAGGCAATTTTTAAGGTCAAATCGAAGAATTACGGATGCTTATTCGGGTGTCCTAACAACTTTCAAAGAAGCTGGTATAAGAACTATAGGTGCTTATTCCTTTATGTCTGAAGAAACTGGAGGGTTTGAAAACGTTGGCTTCACGAGAAGAGATGCTTATAATTTCATGAATAGACAAAAGTTAATCAAAGTTGAGGCTGGTGATGCACAAAGCTTGATCAACTTGTTCAAACAAAAGCAAGCTGAAGACCCCATGTTTTTTTATGCAGTTCAGGTGGATCAGAAGAATAGAATGACAAACTTTTTTTGGAAGAGATGGCAAGTCAAGGATTGATTACGAATCTTTTGGTGACGTGGTTAGTTTTGATACGACATATCGAACTAATAAGTATAATATGATATGTGCCCCTTTTGTAGGTATCAACCACCATTGGAAGAATGTACTATTTGGTTGTGCCTTTTTATTAGATGAAACAACAGTTACGTTTACCTGGTTATTTGAGACATTTTTGGAATCAATGGGAAGTCGAAAGCCAAAGACAATATTTACCGACCAATGTCAAGCCATGATCAATGCTATACAACTAGTGCTTCCTGAGACATGTCACCGTCTATGCATATGGCACATTTCAAAAAATGCTACAAATCATTTAGCAAGCAATTTAGGAAATTCTGAATTTAAGAGTCGGTTTAATAAAATTCTTCATGGGTGTGAGAGTCTCACAGTGAGACAGAAGAAGAATTCAATTCTTGTTGGGAAGCTTTGATAAGATACTACAATTTGGCAGGTCACAAGTGGCTTAAATCTTTGTATGAAATTCGTGAAAAGTGGTGTCATGTTTTTAGCCTAGATATTTTCTCTGCCAACATGAAAGCTTCATCAAGAAGTGAAAGTACAAATAATGTTTTTCAAAGCATGGCCACTAAAACAATGAGGCTAACAGAATTTGTACGTGAGTATGAGAAAGCAGGAAAAAAAAATGCGCCTAGGAAGAATTGGAAGAAGATTATCGTTGTAATCAAGGTGTACCTCCAAAATTAGTTAAGCACAATGGAATTTTACAGCATGCATCATCTCTCTATACTCGCAGAATGTTCTACTTATTTGAAGTTGAGTTTGCTTCTACCTTGGGGGTCACAATGGAAGAAGTTAATTATGATGGGGTGATTCGCACTTATTCACTTATTGAAGAAGGTCATCAAAGGGTACGCACAGTCCAATTTAACTCTTCAAATAATGATGTTACTTGTAGTTGTAAAATGTTTGAATCCTTGGGATTATTGTGTCGACATGCCTTACGAGTGATCAATGTCAAGAATATAACTCAGGTACCGACTCAATATATTTTGAAATGATGGACAAAATATGCGAAGAAAGAAAGTGTCTTGTACAATCCAGCAGAATCGTCTCATATGAATAATGAGATTTTAGTGACAGTGCGTCGCAATGAATTAATACGCTCAGTTTATGACATATTCAGCAGAAGTGCAGAGACAACTCGATATACTGAAATGTGCAAAAAAAAAGTGAAGGAGCTGGTAGAATATATTGAAAAGGATATGGCAAATTCAAATATGGAGAGAGTCGGTAATGCTAACGTTGATGTTGATGCTAACGTTGATAGTGATGGTTTAATGAAGTGCTCACACAATGACTTGCCAATATTGGATCCGCCATGTGTGCGAGAAAAAGGAGTTACAAATGCAAGAATCAGAAGCCATTTGGAGAAGCGTAAAAGGAGGGTACCAAAAGATGTTACCAAATCAAGTAAGCATTATTTAGATATTTGAAATGCTACTTTATTTAGATATTTGAAATGCTAGTAGTATGGTTAACATTAACCAAAAATGCTAATATGATTATTTCATTTACCATATGCGTGTTGATATTTTATTTGTTATGACTATTATTTATATTTGCCTTTGTTTTAGAAAAAATCACAAATGGAAAACCTTCACAAACCTTACACCAGGCACCACAAGGTGCAGGTTCTTGCCAGCATATTAGCACTCCTGTGGATGTAACCACTTCAGGTAACAATTGTTTTAATTTAATGTTTTAAACATTAAAATTTATCAGTTGACATATGTTTTGCTAATGGAATTTATATTTACCCATCTTTTCTTTTGGAATAAATAACAACTAAAGAACTGTCACAAAATATAGCCCATGCACAACAGGATACAAATTATTGTGATGGAATTCTACCTGAAGGTGTGAATATTAGTAATCAAGTATGTTCTTCCTTTACCTCACTTCATTGCTAATTTATATACTTTATGTTGGATGTATGTATTAAAATGGTGTAGTTATTTTATAGATATTTTCTTCCATGAGCATGCCACAAATCAGTGTTTTGAACCATTTCCAACAATTAAATCAGGTATATACAAAATATAGATCATTCATTTATGCAATGGTGGTTCTTTAAGTATATAATTTAATTTTTTGGATTATTTGGGGTGTAGAATCCCTTTTTTACATGGAATGGTGGTTCTTCAAATGTTCGTTTTACAAGTATGCTTCAAAATAATGAACAAGTTCATCATTTGACTCAGGTAATATTTGTTTCTTAATTTGTGATATTTCATTAATTTTTATTATTCTGTTGGTATTAGAACATGACAAACACATATATATTAATTTGTGCAGGATTCTTTCAACTATATGCAATTAAATCATAAGAAAGAGTGATTCATTTTGGAATATTATTAACATGGAAGGTAAAGGGAATATCTCTAAATTTAATTGTTTATTGTTCTTATATGCAAATGTATATAATTTTAACTATTTTGATTCTTTTGATTTATTTTGCTTGTAGGTCCTTACTTATGATTAGATTTGAGGCTAATTGATGTTACCAAGCTTGTGAAGAGGCTAATTGATGTTACCAAGTTGTGTGAAGCTATTGTCTCCGGTTTCAACTGTTATTGTGAAGACCAAAGAAAGTTGTCATTGCTATTGTTTTTGGTTTCAACTGTTATTGAAGAGCAGTGAATGAAAATTGTATTTGAATTAGCTACTCCTCATGTTATTCTCTTGTATTTTTGTTTTTGTTTTTATGATAAACATCAACTTTACATACAGGATGTTGACAAGACGAATTTGAATTAGCTACTCCTCAAGTAATATATTTCTTTTGTTCTTTTCTCCTACTTACAATTTTTCTTTAAAATATCATAGTTCATATGTTTTGAGTATAAGCAAATTTCAAATTTGGAGATAATACATGTGGCATGTTAATGCCGAAAAGGACAATTTAAGTAGCCCAATTTTAAAGTTTTCTGCTACTAATTGAATACAGAGACATGAATCAATTGAAGTAGGCAAATATTGCATTTATAATCCCTTTCTGTTCAAGTGTTTGATATCATACATTCCTTCCATAAACAACTAAAAAACATGATAATTCATAGTACTGATAATTCTACATTCCAAGCCAAAATTGAGAGTAGCAAACATTTCTGTAAGTTTTTTTTTATGAAAACCCACACATAGTACACATGGGGCCCTAAAAGGCTCTAATATACAGTAAACAATGGCACCCTAAAAGGATCTATGATCCTATATACAAATGGGATACCCCATTAACCACAATCACTTGGAGCAGGAAATAGACAGCAGATGTCTCAAACTGCCTAATTGTGATTTGTGACCATTACATAGAGCTACAGGATTAACCCCCAATGTGCAGCACCAAATCCTATTAACAGAGCGTTGAACTTTGCTTAAGCTCTTCATTCTGCCCTTGACATCTTTCCTTATATCTCTGACAATTTGTTCTTCAGCCCACCAAGCTAGCTTGCAGATAGCCATTCTAAATCTATTTCCTTTGAAATTCTTGGTAGCCCATTCAACTAGATTCAACCAGCAGCATTCAGTATCTGAGATCAAGCAAAGATTCATATTCGTCAGATTCTTTGGTGAAAGAGCAAAGGAAAAAAAGATGGTCTCTGGTTTATATGCAAACATTCCATTTATCCACAAACACTCTCTTTGCAGATCAATTACCATATCTAATTTTCTTAAAAATCATACAAATTCATTTCCTCCACAGAAAATAAAAAATAAAATCCAGAGGAAAGAAATCATCATTTTTCCCACAAACCTCCAAACTAGAAAAAATTCTCTTTAAGTCAAGTCAGACTAAGACTTGGAAATTCTCTATAATTGAATATGAAGATTCTAGGAACAAGACTCATTTACGTTGGAAATATCTGACTTCAGAGAAAAAATCAATGTGAATAGACTGACTAGTTTATACATTATATATAACTAAAGAAAATGAATATATTAATATAAAAATAAAAGGTATCAGAAGAGAGTGTAAAAAGAAAGGGATTATATTAATAAAAAGACAAAAAGACAAAATAGAGACTATTGACTATTCAAATAGGCTGGGATGTGACTACTCATCTGCCACAACATCAATCTTATCACATTTTTATCACAATAATAACATTAGCAAATAACAAGACTAAGAAGGAGAAGCAGAACAGAGAAGCAAACGGAAGCAGCGCAGAAAAAAAAAACTGTCCGCAACAGAGCAGAAGAGCAGAAGAAGAAGAAGAAGAAGAAAAAGAAAAAGAAAAAGAAAGAGCAAGATCATACCTTGATTAGTTTCCATGGGGATTGTGCATTCCTAGCGTTGAAGAAGAAGAAGACAAATCGTCTGGCTCGGCAAAGCTGCTCGAATAGTAGTGACGGTAACAAATTGTTTTTAATTTTTAACCCAACGTTAGTTAACCCCGGTTAGTTGATTAAAACTGATTAAGGGCTGACTTGATTATTTTTAACAAATGTCATTTAACTAATGGAATGGTGGACAAATACAGTGGTTCACCGGGTGGACTGAATAATTTCTCGCATATATGGCTTTAAATTTCAAGACAAAGTCAAGCTTATAAGCCAATAGTTCGCTTTTTCGGAGAGATATATATTAGAATTTGTTACTTTAGAACGTTGGCCATGGTATTGATACAGATTATTAAAAAAAAAATGATTAATAAATAAACAGTGAAATAAAAGAAAATCAAAGAAATAAAGAGAAGAGAAGAACATAAATAAAGACTAGCATTCTCTAAAACGGCATCAAACATCACATTTCATTAATGAGTATATAGATTTAAAGAAAAGGGAATAAGGTTTTTTTATTTAAATGATGTAAGAGAATTGACATAATATATATTTATTGTTGGGGTGCACATGGAGCACCAAGGTCCAGCCCACAATTGATGAGCTTGCTGGACAAGTATAAAAGACTACTTCTATTAGATGTAGGAAGCTTTTGTTTTATTAGAAATAGAACAAGTGAGGAGGTCAAGTAATTCTATAGGAAATAGAAGATATCTACAATTAGAAGTGTAGTGTTAGTAGGAAGTTGTGTTCTATTAGAAATAGAACAACTCAGCCGGTTGTATTTCTATATAAAAGCAATGTGCGTGTGAAATAAAGGAGTGCCGCAATATTGAGAGAGAGCAATCCGCAATTGAGAATTGCAAAAAAGAAATGAGTGTTTTGAGTGTGTGTGAGAGTAAAGAAAATCTCTGACGTGAGACATACACAAAAGTATTTGGGGTTTGTTCTAAAGAATTGTTGAGTGTTAATTCATAGAGAAAATATTATTATACTTGGTGAAAATCTCAAGTTAGGCATAAAACTTAAGAAGAACTATTGTAACCGAATGTTATAATAGTGGAATTATTCGGAGTTTGTCCCGTGGTTTTTCCTTTCAAGTAGAAAGGGTTTTCCACGTAAATTGTTGTCTTGTGCTTGTTCAATATTTTCGCATCCCACAGGAATAAGGTTTTATTCCCAACAAGTGGTATCAGAGCTTTGGTTCGAGTGGGAGCGATGACCGGAGAAGACGGAAAGACATTAGGAATTGAGATTGGTTATTGTAAGATGTAGATTGAAGATTATCTCTATGGGAAGAAATTACACCTCTCTCTTTTGGGGAAGAAACTTGATAAGATGGAAGATGCAAAAATGGCTCTTCTTGATAGACAAGTGGTTGGAGATCCAAAGCAACAGTCCATCCATGATCCAGCTTTAGGCCAACAGTTAATATAAATGATAGGATTGGGTGGAGTGGAATGGTGCACTAGCTAGACCAAAAATGAAATGTAAGAAGAGCTTGGAAAAGTTTGAGATCAAGAGGGCATACTACTGAATGGCACTTCAGAGTGTGGTTTAACAATAGTACTATGAGTAAGAGTGTAAGACTATGTTCTTTTTTGCTATTATGCTATATAGTACGTAGTAGAGTGCTTTTATGTAACCTCTATGTATTTTGCTTCAAAAGATCACAATTACTTATTCCTTAATTGCTCTTACTCTGAAAATCACTGGAGAACTTGTGAAATGCAATGCCATGCTTGGATGACAAGGGATTGGAGTGATGCTAGATGTCTAACACTCAAAAACCTCAATCTCATGAGTAAGATTACGTTCTTAATTTATTGCTGTGTGTTTAGTATGGAAGAAGAGAAAGCAAAGATTCTTGTGTAACCACATCTATTTTTGAACAAGGGGCAGGTTGAAGGAAAGTCCAAAGATCATGACAAACCTCATGTGATAGCTTTAATTAATTCGGGTTGAATATTTCAAACTTTGAATGTTTTCGTTGTAATCTTATTCTTCTCCCTTCTAAAACCCAATTGGGCAAGTTTGAGGTCACATGTATGCCCATGTTTCACTACAAGAAATTTGGTCTTTAGCGACGACACAAAGTCGTCGCTGATACTCTAAAAGTTGTCGCTAATTATCATTAGCGATGACAAAGTCGTTGCTAATCGTCATTGCTATTGCTCCGTCACTAGTAGAAATTCAGCAACGACATTTTGTCGTTGCTATTATAATACCATTAGCGACAACATTTTCGTCGCTAAGTAACTATCGTCGTTGCAAATAACTTAAGACCATCAATAAATAAATCGTCGCTAATACGTCACTATTTGCGACGACATATTTGTCGTCGCTGATTGTAGTATAACAGCGACAACACATTGTCGTTGCTAATATGTAAATATCAGCGATGACACAATGTCGTCGCTATTTACTTTTTTCATTTTTTAGATTTTTTATAGTTTTTATTCTGCTTTTACATGAATATTGAAAACATATTCATACATCATCATACAACAATTCAATAAACAAATAGTCATAAATTCATTACATCTATTAAATCGACACAGAATAAAAGAAAAACAATACTCAAGTCCAATTTATTGTATACAAAGTTTAAATTTCACACTATTCCCAATCACATTAAAACATAGTCTTATCAACTAACTAATTAAATGTTTTCATGAGAAATATAGACTTGAAACTTGTTGCATTGGGATGGATCTCCCCTCGATATGTAGGTCATGACACAAAACATTTCTTCCTCCTGAAGTAAAAAACAAAACCCAATATAAAGGTTACCAAAATAGATGACAATGCTTACTAAATAACTTCTAAAAAGAAACACAAATACAAAGATCATAAAAAGATAGACAAACAAACCGAAAAACATTAACATGACATAGACCTCTCTAATATCCTAACCTAATCACAACACGTCATTTTATAAGAGTTAAACATTAGGTAGCAATAATGTCACACCCCAAACATGACAAGGTCTGGTGCATGAGAAAACTACAACCCAAACACCTGTAAATTTTTCTCCAACCATTACATAAATATACGTCAACCTAGAATATTAGAAAGTCCATTTTAAAAAATCCAGTACACTAATCCATAAGGTTCATACATTAAGCTATTTACATATATGTGTATGTTCCCAAAATAAGTTAGAGCTCTATAACTATCACTTTGACCACTGACCACAAAAGAATGGAGGTTTGTGCATAATTACATATAATTACATATCAATATTTCTATACAAAAATATCTCTTAGAAGTCAATGAAATGTATACAAATTAATATTCATACTTTATAAATCAAAAGCTTAAAGTAATATTCATTGGAACTTGCCTAATGCTTAAAACATAAAAGAAATTTTTAATTAAATCTCGATATCACAAAAACTTTATTACATACCAAATTACAACTCAAATCAATGAATCAAATTCAATAATTAATTCCCCAAAGTTCCAGTATTTTCAGCTTAACATTAAGCAGATTTCTGTAGATCAGTCATTTTATAAATTTTATTTGGAATACTTAAAGTTATCAAAGTAACTTGAAATTTAACAGGGATGACCTCATATATATGTACAAGCAACCACAGAAAATTCAGATCAAGATAACATCTCTAGAATTTATTAAAATTCTCGTCATATGGTAAACACAAATCTGTCCTGACAGATTTAGTGTCTCATAAGAAAATTAATAACTCTTTCAATATCAATCCAAATACTATAATTCTTGATTCTAAACTCAAGCCCTATGTGTTAACTTTCATTATATTCATCTTTTGTATCCAGATTCCACATATATAAATTACTATGAATATTTAATCACTACGAACACAGACACTGTCCATTTGACAGATTTGTAGGATTTTCTTATAAATTCTCAAAAGGTATTCAAATAACCATATTTTCAAGTGAGATTTTAAACACTTATACTAGACATATAATAAATCAATCTTCAACAAACAGTTTCCCAAATTAAATTTTACAAAAATCCCAGAATTTCATGCAACTTTCTGCTCACTGCAGAAAACAGAAACATAGGGTATTCTTCACTGCAGAAAACAGAAACAGAACCAAGAAGAATATCAAACCCATAAGCAAACTCACATATAAACATAAAAACCCAGCAACTTCCATTAACAAAACTCAAAGATTAAACCCCCAATATCAAAACCCTAACTAAATTTCATCAATCAAACAATCTCAATCATACCCACTTCTAAACCTTGATTAAAATCATAAGCTCTTACCTTAATTGATTATCAATCTTGTTCTTGCTGTGAGAATGGTGATTTCCATGAAGGAACTAAGATATTTTGGAGAGCAATTTGAGCTAGAGAGAGCTAGAGAGATCCGATTGAGATTGGGGTTTTAGTTTAGGGATTTTTGAAATGGTGAATTTTTGTTTGATACAGAAATAGTGAACTATTTGGAAAATTACAATCTTGCCCCCATTATTTGGTAAAAAAAAAATTCAATTTTTTATTTTTTAAACTGAACCTCTTTATAATGCTTTAAACTATGATCAAAATATATACTAAAATTTAGGATTTTAAAAATGGTCACATATCAAGCGACGACACACAATATCGTCGCTATAAAGTACTTATAGCGACGATCCACAATGTCGTCGCTAAACGGTTAATAACTTAATATAAAATCCTATATGTTATTATTATTTTAGTCACATATTAGCGACGACACACAATATCGTCGCTATAAAGTACTTATAGCGACGATCCAAAATGTCGTCGCTAAACAGTTAATAACTTAATAAAAAAATCCTATATGTTATTATTATTTTAGTCACGTATTAGCGACGACACACAATATCGTCGCTATAAAGTACTTATAGCGACGATTCAAAATGTCGTCGCTAAACGGTTAATAACTTAATATAAAATCTTATATGTTATTATTATTTTGGTCACGTATTAGCGACGACACACAATATCGTCGCTATAAAGTACTTATAGCGACAATCCAAAATGTCTTCGCTAAACAGTTAATAACTTAATATAAAATCTTATATGTTATTATTATTTTGGCCAAAATATCAACAACCTATAGCGACGACTTAAAAAGTCGTCGCTATTGTTAATTTGTTTTGAAAATTAGCGATGACAATATTTTGTCGTCGCTAATGCTTACTTATTAGCAACGATTTTTAGGTCGTCGCTGAAATTTTGGTCGCTAAAGGCTAAATTTCTTGTAGTGTTTTTTGTTTTTTTATTTAACCAAAAAAAGAAAAAAAAGAAGAAGAAGTTCCATTTAAAATGTTCATGAAAGCGAGGCTTAATCTCCATTTTTATTTTCTATGCTTGGATTAATGTTTTAAGTAGTCACTGTACGTATGTAATTAAAATCCATACCTGTACGAGTATGCATTTTTTTTTTTGCATGTTATTGCTAAAAACTCGTATTTTATGATGATCCTTTAGCATTTTAAGAGAAAGAAGAAGTTTTTGATAGCAAGGTGAAGTTTTGATCCTACAGAGTGTGATTTCCCCTAAATCCTATGAAAATTAATAAGGTAAATTACATTGACACTTTCTTTTGGGGAAATTAGACTCGTTACACTCTATTTTGGAGAAATGACATTCTGCTCTCAAATTTGCAAAATAATTAACACTTTGCCCCATTTCCCCCATTTTTAAAGGAATATTTTTCACTTAAACTTAAAATAATTGGAATATAATTTTTCTTTTTAACTCTGGTTAGTTAGGCATTGGTTTAAAAAATTAATAATAAAATAAACAAAAAAAAAAAAAGAAAGAAAAAGGGGGCGGAGTGTTAATTATTTTGCAAATTTGAGAGCGGAGTGTTATTTCCACAAAATAGAGTGTAACGAGTTTAGTTTCTCCAAAAGAATGGGGAGTCAGTATAATTTACCCAAATTAATATTTTACTCATTGACCATATGTTCAATAATGCAATTTGTACCTACTTAAGATTTAATAGCATCAAGAATCTTGTAACTCAATTGGTTGATACCTCTTGATATTTTTCAAAGAAAACATTCAAGATTCAGATCCTCATTCTCGTAACTATTAAATTAAAAAAAATAAAAAAAATAAATAATAGCAAGATTTCCCATATGAATATGATGCAATATTGCAATTTGTCACCTAGAAGTGGGTTTTGGTAAGCCCTTTTTTATTTTATTTTTATGGGTCCTACTTTAAAAAAACTAGCATATAACCCCAAAGCGCGGGATTATCTATATTAATATTCATGATCAGAAATTTAATTTGTCTGTAAAGTAGTTGAAATACAGTTGATATTAAATATAAATATGAAAATAGAAATACAATACACATAATCAATCAATCCATTATAATCAAATAGAAAAATACAAATACAATAGAGATAATATAGATTTACTTCACAATAATATTACTGATTTGAGACCTCCATAAATCAACTAAACATAGTAGAGAGTAAATATAAACTAAAAAGTGTATATTTTTATTTAACGTGTAATCACATAAAAGAGAAATCATATAAACTAAAAAGTGTATTTCAAGAACCCACTTTGCAGTTGAAAGATGAAAATTTAAAAGAGAAATATTTTTATTATAAAGGCTTTTTGTAAAGCAGTATTTGGTCTATAAAATAGTATAATCACATACAATGGAAATTTTAAAAACAGAGAAAAAAGAAAAAAAAAAAAAATGTATCAATTATAATTTGACTTTGGTTTTTCTTTTCTTTTCTGTTAATTATACGTGCATTATCAAACATTAGCAAAGCAAATAAGTTTTCCTAACCTTTCAATTTGCTTGAGTATTTCAAATTGTTTGGATCTCTTCTAACTCTTCTTACAGAAAAACAAAGGACTTACTTCCTTGAGTAAATTGGTTTTGCAGAAAAGACTAACCTTGTTTCTGTAACTGATTTGCAGGGGAAGAGAATGAATAATAAAACAGAGGTGGCGTTTCAAATAATAAAAACACACATATAACGTAGAGATGGTTAATTTTTTAAAGTTTTTTTTTTTTTTTTTTTAAATAATAAAACACATGTTTAAATTTTTTTTATTTATTAATTAGGAGATTATCATCTAATACTATTAAGAGGATTGATGCCCTCATGTCCACTTTAATATACTGTCAAAACTACCCCTCACATCTTCTTATATTCCTAATTTAATCAATGACTTCAAATAATAATGTGTGTTAGCAACAAGGGTATAATAGTCACATCCAAATATAGAAAAATGTCCACTTTAGTGCACGGACTACAATACCCCATATTTAAAATTAATTAATTTGCTTTTAAAATAAAAAATAAAGGTTAAAAGAGTAATTTACTGATATGCTCAAATTCAAAAGTTAAAATGATCACAATTCCACGTTCATGTTTTACAATTGTTTTTTTTTTTTTTTTTTCTTTTCTAAGTCTCCCTTTTTTATCTCTCTTACATCTCCTTTATTTACTCCACTTTCTAATTTCCAACTTCCCACTAACTTCCTACTAACTTCACAACTCCTCATTTACTCAACTTTTATCATTATCCAAAATAATCTTATCTCATCTCTCATTCTCTCAAAATAAATAAATTAATTTAAAAAAAAAAAACCTTCCTACTAACCCACGTTCAAATTTGTCTCTCCCTTTATTTTCTCTCACAAAAACCCTTATCTTTATAACTATCAATTTTCTAATTAATAATTTAGACCTTGGTGATGACCAACGTTCCTTAAACTTGAAGGACTCTGATGATGATGGTGAGTTTCAGTTTTCTACAGGTCTCAATAGTGTCATTGAAGTTGTCAGGATGCTGCCTATATTGACTAAGTTAACCATTTGAAACAATTAAGGTGCAAACTAAATGTGTTTTTCTATTTTGATCTTTGGCCAAAGAAGTAAAAGAATTTGTCTTTTGGCTAAAGACAGAATCAAGAGGCCATCAAAGCTATCCCTGGAAATTAAAGCAAGAATATGTATATTTTTCTTTATTTTTATTTTTGATGCTATGTATATCTTTCTTTATATAGTGAACTGTGAACTTTTCTTTCATGATGATAATTTTTCCCCAGATTTGCAGAATGTAAAATGCTTTCTTTTGTGATGCAGGATGGTGAGAACTTAAAGAAGGAACAAATAGAGGATGAGATTCAACAAATAAAAAATGCACAGGCTGAATATGAAGGTACTTAATGTTTCCTTGAGCATTTATTAAAAAAGTTCTCTAACTATTTCAAAATTTTAATGGTTAATAATTTATTTGGTTACCCGCAGCCTTGCTTATCCGGTTCCTCTTATAAAGATTACATTAATATATATATATATATATATCTCCATTCCTATCCTCTCTTAGGTTATATATCTTCATTTTTACACTTTCTTTGTAATTAATGTTCTTAGATTTGATTTTGTTCTTCTTTGTTCTTTGACAGGGATCAATTGATCGGTTCAATTTAAGGAATTGTCACAATATTTTTAGAAAATTCTCACAAGTTGGATACAAATTTGATGGTTAGAATAGCTATACCTGACTAAAGCTTTGAAGTAATTTTTTATTAATATATTTGAACATGTATTTTTAAGTTTTTTTCCGTAAACAAATTGAAAATAGCACTTTTGTCAAAATTGTTCAAATGGTACCTGCTTTGCTTTGCCATTTCTTTGGGTTTATATGGTCAATTTCAAGGTGATCAACCGAAGAAGAAAAAAATTAAAAAAGAGATCGAGATTGAGTTTAAATTATTTCATATGTTACTTAATGCAAATTAATCACGTATAACATCCCATCACTTGACTATCTATTTGTGATGTTATAGATTTTTCAGTTTAAACAATTTAAATCTTATCCTATCGTAAGATTAAGTAAAGACTATCTTGAGAATAAAAGAATTGGGTTTAATTAATAGATCTATATAATTCTTATCCTTCCTGTTAAGTTAAAACTCAAATTCTTCCTTAATAAGTGTAGCCATATAATATATGAGAAACCCAACTTAAATGGAAGGTGTAGAATCCATAGGTCCAAGGTCACTTGATTTTGATATGTGTAGAATCCTTAATAAGTGTACCAACAAGCCATATTAACATCTTGATTTTGTATCTTTATTTTTTTGTAAAATTTTACTTTGGCATATGTACTGGGTATTTTTGAAGAAAAAAATGATAACATTATTTGCCTATTAAGGGGTCCCTTATTTTTCAGAATATATATTGTGAAGGGTAAAACTTAGGTATAGTTCTTTAGGTTAGGTACATTAGGTTCCCCAATTGAATTCAAACACGTGATTGCATTAACCAATGAAACACAAACAATGTTATCTTTTCCAAGAATATTTAAATTCAATGTATTTGAATTCAACTAGGAACCTAATATACTTAACCTAAGGAACTGTATCTAAGTTTTACGCTATCATGAATATGCTAATACATTTTCCATGGAGTCAAGTTAAATGTTATGTACCCGTAAGTTTTACCATTTTTACATGCACATTGTTACTAATTCAAACTTCAGAGATTAAATTTATTACATATTGAAAGAGTACATCCTAAAAATGACCATTGAAATATTGATGGACTAAATATTGTTTAAACTATAGGTCATATAAATTGAGAATTCGTAATTATCTTATTAGAGAAATGGGTAAATATTGAATGTGAATGATTTAAAAATACTTTTTCTTATAAAAAAAAAAAAAGTTCTATTGGATACACTATATCAAACACTTTTTAATTTGAAAGTGCAGTCATATTATTAGACAACTACATTAGCTCAAAAAGGATAATTGGTGGGGTGTAGTAAAGTTCGTTTTAAGAGAAAAATGCTTAGATTTGTTAAGCAAATTTGTGAACAATTTAGGACAACTATTAAGTTCATTCGTTTACTATTATTTATTTTTTATTATTGGACAAATTAAATTAACCTAAAAAAAGTGGTTGAAAATATGAAAATTGTACAGTCCTTTGAATAAATAGATTAAAAAATTAAAAGTGATAAATAGGAAAAAAGCCTCTGAACACGCACGGAGTGCGTGTGAAGAGGCTAGTAATTATAAGGTTTTTATTATGAAGATGTCTTTTAGTAGTAAAAGACTTATTTAAAAAAAACTTTTTATTATCGGTTTCTATAAGAGAATTATTAAAACTTGATAGATAAATTGCATTAAACGATTAAAAATTATGTCAAACGCAAAGATGGTTAATTTTTTAATTTTTATTTGTGGGCCTAATATAAGAAGTCTTTTAGTATTAGGAGATCTATATAATTATAGGTTTTTTATTATGATATTATATTAAGATGTATTTAAAAAAAAAAAAAATCAAAGGTACTATTAATATGTGTACTCAACTTTTGGTAGGAATCATAATAATACTAAAAGACTTCTTTTAAAAAATTCATTGTCCTATTACTAAAAGAGTTCCTACACAAATTTTAATTCCCTAAAAAATATTTATAGTCAAACGCATAGATGGTTATTTTTTTTTATTCTTTTTGTGTGGGTCTAATATAAGAAGTCTTTTAGTATTAGGAGATCTATATAATTATAGGTTTTTTTATTATAAGATGTATTTTAGTAGTAGAAGTATTATTTTAAAGATTTTGTTGTTATTTGTTTTTATAGGAGACTTATTTTAAAACTTTTTATTATGTTATTTTTTGAAGATGTCTTTTAGTAATAGGAGACTTAGTTTAAATAATTCACTATTATCTGGTTTTTCATTATTTTTGGCCACAAAAATCTCTTTAAAAAAAAAAATTCTATGAACAACAGTTAAAAAACAAATTAAATAAATCAAATGTTCAATGAATATCAATATGTGTTATACTTAACTTTGTAGGAATCATAATTCTACTAAAAGGCTTCTTTTAAAACATTCGTTGTCCTAATCATAATTCTACTAAAAGACTTCTTTTAAAAAAATTCATTGTCCTATTACTAAAAGAGTTACTAAACAAATTTCATTTCCTAAAAAATATAAATAGAAGTGCGACCATAATTTTTTTTAAAAAAAAATAAAAAAGGAAAGGGACCACGAAGTTGGATGGGCTTAGTGAGGCCTTCGCTGAAAGACTAAACCGAGCTGGGGGTTTAGAACTCGCAGCTTTGGGCAGGGCCACCGTTTGTACTGAGGCGGTGTTCCCTCCATCTTCCTCAACTCTGATGAACTGTTCAATCCTATCCATCAGCTTTCTCAGAGTGGCAGCTAGACGTTTAGTTAAAGACTAGTGCAGCCCCGTCTCAAGGGGCAAGCCCAATTTAAATGTCCTTACAACCACGTCCTCACTGCAGCCATCGATGTCATTGTAGGTCTCCCAAAACCTGATAGTGCAATCTTTGAAGCTCTCACCATCTTCTAACTTCAGGGTGAGCAAAGCGTCCATCTTCTTGGTCCTTTGGCTATTGGTGATAAAACGTGTCACGAAGGCCTCGGCCATCTGAATCCAAGACGATATTGTTATCTTACCAAGCTAGTTGAACCACTGCAAAACAATCTCTCCCAAGCTTGAAGGGAAGAGCTTGCACATGAAGGGATCATTGTATCGACACAAGGCCATCCTCTGCTGGTAATGGCTTATGTGCGCGACTGGATCGGTCTGACCATTATAGGCTTCAAAGTGCAGGGTCGTGAACCTCTCGAGCAGTACTGCTCCCTCTATCTCTCGAGAGAAAGAGGAGGACGAAACCAAATCAAGGGCCTTCCAGATCGCATGCTGCTCCCTGGTATGAACGGTTCTTCTAGTAGAGAGTTTCCTTTTCTGAGGATTTTTCTCTAGATGAATGGTCGGGGATAAGAGCGTCCACGACTTTCTGAACTACGATGAGAGCTCGGCCTATTAGCCGACGAAACTGGCTCGTGCTAGGGGGAAAAAGATTCCGCCCAAACTTCCGTAAGGGGACCTGGAGGGGATAGGTACTGGGACCCTTTCATTTGGAAAGGTTGACCCTATTCCTTGGCCTTTCTTTTGCTGAGGACCGGTCTTGAGCTTCTCGTCTCAGATTGTCAACCTCTCTGCGTAGCTCCGAAATAATTCTCTAGCTGTCGTCTGCGCGTGACCCCGCAGTTGTTGAGTAATTTAGGGTCTGCCAAACATTGCCCAAGCCCGCACCTTTGGTCCCACAATCTGACAAGGTGACCCATCGAGATAAACACCTAGCCAAATCTTCCTAAGGGTCTGTATGTTGTGAGGAAGCCGCAATCGATGTTCTAACCAAAGTATCCTCTCTGGAAGGTTTGTAAGAGGAGCAAAAAGAGGCATTCTGAGCAGAACTCCTAGAAGGGAGGCGAACTACAGACTAAGGACGTCGGGAAGATGATGGTGCTCCTGATATCCTTCTTTAACATGAAAACATGAACACTCCCTATGAAGAAAGCCTTTCCCACAGACAACGCCAATTGGAGGTGGGAATATTTTACGTAAAGAAAAGCTGACAAATTTGGGAGAGGATCTTCTCCAGACAATTGCCCAAACCTCTGTCTTCATCTCTCAATCTAAAAACACAAAGAAAATGCCTCAGATCCTTGGTCAACCTAGTGGGGGTTGGCCTTTAATTCTCCAATGCTTTTGTTAGTTAATACACCAGATCAAGCAATAACTATCAAAGAATGTTAAAGCTCTGGAGATTTTTAAGAGATTTTGTTGCATACCTCATTAATATGATCTATTCCTCTATTTATATTTCTCCCAATCTTGAGATATTTTCCAGATATTTATCCATTTTGCTTCTCCCAGAATCTACCTTTGCCAACATTTATGAATTCTTGGACAACAACACACAATAATCTTTCTCATGTCTAACACAGAAGCGCATTTAAGGCTCTGCCATAAGAGATATTTCTTGCATTAAATGCTACGTTCCAGAGCAATTACTGATTATACTAATCGTGACCGAACATAATTACTGTAGGCTGAACCGAATAAAAAACCAATTCAGTCTTGACCGAACACAGAATTCGGGGGTCAGGACTAATTCGATCGTGACCGAACTCAGAATAGTCCGGTTAAGACTACACTTCTGCAATGATCGTCCACTTATTATTATTTTAAATTCGGTCCTCTCGACTTTTCATATTAGGCCAAATTCTTGGAAAAAAAACAAAAAAAATTAAAATGTCCAATGGTCCCAGCTCAGTGGGGAAAGTGGTTGGAAGTTAGAA
Organism: Fagus sylvatica; assembly: GCA_907173295.1. Taxonomy (NCBI): domain Eukaryota; kingdom Viridiplantae; phylum Streptophyta; class Magnoliopsida; order Fagales; family Fagaceae; genus Fagus; species Fagus sylvatica. The sequence goes on from OU015769.1 coordinate 30,302,156, forward strand.
CTAGTGACCCATACCACTTGGAGCTCATATCTTCAACGTGGGAGCAAATTCATATACACTAAAATATAAATATAATTTACAAGATATATATATATATATATAAAATAAAGCTCTTTGTCTCTAATGCATTAATGGGATGAAGAAAAAAAAACAGGGAGGAAGACTCTTCCTTTGGGGTTAAGTGCATCTAGGAGTAGGAAATGTGCATCTCGCTTTTATTATCTTTTTGTATGAATAAACCAATTAGGTCATTCCAAGTAGGACCCAAACCTCCTTGATCCAACTCAGCAAAGGAAAAAAGAAAACAAAGACCTTTTTCATGGAGGTTTATTATGAGAGATTGTCAAAATTATCATCGTGTTCGGCTTCCAGAAGTTAATAATGCAACGTTATGATTGAAGCGTTTTTATAATCTCATTATTTCATTTCTTTTTTTATTTTATTTTTTGAAATACTCCCAAAAAATAGAAGGAAAAAAAGAAAAGAAAAAGAAAATGCTCTCTCCATATGAATACAACATGAAATCTAATGGCCAATGTGGCCATCCACTATTAGGGGGAAAATTGAAAAGTAGTGTTGTGAAACTTATTTATAAATGTATTAATCCTACATTAACAAAAACATTGAATTTGATGTTTACCTCTCTAAGACTATATATATATATATATGTTCCACACTAACATGTGTTTCACATTTATATGCGTTACACACCAATTTATAAGTGTATATATACGTAATCTCAATTGTAAAACATATATAAATTGATTAATAAGTGGATGACCACTTACGTTTTACTATCTCATCTTAAGATCATTTTATCTTGTATTGCTATTTCCTTATTTATTTCCAACAAAAGAAAAGTTTACTGGGGGAGTTTTACTTCTTATTTATTGCTGAATAAGGATAAGGAATAATAGAGCAAGTTTACTTTTTGCTGAATAAGGAAAAAGAATAATACAGCTAGCAAGTTTACTTTTTGCCAATCTGTCCCACACTTTTACTCATATTTTGTATTCTTGCATGGATTTTATGCAATAAGTTGACTTGCGCTTAGTGGAAGACTTTTCTTCTTCCACTATTGGAGATTCTGTTTTGTTGTTCCTTCAAGACTTCAAAGTGAATCTAGCACTTCCATGTGAAGCCGCGTTTAGCAGCCATGTTTGAAACTCTTTCACATACACACAAACAAGAATCTCTCGCTATTGATCTTTGCATAAACTTTTTATCTCTATATATAGAGTTGCTCAATCAAAGTTATTCTCACGCCACACAAAAAACCAAGCTCCGACTAACTCGCAATTCTTGTCAATTCAGCTCTAAACTCATGGCCTCCACTACACACATTGTGACAGTGCTCACTATCCTTTCTCTCCTAGCTTGCTCAGTTAATGCACAACTTTCTTCTAATTTCTACGCCACCACTTGCCCTAATCTACAAACCATAGTGCGAAATGCCATGACGCAAGCTGTCAATAAGGAGGCACGCATTGGTGCCTCTATGCTTCGCTTGTTCTTCCATGACTGCTTTGTAAATGTGAGACACATGCAAATGCCATTTGTGTTTCCTTTGACGTTCTTTTATGAATTTCTTTGTGTGATAACATCAGTTTTCTTTGGGTTGTGTAGGGCTGCGATGCATCAATACTACTGGACGACACAGCTACGTTCACGGGTGAAAAGAATGCGTCACCAAATAGAAACTCTGTAAGGGGTTTTGAAGTGATTGATACTATTAAAACTCGCGTGGAAGCTACTTGCAATGCTACTGTATCTTGTGCAGACATTTTAGCACTTGCAACACGAGATGGTGTGGTCTTGGTGAGTATTATTCCTTTTTCTTGATTTGAAAAAGATGTATTTTAAGTTTTAGATAATATTATTATATACTAAAAGATATATCTTGTCTTACGGTCATTTAAAATTTTAAATACATTGTTAATTAGAATAAACTTTCTCCATTTCAAATAAAATGGAAATGGAAAGGATTTTGTTATTTTCTTGGATGGTTTGGACACAATTGAATAACGAAATACTAGATTTTGCATGCAAATATATTTACCAACTTAGGGTATATGTCTCTTTTAGTTTAAATACCTACTTATGATAGCTAACTAGTTATTTGTTACTTGGTTCTTGCTATCCACCTCCCCTTTTATTCTCAACAAATAAAATGAGTTTAATTTGGCCTTGAGAGAAAGAGGGAGAAGAGAAAATATCTCTAATACAACATTGACACCAAATCACTCATATAACATTCATTCACGGGTTGTTAGATAAGTGACTTAACAAGAATCTTTTTTAGACGGAGAGATTTTCATAAGACATGTTCTCTAATTAGACACTGTGTTATCCCTTTGCTTATCATCTTCCAATTTTTTTTTTTTTTTTAATAATTATTTTCGTGGATAAAATTTTAGAGTTTTTATCAAAGATAAGTATCCAATCTAAAATCAATTGACCATGGGTAAAGAGACTCAAGATCTTATATGTATTGTTTAAATGTTTGTTTTTAATTTTTCTTATTAAAATTGTCTTTCACTACGCTTCGGACTTACACTTTTTACTCTCTTCAATTTTACTTTTAGCTAGGAGGACCCTCGTGGATAGTACCACTAGGCCGGAGAGATGCAAGGACAGCCAGTCAAAGCGCAGCCAACAACCTCCCCTCTCCGTTCTCTGACCTTGCAACCCTCACCTCCAAGTTTTCCGCCAAAGGCCTAAGTGCCCGTGACATGACTGCACTCTCCGGTGGCCACACAATAGGCCTAGCTCGTTGTAGCTTATTCAGAACCCGCATTTACAATGAAACCAACATTGACTCCAACTTTGCCACTACTCGAAGGGCCAATTGCCCGGCTTCTGGTGGTGATAATAATTTGGCCCCGCTTGAGACACAGACCTCAAACCGGTTTGATAACAACTACTACAAGGACCTTGTGGCTCGACGTGGCCTTCTTCATTCGGATCAAGTGCTGTTCAATGGTGGCTCCCAAGATGCATTGGTTAGGACCTATAGTAATAACAATGCAGCTTTTGCTAGCGATTTTGCTGCTGCTATGGTGAAGATGAGCAATATTAGCCCACTCACCGGGACTAATGGGGAGATTAGAAGGAATTGCAGGGTGGTAAATTGATACTATTCATTAGTTTAATGGTGCTGGTCTAATTAGTCTTGATAAATAAGTGATATCTTGCAGTGAACTCAAATTAAAGGTCTTGGTCAAAAATTGACGACGAGATCTTAAAATTATTTTCATGTTTAAAACTATTTAGTCAAAAAAGATCCTGTTTGCAACTGAGTATTAAATTAAAGTAGATTATATACATGTGCAAGTGTCATTTTTCTCATATAAGATTTGAGTAATTGCGGTTTGTCTTAATTCAATGAGACTTTATTTACTTTTGCATAATACAACTCCCCCACGTTAGATGACACCATCATCAATATTAGTTTTCAATTCTAGTTAATTATTGTCAAGAGTCTTGCAACCCAAATAGTATTGACTGGTCTCATTTATGAAAATCATAGTCTATCCACCCCTAATTATCAAATTATAAATAGTAATAAAAAAAACTGGTTAATTATTAGAAATATAACAAGGAAAAAGAAAGTTCTATCAAATAATAAATTAAAATATAATAAAGATATTTCTTGGTAGAAATGAACTCTACGTTCAAGATCAAATCTAAAACACAAATTGATAACTATCGGCCTCATACTACTTCCACTTTGAAAGCATTTTATTTTTAGATCATTTTTGAGTAATAAGTAAAGCTGAATCTAGACCATTTTGAAGCAGCTTTAAAATTTGGTAAGTTTGAACTTGTTTGGACTTTAAATCCCTTCCACCTATAAAGTACCCCTAAATTTTGGTAAGTTTCTTATTTAGAAGTTGTTTAAACTTAAACTCCCTTGTTGCTAACAAGAATCTAAATCTATTGAGTGAGGAAATTAAATTGTTAGTTTTTATTTAATGAGAAATGATGGAGATGTTACATATTTTACTATTAAAGAGATTTTTTATAGATAATTATAAAAGTCAAGATAGACCAAATTACAAATTACACCCTCTAAGTTTAGTCAAAGTTCAATTCAGTCCTCTCAATTTTGACCGTTTCAATTTAGTCCTATAAGTTTGGTTTGGTTTCAATTTAGTCATCTATATTTTGATCGTCAATTTAGTCATCTAAGTTTGTTTTCGTTTCAAATTTTCAATTTAGTCCTCTTAATTTATTTTTGTTTCAAAAACTAATAAAAATTATTTATAAAAAAATTCGTGAAAAAAATAAAAAGGTTAGAGAACTTAAGAAAAATAAATCAAACTTAGAATACTAAATTGAAATGGTCAAAACTTAGAGGATCGAATTGAACTTTGACCAAATTTAGAAGACTAAATTGAAACAGTCAAAATTTAGAATACTGAATTGAAATTTGACCAAACTTAGAAGGTATAATTTGTAATTTAGCCTAAAAGATATATAAATTAATAAGATTATTGTGAATTTGGCATGCCAACATTTTATTACCAACTAGCATTATACATTTTTTTTTTTATGATTCAAAAGAAAGAAAATTTATTGATGATCAAAGAAAAACAATGGAAGGCAAAGAGCCTCAAAGACTCAAGACACTAGCAAAAAAGAAATGGCGGCTCCCCTCCTATTTAAAACCCTCTCATTCTCTTCCATTTTTAACCAAATAGACAACACATGGCAAATAAACAATCCAAAAGTTTTTTTTTTTTTTTTTGAAAAAGCCACATCAATACCTATTTTTCACTCATAATTATTTTCTTTCTTTCTCTCTCCAACATCACTTTCTTCTTCTTCTTCTTCTTCTTTACGTCTCCCTCTCTTCAATCGCCATCGTCGCTTAAAAGATCTTAGGGAAAGCTAGGCAAACTTTATTGTGCAAGGTGTAGAGTTTGCAAAGAATGGTATAAATTCCCTAAAGTAAGCACTCACGTCCTATATCCCTTTTTTTTCTTTCTTGTTTTGAATTTATTATGGATGGAGCAAATATTGGGCTCTACCAATAGAATTTTGGAGATAATGGATTCAGTGTTTCTTAGGTTGTACATCTTAAGTTGTGTTGGCTTCCTCCCTCCCTGTTTTCCCTTTTTGTCTTTTCTATCTAACCATTGATTTGTATCTTTCATTAATTTTTAAGTCCTGCAAAATGCAATAGGGCAACTTGATGATGTTGTATAATCGGAGCGGAAAAAAATGGTTGTTGGTTGTCTTGCATACTAAACATTTGTAGTAAGATGTGAGTGCTCACTTTGGGGAATTTATGCCATTCTTGGAAAGCTGTACACCTTGCACTGTAAAGTTTGCCTGGCTTCTCCTAAGAACTTTCAGGCAATAGTGGTGATTAGAGAGAGAGAGAGAGAAAGAGAGGTGCTGTAGATACCCTAATTTGTATCGGTCAATACTTATAATCCCTAATCTCAGTGATGATTACCAAAATCTTTTATAAGACAATGTGTGTTGAAAACCATTAGAATCTCCTAGAAAATAGTATCATAACCTTGTTGCTTAAACTAAGTGACATACATCTATAAAAGTAGAAGTATGTCTTTTTAAAGTAGACGTATGTCTGTTTGAAGTAAATGTATGTCTGTTTTTGGTAAAAGTAGACGTATGTATGTTTTTGTAGATGTATGTCTGTAGTGAAGATATGTAAGCCTCTAAAAGTATACGTACGTTAATGCCGCCAGTCAGAAAACCCCTAATCGTGTACCCTTAACTGTTTTCCTCAAGAACCCACAGTTTACTTCTTTTTCAAGCAAACCTAGGTCATTTTTCCATTATAAAAGACCGCATACCTTCATACTAGAAACACTTGGAAAGACAGAGAGATAAAGTAGGTAGAGAAATTAGAACTCTAAGAGTTTTCTAAAGTTTAGGAATAACGAAACTCTAGGGAATTAGAGAGTTTAGAAGTAGTAATTCTAGAGAGGCGAAGCGCTACTGAGATAGAAATAAGAAGGTTATTCTCTAGATTTTTATATTAGAAGGCGAGTCTTTCTTCTAACAAGTTCCAATCATTAACCCAAGCATCCAAGCCTTTTCTTTTGGTGTTTAACGCATAACCTTCTCAAATCAATCTAAGAGACCGGTCATCAATTGCTAGCTTGCTACAAGTTTCCTAGAGGTTAGGTATGGATATTCTCAATAGTCCATACCAAACTCCTTGATTTATTTATTGTTATTGCGCGTTATTAGTTTAATTCACATGTTTTAATCTTTATTTCCAGTTTGTTTTCATTCAATTGATGTTTCCATGTTTAATTTAATTTAATTCATGAACTTCAATCTTCCTTCAAGTTTATTCTAATTAAACCATTGTTCTAATTTTAATATTTCTTTGCAAGTTTATTTTAATTAAATCATTGTTTTCATAAATTATGGCATGATTCTCACTTTCAATGCATATGTCTTCAAACTCTTCAATAAATCTTGCTATTCACTTACAAAAATATGTCTTTTAACTCTTCAATGAATTTTTTCATGATAATAGCTTTCAAAGCATTTTCTTTAAACTACTATGTGATTTTCATCAAATTCATGGTGTTTGATTATTGTGGGGATTTATTCCTTGCAATTTGGTGATAAGCTTGGATTCAGGTGAAATTCTTCATTTTACTTCATATGAATATTGTTTCCTAATTCTCATACCTTGATTGCTCATTAATTGTCTTAATTTTGGGTTTAATTGCTTTTTGTGTGTTTAGAGATTTGTTTTATAAACTCCTTTCAAGAATATCAAATAATATAGAGGAAGGCCAAGCTATTAGGCTGGACGTTCTTGAGTACCTAACACCTTCCCAAGACGTACTTTAGCTCCGGACCTAATAAGACTAGTCTTTTTGTGCATGAAGTCATATTTATAATTCTTAGACCTATAAAATAGGTGGCGACTCCTTATTTCTATGCTTTAACCCTAAAAAGGTTTAATAGCACGAACGACCTCCTTGAGGTGCTCCGACGGTATCTCATAGGTGCAAAGAAGAAGAATAAAGATATTAGAGAGAGAAATAAAGACAACAAGTAATGAGAGAAATAAAAGTCGGGGAAAACAAAGAGGAGTAGGCATACAGTTTTGGGACAACAAAAGCTTTGATACTGTGAGTTGCCAGCGAGGCACCTCTCGGATTTGGAGAGCCACTAATTCTCATTGAGATTAGGGCAAAGAAAGAAGTCGCCACTTATTTTAGGTCTAGGAACCATTTATAAACTCCATTAAAAAAAGTAAGGTTTACTGATCTGATCTGAGTTTGGAGTTTAGGCACCCAAGCACGCCCAACCACTTGGGTGATCTTCTTTCGTATTATTGGGCTATGTCTAAAGAAATATTTAATAAGGAAATCTAACCTAATCACACAAAAGCAATTTAAACCTAGAAACTATACAACCAAAACATGTGAAGCATAAAATAATATAAGATGGGAGAATATAATTCATACCTGCCTACAAACATGTTAATCATCAAATAATTAAGAATAAATTCCCAAAATATAGGAATCAAAATTGTGCATGTGAAAAAGTAAAAATCATGTGAAAAATGGCCAGAAATAAATCATGTTAAATATGCCCAAGAAGAAAGGTAGTCATACTAGAATTAATGAATAAAATAAGAAATTACAATGTCAATTAGTTCAGGTATATCATCCCAATTATGCCAAAGAAAAAAAAGAGATCAATCATGCCCAATTAGAATTATACACAACCAAGATTCAAGTTCCTGACAACGCCAAACATTAAACACGCAAAAAGCATATATGAAATCCATAATTATCTACTAAGCAAGCATATATATTGGTATTAGAATCAATGAGCCATGCGGCAAAGCATAACAATTAACAAGCAGTACATATATGCATGGTTTTAAAAACTGGACCGGTGAGAGAACCGGAAAAGGTAGTGGTTCCCGTATCACTGGTCCGACCGGTGGTCGAACCGGTGACGTCATAAATAATTTAATTAATATTTTTTAAATTATATAATTAATAAAATATATATAACAAATTCTAACTAATAATATTTAGTTAAAAAATATATATATAACAAATTTTAAAACTTTTATATGAGTTTTCACATCTTATATTTAGAAAAAAAAAATGTAACTAAACATATTAAAATTACAAAATAATCATATTTAAATCATAGGAGAACGTTTTTATGTTTATTTGACTTATGGTAAATACTTTCTTTACTTGACTTAATTGAAGATTTAAAACTATGTATGGGTTAAAAATTTGAATGCTCTAATTTAAATTTTAATATGTTAATTAGTTTTGTATTTTGATGTAGTTATAAATAGTATTTGCTATTTGAAAACTTGTTGTTTTTCCAATGTGGGACTTGTTGTGTTGTTGAGAAAAATCATACTTTAAAGCTAAAAACTTAAAACATAGCAATAGAAAATTATATAATAAAATATTAATCATTAACAAAATTAAAAAGAAAAACCAGTTCAAGCCCACATATATGGCATATAGTCATATACACGTTATTCCACAATCTCACTTGTTACTGTACAACCCCACACTAGTGTATAAAAAGTTAAAAACACACACACGCATCAGGTTACTTTTTTATTAACAAATTGAAAACAAAACGTCAAAACTTAACAAAGACCTAACCTCTTCCAGCCTCCAGCGCTGCCCCCCTCCCACAAACACAAAATACAGCAAAATCCTAAATCTTAAAAGATAACCTCTCTCTCTTCTTTGTGTTGCTCTCTGTCGCGCGCTCTCTCTCTCTCTCCGTGCAACATTTCTTTCTCTCAAATCTGAATGCAAAATTTGTTGTCTTTAAGTGGGGTTTTGCATCCATGGAAGGATGTAGTTTTGATTTTTCTACTACATGGTTTATGATGGGTAATGAGTACTGTAAACATCTGGTCTGTGATTCTATGGGATGTCAAAATACAAAGAGCAGTGGGTTTTGTCCTTTTGGAGCATACCCATTTGGTTTAGTTTCTGGGATTTTGATCAAACTGGTTCCAAAACCGGTTTAACCGTGCCGGTTTGATCTTTTGACGGTTGAACCGACGATTCCCGGTTTTTCTTACTTTTTTTCATTTTTCCGGTTTTGAAAGAGAACCGGACCGGATTAGACATCGGTCCTCGATTGAACCGGCCAGTCCGGTCCGGTTTTTAAACCATGCATATATGGAGAAATTATTCAGTCCATCCGGTGAACCACTGTATTTGTCCACCATTCCATTAGTTAAATGACATTTGTTAAAAATAGCCAAGTCAGCCCTTAATCAGTTTTAATCAGCTAACCGGGGTTAACTAACATTGGGTTAAAAATTAAAAACAATTTGTTACCGTCACTACTATTCGAGCAGCTTTGCCGAGCCAGACGATTTGTCTTCTTCTTCTTCAACGCTAGGAATGCACAATCCCTATGGAAACTAATCAAGGTGTGATCTTGCTCTTTCTTTTGTCTTTTTCTTCTTCTTCTTCTTCTTCTGCTCTTCTGCTCTGTTGCGTTCAGTTTTTTTTTTTCTGCGCTGCTTTCGTTTGCTTCTCTATTCTGCTTCTCCTTCTTAGTCTTGTTATTTGCTAATGTTATTATTGTGATAAAAATGTGATAAGATTGATGTTGTGGCAGATGAGTAGTCACATCCCAGCCTGTTTGAATAGTCAATAGTCTCTATTTTGTCTTTTTGTCTTTTTATTAATATAATCCCTTTCTTTTTACACTCTCTTCTGATACCTTTTATTTTTATATTAATATATTCATTTTCTTTAGTTATATATAATGTATAAACTAGTCAGTCTATTCACATTGATTTTTTCTCTGAAGTCAGATATTTCCAACGTAAATGAGTCTTGTTCCTAGAATCTTCATATTCAATTATAGAGAATTAACTCTTGAATTCCTATTTTATGGACAAACATGTTTTACTTTTTTTGCTCAGTAGACCATTTTTTTTTTGCCTTTAGTTTTTTATATAATATGGTTTAATATTTTCTTTTCAAATGTTAACAGTCATTGATATTGAAAGCCGTGACATAGGCAACAACGATGAAGATTTACTTGGAATGGTAGTGTATAATGAAGATGAAGCATATAAATTATACAATGATTATGCCACACGTACTGGATTCAGTATTCAGAAACAGAAAATCAGATATCTAAAGGATAAGGTTATACGCCAACGAGAGTATGTGTGTTCAAAAGAAGGATTCCAACGAGATAGTAGCTCTTGTGAAGCGAAAAAGATGAATAGATTGGAAACAAGAACTGGTTGTAAAGCTGGTATTCGGTTTACCGTGGAAAATGGGGAATGGAAGGTTACTTCCTTCAAGCATGAACATAATCATGAGCTTGCCAAGGTAGAATATAGGCAATTTTTAAGGTCAAATCGAAGAATTACGGATGCTTATTCGGGTGTCCTAACAACTTTCAAAGAAGCTGGTATAAGAACTATAGGTGCTTATTCCTTTATGTCTGAAGAAACTGGAGGGTTTGAAAACGTTGGCTTCACGAGAAGAGATGCTTATAATTTCATGAATAGACAAAAGTTAATCAAAGTTGAGGCTGGTGATGCACAAAGCTTGATCAACTTGTTCAAACAAAAGCAAGCTGAAGACCCCATGTTTTTTTATGCAGTTCAGGTGGATCAGAAGAATAGAATGACAAACTTTTTTTGGAGAGATGGCAAGTCAAGGATTGATTACGAATCTTTTGGTGACGTGGTTAGTTTTGATACGACATATCGAACTAATAAGTATAATATGATATGTGCCCCTTTTGTAGGTATCAACCACCATTGGAAGAATGTACTATTTGGTTGTGCCTTTTTATTAGATGAAACAACAGTTACGTTTACCTGGTTATTTGAGACATTTTTGGAATCAATGGGAAGTCGAAAGCCAAAGACAATATTTACCGACCAATGTCAAGCCATGATCAATGCTATACAACTAGTGCTTCCTGAGACATGTCACCGTCTATGCATATGGCACATTTCAAAAAATGCTACAAATCATTTAGCAAGCAATTTAGGAAATTCTGAATTTAAGAGTCGGTTTAATAAAATTCTTCATGGGTGTGAGAGTCTCACAGTGAGACAGAAGAAGAATTCAATTCTTGTTGGGAAGCTTTGATAAGATACTACAATTTGGCAGGTCACAAGTGGCTTAAATCTTTGTATGAAATTCGTGAAAAGTGGTGCCATGTTTTTAGCCTAGATATTTTCTCTGCCAACATGAAAGCTTCATCAAGAAGTGAAAGTACAAATAATGTTTTTCAAAGCATGGCCACTAAAACAATGAGGCTAACAGAATTTGTACGTGAGTATGAGAAAGCAGGAAAAAAAAATGCGCTAGGAAGAATTGGAAGAAGATTATCGTTGTAATCAAGGTGTACCTCCAAAATTAGTTAAGCACAATGGAATTTTACAGCATGCATCATCTCTCTATACTCGCAGAATGTTCTACTTATTTGAAGTTGAGTTTGCTTCTACCTTGGGGGTCACAATGGAAGAAGTTAATTATGATGGGGTGATTCGCACTTATTCACTTATTGAAGAAGGTCATCAAAGGGTACGCACAGTCCAATTTAACTCTTCAAATAATGATGTTACTTGTAGTTGTAAAATGTTTGAATCCTTGGGATTATTGTGTCGAC
>OU015769.1:30313907-30407920 GCA_907173295.1 Fagus sylvatica
CGAGATTCAGCTTTAATAATTACTCAAAAATGATCTAAAAATAAAATGCTTTCAATGTGGAAGTAGCATGAGGCCGATAGTTATCAATTTGTGTTTTAGGTTTGATCTTGAACGAGCGTAGACTTCATTTCTACCAAGAAATATCTTTATTATATTTTAATTTATTATTTGATAGAACTTTCTTTTTTCTTGTTATATTTCTAATAATTAACCAGTTTTTTTATTATTATTTATAATTTGATAATTAGGGGTGGATGATTTGATCTATGATTTTCTTCATAAATGAGACCAGTCAATACTATTTGGGTTGCAAGACTCTTGACAATAATTAACTAGTATTGAAAACTAATATTGATGATGGTGTCATCTAACGTGGGGGAGTTGTATTATGCAAAAGTAAATAAAGTCTCATTGAATTAAGACAAACCGCAATTACTCAAATCTTATATGAGAAAAATGACACTTGCACATGTATATAATCTACTTTAATTTAATACTCAGTTGCAAACAGGATCTTTTTTGACTAAATAGTTTTAAACATGAAAATAATTTTAAGATCTCGTCGTCAATTTTTGACCAAGACCTTTAATTTGAGTTCACTGCAAGATATCACTTATTTATCAAGACTAATTAGACCAGCACCATTAAACTAATGAATAGTATCAATTTACCACCCTGCAATTCCTTCTAATCTCCCCATTAGTCCCGGTGAGTGGGCTAATATTGCTCATCTTCACCATAGCAGCAGCAAAATCGCTAGCAAAAGCTGCATTGTTATTACTATAGGTCCTAACCAATGCATCTTGGGAGCCACCATTGAACAGCACTTGATCCGAATGAAGAAGGCCACGTCGAGCCACAAGGTCCTTGTAGTAGTTGTTATCAAACCGGTTTGAGGTCTGTGTCTCAAGCGGGGCCAAATTATTATCACCACCAGAAGCCGGGCAATTGGCCCTTCGAGTAGTGGCAAAGTTGGAGTCAATGTTGGTTTCATTGTAAATGCGGGTTCTGAATAAGCTACAACGAGCTAGGCCTATTGTGTGGCCACCGGAGAGTGCAGTCATGTCACGGGCACTTAGGCCTTTGGCGGAAAACTTGGAGGTGAGGGTTGCAAGGTCAGAGAACGGAGAGGGGAGGTTGTTGTTGGCTGCGCTTTGACTGGCTGTCCTTGCATCTCTCCGGCCTAGTGGTACTATCCACGAGGGTCCTCCTAGCTAAAAGTAAAATTGAAGAGAGTAAAAAGTGTAAGTCCGAAGCGTAGTGAAAGACAATTTTAATAAGAAAAATTAAAAACAAACATTTAAACAATACATATAAGATCTTGAGTCTCTTTACCCATGGTCAATTGATTTTAGATTGGATACTTATCTTTGATAAAAAAACTCTAAAATTTTATCCACGAAAATAATTATTTAAAAAAAAAAAAAAATTGGAAGATGATAAGCAAAGGGATAACACAGTCTCTAATTAGAGAACATGTCTTATGAATTAAAGAGTTGGAATCTCTCCGTCTAAAAAAGATTCTTGTATGTCACTTATCTAACAACCCGTGAATGAATGTTATATGAGTGATTTGGTGTTAATGTTGTATTAGAGATATTTTCTCTTCTCCCTCTTTCTCTCAAGGCCAAATTAAACTCATTTGATTTGTTGAGAATAGGGCTGGCCCACCCTATAAGCAAGTTAAACACTTGCTTGAGGCCCCCAAAAAAATAGAAAAACTCACTGCCAAAAAAATCCCCAAATTTAAGAAAAAAAAATATACCCAATTAAAGGAATTTTGGAATAAAGAGAAAAGAAAAAAGAAAAATCTTTGAAGTCACTTGCTTCAGTTTTCTTCTTAATTGGCCTCTTTTTTTCCATTTTTTTCTTTCTCCTTAGCTCCTCACGGCTACACTTGCAGTGATTCTTCAATTCTTTTTCTTCTTTTTCTCTCTCTTTCTCTCTTTTAATTTTTTTGTTCTTTTTTGGTGCCCATGTGAGCTTTTACTGACGAAATTTAACCTTAGTGAGATATTTTCAATTCTCACCAACCATGCTACCCACATGGCCAATTATTGTCCTTTTTTTTTTCTTTTTTTAATGACATTGTTTTTTCCTTTAACTCTATTATTATTATTGGACTAATTTATTGGGTTCAATGAGTGATTAAGATATGATGTTATAATATAATTTCTCTTTCTCTAAGCCATATAATTTTTTTTCTTTCTAAATCTCACTTAAAAAAAAAAAAAAAAAAAAAAAAAAAAATCTATTACATTTTTTTATCCTCAGATTTACAAATTTCTTAGGTGCCAAAATGCAAGTGTGATCAATAATTGCAAGAATAAAATTCCAATAAAAAAATTTAATAAATATTAATTTAATATAATATAAAATATAAAAGCCCCAAATTGGGATTTGGCTTGAAGCCCCCAAAATGATTGAGATGGCCCTGGTTGAGTAGGTGGATAGCAAGAACCAAGTAACAAATAACTAGTTAGCTATCATAAGTAGGTATTTAAACTAAAAGAGACATATATATACCCTAAGTTGGTAAATATATTTGCATGCAAAATCTAGTATTACGTTATTCAATTGTGTCCAAACCATCCAAGAAAATAACAAAATCCTTTCCATTTCCATTTTATTTGAAATGGAGAAAGTTTATTCTAATTAACAATGTATTTAAAATTTTAAATGACCGTAAGACAAGATATATCTTTTAGTATATAATAATATTATCTAAAACTTAAAATACATCTTTTTCAAATCAAGAAAAAGGAATAATACTCACCAAGACCACACCATCTCGTGTTGCAAGTGCTAAAATGTCTGCACAAGATACAGTAGCATTGCAAGTAGCTTCCACGCGAGTTTTAATAGTATCAATCACTTCAAAACCCCTTACAGAGTTTCTATTTGGTGACGCATTCTTTTCACCCGTGAACGTAGCTGTGTCGTCCAGTAGTATTGATGCATCGCAGCCCTACACAACCCAAAGAAAAGCTGATGTTATCACACAAAGAAATTCATAAAAGAACGTCAAAGGAAACACAAATGGCATTTGCATGTGTCTCACATTTACAAAGCAGTCATGGAAGAACAAGCGAAGCATAGAGGCACCAATGCGTGCCTCCTTATTGACAGCTTGCGTCATGGCATTTCGCACTATGGTTTGTAGATTAGGGCAAGTGGTGGCGTAGAAATTAGAAGAAAGTTGTGCATTAACTGAGCAAGCTAGGAGAGAAAGGATAGTGAGCACTGTCACAATGTGTGTAGTGGAGGCCATGAGTTTAGAGCTGAATTGACAAGAATTGCGAGTTAGTCGGAGCTTGGTTTTTTGTGTGGCGTGAGAATAACTTTGATTGAGCAACTCTATATATAGAGATAAAAAGTTTATGCAAAGTGAGAATAATGGCATTTGCACTATGGTTTGTAGTTTAGCAAGTGGTGGCGTAGAAATTAGAAGAAAGTTGTGCATTAACTGAGCAAGCTAGGAGAGAAAGGATAGTGAGCACTGTCACAATGTGTGTAGTGGAGGCCATCAGTTTAGAGCTGAATTGACAAGAATTGCGAGCTAGTGAGAGCTTGGTTTTTGTTTTTTGTTTTTTGTGTGGCGTGAGAATGACTTTGATTGAGCAACTCTATATATAGAGATAAAAAGTTTATGCAAAGATAAATTATTAAAGTGAGAGTCTTGTTCCACATTGATCAAGTATTCTCAGGTTATGCAATTTATAAGCTATGGACATCCCTCACGTGGGATAAAACTCTCACTTTAATATGCCCCCTCACGTATGGCAGACCAACCAAACACGTGAACCATTATAAGGGAAAGATCTGTCTAACACTCAAAAGATAGTTCTGATACCATATTAAAGTCCAATGAGACCTAACTTAATCTAAAAAGAGCCGACTCTCATTCTACTATCAATAGCAAAACAGAATCTCCAATAGTGGAAGTAAGAAAAGTCTTCCACTAAGTGCAAGTCAATTTAAAATCCATGCAAGAATACAAAACCTGAGTACAAGTGTGGGACAGATTGGCAAAAAGTAAACTTGCTAGCTGTATTATTCTTTTTCCGTATTCAGCAAAAAGTAAACTTGCTCTATTATTCCTTATCCTTATTCAGCAATAAATAAGAAGTAAAACTCCCCCAGTAAACTTTTCTTTTGTTGGAAATAAATAAGGAAATAGCAATACAAGATAAAATGATCTTAAGATGAGATAGTAAAACGTGAGTGGTCATCCACTTATTAATCAATTTATATATGTTTTACAATTGAGATTACGTATATATACACTTATACACTGGTATAAATTGGTGTGTAACGCATATGTTAAATGTGAAACACATGTTAGTGTGGAACATATATATATATATAGTCTTAGAGAGGTAAACATCAAATTCAAAGTTTTTGTTAATGTAGGATTAATACAGGATTAATACAGTTTCATAAATAACTACTTCACAACACTACTTTTCAATTTTCCCCCCTAATAGTGGATGGCCACATTGGCCATTAGATTTCATGTTGTATTCATATGGAGAGAGCATTTTCTTTTTCTTTTCTTTTTTTCCTTCTATTTTTTGGGATTATTTCAAAAAATAAAATAAAAAAAGAAATGAAATAATGAGATTATAAAAACGCTTCAATCATAACGTTGCATTATTAACTTCTGGAAGCCGAACACAATGATAATTTTGACAATCTCTCATAATGAACCTCCATGAAGAAGGTCTTTGTTTTCTTTTTTCCTTTGCTGAGTTGGATCAAGGAGGTTTGGGTCCTACTTGGAATGACCTAATTGGTTTATTCATACAACAAGATAATAAAAGCGAGATGCATATTTCCTACTCCTAGATGCACTTAACCCCAAAGGAAGAGTCTTCCTCCCTGTTTTTTTTTCTTCCTCCCATCAATGCATTAGAGACAAAGAGCTTTATTATATATATATATATATATATATGTAAATTATATTTATAAATTTTAGTGTATATGAATTTGCTCCCAGTTGTAAGATATGAATTTGTGGTATGGGTCACTAGTTCTAACTTCCAACCACTTTCCCCACTGAGCTGGGACCATTGGACATTTTACATTTTTTTTGTTTTTTTTTTTTGTTTTTTTTCCAAGCCTAATATGAAAAGAATAAAACTAAATCTTAAAATGTTTAAGTTGTAACTTTTAAACGTTGTTAGTGATGACCAAAAAAAAAAAGTATGATAAAATTATACAAGAGTGTTAAGGTTAGCTAGGTAACTTAATCTAAACCCAAATAAAAAAATCGATGTAGCTCCACCCATGATTGGACTAAAGCCAAGCTAGGTAGCACTGATAATATACATCTTTTTAGACTATGCTAAGTTATGGTAACTCCTAGGTTTGATCCTCGAGATCCCCAAAATATACGTATGTGTGAGTTTAGATTACTATTTCTATCATATATATAAAAGAAAAAAGTTATGGTAACTCCACCCATGATTGGATTAGAGCTAAGCTAGGTAGCACTCTCATAATATATATCTATTTAGATAGTGCTAACTTTGGGTTCTATACTTCAATGTTGGTCAAAGAAAATCCCTGTAAGTGATCCTTGTGTTGCTGAGGCGGCTGCCATTAATTGGGCTTTAGAAATTGCTCTCATTGAGAATTTTAGAGATATTTTTGTGGAAGGAGATGCTCAAATTTGTATGTCTGCTATCAATGGTCCAGCAATAGCCATTCTGTGGAAGATCCAAACCATCGTTTTTAATGTTAAATTGTTAGCTGCTTCTTTTATTTCATGTTCCTTTTATTGGGTCCGTCGAGATGTGAATTGTGTTGCTCATTCATTGGCCAAATTTGCATCCTCACAGCTCTCTTGCTTTCATTGTAATAATTCAAATCTCCCTCCCTCTATTCGTGAGGCTTGCTTAGAGATTTGGTTTAGTTGTTAGTTTGAATGTTATGTTGTTATTTACCAAAAAAAAAACTAATGGGTGGACGGGCACTTCACAATGTAGCTCCACCTATAGGTAGCACTCGTAATATATATCTTTTTGGACTATGGATCCCCCAAAGAAAAAAGAAAAAAGAGAAAGATCTTCTTTCTCATTAATTTAAAAATTAAGAAAAAAAAAATCGTGGGTTTAATTTCATATGAAAGTAACGAAATGTTGGAAATGACTGGGGATACTAATCATCCTAGCATTTAACATAATATAATTTTTTCCCTATTTTATTTTTTGTCTAAATATGAAAAATTGATAATTATGATAATTATTAAAAGAGAATTAGTATTATTGTATTTATATAAGAATATATTATAGTATTAAACATTTATTATGATTGTGTTTATATATATGAATAATATATTTTTTATTAAAGATAATATGATGTGTCAATATTATAATAGAATGTTAATTATAGATTTTTTTTTAATTTAATTAGAAAATATAGAGTTGTAAAACTGTGAGATCTCAAAAACTTATGTTGCATAATATTATAAGGTCAACCAAAAGTAAAAATAAAAAATTCGATTTTACATTATAGTATAGATTAAGGATAATATCATTGCAAATATTATAATACATATCAAAACTCAAGTTTGATGGCCCCTGATTTTACTTGAATTTAAATGCAATACGCCTTTATTCAATTCAATTTAGGTGTTCATTTAGATGTATTTTATTATTTCAGAAAAAAAAATGTATTTTATTAATTATTTATTTTCTGAAAATATTTATAAAAAAAGGAGAAATATCTATATCTATATTAATTAAATATAAAAGTAGAAGATATGAGCATTAAAACCTAGAGTGTCTTACATCATGACAAGTGGCATAATATATAAAAGCAGAAGACATAAGCGTTAAAACCTAGAGTGTCTTACATCATGACAAGTGGCATGTCTATCTATCGTTTATATTTCCCAAGTGATACGTTGCTTAAATAACTTGACTTAATGCAATTTATTTATCAAACGGTAAAACGGTATGTATTATACCAATTATTTTTTTAAAATAACAAATTACTAAACACCGTGTATGTTTTATTTAAAAAAAGAAGAAGATAATATCGAATTATTTAAAATTTAAAATAAGTCTCCTATAAAAACAGATAATAACAAATTTTTTAAGATAAGACTGTTACTACTAAAATATATCTTAATAAAATATCATAATAAAAAACTTAAAATTATGAAAATTACCATTTCATTATTTATTTATTTTTTTTAATTATTGTTGATAGTGTTTCTTTTTAAACATGAAATTGGAGAACGTTTATTTTTTTTAAAGATGTTTGTCAAAGTTGATAACTACCCAAACAAAAAATCAAACGATGTAAGGCTTTGGACATTTTTTTTTTTTTTTTAAAAAAAATTATGGTCGCACTTCTATTTATATTTTTTAGGGAATTAAATTTGTTTAGCAACTCTTTTAGTAATAGGACAATGAATTTTTTTAAAAGAAGTCTTTTAGTAGAATTATGATTAGGACAATGAATGTTTTAAAAGAAGTCTTTTAGTAGAATTATGATTCCTACAAAGTTGAGTATAACACATATTGATATTCATTGAACGTTTGATTTATTTAATTTTTTTTTTTAAATGTTGTTCATAGATTTTTTTTAAAGAGATTTTTGTGGCAAAAAATAATGAAAAACCAGATAATAGTGAATTATTTAAACTAAGTCTCCTATTACTAAAAGACATCTTCAAAAAATAACATAATAAAAAGTTTTAAAATAAGTCTCCTATAAAAACAAATAATAACAAATTCTTTAAAATAAGACTTACTTCTACTACTAAAATACATCTTAATATAATATCATAATAAAAAAAAACCTATAATTATATAGATCTCCTAATACTAAAAGACTTCTTATATTAGACCCACACACACACAAAAAAATAACCATCTATGCGTTTGACTATTAATATTTTTTAGGGAATTAAAATTTGTGTAGGAACTCTTTTAGTAATAGGACAATGAATTTTTTAAAAGAAGTCTTTTAGTATTATTATGATTCCTACCAAGTTGAGTACACATATTGATAGTACCTTTGATTTTTTTTTTTTTTTAAATACATCTTAATATAATATCATAATAAAAAACCTATAATTATATAGATCTCCTAATACTAAAAGACTTCTTATATTAGACCCACAAATAAAAATTAAAAAATTAACCATCTTTGCGTTTGACATAATTTTTAATCGTTTAATGCAATTTATTTATCAAGTTAAAATAATTCTCTTATAGAAACAGATAATAAAAAGTTTTTTTTAAAATAAGTCTCCTACTACTAAAAGACATCTTCATAAAAAATCATAATAAAAACCTTATAATTATGATAATCTCCTAATAAATAAAAAAATTTAAACGTGTGTTTTATTATTTTAAAAAAAAAAAAACTTAAAAAAATTAACCATCTCTACATAATTATACGTGTGTGTTTTATTATTTGAAACGCCACATTCTGTTTTATTATTCATTCTCTTCCCCTTGCAAATCAGTTACAGAAACAAGGTTAGTCTTTTCTGCAAAACCAATTTACTTCAAGGAAGCAAGTCCTTTGTTTTTCTACAAGTAAAGTTAGAAGAGATCCAAACAAGTTGAAATACTCAAGCAAATTGAAAGGTTAGTAAAACTTATTTGCATTGCTAATATTTGATAATGCACGTATAATTAACAGAAAAGAAAAGAAAAACCAAAGTCAAATTATAATTGATACATTTTTTTTTTCTTTTTTCTTTGTTTCTAAAATTTCCATTGTATGTGATTATACTATTTTATAGACCAAATACTGCTTTACAAAAAGCCTTTATAATAAAAATATTTCTCTTTTAAATTTTCATCTTTCAACTGTGTGGGTTCTTAAAATACACTTCTTAGTTTATGATTTCTCTTTTATGTGATTACACGTTAAATAAAAATATACACTTTTTAGTTTATATTTACTCTCTAATATGTTTAGTTGATTTATGGAGGTATCAAACCAGTAATATTATTGTGAAGTAAATCTGTATTATCTCTATTGTATTTGTATTTTTCTATTTGATTATAATGGATTGATTGATTATGTGTATTATATTTCTATTTTCATATTTATATTTAATATCAACTGTATTTCAACTATTTTACAGACAAATTAAATTTCTAATCATGAATATTAATATAAATAATCTCGCACTTTGCGCAGGTTATATGCTAGTTTTTTTAAAGTAGGACCCATAAAAATAAAATAAAAAGGGCTTACCAAAACCCACTTCTAGGTGACAAATTGCAATATTGCATCATATTCATATGGGAAATCTTGCTATTAATTTTTTTTTTTTTAATTTAATAGTTACGAGAATGAGGATTTGAGTCTTGAATGTTTTCTTTGAAAAATATCAAGAGGTATCAACCAATTAAGTTACAAGATTCTTGATGCTATTAAGTCTTAAGTAGGTACAAATTGCATTATTAAACATATGGACAATGAGTAAATTATTAATTTGGATAAATTATACTGACTCCCCATTCTTTTGAAGAAACTAAACTCGCTACACTATATTTTGTGGAAATGACACTCCGCTCTCAAATTTGCAAAATAATTAACACTCCGCCCCCTTTTTCTTTCTTTTATTTTTTTTGTTTATTTTTTTATTAATTTTTTTAACCAATACCTAACTAACCAAAGTTAAAAAGAAAAATTATATTCTACTTATTTTAAGTTTAAGTGGGAAATATTCCTTTAAAAATGGGAGAAAGGAGGCTGAGTGTTAATTATTTTGCAAATTTGGGAGCGGAATGTCATTTCCCCAAAATAGAGTGTAACGCAACAAGTCTAATTTCCCAAAAAAGAAAGTGTCAGTGTAATTTACCTTATTAATTTTCATAGGATTTAGGGGGATCAATCAGACTCTGTATGATCAAAACTTCACCTTGCTATCAAAAACTTCTTCTTTCTCTTAAAATGCTAAAAGATCATCATAAAATACGAGTTTTTTAGCAATAACATGCAAAAAAAAAAATGCATACTCGTACAGGTATGGATTTTAATTACATACGTACAGTGACTACTTAAAACATTAATCCAAGCATAGAAAATAGAAATGGAGATTAAGCCTCGCTTTCATGAACATTTTAAATGGAACTTCTTCTTTTTTTCTTTTTTTTTTTTTTTAAAAAAAAAAAAAACATGGGCATACATGTGACCTCAAACCTGCCCAATTGGGTTTCAGAAGGGAGAAGAATAAGATTACAACGAAAACATTCAAAGTTCGAAATATTCAACCCGAATTAATTAAAGCTATCACATGAGGTTTGTCATGATCTTTGGACTTTCCTTCAACCTGCCCCTTGTTCAAAAATAGATGTGGTTACACAAGAATCTTTGCTTTCTCTTCTTCCATACTAAACACACAGCAATAAATTAAGAACGTAATCTTACTCATGAGATTGAGGTTTTTGAGTGTTAGACATCTAGCATCACTCCAATCCCTTGTCATCCAAGCATGGCATTGCATTTCACAAGTTCTCCAGTGATTTTCAGAGTAAGAGCAATTAAGGAATAGGTAATTGTGATCTTTTGAAGCAAAATACACAGAGGTTACATAAAAGCACTCTACTACGTACTATATAGCATAATAGCAAAAAAGAACATAGTCTTACACTCTTACTCATAGTACTATTGTTAAACCACACTCTGGAGTGCCATTCAGTAGTATGCCCTCTTGATCTCAAACTTTTCCAAGCTCTTCTTACATTTTATTTTTGGTCTAGCTAGTGCACCATTCCACTCCACCCAATCCTATCATTTATATTAACTGTTGCCTGTTTGGCCTAAAGCTGGATCATGGATGGACTGTTGCTTTGGATCTCCTGCGCTTAGAGGACTAAAAATCTAGCCAGTTCTAATCCAAACTAGCTATCAATAATATCCATTCATCCATTCTCTCTTGATACCCAAATTAACCTCCCTCATTTTTAGGAAGGCATTCTCCCAATGAACCTTAAGCTCTAGATGTCTTAAGCTTAGGAGTTAGGACATTCCCACAAGCACAAGAAAACTCTCAACACTTGTTCAACTCGGTTCACAACTTTCTCAAGAATGATAAAAATATGGACCAATACACTATAGACTTGATAATTAGTTGCAACCTCTATGCATATATATATGACAACAGCAATCCCAGCCGATTTTGCATCCATTCTATATTTTACATTTTCCAAAAGCCACTTTTCTATTTTAATTACCAACTTTTACAAAACACCTCACATCCCATTCTCTATTCTACAATCCTTCTATTTAAATATTCTTTCTTTATTCTTATTTGTTTATTTTTTTTATTACTTTCACTTCAACTTTTTTGTTTTTCCTGACAAATGCAACAATAGCAATAAAGAGACTGTGCAACGGTAATTTTTCTCAATTTGGCAAAAATTCCAACGGCCACTTTTTTACAATCATATGTTAAAAGCCAACTGTGTACAAATTTTATCAACATCCTTTTTCTCTTCCTCAAACAAAGATTCATATATTCACCCAACTATTTTTATCAAGATTCATATTTCTTCCTCAATTTTTTTCCAAGACTCTTTAATATTCACTCTTTATTTTTCTCTCTATGGCTCACTCTTGTTTTTGCAAATTACTTCTTAATGACTCAGACGACGATAAGATGATTATAAAATATCTCATGGAAGAAGGATCGTCATCACAATGCAATGTTGTTCAACGTAGGTACATTGAACGTGGTCGTTTACAAGGTCACAAAAGGCTTTTTCTCGACTACTTTGCGGAATCACCAGTTTATACTCCCAATTTATTTCGAAGGAGGTTTCGAATGAGGAGTTCTCTTTTTCTCCATATTCAAGCTGTGGTAGAAGGTCATGATGATTACTTCATCCAAAAAAGAGATAATGCCTAAAGGCTCAGTTTTTCTTCCCTTTAAAAGATAACTGTTGCACTCAGGATGCTTGCTTATAGAGTAACAGCTGATTTCATGGATGAATACGTGAGGATGGGAGAAAGCACCGCAATGAAGAGTTTGAAAAAATTTGTTAAAGCGGTGGTTTCTATTTTTTCTAACGAGTACTTGAGGTCGCCATACAACGAAGACATTGCTAGATTGCTAGAGGTTGGCCAAAGCCTTGGATTTCCAGGGATGCTTGGAAGTATTGATTGCATGCATTGGAAATGGAAAAATTGTCCGGCAGCATGGAAAGGTATTTACACTAGTCATATTCATGAATCAACTGTTATTTTAGAAGTAGTAGCATCACATGACCTTTGGATATGGCACGCCTTTTTTGGGTTACCTGGGTCTCATAATGATATTAATGTGTTAGACCGGTCATCAATATTTTCTGAGCTTGTCGAAGGGCGTGCCCCTGCAGTTAATTATTCAATCAATGGTAATGACTACACAATGGGATACTACCTTGTTGGTGGTATATATCCTAAGTAGTCAATATTTGTGAAAACAATCCCATCTCCACAAGGAGAAAAAAGAAAATGTTTTGCAGAATTACAAGAGTCAACAAGGAAGGATGTAGAGCGAGCATCTGGAGTTCTTCAAGCACAATTCGCAATTATACGTCAACCCGCAAGATTTTTCTATCTCAAAACACTTAGAGACATCATGAAAGCGTGCATAATTCTCCATAACATGATCATTGAAGATGAGCGAGGTGAAAACGTAACAGAAGGCTTCTTCCATTACGAACAAGAAGAGGAAAATCCTCATATTGTGTTACCAGAGAAAACAAGTTGTTTTATAGAGTTCATTCGAGGCCATCAACACATTAAAGACCAGGAAGCTCATTCTCGACTCCAATCGGACCTCGTTGAGCACATATGGCAACTAAAAGGTGAATCATAGGAACTTGAGTATGTGAGTATTTATTGACTGGAATTATATTATGATTGTAATTGAAATTCTATTATTATTGTACGCGAGTCTTTATAGAATTATATTATGATTGCAATTTTTTAGGTGTTGTGTTCTAGGTTCTTTAATTAAATTCATTCATATGTCACATAATTAAATTTAATTACAAAATCTAAGGTTAAGATAGCATTTTAATTTTAATTTTGGAAAATTCCTAGTTTGGCTATTATAAAAGATGGAAAATCCAAATTCCCATGAGAACTTATAGGTAGAATTGGAGAGCCAAAGTTCCGGCTAAAAATTCCACCTAAACATGTGTCATTTTACAATTTCCATCTTGACAAAGCTTCATTCAAATTTCTTTATATCTTCATTTCTAGAATTAGCTCACAAATTAAAAGTAGCAATAAACTTAGTACATTCTAAGAATTTAATAATCCAGTCCAAAAGAACATGAATCAAAGTCACCTTCCATCCAGGAACATATTCTTAGTAGTACTCAACCCACACACACCAAGTCTTCAACTAAAAACAGATCCTTATGTATTAAAGAGGCATTAACTAGACATGATAAGAAGCATTTCAAACAAACATGCAAATCTTACAAGTCCAGTACAACCAAATGATTAATATCATTACATTACCATAATTGTTATACAAACTTCTACAAGTCTAGGCCTAACAACATCACCTAGAGGATATCAAAGCCTAATAGCATCACCTAGAGGATGTCAAAGCCTAACAACATCACCTAAATAAACTACTAATCAAAATACAAGTCAGGTTGAGTAATCTTCTAATCAAGCATCACCTAGATAAACTACTAATCAAAATATAATTTCAGTTGAGTAATCTTCTAATCAAGCTACTGTCAAGTTTCGCTCAAGGCCTTTTTTGTAAAATTACAAAATACAAGTCAAGGCCTATATAAAGTGCTACCAAAATAAGGTCCTAAAAAAACACTAATAAAACCTAAGTATTTAAGTCTTTCTTCCGACTTTCCAGGATTTCCATTTGTCATTGTTCATAGTATGCTTGTTGTCTTGCCGACAATGTATCTACCATCATAACCCTCTCCTCCTCTTTCATTCTTTTAAGACAAAGACTTTCTTCTTTTATACGTATTTTTTTATCTTCTCTACGCATTCTTTCATATTCTCTTTCATCTTCTCTACGCATTCTTTCATTTTCTATGTTAATCTTTTTTTTCTTTTAAATGAATCAACTCCTTCCCAACTTCATGTGCATCCTCAAGAAATTTTGTTTTCTTCTCCATGAATTGCACAACATCTTCTTTTTCATTCACTTTTCTCTTTCATCTAGCCTTTTCGGCTTTCCTACCTATTGGCCTCTCCAAGTCTACAAACCCATCATGCGAGACATCATCCCCACAAGCTTGATTTATCGAATCTAGAGTTTGAGGTAACGCTTTTTTTTGTTTTTCCTTGGATCTATGCTGCAACCACTTCGGTTCTTCCCTCAACATGAGCCAACAATGTTCAAATTGAAAATTAGATTTTTGGACAGTCTTATACAAAGTCCTCGCTTGGCGGATCTAAAAAATTAAAAGAAATAGAAAATAATTAGTATCTTCAACGTTTTGGTGAATTGATATATTGACACAACTTTTGATAAAACGTGTACCTTGTCTTGCTCAGTTATACCACTTTGATTCCTTGATTCCATCTGAGCCAAGAACCCACAAAACTTATTTGTACAGCTATTAATTGTTGACCATCGATTCAATAGGGAGTTGGCAGAACGCTCAGAGTCGAATTCTTTGTATTCTTCAAAGTATGCCGCAATTCTTTCATAGAATGTTTCATGTTTTTGCTCATTCCCATGCACTGCATCCAAGCTAGTATTGAGTCATACCGATACAAGGAGCTTGTCTTCCTCTACAGTGAAGTTACCACACCGTCGTGTCTTAGAAGTGAGAATTTGAACTTAGGATGGAGACGCTTCAATTGACATAAGAGTACATTAAGATTCACTCAAAAATTGTTTGTCAAGATTAGAATCCCCCTGCAAGAGATTTGTGAAGGACATGTTTACTTGCGAGTCCATCCCTAAAATAAATAAATAATTTCTATGTTATACCATAAGTTTATCAACTACAACAAAAAATCACAGCCCTTATTTACTAATGAAAGGATTTTGCTCTTTCTCCAAATCATAAAATTTTGCTTCGCTACTACTAAAAAATAATAGTTGGCTTCTCCATAAGATCCAAAACCCAATACTTAAATCCTCACAACAATCAAAACCCAATCACAACAATCTTTTGATAAATTATCATCTTTTGCGAGGCTCATTTCTATATGCAATTTTATATGTATATTTATATTATATTATATATATATATATATATATATATATATATATATATATATATATTTTTTTTTATAAGTAATAGACTGATTATATTAAAAGAGCTACATGGTGTGCATAAAGCATGAACACGCTACAGCCAAAACAATTACAAAGTATTAGTACATCTCAAAGACTCCATAAAACCCCCTACAGATATCGAGGTTGTGAAACCCCAAGCCCTAGACTAGTAAAAAAGAGTAGACATACAAAACTCAATAAGCCAACCCATGGAATGTTCAACATTCTCAAAAGTGCAGTTGTTCCTCTCCCTCCACAAGGACCACATCACACATAAAGGGCAAGATT
The DNA here is from genome assembly GCA_907173295.1 of Fagus sylvatica. Classification (NCBI taxonomy): domain Eukaryota; kingdom Viridiplantae; phylum Streptophyta; class Magnoliopsida; order Fagales; family Fagaceae; genus Fagus; species Fagus sylvatica. The sequence continues at coordinate 30,329,437 of OU015769.1, forward strand.
CCAAACGTCTGAGGAATGTTTACCAAACCAGTTCCTCCAGCCAGCCAACTGATCCAGCACACACCTAGACATCACCCAATGTTGTGATATGACAAATGTAGTAAATCATCTTTTGATTAATTAAACAAAAAATCAGAGGTTGATAGACATTACTAACTTGAGGACTCAATAATGAATTCAAGATAGTTTATGAACTTTGAACAATTTCCTAAACTATCACAAACCCAATTCTCAAAATCCTCAAAACAATCAAAGTCAAATACCCTTCAAACCCACAATGCTAAACTATATACTACTTCCCAATGGTAAATCAGTTTTTATTAAAACAATAAAAACACAAGCAGGAGCCAAATCTACAACTAGTAAAGCTCAGTAATGATCAAACAACAAAAACCTTACAACTAGGGAAACCAAACTAAAATCTACAAACAATACACACACCAACTAGGCATGCTCTCCAGGAATGTGCTTAAAACTTTAGTTTAAAATATTTGCATAAAAATAAATCACAGTGTTAAAATACTCATTTCATTTCCATTGATTTTACAATACCCATTTCATTTCCATTTCAACCATCACCACCAATAATGTTTTATTAATTTTACAAGCACTAATGAGCAGAGCAAGAATTTTAGAAGAGTTTAAGCCACATTTCAAACCCATTCCAGCACAAGCAAACAGATACCCAAATCAGTAAAATAATTTCATACCCATTTTCTAAAAAAAAAAAAAAAAAATCTTATGATATTGAAGTTGGGAATTTGAATCAGACATGGAAGTTGGAAATCCGAATCACAAACACCCCATGCCTACGGCCACCAGTGCCCAATTCCTCAGTCGGTCATTGATGCGAGAGAGAAGCTCGAGAGACTTGCGATACTACCTTGAGAGAATCGAACCTGAGAGTACGAGAGAGGAAGTGTGTGAGAAACCAAAGAAAGGAGAGAGAAACCAGAGAGTGAGAGAGATACTTGAGATCGAGTGAGAGAGAGGAGGTTGTTGCCGTTGAGAGAGGAGAAGAGAAAAGCATGTTCGGGGAGAGAGAAAAGTGGAGAGAGAAAAGTGAATAAAAAATCCTAATTTAATATATACAGGATGCTACAGTAACATGTATTTACATGTTACTGTAACATCTTGTAAAACAAAACTCTACTATACATGACCAGTTGGGAAGAATTTTTGTGATTTTTTTGCTACAATACCCTTTACTTTAACAAAAAAAAGGTATTTAAAGCATAGTTGTATATTCCGTTCCGTTCCAGTCAGAATGGACGAAAAATCTCGTACCGGTTTACCGGTATGAGACACCCCCCATTCCACCTCGGGTAAAATTTCGGGGTGTTTCGGTGTGTTTCGGCTATTTCGGTGTATTTCGGCCGGAAAGTACATTTCGGCCGGATTACTTTTTTGGGTTTTTTTCTCTGCTCTCCTTCTTCTCCGCCCCTTCTTCTTCTTCTTTCTTCTTTCTTCTTCTTCTTCTTTCTTTTTTCCGCCCATCTCTCTCCTTCTTCTCCGCCCTTTCTTCTTCTTCTGGTTTTTTCCGCCCAGCTCTCTCTCTCTGCCACTTCTTTTTCTTCTCCTTTTTGTCTTTTTGTCTTTTGCTGAATGGGTTGATTGGCTCAAGAAATATGATCAAGATATTTAACACATTGAAGGGTTATGATTGTTGTTTTGTTCTGCCACTTCACTCTTTTTCTTTTTTGGTTTTACGTGCCCCTCAAGTGTCAGTGATAACAAGTCACTTAAATTTAAAATTTTTCAATTATTCTACATTTTATTTATTTATTTTATAAACACTTAATCCTCCTATTTATACGCTCCAGTCATGCACATGTGAACTTTAAATATTATAAAGATACATGATGTATGTCCCTAAATTCCTATACATTATCATTTGATTTGTAGCTTATTTAAATTTATTGATTAATCTTTCTCTTTTTATTATTGACTAATTATTTTACCGTTTGGAGTTTTTTGAGTTTTATTTATTTTATCATTTTCTAAATAAGGATTGTTTTGTTGTCTCTTTTAGATTTTATATTTTTATTATTTATTATTCAAATACTACTTCTATTATTATTATTATTATTATTATTATTATTATTGGTTTATAATGTTAAAGATTCTTAATAAATTATATAGATTTTGATCAATAAACATATAAATAAGTATATATATATATATATATATATATATATATATATATATATATATATATATTAGCGATAAACCCGAAACGAAACCGGATTGACCGGTACCGAAATATTTCATTCCAATGGCCAAACCGAAACTGCCGAAACAATATACAACTTTGATTTAAAGACCCGACATCAAGGTTATTAAAATCCCGAGAGAGAAAACGATTCGAATCTTAACTGGTGGTGAATCTTAATAGAATCCCGATTTGAATCTTGAGAGAGATTCTATACGATTCTAGCACAAGTTTATTCGGAAAAAATTTAGCTTGTATTGGGCTGATTTTTACTTTTTAGTATGTTAGTATATATAAGAGAAGGCCGCCCATTTTAAGATGTTGTACTTAGTAGCCCAGCCCACTAATTTAATAAAAAGAAAGGCCAAGTGTCTTTCACAAGGATTTGAAAATATAGGTTTTACTTGTGAGTTATGACTTATGACTTCCTTATTAGATCTTTATAAAATTTTGAATACAATTTGTTTTTGTTCTTTTTTGCTAGGTGATAAAGATAAAGAAATTCATAATCTTAATGATTGTACTATGATCTTCCCATGGATGATTTAGATGGAAGCAACGACATTTATGGTGAAGGTCTCCCATTGAGGAAACATTCATCAAATCAATGAATCTTGGTTTTTAGATCTTGGTTATTCACATTGAACAATAAGTAATGTGTTACTTTTGTCACAAAATCACCATTGTGGAAAATGGTTGGGAAATATTTTGATTTATGTAGTGTTATTATTTGGAACATTATGTATATTGTGGTTATGTGGTATTAAAACTTGGAACTTGAAAGTTTGAAGTTTGAAATTTGTCATTTGGTATTTAGTAGTTTGACTTATTGCATTTTATAAGTTTTATGCCAAAACTTATTTATTTTTCAATGATTCTTTAAATGTTATGAATTATAATTATTTATTTATTTTTTATTTACGAAAAGTAGAATCTTACGATTCACGATTCGATTTTTCCCAAATTCTCTCTATTTTAATAACTTTGACTGGATATGCTCTTAAGTGTTTGTTCACTTTTCTACATCGACACACTTTAAGCTTTGAGGTAATGATGACAGGAACTTACAAATACCTCACGCTGTTAAGTGTTTGTCCACTTTTCTACATCGACACACTTTAAGCTTTGAGGTAATGATGACAGGAACTTACAAATACCTCACGCTGTTAACTGTTTGTCCACTTTTCTACATCCACACACTTTAAGCTTTGAGGTAATGATGACAGGAACTTACAAATACCTCACTAGTCACTAGACGCTTTCCTTCCTTATATTAGACTTCATTTAATAATAGTCTTGCACAGCTAAGCATATATTTTGATTTTAATAATAGCAAATCTGAAGTGGACGACTACTGGCTGTTTGACAGCACCGGCTTTATTCTATGACACAAACAAGGATTGTTTAGAGGGAGGCAAAATATGCAAATAATGAAGGAAAAAAAAATTATTAATATATTATTGTTAAATCCAATATCAAAAAGCACCAGTGGTCTAGTGGTAGAATAGTACCCTGCCACGGTACAGACCCGGGTTCGATTCCCGGCTGGTGCATTTTCAATTTTTCATTTGAGCCGTGGAAAAATCTTGATAACCAAATGTCAAAATCAGTATCCGACCTCAATACATTTTTTTTTTTTTAATCAGTATCCGACCTCAATACATTTTTTTTCAAACGGTTTTAGTCCACTTAATAAAATGCAAATTGCTCAAGTTTGTGCACGCCAACTGGTACACACACATGCACATGTTTAATCGAGAAAAATTACATGGCCAAATGGTTAACAAAATAGCCATGCGAAGGTGTTCACAAATTTTCATATCAGTGGAACCACTGGCTCTTTGGGTTTTTTTTTTTTTTTTTTTTTTTTTTGTGTTGATTTTTGTGTGTGTGCGTTTTGGTGTTGTTGTGGGGTTCTGGACAATTGTGGTTGATGCTGGAGAGATTTCTTTTGTTGACTGTTGGTGGCGTTTGGAAGGTAAGAAAATTGTCAGAAGTTTAGATTTTCCCGAAAATAATTACAGAGAAAATTATTGTTCTGTAGATAATTTTTTTATTTTTAAAATTTTTTCAATTTTTGTGGGTTAGAGAAATCTTGAAGATTGTTAAGAATTTACGTGTTTAATTATTTTGAAACCATGTCTGATCGATTTAGTCCTCACTTCATCCGTTCATGATCGACAGATTTAGTTTTAAATTTAGTTTTTATTTATTATTATTTTTTTTATATTTATATATAAGGAAATTTAAAATTTCACAAAATTTTAATTTTATTTTGATGAGGGCATTTTTGGGAATTCACTTTTTAAAAATGGAATCAGCTGATAATATGGGCCCATGGGTCATGTGCTCAGGGGTACCGAATTAGAGATTAAATTGTTATAATCGAAAGTTTTAGGGGCATTGAAAAATGGGTCAAAGTTCAGGTGATAAAGTGTAATTGTTTCTTGTAAATGGATCAAACCACATGTAGGTAAAGTGTACTTTCCCCATTTATTTATCTTTGAATTTTAGTATTTTCTTTTCTTGAATACTAAATTTTTTTTTTAAGTTTATACTTTTTTTTCTTTGAAGATGAAATCATGTTTCCATCTCTCATAATAACTACAGTAAATCATACTGACACCCCTGATATTTGATGAAACTAGATTTGTTATACCCTATTTTTAACAAATGACATTTTACTCCAAAATTCTCAAAATAATTCACACTCTGCTCCATTAAAAATAGAATGTAATGAGTCTAGTTTCACCAAACATCAGGGTGTCAGTGTAATTTACCCTAATAACTAACGGACAAAAGTTTGTAGCCCGTTTGCTACAACCCACTATGTGGTAAGTTTATAAGATCATCCACATATATTATTTAAAGAAGTCACATGACTCATTAAATAGGTCATGTGACTAAAGTACACGTGGATGATCTTATTAGTTAACACATAGTGGGTTATAGTGAGCTGACTACAAACTGATTTATAGACAAACTCTGACAATAACTAATATGTTGGAAAACTACTGACTACTCTAAGAATCGTTTATTCTAAAACATGAAAAGGATTATTCAAGGGAGGCAAAATATGCAAGTAATGATGGGAAAAAATAGGAACTTATTGGAACATAACAAATGTTATTTTTAAGTCTAAGTAATACTATCACGGGTACTGTAACTCAATTGACACTTCTTGATGTTTATGTTAGAAACATCAAATATTAAAATTTCCCTCCCACAATTATCGCAAAAAAAAAAGTACCAACAAGCACCAATGGTCTAGTGGTAGAATAGTACCCTGCCAAGGAAGAGACTGATCCCATGCTGGTGCGTAATATAAATTGTGAGCTGTGAAGAGTCTTGGAGGGGAATGAAGAAAAAAAAAAAAAAAGGGGGAAAAAAAATCATCTTCTTCATGCCCCGCATCCGTAACAACTTGCCTCACTCTAAATGGTTACATGGTGTTTATTTTGAATTTTTATGGAGACAAAATTTGGTATTGGGTTGCACATTCTGCCCAGAAATAGAATTGCTCATGCCACTGGCATTTGAATGTACAACAAAGTCATATCACAGAAGGATCAACATGAAAGTTATCGTAGCTAGACTCAAATAAGTGAAAAAAAAAAATACTCCTAATGGGGGTAGGAAGCACAATAATTTCTTCTGAACTTGTATTGATGCCACAAAATTAAGAAAGTTATATGGCAGAAAGGCAAGCCTAACCTTATCAAGCTAACCATGCAGGCATAGGATTTTGAGTTAAATGGCAGAATTACAATGTGTAACTGCATATCTCAGTGGAATTACTTACCCAGTCAATGACCATAAAACTGAATCCACCCATGTCCCTGAACTTCAAGAACATTTTGAATTGTCTTTCAAATTTTAGGAATCAGCTAATTATTAAACATGTTTTTTAGTAGAATCTTGAACAGGTGCAGCATATTAGTTAAAAAGAGGTTAACTAAACCATTGAATTTCTCACTACATGCACTACAGATTACATTGAAACAAACAGTTTTTTCTCTAATGGCCAGAGAATACAATGTGCATGAAAATGTGAGTTGGCTATGGAAGCACATGGAATTAATTTACGCTTTGCTCTAATTAGTTTCATACACTTGCATTACCAAAATCATGTGCTGTGGCCTGTGGGCGACTTAGTGACTTGGAAACTAGAGCAGCTGCCTACCTTTGAAGTTGACCTGTGAGTCTTCACAAGTGGAACCAGTGATTGCACAACATCTGCCATCAGTGGTCTGTAATCTGCCTCCGGTTGCACACACATTGTAGCAATAGCTGCTACCTGAATAACCTCTTTCATTGAGTACTGACCCTCCAGAGCAGGATCCATTATCTCTACAACCTTATCTCTGTCCGTCAGCCGGGGTAAAGCCTTCGCAAAAAATCAGAAGAAAGGGGTGAGAAAGCCTAAATTTTAGGGAAATTTTGATAATAAAAAGAAAAAAGAACACACACACACAGATATATATTTTTTTGATATGTAATAATTTCATTGATCAAAAGGGGAAGGAAAACAATCATGTACACAGGCAGTGGACCTGATTGAACAACAGAAAATTAAATACAAACAGAGCAAAGATCAATCATGTCGGACAAGGACATAGTAGAATCTAAGTGAGAAGCCTTCAACCAGTCAAGTAGAGTGTGCACGAATTGGAATTTAATAGCCAGAATAGACTTCTCCACCCCATTAAAGGTTCTATCATTTCGTTCACGCCAAAGGCACCACATGAGACAGTGTGGTATCATTTTCCAGATTTTGCCTGCCTCAGATTTACCCCGGTTACCATTCCAGCAATTGACAAGATCGATCACATCCTGAGGCATCACCCAGAAAAGTCCAAATAAAATCAGTACCATATTCCATAACTCCCGGGCGATAGGGCAATGCATAAGCAAATGGTTGACCGACTTACCACTCGATTTGCACATACAACACCAATCCAACATGATTACCCTTCTTTTTCTGAGATTTTCTGTGGTGAGGATCTTGCCCAATGCTGCTGTCCACATGAAAAAGGCCACTCTCGGAGGAACTTTAGCTTTCCACACACATTTCCAAGGGAAAATGCCCTGAGGATTTGGCTGAACCAGGACGGAATAAAAAGAATGTACCTCAAAGATCCCCCGTCGTGAGGGTGTCCAACAAATGGAATCCATGCCTCCTGGTGTAATTGCATGAGAATACAAGAGTGCCATGAAAGAATCAACCACTACCAGCTCCCAATCCTGAACTGGCCTAGAGAATTCAATGTCCCAAATGTAGTTGGAAGCCTGAAAGCAACAGTGATCAGCCACCATAGCCTCAGGAGCTCAGGCTAAGTGAAATAGGTCCGGATATTGATGCCTCAATGATAATTCCCCACACCAAATATCATGCCAAAATTTAATCCAAGAACCATCACCCACTTTGTTTGTGATATGTTTTGAAAAAACATCCCAACTTGCCCTTATGTGCTTCCATAAACTCACCCAATGCGGTGCATGAATTCGGTTGGTACACCATTCCCTTCGCTGGCTGCCATACTTGCTATCAACCACCTTACGCCATAAGGAATTAGTTTCAATGGTGTATCTCCAAATCCATTTACCAAGCAGTGCCTAATTGAAAATAGCCAAATTCCAAATGCCTAAACCTCCACTTTGGAGCGAATTACAGGTTTGTTGCCAGTTAACTAGGTGAAACTTATGATCATCCTCCATGCCACCCCACAACAAATCTCTTTGCAGCTTCTCCATTCTACGAGCAATGCTCATTGGGATGGGGAATAAAGATAAATAGTATGTAGGAAGACTAGAAAGAGTGCTCTTGATAAGAGTAACTCGACCCCCCTTGGATAGATAAAGACGCTTCTAACCTGCAAGACGTTTTTTCATCTTTTCCACCACTCCAGTCCATATCGTCTTCTTTTTAAAAGAAGCCCCAAAGGGAAGCCCCAAGTAAGTGAGAGGTAAAGCTGCAACACGACATCCCAAAATGCTTGCCAAGTCAGGAACATTAGGGACTTGTCCCACTGGAACTAATTCGGATTTACTCAAATTAATCTTTAAACCTGATATGGTCTGAAACCATATAAAAACCCCTCTCAAATGCCACGTCTATTCAGTGTCAGCCTCACAAAAAATCAAGGTGTCATCCGCATATAACGAATGAGAAATGCTCAGCTCAGCCCCTGTAGAGTTACCTACAGAAAAACCTGAGATGTAACCCCCTGCCACTGCCCTCTCCAACATCTACTCAAAGCCTCCATAACAATGATAAATAACAGCGGTGATAATGGATCACCCTGTCAAAGACCCCTTGAGGTAGGGAAAAAACCTTGGGCACTACCATTAACCAAGACTAAAAGCCTGACTATAGAGATGCAAGTATAGATCCATTGACGCCATTTCTCACTAAAGCCACACCGTCTTAACATATACATCAAGAAGTTCCAGTTTACGTGATCAAAGGCCTTTTCGATATCTAACTTGCATAAAATACCTTGGTGTCCAGACTTTAATCGATTGTCTAGGCTTTCATTAGCTATTAAAACAAAATAAAGAATTTGACGCCCCCCTACAAAGGTGTTCTGGAAAGCCTGACACAATCTTATCCAAGATCATTTTCAATCGATTTGCCAACACTTTCACAATGATTTTGTAGATCCTTGTGACAAGACTGATAGGGCGAAAATCCTTACACTCTTGTGCCCTAGGTTTTTTTGGGCTCAAGGCCAAAAAGGTAACATTGATACTTTTCTCAAAGTTCCTAGACACATGGAAGTCATGAAAAACTGTCATCACATCCTGTTTAATAATATCCCAACAACTTTGAAAAAAAGCCAAGGAGAACCCATCAGGGCCTAGTGCTTTATCACCAGATATGTTCCTCACAACCTCCCATACTTCATCCTTCGTGAAAGGCCTATCAAGCTGATCACCATCGGCTTCATCAATGGAGGAAAAAACCAGCCCATCTAACAACGGTCTTCTAACCGCATCATTCGAAAACAAACGTTGATAAAAATTTACCAATCCTTCACCAATCTCAGTTTGATCCGAAGTAAGAGCCCCATTAACCACTAGGTGATCAATTGAATCGAATCTACGATTCGAATTAGCAACTCAGTGGAAAAATCTGGTATTCTTATCTCCTTCCCAAAGCCAAGTGGCCTTAGATGTTTGCCTCCATTTTATTTCCTCCAATAGTTGCACATACTCATAATCAGTCTTGAATTGATCCTTGGCCACACCTTCCTCAACAGATAAGGGCCTAGTCTCTTTTAACAGATCTAAATCTTGAATCTGGGCAAGGAGTTCATTTTTCCTCAAATTAACATCTCCAAATACCTCCTTGTTCCACCGACGCAAGTCAATCTTTAGAGATTTTAACTTCTGAACTAGAACATAGCTGGGAGAGCCACTATAATTGTAAGAATTCCACCATCGATTCACCCTAGCATGAAAGCCTTCACTCTTGAGCCACATATTCTCAAATCTGAAGGGACTTTTTCTCCTTTGCATAAAACCACAACTCAGCAAAATTGGGAAATGATGGAAGAGGAGCCTAGGCAACTGCCTTTGAACAATCCTAGAGAAGTGGTCCTCCAAAGACGAGGAGCAAAGAAATCTGTCTAATCTGGATCTGGATCGAGAATTAGACCAAGTGAAAATGCCACCTTCCATAGGTGAATCCAAGAGCCCTAACGAAAAAATAAAATTCGAGAATTCTGTCATACTTGGTGAGATTCCTTCCGAGCCCACCCGTTCCGTAGGGTACCGAACAATATTGAAATCACCCCTTACACACCACAGAACCTCCCACCAAGTAGCAAGACCAGCTAATTCCTCCCACATCAAGTGCCTCTCGACAGCCCTAGTGGGACCATACACCCCAGAAAAAGCCCATACAAAGCCTAATGAAACCTCCCTGAATTTACAAGAGATTGAGTAACAAGCCTACGGCTTCCTCAAGTCTTTCAATAATTCTTTTATCCCACATCAAAAGAATGCCACCTGATGCCTCTATAGAATCTAGGCTAATCCAGTCAACATACCTGCATCGCCAAAGATTACGTACCAAACCCTGAGTTACTACCTTAAGCTTTGTCTCTTGGAGACACACAACATCAGCCTTCCAAAGATGAAGCAGAATGTGAACTCGAGTCCTCTTGGCCCCATCATTCAAGCCCCTTACATTCCAAGAAATAATGTTTAAATTCATTTGGACAACATTAGAACCCTCCCACTAGCTGACATTGTCCTTCTCGTGCTCCCCCATCATAATTCACATTGGAAATTAAGTTTCATAACTCCCTTGGTACACGAGAGTTTTCCGACCCTGAAACCTCTCCAGTTTTTGTGATACCCGATTCAGCTTCAATTGCACATAATAGAGCCAATACCCTGTCTTTGAAACCCACATAAGAAGCTCCAAGAAAAACCCCAAATTTCTGCATTTTCTCCGAGACCCATTTTGATGACTTCAGGAACTCCTTTGCTATCACATACTGAGTCCACCCGAGTTGCTGACACAGGGTTCACCTCCACAGCAGGAAAGGCGACTACCAGGGGCTCAATCCAAACAGCTTCTTCATCACAATCGCCACCATCCCCATAGAAACTATCGTACACTTGTTCGAAGTCTTCTGGAGGTGGTGAGGGTACATAACTGTCAATGGCCCACCCTTCCGAGGTCACCACTTCCCTCATCTTCGCCAAGCCCTAATCCGTTGAAGAAAAAGCAAAAAAAGGATTTGGGGAAAGAGGGATCAGTGGCATCAGCGGCACAAATAATCTCTGCCCATGCCATAGTTGCAACGCCCAAGTACCCTCATCGGAATCGGAACCTCAAGAAGTATTCGATGTGGAGGCGCAATCTAGGACCTTCTTGTTGAACTAGATCTCCAACGAGATGAGCCAACTCAGTCCCAATGGAAGCTTCGCGAGATGTAAAATCGGGATTGTCCAAAGAGAGGAATTACTGACGGTAGAGGCCAGTGGGCTTTTGAGCCTCCATTCTTTGTTATTGGACTGAATGGGCCCAGAAGGTTTCGACCCACTAAGCTTCTCCAAATGGGTTGCGGGCTGAGTTGGCTTTAATTGGGCCCGTGTAGGCACAGGCCGTTGTAAGTCTGCCCTTGAGATAACCCAATCTCCATCCGGCCCACACACCAATTCTAGATTTAAAGTCAAATTCACACGTGCATTGACGCTACCTTCTAGCAGATCAATCGACATAACTCCCCCCGCCTTATTCACGGCATCAATTATGCAGTTTTGAAAATTAAGATCTCTATGCATGATCGGCGGCTTGCGACATTCTACTTCCTTTCTAGGCTCCACCACACCAGCAACCATCCTACGGCGGTCGTGATTGAAACCTTTCTCGAGATTCTTAGGTAAGATTTGCATATTAAAATACCCTTTACACAGAACTGAAAATTGCAACCACCCTTGTTGTGCCACACCTTCAGGTATTCGTATAGCCCCTTGACAAGAACCATTATGAAATTCAGAGATTTCGAGGTATTGGCCATGTTGATTTGCACGTCGAATAACATGTATGGCTCTGTACCCATCAGGGTGATGTCGAAAGAATTCTCCCGCCTTTCCTGTAATGACTGCCTTGTCAATTGTTGTTGAGAAGGTTGTTTAGGTGGCTGTTTCTGGAGTGGTAGATGCTGGGGTTGGCTTATTTGTTTGGAAGATCGGTTTGGTTGCGTGGTCTGTTTTGGCGGCTGTTCAGGTGGTGCGGCCTGGTTGGGAAGCTGGTTTGGTGGCTGTATTTGTTGAGGCCAGGGAAGGTTTGGTAGTGTGTTGGTACTGGCCTTATCAGGTTGTGTGGGAGGATTAGATAGCATATTAGCTGGTGCCTGCATCGGAATCCAACCCATGGGACCAGTAGGCCCATGATTTGAATAAAAACCAGGAAAGAAAAAAGGAGGATGGTAGGGTGATGCGATTGGTGGAAAGGGGAGGTGTGCGGGGTAAGGAGGCGGTGGAGGTAGGGGAAGGGAGGGAGGGTAGTCATATTTGTATTATATGTAATGTAATGTACACACACAGAGATATATATAAGAAATTATGAAGAGAAATTGAAAAGTCAAGGAAGAGATGGCCAATCATCTAAAAAGATTTCATGTTATGTTGAGGAGTATCATTTAATTGAATTAGCTAAAGTGGATAGGTAGAAACCCACCCAAGATACAAGAACACCTTCCCCAGAAGGTCTCTTCATATCAACAGGAACTCTACCCGTGAGCAGTTCCAAAAGCACAACCCCATAACTATAAACATCTGATTTTGTTGTCAGATGCCCTGTTAAGGCATACCTGCATAACAAATCAAACCCATAATTAGAACTTAAAACAAATTACAATTTTTATATGATGTCAATACTTGAAAGCAAAAGGGAAATTAGATAGAAATAATAATAACAGTATGCCCAGAAAATTTCATGTGTTCATATATCATTGCAGGAAGGAGATTACTGTTTCTTACTCAGGAAGATAGAGATAATAACATTGCCCAGAAAATTTCTGTTTCTTACTCAGGAAATTAGATAGAAATAGAAATGATAATAACAGTATGCCCAGAAAATTTCATGTGTTCATATATCATTGCAGGTAGGAGATTACTGGTCCTTACTCTGGGGAAATTAGATAGAAATAATAATAACAGTATGCCCAGAAAATTTCATGTGTTCATATATCATTGCAGGTAGGAGATTACTGGTTCTTACTCTGGGGATATTAGATAGAAATAATAATAACAGTATGCCCAGAAAATTTTCATGCATTCATATATCATTGCAGGTAGGAGATTACTGGTTCTTACTCAGGGGCAACATATCCTTGGGTGCCCAACACCCGGGTGGAAACATGTCCACCAGCCTTTTCGGATCCAAGCTTGGCCAATCCAAAATCAGAAACTTTAGCATGAAAGTTTTTGTCTAATAGGATGTTGCTGCTCTTAAAATCTCTGTGAATCACTGGGGGACTGACATGTTCGTGTAGATATTCTAAACCCTTTGCAGCTTCAAGAGCGATTCTCAATCGAGTTTCCCAGTCCAATTTTACGGAGTTTGAATTAGAGCCTGCACATTTGACTCGACAAGTAAAATCCAATAGCAATATCACCAGATTAACAAAAAGTCTAGCATTAAACATGACAAAATTGTAAGGACCAGTAGAACCACAAGTATGCACAGCAGGGCATCGCAATTATATCATAATAATACTACAACTACAATAATATTTTCCATATAAAATTTTGCATGCTAAATATAGATCTTAATAAGAAAACATCTATTATCTTCTCATTTACTTAGTGTTGAGACAAACCTCCATTAATTGATCAAACAAGTTTGTCATATACTATCTAAAACAACAGACAGAAAACTGCTTAAGTAGCAGTAAAAACATGATAGCATATCATGCATGACAAACAGACAGATGCAAAGAGCCCTATCAAACACAATATAACTAGTCCAGTCCCCTTTCATTCTTTGCTTTTGTTTTGTTTTCCCAATTGTTACTAGTTCTTTTGGGATACAACACAGATTGATCAACACTTCTCCAAATCCTGACAATGGGCATCTCCCCTTTTATATTATTAGATGCCTCAAGTCATGAAGATGGACAAAGGCTTCATTTATTCTGTGAATGTAGAAAGGCATCAAGATGTTAAAAGAAATTACTACTTACTGCTGGCAGGATACAAATGTTCCTGCAGACCACCATTTGCCATGAACTCGTACACGAGCATTTTATGATTATTATCTGAGCAATACCCAAGCAATGCCAACAGATAAGGAGAACACAGCCGACTTAGCAATTCCACCTATGGTAAAATACAATGAACCAATAAAAACCAACTCAATGCAAACCCCAAATTGAAAAGCCAAAGGAATTCATATCATTCTCTAATTAGTTGCTTAAACTTTAATAGAACAAAAATAGCATAAATGTAAATCTTCCACATTCACTCCCCTATTCCCTTTGTTACCACCAAACATAGCCAAAATGAGAGCAAAATGTATAATAACAATATCAAACCTCCACTTTAAATTCCTCGTCTCCTTGCTTTCCCGCCTGATCCATCAACTTAACAGCAACTTTTCTCCCATCATTGAGCACCCCACGATACACTAAACCAAATGCACCATGCCCAACCACATTAGACTTGCTGAAACCACCTGTTGCCGAATGCAGCTGCTTGAAAGTGAACACCTGAAGTCCCTTCTCACCCGCTACTTGCAGGTTTTGAAAGCCCCCTTTGTCCTCATCATCAGCTCCTTCAAACAGAATTCAGTCATCCACAAGTTATTAAGTAATGCACCATTGAGTTGTTCATAAAAACTAGAAAAGGAAAAAAAAAATAGAAATTAATTGATTGAACTCGGATTTTTCATAGTTTTTCAGACTAGAGAAAACTAGTTGAATTGGGAAAGTTTTTTTTTTTTTGAGTTTTTCTCCTCCTCAATTTTATCAGTAGCCAAAAGAAAAAAAAAAAACATTAATTTTCTACAATTTTTCTCAGCAACCAAAACAACATAGAAACAAATATTGGTCACTTGGATGCCATAAAATATTAAAATGCAAGAAAAGTCATATATAAAAAGGAACTTTATATACTAAGTTCTCCAAATCTTGGGGCACATTTTCTCATCAACCAAACGGAGAGTAAAGAGAAAGGAAATAGAAAGCAGCAAACGAACCCAAAAACATCATGTAATAAAAAAACCCAACTTTCTGTTTGGGTAGAGAGAAAATGTATGAACATGTTCAAATTTGTGTGTGTGTCCCTCTCAGTCTGAGCTCCAAAACAGAGAGGGCAAATGGGTAGGAATAAAAGAGAGAAAGAAGCTAACTTTGGAGGTCCTTTCGACGCTTAGAGAGCTTGTTGTGAATGTAGCAGTAGTAACTGAAGGCAACGAGCAAGGCGGCCACGGCCACCGAAGCCACAACTATTATTACAACCAGCGCTATACGCTCTTTCCTTCTGTTCTCTTCATCTGCCTCCATTTCCCAAATGTCGCACTTTCACTTACACCATTCAAAAACCCCTAAATCTTAATACAACTATACAAAGGGAAGAAACCAGTGAGAGAAAGAGAAAAGAAGATTTTTGAAGCTTAGAAAATGTCGCTTTCTTTCTGATACTTTTGTTTGTTTTATGGCGGGGAGAATAGTCATAGTGGCCAGTGGGGCCTGGGGACTGCAGTTTTGCGGTGGAGTACTTATTCTTTTCAGTGATTTTGCTGTTGTTATGTAATTTTTTTTTCGTAAATTGCAACAAATTTTTTTATTTTTCCTTAATGATTCTAGTGTACATGACAGCTTGACTAATTTCTTTTTTTTCTTTTTTTTTTTTGGTGAGGCAAGCTTTACTAATTTCAAGTACACATGAAACACTTTAGAGAACTCCAACAGTTTTTAAATTTATCTCTATTCTATCTCTATATTTAATTATTTACACTATTCAACAACTTTCTATTTATTTTTTTACACAAACTCTCCAGCAGTACTCTCTATTTCACTCTCTACTCTATTTAAATATACTTTTTTATTCTTTTATCTCATTTAAATATTATATTTTTTATTCATTTTTTTTTTATTTATCGCCAACAATACCCGTATATCCAACAGCTCCTTCCCACCCACCGCCGCCACCACCACCACCACCGTGAATCAACCCAGAGCAACCAAAACCCACTGTGACCATCACCGTGAATCAACTGTCAACCACCACAAACCCAACAAAAACCCAAACCCACCAGCGCAAAGACCCAAACCCACCATTGGTCAGCCTCGGCAAAGACCCAAACCCAGCGCAAACCCACCACCCCAGGCCGATCTCGGCAGCGCAAACCCAACAACCACCCCAAGCCACCGATTCAACCACCCCAGGCCTCGGTAAAGACCCAAACCCACCGAAATGCACTATACACCCTCTAAGTTTGGCAAATTTTAATTTTGTTCCCTAATGTTTTCAAATTTTGATATGCTCCCTCTTCGTTGGGATCCATCTGTACTTTAACTCTCCCGTTTAAAAAATTTTAATCCCTTATCGTTAAGTGCCAACTAAGACTGACACATGTGTTAGATGACCCAATCAAATCATGCAACATGTCAAGTGTATTATAAAATTAAAATTTAAAAAAATAATTTAAATATAAAAATTAATAAAATAAAATTTAATTTAATTTAATTCAAAAAAGTAAAAAACAAAAACAGAAAATTCATTTAATTTGATTTAATTCAAGCAAAAAAATTGTATTTCTCTTTCTCTCTCTCTCTTCCCTATTTATTCCTGAGAATTGCCACAGCTCACCATGCCACAGCTCAAAAGATTAGCCTCAAACCAACTCACTACACAAGCCTTCCTTCTCTTCACTGTTCGTTTCCTTGTATCATTTTTTCTGTTTTTTGTTTATTGTTTTTCTTTACATATTATATATATATATATTATATATATATATTATTATTATATATATATATATATATATTTTATATATATATCCACTTATCATTCTTCTCCCTCACGTCTCTCTCTCTCTCATCTTACCTAGAACCAGGTCGATCTCTTTAATGGCCCATAATCGGACTACTTCGTTGCTTCGTAGATCCCGTTATCTGTAGATCTGCTTGAAGCTTACCCTTGGTATCGTTGCCAAGACTCAACCACAGCTGGCTTCACGATTTCTGCCGTTGGGTTCGCCATTGCAAAATTGGAAACAAAGAGAGATTCAAGGTTAGGTTTGCCACCACTGGGTCCACCATAGCAAAACCGGAAAGATAGAGAGATTTGAGGCTGATTTTCGCCGCTGGGACCACCAAAGCAAAATCGGCAGGAGAGAGAAAAATTTAATGGGGTTTCCAACGGTAAGCAAGCTTGATATGAGATGTGTTTTAATCTGAGATGGGTTTGGAGCTAAAATTTTTGTTGAATCTAAGATGCTTTTTGGGCTTAAATTATTGTCCCGGTTGTTGTTAGTAGGGGTGGCCACGGGTCGGGCGGGTCAGGTTTGAGAGTATTTTAGCAACCTAACCGACTGAGTCGGGTTTACAAAAACTCAACCCGTTGACCGTCCATTAAGGTGGTCAGATCGGGCAGTCAGGTGACCGGACGGTTTTGTCGGGTTGGTCGGGTTAACCAAAAAATTGATACCAAAACACCCAAATCCAAACCCTACTTTATAATTCAGCCCTCAAATGAGAATGAAGTGGGAGGAAAAAAAAAAGATTCATCAAACCAAAAATCACACACCAAAAAGAAATTCCATTTATACAAAAAACCAGCAACAAAATCTAATTGAATCACTGACTCACCAATTTCTTCAATAGTCTTAAACTTCGAGCCCTTACACGGCAAAGCCGAACCCCATTGCATCCTATCCTATAGCAAGTGTTGAGCAAAAAACACTTGAAGGCTGGAGTACTCTTAGCCAAGAAGAGATCAAAAGAGTGAGGAGGCAAAGAGATTGAGAGAGTGAGGAGGCGGAGAGATCAAGAGAGTGAGTGTTGGTGAGGGACAGTAGGGCCGCCGGCCATAGGGGTGTGAGACGGTGAGGGACGACGAACGCATGGGGGGGCGACGATGGCGGCGCAGCTGGGGTTTTCTATGAGAGTGAGAGAGATGTGAGAGAAGAGATTGTGAGAAAGAGAGGCGGCAGAAGAAAAAAAAAAATTAAGTTTAAGTGTTAGGGTTAGGGTTAGGTTTTTTTTTTTTTTTTTTAATAAGTAGTCAGGCGGGTTCGGGTATCCACCCGATCAAAATAATAAAACCCGTGGCCCGCCCGAAACCCGTGAAAAAAAAAAAAAAACCCATATCCGTCCATAACAAGTCTCACGAACGGGCGGGGACTCGAGTCGGCCGGATTTTTCAAGCGGGTCGGGTTTGGCGGGTTTATGCCCACCCCTAGTTGTTAGTGTTAAAAAGGTTGAATTTAAGAGGTAGGAGTGAGATTCTTTGGTTCATTTTGCATTATAGGTTGATTTCTTGCTATTATGCTATTAAGAATAAGAAGAGACAAAGGCAGAACTCATAGCGGCTGCTTGTGGACGAGAAAAAGTACTACGGGACTGATGTTATTTCCTTTTTGTCATCATTTTTCTTGCGGTAGCACTCAGTGATGTCATGACCTGGTTTGTGACAGTACGTATAAATACGACGATGTCGATCAGAAGAAGAAGATAGAGGACGGGGTGTAGCCAAGACAACATCTGAAGAAGACAAATGATGGTGAGGACGTCGATTTTCCTCAGAAATAAGCTCCTTGACAGCAGCATCAAGTGAAGGAAGAAGAGAGCAATTAAGCAAAGCAGATCGAGTAAGTTCAAAGTCCTCACGGAGACCCTATCATAAACTGTGTGAAGCGACGACGATCTTTGTACTTGGCAAAAAGATCGATGTCTTCAGCATATTGGAGTGATGGATCAGCAGCAGCTAGTTGTTCTCACATAGAAGCAGTTTGTGAGTAATAATCAAAAATAGACTGACCTGATTCTTGACGCATTTGATAGAGTTTGACTTTAATATGAAATTTCAAGGCAAAATCATAAGTGCAGTTGTACTAGGTGGCCAAGAAAGACCAGGTCGCTTGACCTGTTTCCAATCGACGAAGGAGACTGCTAATGGCAGGCACAGAGGTGTTAATGAACCAGGAAAGAATCTAGCATTGGATACTTTCCCATTCCTCAAGACGTGCCTCAAAATCATCAACCTGGACGACTACGTCAGCTATAGAGTCACCATCAGAACTATCGGAATTTGTGATAGACCCAGGCACTGGTTTTGGAATGTCACCAGTAACATAACGACAAAGTCGACGCCCTTTGAGAAAAACAATCAAGTTTTGGGACCAAGCATGATAAGAAGCAGGACCATCAAGAATAACAGTGATGGGATGTGTAATCTCATGACCTGAAGTAGAACCCATACCTGGAAGAGCCGGATGAGAAAACGGACTTCAAAAATGGAATCTACGTGAAAAACCGTGAAGCACAATGGTTTTCTTTTTGTCCGGTCAACAGCGGTGACAACGGTCAACGCTGATGTGGCGCTGACGCACTAGGGCTGACGTCACTATGATGGTGTCACTAGGGCTGACGTGGCACACAGATGAGAGAGAACGCGCGTGAAGGCGCGTGGCAACCCTAGTCGGCGCGTGGGAGCGCGTGAGCGCGTGGTTGGAGAACCCGAGACTTCTGGCGACACGTGGGAGGCGCGTGCGAGGCTGGATCCGGCCGATTTTGGTGGCAATGGACAGATCTTGATGAGATCTATCCAATGGAGCTGTGCTTGAGTCAAACAACAACTCGGAGATGAGGATTCCGAGGAAGGCAGAAATGGCGAGAGGGTTTGCGATCTCGGGGAAGAGATCGTGAACCCGTAGCAGCGGAGGAACGCCAGATTTTGCCTAATGAAGGCCACAAGAAAGTGGCTTTGATACCATATTGAGAATAAGAAGAGAGAGAGAAAAGAGAGACTGAAAGTGAACAAAATATCTCTATATAATATATTCAGGAAATAAGTTAATACATGGAACTACCTTTATATAGGCAAAGTGGTGTGTGCAGTACAAGTATATTGGGCCTAAAGCCCAGTAAACCTACAATAAGCCTATAATATATACTAACATATGCTATGTGAGATTGATGATTTCAGCGGATTGGGTATGTTATTGTGATGTTAATTTCCCCTTGGCTGAATGCACACAAGAACTGGTTTTGGCTAGCTTTAGAGAGAGAGAGAGAGAGAGGCAAAAGAAATAAAAAAAATAAAAAAATGAGAAATTATAAAAAAAAAAAATTGTTGTGTTTTTTTTTTTTTAAATAAATTAAATTTTAATTTATGAGATTTTTATATTTTAAAGAAATTGTTTTAGTTTATTTTAAAGTTTTTTTAATATTATTTAATTCACTCGACACATGGCATCATTTGCTTGGAACACCTAACACATAAGTTAGGCTTAGCTGTCACTTAACTCTAGGGATCAAAATTTGAAAATATTAAGGAATAAAATCAAAATTGGTCAAATTTAAAAGATGTATATTGCATTTCAGTCTAAAAACTGTTAATTTGTGTTTTTAATCTTTTAATAATTGAAATAAAATCTCTTTTTTTGCATATACATACTTTCTAAAATTATGCAAATTAAGTTTTTGTACTAGTTGGTAATTGCGTTCTTTATGGTCGGTTTGTTTTATCTTAAAAATGTTAAGTGTGTTTTCAATGTTAGTTAATTTTACACAACTTATTTTTTAAATAAAATAAAACAAATAAATAAAGTTCATTTAATTACACTCTAATCTTAAAATTCTTATCTGTAATGTTAGGTGTTTGGCAAACCAAAATATCAGGCCAACCAAAAACAAAATAATTGATTTTAGTTCTTTTTTTCTTTTAATCCAAAAACTAGTTCGAAATAGGATTAGATTATTCCTATATAAAAAACTTAAAACCCAATTATTTTCAAATACATTCCTCCCAAAATCAAAATTTTAAATTTTAGTAGTTTCACATGCATATTCTCACCAAATATTAGTTTAAAATTTGACATTTTTATAAAATGCATGTTAAGTTTGATTCTTTTAATACTATGAATGTTTTTCAAAGTTTATAATTTATTCTATTGATTGTTCATATCTATTCTATTATCTTAGGTTTGAAACTTTTAGGGTTTGAACTGTTTCATAAGTTCAGTTAGGCTTTTATTGTAGTTATGAAAGAACACCTTAGATTTATCAAATACAAAACCTTAATTGCATCGGATATTATTGTTTGTTGCGTTATTGCTTGAGTGTTTATTATCGTCTTATGATTTTTTTGGTGTAGTTATTGATTTCATGCTTTAATCAATAGACAATTTTTAGAGAAATTTATATTAGAATTATTTTACAAATTTTTTATTGCAAATATTCCAATTGATGGTTTGGAATAAGAAACCATCGATTGAGTTATCACATTATTTAATTGAACTAATAGTATTCTTATAAAGTGGATGAACCTGAAATCTATGCATTTTTACCCATTCGTATTTTTCTTAATCTTAATCATTAGTTTTTTCAAATCTCAAAACATTATTTTCTTTAGTTTTAATCTTTTAAAAGTGTCTTTTAAATTCTAATCTCACTGTGGTTTGACTACTCTCTTTATTACTATACTATTCATCCCTATCAAAATTGACTCGACATAAGTACTTTTACACTTTTACATAATAAATATTCTAAACAAAATAAACCAACAAAAATAACTGATCCAAAAGACACTAAATACACCACTCTTAACTTTGGAAGGATTTTAGCCAATTTGAATTCTTTAGAATATTTTTAAATTAATAACAGAAAATGGAAATTTTGAATATAAACCTGTGGCTCGAAAACACAGGTCTCCATTTCAGCTATTTCATTCTTGGTTCTTACCATTTAAACCCAAACCTGAGCAATCATTTACATAGAACTGCACTTCATATATGAAACCGGACCACAATATAAATTAGTCGAACAATGGATATGCACGAGCAAAAGATTGAAAACAAAACAAAATGGCCTTGGAAAGCAGAACTCCTAAGGCCGGCACAATCATCAGCTTTGATTGGACGCAACCAGAAAAAAGTATAAACATGTTTACACATGTTGGTATTTTCAATGCAAATAAGACAAAATTAGTCTTGTCAAAAGGGCAAAAAACAAAAAATAAAAATTACCGGATCTACTTTGTTCACAACGTAATCGATACTGATTTATTGCAAATTCTAAAAGAAACTTTGAATCTCAAATTTTTGAACCTCTCCCTTGTGAATTTGTGAGAGCCTTCAGTTTTGTCACTTTGTGTGTTCTAAAATATTTTGCAGATTTAAAAAAAAAATATTCTTAAAACAACTTTTATCATAATAAAATCTGTTTGACATGCTATTTTCTCAATGTTTTTAGTTTTGTTTCTTTATTATTATTATTATATTTTGCAATAACACAACCAGAAACCATTATAGACAACATCAACCCACCTCAAAATTTTCATAGTCCACAACCCATCAACCGAACAGAGTGAACCACCATACGCCCACCACAACCCACCTCACCCCAAGACCCACAACAACCCATCCCAAAACCCACCCAAAACCCACTCCAAGATCCACAACAACCCACAAAACCACCCCAAAACCCACCGCGCGAGCCCAACCCACAACCATGTTCACCGCTACGACTCGCCGTGCATAAGAGAAGAGAGAGACACTGTTTAGGTGAAATCACAACAGACAGAGAGAGAGAGAGAGAGAGAGAGAGAGAGATGTAAGTAGAAAATGAGTGTAAAAATAGTCGTTGTGAACAAATAATACAAAAATGTTATTATATTGTTTTTTTTTTTTTTAATTTTTTTATTTTTATGTACACAATAAAATGAAAATGAAAATCGATAATGAAAACAGTTAAAAGTTGTTTTGGGTTTTGGTGTTTGCATAATAATTATATTCAAAAACCAAAACAGAAAACAAGTTTTCAAACACAAATTGTTGATGTGGAGTCCACATTTTCTGTTTTACAAATACAAAAACATGTTTCAAAACACGTGTACCAAACAGGCACTCAAAGTTTTGAGTTCATTTTGTTTTTTAAAACCATATGAATTTGTGATAGAGTAATATATTAATATCATTTTCCTTTAAGTATAACATTTTTTTTTTTTTTTTTTTCATAACAGTTGATATAATTTGTCGTGATTGAAATAATATTTCATTCTAAATCTACAATTAATATCACTTTTATTATATACAAATAATAACAATTGTCTAAAAAATTATGGGCAAGTTACATTAACATTCTTTGAGTTTTGTAAAAAATAACAATATCTCATTCTTATTTTAGAAAATGACATTTCGTCCCCTCTCTTTTATTAGAAATTACACTTTGTCCTCTCACCTTATTTTCTAATAGGTGAGGGCATAAAGTGTCATTTTATAAAATATGAGGGAGCACTGTTATTTCGCAAAATCTCAAGGAGCGTTAATATGATTTACCCAAAATTATGTATATTTACTTGTAAAAAAGAAAATTCACGACACCCATACCACATATCAATAAAGATAAAAATGGCGACTATTACTAGAGCTCGACTGGTCTTTCGCTACATCTGATACGATGTTTACATATGCAGGATCAAGGAAGAGAATTAGGTTGATTAGCCTTAAATAAATAAAAAGAAAAAATAAGCTTGCAAATTTATTGCTTCGTTCTACTATGTTTTATGTAGATTTTTGGCTTAGGTAAAACCCAATTTTAGCTCAAATTTGACTAATAAACCCCAAAAACGACATGCATTGAATTATCAACATATTAGGCAAAATACATTTTTTCCTACCGTGCTTCTTTATTTTTAGAGAACATTGTAGCTTCTTCAAATTATTAATTTGTTAATATTTTTGTTATATTTCATTTTTTTTATTCTCTCATATCACCTTTCTCTCCCTCACGCTAGCTTCATCTCCTTCAAGTCCATAGGACTCCTTATCTTTCCCCCATTGGAGTCCTCATCTTCCCCCCAACTATCTTCGGATTCATTCCACTACCATCATCATCGTTTTCATACCACTCTTTCATGAGGATTACCACGCTGATGATGCAGTGAACGTTGGTGCCAAAGTGAAAGAAGAAGTAGAGGTCGGTGAGGTTCATGGTCTTAAGGCTTGAAGAAACTCATCTCTCTCTCTCTCTCTCTCTCTCTCTCTCTCTCTCTCTCTCTCTCTCTCTCTCTCTCTCTCTCTCTCTCTCTCTCTCTCTCTCTCTCTCTCTCTCTCTCGCTCGCTCGCTAAAGCCGAGTTGCCATGTTGATCCTCACTTGTAAATTTGTCCACCGTCCACCGACAAGGATTGCCTCTGTCATTGTGGCCGAACTAATGCTTGGTTGTGGGTTGTGGATGGTGGTTGGTTTTGGGTTGATTTGGCGACATGGGCAAGGGTGGGGAGTGTGGTGCAAGGGAGGGCGACGTATTGGGAAGGAGGGTGGTTGCAATGTTGGTTTGGTAAATGGTTGTTGAGTTTCTATTTTGGAAGAAATAAAAAAATAAAATAAAAGAGGAAATAATATTTAAATAAAATAGAGTTTAGAATAGAGAATTAGATGTAGAATGTTTTAAAAAATGATTCACTAAAATGCAAAATGTAAGTTCTTATTTTATAATATGCCTAAAATTTTGGTTAATCCAATATGAATTACTCTGAGAATGTGAGATGCACTAATGTTCATTAAATGGACTACTCCATACATGATTCAAATGATATGAGTGGGAAGACCATCGAGCGCGTAGATCAGCTGGTTGGGGGCTGTTCTAGCTTAACCAAAGGTCTCGAGTTCGAGCCTTGGGAATGCAGCTGCGTTAAATACTCGGTTGGGAGAGCTTTGCCGCCCTTGTGGTCCTACCCGGCTCGAATCCGGATTTAGTCGGAGCCCTTTGTGGTTCCGGATACCGGATGGTTTACACCAAAAAAGATATGAGTGGGAAGCAATAAGGAAGGTGATGAGATAGATGTGAATTCTTATCTAAATGAATTGACATAGAAATAATTCGAAATAATATAATTTATCAAATTTTGGGTCATAAAGACTCTCATACAATAGCTTAAATCATTGTGATTACTATTAAATGCCATTATTTTTATTATTGTAATTCATTATTGTGTTTCTCTAATTATAGCCTAAAAATTGATATCAAATAACATGAGAAACCCATTATAATATGAGTTTGTCCTTAACTTGTCATAGCTAAGAAGGTAAAATAAATAAAAATGTAATGAGAAATACATAGAGTGTTGCAATTTATTTATTTATTTTTGCTTGATGTTGCAAATTTTATTTAAAAAGTATAACTTTATATATATAACACATAAAAGAATTTATATTTTTTGAATTTAGATCCATTCATTTTCGTGTATACAACATGACCGGTGTCAGAAAAATTTCAGTCTTACATAATTAAAATGTTATGGCCATGTTTTTGCTGCACGCCTGCACCATAGTGAGATCCATCTTTAGTAACCACGGGACCCAGTTGCACTCACAGTGGAACCCAACTGTACTGGTTGAATTATAATTTATGCCACCCATTTAACACCTGGCTGGGATTTCACCGACTTGAGTCATGCTTCCTGTTATGAACATGAGAGCATTGAAAATTTGAAACCAATGTTTCTCTCCTTAAAACACTGTACTATAATTGATATCAATCAAACCCTGTATTGATGATGTGTAATTGTGTACCATTGAATCCCAAGTACATAAAAGTAACCAATATAGTTGGAGTTTGATTCTGCTCTTAACAATCTTCTGATTCCATGGACTCCACACTTTTCATTTGAAACCCTTGATGCAAAAGGAGTGAACAATGATTTAAACAAACTCTTTTCAGTTCTATAGTTCACATATTCTGCTGCTCTTAAATTGAACTCTATTGGCTTCATTCTCAATATTAAGAAATAAAGCCCAAAAGGTAGCTGGTAAATTGTCACAGTGACTTTAAAATTTGTGGTTCACGTGCTATAAATGAGTACCACATAGTATTGTTGACACTTGACACTGTGACAAATAACTAATGAGTACCGATTCATTTTGGATAGCATAATTTGGAGAAACAGTGAATTTAGAACTAATATTCCAAGTCTAAGTAAATTGTACGGATAAATTTTAGACTATAAAACAATTTATATCTTTTAAGTTTTGGCAATTTTGACTTTAGCCAATGATGTTTGAAAATTTAGATTAATTCCCTTGAGGTTTGATATCATTTTGATATCAGTTCGTCCGTCCATAACTGTTTAAAAGGTGACCGTTAAGTTACACCTTATCTTAAATCGACGTAGTTTTAATACATTAAAATTATGTTGTTTTGTTAAAAAATTATTTAACTCTCTATTTTATTTTATTTTTCTTTTCGGTTTTTCCCGATTACTTTTTCTTTCTCACTCTCTCCTATCCAACTCTCCATCCTCAAATCTCATTCTTTCTCCTCAGATCTCTCACTTTCTATGTTTCAACTGAGCGAGCCTTAGCTTGGTGAGGCCACCGCATCTGGCGGCTTGCAGGGCTTTAGCATGGTTCCCAAGTATATTAGTGTGATCTCCACAATTTCTTCTCCACATATTAGTAGACTAAATCTCGCAGTGTTGCTTGAAGATGTTGGAGAGCGTCTCGGCTTGATGCCCAAGAAAGGGGCAAAACCTTAAACCATGCTTTAACCGATTTTCAATTACAATCTCTCCATATCACAACTAAACACAATCTTTCTTTGCCAATAGTAACATCAACATTAAATTTGTTACATCCCTATCTTTGCCACTAGTTACATCTATATTTACCATTTCATCTCCAACCTAACAAAATTTTTGAAATCCAAATAGGGTTGCTTGAAGGGTATAACTTACTCCAGTAAAGAGTTTCTGATTCCTCATCTCCCATAGAGTTTATCGCAACCCACTTGGTAATTTGGTGCTTGGAAATATGGTCAGGCTGGAAATTTGTAGGAGGATCTATGATGAATTTCACACTCATTAATGGAATAAGCTGGAACTGCTTCCATTCTCCATCCCCAACTCCCAAACCAAGCAAACTTACTCCATTTCACAATCTTTTAACATGTGAAAGGAAATCTGGGGTTGGCTTAGGGTAAAGGATGATATGATAAGAGTTGAAAGGCATTTCTTGATTACTGTCCTAAAAAACTATGGTTTCTATGAAAGGTTTATATCCCTCATCTGTAAAATTAAATGTTTTTTTTTACCATTTCTTTTAACATCCTACTAAATGATAGTCCTTGTGGAAATCTAGTAGATAGGAAGACTATATCTTCCTTCAGTCATTCTACAGTACCCACTCTCTTCTTCTTCTTCTCTTTTTTTTTTTTGAAGGGTATGGTACCCAATAATAATAATAATAATAAATGAAAACTCTATAAAAATAAAACAACAACCAAACAAACTTTTTGTTGTCAAAACTATTAAAGTATTATTCTTAAAAACAATTTTTCAAAACAAGAAATTTGATTGTTGTTGTTTGGTACTATTTAATTTTTCTAATATAATTAATAAAATAATTTTAATAATCTTAATCCTAACAGTATATTTAATTAATCTGGACCCTTAGTTAGGTATCATCATTATGATGAAGGTACTATCATATGTGATATTTGATACCATTACATGTGATATTGGTACCATAAAATATGACACAAAATTAAAGTACTAACCAATATGATGTTAGGTACCATTATATGTGATGTAAGGTACCATCATATTTGATGAAGGTACCAGGTACCATAATTGTGATAAAAGTACTATCATATGTGAAGTAAATAAAAATACTAAATAATGTGATGAAGGTACTATCATATGTGATATTAGTACTATCAAATGTGATGATGGTACTATTAATGTGATGTTTTGGGTTACCCATTTAGAGGTACGATACTCACTCACGTGATACTGTAGAATGATCCCTTCATTCATGTTAATTGGCGCTTAACTGATTTCTGGAAAAGACGATAGAAAATTGTATAAAAAGGGTCAAGGTTGCTAAAACACATTCTGCGGTCTCCCATTTATGTTTGCAAATGAATAAATCTTGTTTTGTAGAGCCAAAGATACATAAATTCAAGCGATGCCCAACTGTTTTGAAATTTACTCTGCCTGGTCAGGGCAAGTAGCCAATATTGCTAAATCTGGTTCTTCTTCCGTAAAGGGAGTCAGTGAGACTGTGAGACGCTTCTTAGCAAATCCGCTCTAGGTATGCAAGAAGATAAACTAGAATGCAGTACAGATCATAAAAATTAACAAAAGGGGTTTGCTTTTTGGTTGGTAAGGGGGTAAACATCCATGTATGGAATGATCCTTGGGTTAACTTTACACCAAAGGTTAAGGATGAGCAAGCCAGAGCCTAGCCTCTTGTTGCAGATAACCTGATAACAAATAGCTGGGATGAAGAAAGATTGGGTCAATTTTTTGATCCAGAATCTACGGAAGCAGTACTCAGAATCCCAGCCCCAGTGGCTCCAGGGCCTGATAAATTACCTCAGCTGACAAAAAGGGTATTTTTCAATAATGCAACTTATGTCGAGCTCATAGAGAATTGAAGGGTGATAATGATAACTGTAATCACAAAATAGAATAATTCAAATGATACTGCCCAAAACATAGCTAAAATTGATCAAATAACCCAGTCAATTACAAAAAGAAAGAAAGAAAGAAAGAAAGTACAACTAAGTATTCCTAGCCAAAATTAAACTATTCTTACATAATTTTATGTAAAAATCTTTGCTCTGTAAGAGAGAGGGAGGGAAACCTCACTTTGTGAAAAGGAAATACTTTAATCGATGCTGGAACTGTCACAGGATCAATTAAGGTGGACTTTGTTGAAATGGTCTGCAGCTTTGGATAATGACTGTACTGAAATAGGGAATCCTGGACCCATCTATATGTAACCAATGAAATGAATTAATTCAAAACTAGATATAAACAAAAGTATTAAGAGTAAATTTCATTTTATTTAAGGGTGATTTTAAATTAAAGCTAACAATTTCAAAAGTTTCAAATTAAACCTTAAAGTTTATGAAATTTTAAAATCGTATCAATTTAAACCCTGAACTTCTTGGGTTTGGTTTAAATTGATACAATTTTAAAAGTTCAGGGTTTGGTTTGAAACTAATGAAATACAGAGCTTAATTTGTTGTATGATAAATGATTATGGGGTTTAGTTTGTAACAGTCTTAAACTTCAGGGTTTAATTTTCAAACCACCCTCAATAGTAAGCATGACAATAGCAATTCAAAAATCAGATACCACACGCATGGAGGAAGCATTTATCTTGCACTGCTCTCTCTCTCTCATATAAATTACATATACATCTATTGGATTTTGAACCACAACCCTCACCCTCCACTAAGTTGTGTGAGGAAGTGTCATCTAAGCCATGGCTCATTGACAAAGGAAATGAAGCAATCTTCTAGTTTTTTTTTTTTTTTTGGATATGTAAACCAATTCAAAAGAGAGAAAAAACCCTAGCCATGACCATCTAATATCTGGACAAGTTAAATCCAAATGACCAGCCGAAAAGCCAAGAGCCTTGTAGCTCAATAGCATAAGTGGTCTCCTTTACATAGAGAACCAGGGTTCAAATTCCCCTCACTATAGGATCACTTCAATGTCTACCCTAAACTAGAAACTTTTGCAATCAATACCCTAATTTGAGACTAGTTTGCAATGTCCACATCATCATTCAAAATTAGTATTTTAATTAACAAATTAGTGAGTTTGTTAGGTGGTGGAGTGCACTAACATGTCAAAATTAATAGATTAGTTTCCAATTGCATACCTCTCATATATATATATAATAAATAAATAAATAAAAAATAAAATAAAATAAAAAATTGGAGAGAAAGAAAACTAGGATGGACTTTATGGCAAATTTCCAGCAAAATAGTGTGTTTCAAAACAAGTTTTCTTTTCATCCTTTGTTATATAACCTTACTGGAAGTGGAAAATATGAAAGGTGTTTCAATATAAGCATCATGAAAAGGAAAGCCATTATCAACAGCAAATTAACCAAGAAAAAGGATTATGAGCTTACAGTGCTGCATATATGGAAGGAGTTCACATATCCTGCATACTTGGAAGCTGTCAAAAAAGGAGTATAATATTTATTAAGGACATGAAAATACAAAGTCTGGGCCATCTCACCCAAAATCTATGCACCAAATTCACTCTCCACTTAAAAGAAAGATCTCCAGACAAATACATTGACCTTCTGTTACTAAAGAGCCTCTTTTTATTTTTTGGTGGTCCAAGACTTCAATAACCTTGGAAAATGTTACATTTTTTTCCCTGGATAAACTGTTGCTAATAGAAAATAATGCCAGAAGCATTTTAGTTTCTTTAAAACAAACCAATGCTGGCTGACAAAAAAATAAATTCTCTTTAGCAAATGAAAATTTGTGATACTAAGAGAAGTACCATATATTTCTGTATTTCCTGACATGTGATTCTAAAATATACAAGGAGACTTGTAGCCAACTGCATAAAACTTACAAATACATTATCTTCGTATACGATCACCTCAGCAGGTAGTAAGTCACTGATTCAATGTGGATTTAAGGCTGCACATGAGTTTCCAAGCTAAATGCTAAGTTTTTCAAGCTTGGCTTGAGCTAAAGTAAAGCCTATAAAGAGCTTCATTCGAGTTGGGTGCCAAAGCTGCTAAGGAACCTCACAAGCCAGATTGAATCAGCTCAAAATTTTTTGGAGGTACACTCTTGCTCAAACACATGGATTCCAAACACTTCTATGGATTTAAAGCTCAAGAATAATGAAGGGCATTACCATGCGGTAAAATGTGAAGTCAAACTTGACAGGTTAAAATGTAGCAGTTCATAACTAGGAAGACAAATTGCAAACTTAACCACAAGAATGCAAGTGCAAATGCTCGTACTCGGTTGATTTGTTGAAGATTTGAGCCTATTGCCACTAAGCTACTTCATTTCTTTTTAGATCATGAATGACGTTTAAATATATATTTTTCATTCTAATGCAAAAAATACGTTAAATAACTTCCATTAATATTGTTCTTGTCACACACTCAACCCTTTTTTTTTATAGGTGTCACACACTCAACCTATAGCAATTTCAAAGTCATCGCTTGCTCACTCTCGTTTTGCGAATTTATGTCATAGGTTCACACATTAATTTAAATTCTAACTTTTACAAGATTAAATAATTGCCACTTTGAGTGGACTAGGGAGCACACACGCCAAGCCTAAACATGGTTGGGCTTGATTGTTTTTTGAGCCTGAACATCAGGTCACGTTTCCTTTATTTATTTAACAAGCAAATCACTGCTTGCAGACTGAGCCTGAATAGGTTGGGAGCCTTAACCCTTAGGCAGATGGGGGACACACAAATATGTGAGACCAAATAAGCAACTATGAGAAATTAATGTCACCTTCATTCACTTTAGAAGGTTAGACCACAAGAAACAATAAGCAAACATATACAATAATTTACGATACTTACCCTTCTTTAAGCTTGGAGGCTTTGCAAGCAAAAGAGCATTCATGAATGCACCAATATTTGCACGTAAAGACTCTTCTGTAAAACTCGCCTGTAGGCAACATTGTAATCAAATGAGAAGGAT
This sequence comes from Fagus sylvatica, assembly GCA_907173295.1. Classification (NCBI taxonomy): domain Eukaryota; kingdom Viridiplantae; phylum Streptophyta; class Magnoliopsida; order Fagales; family Fagaceae; genus Fagus; species Fagus sylvatica. Next base: position 30,360,824 of record OU015769.1, read on the forward strand.
ATAGTCCCATAAATTAGCATTCCTGTTAAAATGAACCATTATATTCCAAATCAAGAAAATAAGGCACCTTCCCAAGTCCCACATGCACGATTGATGTTTTGTCCATTTTAAAATGAATACGACCCAGCCTTGCTGCCTTTATTGCACCAGCAACATCACTAGTCACAGTACCAGACTATACAACATATTAGTACAACCAAGAAAGATTCAATACGAGTCATTTACAGATCTATGCATTGAATTAGAAACAAAAAATGATAAACTCACTTTACGGTCTGGCAATAGATGCCGTTCTTTAAGAAAGCTTGCTATCTGTAAAACAGTAAAAGTATCATTTTGAGTAACAGATCCATTAATTTGACAAATCACAGGCTACAAACCAAACAATCTTTAATAACCTTATTCAGACGCAGCACCAATTGAGGAGTTGAGAAACACTTGTCAACATTGAACTTATTACTACCTGCATAATACAAGGTTGGATTATGAACCCAAATCAGAGATTGACTACAGGTTAAAACAGACCTCTTGAACAAAAATATTGAAATTCCTAACAAGGGTCAAGAGACAGTATTTCATTTTGCTTTTGCAAGTGGTACTCCAGGAGCACAGTTATGTTCAAAAAATAATTAAAAAAGAAAAAGGTGCATATAGTTATGTAAGAACAACAATATTTAATGAACACAACCAGTGCAGGAAAGAGGGGGGAGGGGGGGGGGGGGGGGGGGGGGGGGGGAATAAGCACGAAAGGAATGTCAGCTTGGAGAACGAACAACATAAGGAATGAATTTGAAACTAAAACCAAGAACAACTAACAATCTTGAAGGGATGAAGTAAAATTTTACATCATAGGAGTGAAACTAATTGACATAGTACTAACAAGAATAGTTCATTACTTGCAATTTCCTCAATAAGTTCAACACCACCAACAATATCAGCTCCTGCAGCTCTAGCTTCATCTGCATCTGCCCCTTCAGCAAAGAAAGCCACCCTGACAACCTGAAAAATGGAAATGATAATGGAACATACCAGCCACAACATAAAATTGCACCTTATTGATCTAGTATAAGTTTAGATAATACCTTTGCAACACCATGAGGCAAAATCAGGCTACCATGTACTATCTGCACTTCAATTCAGATAGCAGTTAGTTGAATCTTTAAGAAATAGATTGAAAATTGAATAAAATAATGCCATAGGCAAATTTAAGCACCAAACATCAAGAAGATAAACAATGATGAAACTTTCAAGTTTGGTTTGAGGATCCCCTTTCTGAAATTTTGAAATTGATATGATCAATTGAAGACACAAGATCAGAAGCCAAAAGAATTGGTAAAAGTAGAGAATTAGATAAATCTACAGCCTCTTATACAAGCCTAGCGTGCCTAGCAGTATACCCTGAGAATATAAAATAGGTTGAGATAATATCAACCACTCCAAAGTTAACAATTGAGTTTCAGAAATCTACAGGCATTGGTTTGGACAGCAGCATGATAATATCTTGGACAAAGTTTTCCTCCAAATCAGTTTGGAGGACTTTCCTTAAAGTCACTAAGTGGCATTCTCTAAAACTGATCACATGTCCTTGGGTCTTGTGGTTTTCACGACTTTCTAATGTACTAGACAGATTAATCTTTGATACTCTACCTTATTCTTTTCTTTTTCCTTTTCCTCCCTCAACCATAACAGCACTCCCAGCTTGCTACTATGCCATACAATCACAGCCTCTTGTGATCTCATACCTCTGTCCTACATTGCTGGACTCCTAAGTGGCCAGCTCAACTCTAAAGCCATTGGACCCTTTAGTAAGTCTGCATGCCATGCAAACCTTCTGCCTAACTGGTAACAATTTTGGGTTTCTTGAGTTACAACCAAAAGAAGACCGTGCTCTTGTTAAGGGCACAGCTATTGGTTCTCGCTAGGATTCTATGGTTCTTTTTTAGGCAAACATTCTTGCCCTTTTGTCAGAAATATTATCAGCAATTTTTCCCAAGTAATGCAAAGTATGCCTGAATTTTCTAACCGTTTGACACCCAAATTGAAGCACCATCCTTGCCAAATAAGGCAGCAGTGATTATGGAACACATTTTTATGGAAGCTCTTATGTGAGAGAAGCTTAGAAGTTACTTGAGAAGGATCCCTTGCAGAAGCCTAAACAAGACTGCCATGATCTTCACCTCAATGGCTTGGCCCACAGATTGAATTTATCAGATACTCAACCAAATTGATTGAAAGGGAAATAACTTGCTCAACAGTTATCCTCTGATTCTTATTTCAAGGAACAAGGCTCTCTGTGTTGGCAACTTCCAAAGGCGTAATGGGGCTTTGGGAAGACATCATCATTTGTTTCTTTATGATATCAAAAAAACATCCTGGTTTTCAGAGTAGTTGCACTCCATATTTCTTGTCTTTGTCTTGATCATAGCGTGACAACCCATAAATCGGAGTTGAGTTGTTTCACTGAATCTGGTTTTTCCATTTTCTTTTTGCAACGTCATTCAACAGTAGCCACAGGCCTTACCTGCCCTGTATCAGAGACTCAGAGGTAAAGCGGAAATAAAACCTCTTGGTTTTCAGATTTTCTGTTGCACTCCCTTTTTCTTCTCTTTGTCTTGATTATGGATTCACAACCCATAGATCTGAGTTTAGTCATATCACTGGATCTAGTTTTTCCAATTTCTTTCCATTATGTCTTTCAAGAATAGCCACGGGCCTTACCCGCCCCCTATCGGAGAGAGAGAGTAAACAATTTAATGGAGATAATCCATAACCACTAAACCTATTATAAAGTCATGTGTAAATCTAGGAAGCACGGATACTTCAAACTAGCAATCATATCCGCATTGGATATGTATGCAATATGGATACTACTGAATAGCGGGGGATACTACTTTAACTTATTTAATTTTCTCACACTCACTTTCTCTCTATGACATTAATAGCTTCTTTAGGTGAGTTTGGTACAACTATATGAAAATGGATTGTTTGAAAAGGTTGTTTTAATAATTGTTGAATGAAAATGGGATGCTTGTTTCTTTATGGTATTAATAAAAAGGGTGTAAAGTGGCTTTGGGAAGACATCATCATTTGTTTCTTTATGATATTAATAAAACCTCTTGGTTTTAACAGTTGATGTTGCACTCTCTAGTTGTTTTTTCTTCGTCTTGATCATGACTTGACAACCCATAGATTGGAAATGAGTCGTATCTCTTAATTTGGTTTAAGATACGTCATACAACAGTAGTCACAGGCCTTACATGCCCCACATTAGTTAGAGCAAAAATTTAATGGAGATAATCTGTAACAGTTAAAGCTATTATAAAGTCATGTGAAAATCTAGGAAGCACAAATACTTCAAATTAGCAGTCATATCCCTATCAGACATGTATCTGATATGGATACTCTCGGATACCATAGCATACTTTACTTATTTATTTCTCTCTCTCTTTGAAATTAATAGCTTCTTTGGGTGAGTTTGGTACAAAAATTTGAAATGGATTGTTTGAAAAAGCTACATTTTTAACAATTGCTAAATGAAAATGGGTTATTTGAAAACGCTAAGAGCGTCGAGTAAAATCTGGGAAAAACTGTTGTCTCAATAATCTATGTGTTTGGCTCACTGTTCTAATAGTGTTGTTTGAGAACCAAATTACCAAAAAGGACAAACTACTATTTAATGAGTTCCTTTTCCTTTTCTTTTATTTTTTTGGTTTTCCATTCATTTTTATACCCCTCACACAAATAGACCCAACTCTTCTTGACCCTACAGCACAAGATGGGCCTAATCGACTAGGCCAACTTCAACTCCTCAACTTGCACCTACATGCACAACTCAAAGGCCATGTTGACCACTCCTGCCGACGTGGAGTCTCATCAGACCATAAGGAAGGTTGAGAAGTTGGCTTCTAAGCCTTTTGCATGGAGATTTTGTGAAATAAGGTTGAGGATTTTGGTGAAAAAGTGTGAAATATTGTTGAATGGTGAGCTGGATTTTGTCTCTAATGGAGTGTAGATTTTGTGAGAAAGGTTGAACGCCGAGGATGTTTTCTTCATTTGCAACTTCTGTTAGTTGTTGCACATCAGCAAAAAAAATTGAGTTTTCAAAATGCACCCTCCTACCCCAACACTCTATTCCCATTCCACACTTTTTTAGCTATAAAAGCTCATTTTGCTTTTCAACCAAATGGGCTGGTCAGTAACTAGAAGTTGAAAATGCACGGTTTGAACTCCAAATGCCCTATCAAACGAACACTTAATTATTTTTATTATTTCTATGTATTTTCACTTTTTTAGCATTTATTGTTTATCTTCTAACACTATAAATTAACATAATATGTACAAAAACAATTTATTTATGTATTAATTAATTAATTAAATCCTAAATTTTCAAGAATTGACGTATCACCATGTATGTATTTGTATTGTATACGTATCCCAAGTCCATATCAATGCTTCCTAGGTAAAAATCGCATGACTGTAAGACATGTGATCAGATTTAGAGAATGCAACCTAGTAGTTTAGAGGAAAACATGGGATTAATACAATATCCCAAAGTTAATATTCGAACTACCTCAAAGCCAAATATATTATCAACCATTCTGACAATTTAGCCCTACAAAGCTTCAATTCAACCATTCAAGCTCTACTTCAACATGTAAAATTAAGCTTGAAATAAGACACAAAATTTAGTCAAGTCTCAGATAAACGAGCACATACCTGATCTGTTCGCTCTTTCTTAATAGCCAATCTTACATGTGCTTCAATAGTTTCGTCGAAATTCGTCTTGGCATTAGCCTGAAAAATGACTAGAAACATCACAAAGATTTTAGCATTGACCTGCTTTTTTGGGGAGTGCCTTAAAATGCAACATCTATGAAGAGATTGATTGTATCGAATATCTTCAAATAACCAATACAAAGGAATCCCAAAATTACTTCCAACATTTCCTACGTTTCTCAAATTTCCTATTCCCTGAGCAACAAAATAAAAAGAAAGAGAAATGTAGAATGAAAAAGATTAAAAATTTGTGGTTGTACGCTGACCTTGACAAGGCGAATAGCCTCAAGCAAATCAAGGGGAGCAGGCTTCTCCTTGCTCTCCTTCTTTTTTATGAGCATTGGAAAAGGGACAGGCCCGCTCTCCTCCTCCTCGGAAACACTAAACATCCTTCTTCTCGTCCGACTTTCCGCCTCGATTCTCCTCCTCTCCCTCTCCATCTCCTCATTGCTCTCCAATTTCGCCTCTTCTCCTTCTCCATCTGCGGAGATCTTATACTCTGGAAGTGGCGCCACACGCGAGGGGTACGAGACCGGGGATATCGTCGGCACGTCCTTGACGTACCGGATGTCCTCGCGGGTCCATATGGACGGCGTTTCTTGCGGCGGGTTGCGAGGTTGTTGGCGAGGCGGGAGTGGTGGTGGTGTTGGGGATTGAGGGGTGGCTTGGTCTGGGGGGGAGGGGTCGCTGGGTTTTATGGTGTAGGATACGGGTTGGATGGGTACAGATTGGGAGGGTTTTGCTGGAGATTCGGAGTCAGGAGTAGGGTTAGGATTAGGGTTGGAGGAGGAGGAGGAGGAGGAGGAGGAAGAAGAGAGGGATCGGTGGGGAAATGATGGCAATGGAGGTCTGGGGAGGCAATGGCGGCGTGCTTGGAAGAGAAGGACCTTGAGGGCTGCCATGAGAAAGAGAGAGTTGGGTGGGTTTTTGGAAGAAGGGTTTTACTAAATGGGCACAAGGGGTTTGGGGGTTTTGGTTTTTCCTACCAAATCTAAACTATGGATTATGGAAATGCCTTTTGCCATACATGGGAAATAATAATATATTACCATTTTTTTTTTTTTTGCTTTTCTTTTATTTTCTTATTTATTTCATCGTCTTATACCGATCCGACCCGTCTGATGTTAGTTTTTTCAGTCCTGAAAAGAGGACGAGATTGAGACGGATGTTACTTGTCTCGCCCCATCGAGTATATATATATATAATGGCAATCCATGGGACCTTGTATTTAGCACAAAATAGCAATGTATGAGGAAACCTGCTATTGTACTCTGAGCATTTGTATATTTTGGTGAAATGTAGCAATGCTTCTTTGAGAGTGGTTTGATAAATATGACAGAGACAGAATCATTAGTTTTGTCTATGATGAATTCCCTGTTAAACCAGCAAAAGAGCTAGAAGACAAGTTTTCCTCTTCGGGCTCCTCTATTCATGATTTATTAAAAGGAAAGTCCCCAGAAGAGCTTGCAGAAATTGTCCAATTAGTTGCAAATGCCCAAATGGCAGCAATATCAACTAGTGGCAAGCATTCTCCTACATCCTCTGAAGAATCATCCAATGCTAAAGAAATTGCTAAACTGTCTTATGCTCCTGTTACTTTTCTTCTGAATTGGTACCAGGATTCCCAAGACTCATATGTTGGGTATGATGTTGAAGATTTGAACCTTGACTCATGGTCTTCTGATAAATTTACTATTGATAAGCATGCCCGACAAATTGATAAAAGCAACAATCAAATCCCTTACAGCAGACAAGTCCTCTGTCAGAAGAATCTGCACTGTTTATTAAGCATGCCGGACAACATATCTAGCATATCTACTTTAACCATTGTTAAAAACATTTCACCTTTGCTTTTCAAAAGCAAATAGTGAACCTCATGATGAAGACCTAGACTTCCTGAAACTCATGATGAAGATTCCAAGACGAAGTCTTCTTGTCACTTTCCGAAGACTTGCTTCTTGCTTTGCCTATATATTTGACTTCATGTATTTGTTAAAGGTAGAATTTGTAAGAATTATCTCCTCTTGTAATGTTAAGCATTCATGTGCTGAAGCTTAAGAACTAGAATATGTAGTCTTCTCCAGTTCTCCATAAACCCATATAAGCTTGTAATCATAGAAACTTTCAGCCTCTAGTCTATCCGATAAATTTCTGATAAACTGTAAGTCATTACTTTTAATACAAAGTAATTACTTTCTGATAATTTCTTGCATCCATAATCTTCTTACATCCCCTATATTAAAATTGTTTTAATATATACTTGGCTGGTTCTACCGCCTTACTAATTTGTTTTAATATTTGATATATACTTGGCTGGTTCTACCACCTTATTAAATATTTATAATTTATATTGTTATTTATAAATATATATAATTATATATTTATATTTATATGAGCTGCTTCCCCTTTTGGTATCAGAGTCAAGTTCTTGTTCTTTTGTTGGTCGTTGTGATAGTATTCTGTTAAATCTGTTCTTTCTTTTCTGTTAATCAGTAATTTGTGTTCTTCATATTAATCTTGATATTGTCTATCTCTTGTTATTATCTTGTCTATTTCAAACTCTGTGTGTTGCTACCCAAATAGTGAGTCCTTTTTACCAAACAATAATTCCCAGGAGAGGCATGAGCGGATGTGAGACACAGGTAGAGAGAGAAAACATGATAATGATAAGTGAGAAAACTTTAAAAAGATTAATCTGATAAACTCAAAAAACTGATAAACTTTAAAATGATGAATAGATTGCACAAATCTAACTCAACTGTCAGCACTAGATCCAGATCTAGTCTGGCATCATTGGATGATATTGTGCATGAAGAAGATGAAATTCTTCATTCTGATAATGATCTCCAAAATTGGAGTATCCCCAAACCTCATAAAAAAGAGGTTTATAGAACCTCTTTGGTTCCGACTGTATTCCAGTCTGAACATAAAGTTAAAACTGTTGAACGAGCTTATACTCTTAGTAAAGATAAAGAAGAATGTCTTTTGTTTCGAAAGAAAGAAATGAGAGAATTCAAAAATAAAGGTTTTAGATTTATCCATCTTGGATTAATTCAAGTTAGTATTAAATCCCTCACACGAAGAGGTATCAATGCCTCTGTGTTGTTAAGACTGCTTGATGCTAGATTTACTTGCCATGAACAAGCCTGCCTAGGAATGGTAGAAGCCAATATTAGTAAAGGCTCAATCCATTTCAATGTTAATCCAGACTTAACACTAAGTCTTGATGATGGTGCCCCTGAAAAGGCATTAACTCTAAAAATAAATACTATTGGATATCAAATGATGGAAGGTAGTCGTCTCCTTGCTTTAGTATACAGGATATACTTTAAGCTGTTAAAAACAAACTTGAATCCTCAAGCTTTATTAAAAGATCCAAAAGATCACAAGCTAGTAGTGAAGATATTAATGTAAACATACCTAAAATAATTAAATTTGGTTGAACAATACCTTGATGGTACTGTTAAAATAAGATTTGATCATAGTAAACCTAAAATACCCCCAGTGATAAAATATACCAACTCTAGACACTCATTTTCTAGCTCTTCTTCAGTCAGTAAAAGAGACAAAGAAATAAACGAATACCTTAACCAGTTAAATCTTAATAAACAAAAGATATTAAACAAAAAGGTATTAAAGAAGAAAATACTCAAGTAAATTCTGCCTATTATTCGGTTGATAATCAAACTAATAAAAATGTTGAATCTGATTATGAATTTCTCAATCCTACACCCTCTGACACGGATGGAGAAATTGATAACTAACTAAATGTTATTAAAAAACCTTTTGAAATAAATTGGAATATGTTAAATTCAGAATTTGAGTCTGACAAAAACAAAGATAAAAGGCATAAACATAGTAAAACCCATACTAAAGAAGGAAAAAAAATATATCTTTAATAAATGGAGAACTGTAATGCAAGATTTAAGAATGAACATTTACTTCTTTGATTTTGTTGATAACTACTACCCAAAGTTTAAAAACTTAAATGTTTTAACCACTTCAAAGTGGTCGAAACCTGATAAAACATCCATTGAATCATCTCATCCACCTAAAGAAGGCATTTTAATAAACAGTTGGAAATGAAATATAATATATATATATATATATATATATATTTATATATTATATATATATATATATATATATATATATAATAATATTAATTCTTTTTATATATACATATATTTTATTACTGACTTAAAGAATATCGAAACTTTTTCTCTTAAGGGTAAAACTTAGGTACAGTTTATTATATTAGGTACATTAGGTTCCCTGATTGAATTCAAACACATGGTTGCATTAACCAATTAAACATAAACAATGTTATTTTTTCCAAGAATATTTAAATTCAATGTATTTGAATTCAACTAATAATCTAATGTACTTGACCTAAGGAACTGTATCTAAGTTTTACCCTTCTCTTAATACTTTTACTTTTGAGCAAAACTTAGATATAATACTCTAGTTACTGTGCGTTAGGTATCTCGTTAAAATTCTAACACATGATTACTTAACTTTTTAAGTTAAATAGCATTATTGATTTTTTTCTCTCTCAACTGTACTCGTCTCTCACTTAACTTCTCTCTCTCATCTCTCTCATCACAGCATTCTCTCATCAAACCATCACCATCATCAACACGGCAACACCACCATCTTATTCCTTTGACCCCCAATGGGCCAAATTCCAAAACGTACAAATCTAAACCCACCACTAGTGTCGCTTCCCACATGAAAAAAATCAGAAACCAAAACCACCACATTCAGGTAGTTTTCAATTTTTAACCACCTCCTTAACTCATGTCTATCTTCACACTCTTCTTATATTCATATAGGATATTAGCCACACAAACATCATAGAAGAAACCAAAGACAAAGAAAGAGCAATAATGGGGGTGGTGGTAATTGACGGATCTACAGTGTGTGACTTCATGAGCGATGAGGATCTACAGTGTGTGACTTCATGAGCGATGAGGGTCAGTTTAAGAAGAGAATGGACAAAAGTTTCGCATCTCTGGATCTCAACAACGACGGTGTTCTTTCACGCACCGAGCTCTGCAAGGCCTTTGAGACCATGAGGCTTCTAGAGACCCACTTCAGTATCAATGTCACAACAACCAAACCAATGGCAAAGACCCATGAAGGGAAGATCCGAGACCCATGTCGTGGGTCTCATCGCCGCCCTTCATGGGTTTCTTCCCCGTAGTCGTGGATCGGATCTTCCCTTCGTGGGTCTCCGTTGTGATGAGAGCATCTCTTTCTGTGGGTTTTCCGTTTCCATGTTTCTCGATGGTTGGGTTTTCCAGCGATGGTGGCAGTCGATCCACGTTGCCTTGCTCGATCCAGTGTGGCGGCCAGAGCGATGAAATCAACAACTGTGTCCACCGTCGCACAACCCAGTTGATGATGGTGATGGTTTAATGAGAGAATACTTAACCAAGTTTGATGAGAGAATACTGTGATGGTGGTGGTGGTGGTGTTGTCGTGTTGATGATGGTGATGGTTTGATGAGAGAATGTTGTGATGAGAGAGAAGCTGAGATGAGAAAAGAGAAAGAAGTTGAGTCAGAGACGAGTACAGTTGAGAGAGAAAAAAAATCAATAACGCTATTTAACTTAAAAAGTTAAGTAGCCACGTGTCAAAATTTTAGTGAGTGTACCTAACGCACAGAAGCTAGAGTACTGAATCTAAATTTTTCCCTTTACTTTCGTCCTTCCTTTTTCTCTCATTTCTTTTACTCTTATAAGTGCCAAAGCCTTAAAGATGGCAAGATACCTTTACCCCTCACTTTATCCCGACTTGTCTTGCTTCCTACAACAAATTTTTCTCTTCCCAAACAAGGGACAGGACACTCATGATCTAATTCTATATTAATATGTTACATCCCTAGCTCTCTCTCTCTCTCTCTCAAAATAATGTTTTTCCTCTAAAAACTTATTAAGGGTCATGCGAGACAATTATTTATGAGAGGTCGACAGCTTGGTTGTTGTGTGTTTGGATGCAAAAATAGAAGGATATATGAAGATAACGAGCATTTCACATGAGATTTATTTTATGTATATATTACATAAATTGTAAAAAAAAAGAAGAAAAAAAATTATACACAAAAAATTAGTTTATATATCGGATAATAAATAATATGTGATTAATACAAATTATTGGCATATATGTTAAGAACAAAGGAAACGTATAATCTAGTGGGATTCTGAATATAACAATATAATAAAAAAATTGGATTAAATACACTATTGGTCCCTAACGTTTACCTCAATTGCACGTTTGATTCCTAACGTTTAAAACGGGCAAAAATGGTCCCTAACGATTCAAAATCATGCACCATTGGTCATTTCGTTAATCTCTATTAACTTGATATATATGTGGTTAATGGATTGATGGTGTGGCTAATTTTTAATTTAGGTGGCATTTTTTTTTTTACAACTACGATATGACATGGCATACCTATTTAAAATCAACCCAACCCAAATTGAAATAAACCCCACTCGATTAAAAAATCAAAACAACCCTAAAATTAAACCCAATCCCTCTCTTTTTTGGGAAAGGATCCCCTCCTACTGCATCCTCTAATTTCCTCCAATTTTTAGCTAGAATTATAACATGTGGCATTTATTTGATTTTGTGTAGTTTCCATGAGTGTTTTAAGACCGTTGGATTTTTTTAAGTGCCACATGTCATAATTCTAACTAAAAATTGGAGGGAATGAGAGGATCTCAATGGGAGAGGATCTCTCCCTCTTTTTTCCCCCTCTTCATCACTCTCTCCCTCTCTCGCCTCACTGGATATTTCTTCAAGTTGAAGCTGGTGGAACCCTCTCTCTCGGCCCTATATCTATAAGTACAAAAAGGTTGGTAACCACACCAGCATAATGTTTTGATCTACTTTGTCGTCGAAAGAAATATCATAATTATAGAACCTAATAATTGCAAATGGCCGAGTCGGTTATTTAAGTTGGTTATCATCACTGAATAAAAGTAAGCAAATTTGAGGTCACCACCCCATATGATGTGGAAATTTGAAATGAAAACCAACATAATGGTGGCCCTCTAGCAAAACAAAAGTTGTAGCCAGCTCTTTAGTCGCCAGCATCATACATATGAAGACCTTGGTTAATTGATTGAATAGTTTAGTCTCCATAGAACATTCCAAATTATTGATTTGTCAAATGTTAAGGTTGGTTTATTAAAAAAATGATGTAATTTAGAATTAAGAGAAATGGGCTCAAGAAATGTTTTGTACAAGATTTTCCCCCAGTTTTGACTTGAAGAGATATCCAGTGAGGCGAGAGAGGAGAGAGCAATCAATAGGGAGAAGAGAGAGATTGGGTTTAATTTTAGGGTTAGGTTGATTTTTTAATTGGGTGGGGTTTAATTCAATTCGGGTTGGGTTGATTTTAAATGGGTATGCCATGTCATAACCTATTTGTAAATGAAAAAAAAAAAAAAATCACCTCAATTAAAAATCAGTCACGTTATCAATCCCTTAGCCACATAGACACCAAATTAACGGAGACTAACGGAGTGATTAATGGTGTACGATTTTGCAACGTTAGACACCATTTTTGCTCGTTTTAAACATTAGGGACCAAACGTGCAATTAATGTAAATTTTAGGGACCAACAATATATTTAACCCTAAAAAATTATTAGGTAATTTAAAATGAACAACAAATAAGATGTTATTTGATCCCAATCCATATGAAGAAAATTATTCAGTAGTCCAGGACTACAAAATAAATATGTAATCCCCCTCTCACATTTTTTTTTTTTTGACTTGACGATAGACACACGCACACACTAATCTATTTTGTATAAATTGGGGATCGAACCCACGCCCTTTAAGAGTGGGGATCAAGGGGAAGGGGGTGCACCACTAAGCCAAATGCTTAGTGGGCCTCCCCCTCTCACATGAATGGTGGGTCCTATTATGAATTTAATTAGTGGGATCTATGGTGGGTCCTATTATGAATTTAATTAGGATCTACATTTATATGGTGGGACCCACTATTCATGTAAGAGTGAGACTACGCATTTATTTGTAGTCCTGAACTACTAAATAATCAATCATCTATATGGACATGCTAACATTACAACAATTTTTATTTGAAAATAGATCTTATGTGAAATAAATGTCTGTGTCAATTTTTATTCAAATCACAAGGTGGCTTCCAATTAATATCATATATTTTTGCATCAATTTACTTGTTGCGGAATGTATTTCTCTAGAAATTTCAGCGTTAAAGATGCATAAGAGGTTTTTCCTTTAAAAAAAAAAAAAATTGCACAAGAGGCATTACATGCAAACTCGTTAAATCCATGGCATGCCTTGGCATTGCCTTTGGTGGTGGCTCCTTCCTAAATACAAGGCAAAATCGAAAAATGAGGTTAGCCCCTGGCCAACCTTGGCAAATCAAGGCAAAATCACGAAAAGAGGTTAGCGGCATGGCCTTGCAACCCATGTCATGGCATGTCGCAGCCTTGGCTTGACATTGCTTGTCTTGGCCTTGGCTGTCCATGGCATTGCCTTGGAATAGCTAGCCATGGCATCCCATGGCATTCCCTTCCACACAAATAGCATGCCCTTGCTTGTTGCCTGCTGTTGGCATGCATGGCCGCATGCCATGGTGCCCACAGTGTGCACGCCGCTTGGCCAAAACGGGCATATCAGCCTTTCTACAAAATTGGCCCGTGACATTTTCGATTTTAGTGTTCCTAAATTCATTCTAACACCCCTAGAAGGGTTTCCAAGCATTAAAACCCCTATGCCACAAGAATTATATTTTTTATGATTTTCCCTATTTTTCAACTTCAAAAAATAAAATAAACTTTTCTAAAATTCCAAAAATTGTAAATCCAATTCCTACCTCTTCCTTGAATTTTTCTTAGCATGTGTGCAAAAAATCTCATCAAAATTCGAAGCATTTCTTTTTAAAAAAAACCTTTATGTTTCCTCAGACATAGGTATGTTTCCTCTTGATAGCCCGGTAAGTGTCCGTATTGCTTTTTAGGGGGGAAAGCTTGACTCACATATGTCACCAATTAGTGTGTTGTCCTCATGCCCCCCTACATATGCATACTACAAGCAGGCTTGCATATATTGAGGGTATATTAGAAATTGCGGCGGGGGAGCTGCCCACATCCCCAATCTTCACAGATGGCTTTAATGCTTGCTTATGTGAGGGTGAACATGTTTTGCCAAGACATGCCAAGCTATGCCATGGGCAGCCAAAGCCTGCCAAGGCAATGGCATGGGCTGCCAAGGCATACCAAGGGCTGCTAGTCCAGAAAAGGAAAAAAGTATTTAATGTAACATGTTGCATGCAACTTCTCTTACATGAGGGTGGATCCCACAAGTGTGGATCTTATCCCATGTAAGAGGAATGTTACATGTAACCAGGCTGACTTCGAGGTTTGGGTTTTCTAAACCCGTTCCAATTTTGGTTGCTCACTACTAATAAATATTTAAAAAAAAAAACATAAAAGTCCAAAAAAAATTTTTTATGCAAAATCAAGGTTACATTGACACATTGCACTTTTAACTTGAATTACATAAAAAAGAAAAATAAAAAAAGAAGCAAAATGTAACCCCGGTTATAGTACTTTATAATTAGCACGATCTAACTCAAAGAAAATAAATTCTCCTTAAATTTTTTTAAGCAAATTTAATCAAAGAAATCCAAACTAATGTATATTTAATATTATTATGTCTAATAGTTTTTTAACTAATATATATAATATATATATATATATATCATGATCCTACAAACCACAACACAATTAATACTAATTTAAGAGTCATAAAAAAATTATTAAATAAACATGGGAACACACTATACGACAACACAAAACAATGGCTTGCCCCCGCTACCCCAACAAACAAAAACACATGGCCAACGGCCAAATTCACGTGCAAATAAGATTTTTCAAACAAATTAGTAAATCACATAGTGGAGACTAATTCCATTCACACAAACACTGAAACACATCATATATATCTCATTAAAATGCACAACACTTCCATAAAAAGAAATGTTTGGGATTTTATTTGTAATTTTGTTTTGGCTTAATTTTTCTTATATTTATATATATATATATATACTAATAAAAAAAATTCTTATTTGTATATTAATATTTTTTTTTTTTTTTTTTCCATTGGTTGCCCCCTTGGGAGGGTTGCCCAAGCCCAAGGGCTTGTGGGGCTTACCCCAGGGCCGGCACTGCATGTAACAATTACACATAATATCACTAAAAATCCTTGAAAATATATGTCTTCAGATCAAAATAGTCCTTATTTGCCAAGGAAGATTTATGGACCAACAAAAACATACAGGAAAAAGAAAAGTACAAACATGAATCAAAGTTAACACAAAGTAACAAAATTGCAACAGATAATGTACATCAAGTTACCATAAAAGTCACTCATCAAAAAAAAAAAAAAAAAAAAGTTACCATAAAAGTCTTTTAAAAGTATTGGTGGAATGCGACGCACCAGCCTATACCTAAGGTCCCACCTATCCCAAAAATTTAAAAAGGAATCTAAGACTTCAAAATTATACAAATATGTCCTAAAAATTGTAGGATGATAATTGATTTTTGTTTTTGTTTTTAAGAAAAAAATATAAGTAGGTTTTCAATTCTTTCGCTCACCTCTAAGAAGGTCCTCAAAATATTAAGCCAATAGAAATCCAACCCAATTGAAACCCTAAGCCGTTCCAACAAAAAAAAAAAAAAAAAATTGTTAAAGTGTGTCAAATAATCATTGGCAATCAATTTTCTTAACAACTTAGAGACTTTTAATTTTTGTAAATCAGTCTCTCACTCGATACAATATATTAATAAGTGAAGTTGCTATATTCTCTTTAATAAATTAGATTTTATTGATAAAACCTTACTTAAGATTAATTATGCGATAAGAAGATTAAGTGGATTAACTATTATCAATCGTAAAAGAGATGTTAATAAAACCTAAATATAAAAACTTAATTATTTATTTTGCATCTCAAAAAACAAGAACAGTATTTAATATGTATATAATTAGAAAGTTAAATAAATAATATCTAATTGATATTTAAATATTAAAAAAAAAAAAACTATTTAAATTTATCTCCGTCTCAAAATGTATTGACACTGGTGGAGAAAATAGAGTTCACTAAAAAATTAAGGGGCCAGGAAGCATAAACGTCTTTTTATTATTTTGGTTGTCCAAAATAAGGTCCGCAAGTAGGATATCCTTTTTCATACAAAATGCTTCAGCTGCCAAACGAAATCAGCTGAAACTTTAAACTAGATAATTGATAGTCCATAATAAATGTTTGCCTTTAAAGTTCTCCAATTCTCTGCTTAAACAAATAGCGAAGAGCCGAAGAACATAAACACGTTTATAACTTAACAATTACACATTTTCTCAAAACAAAGTCTACAATAAACAAGCTGACTCGAAGGTGCAAAATTTGGACATGCCTAAACCTTGCTCTTGAGTCTTGACCTACTACCAACAACTGAATCTTTTATTTGAAGTTAAATTAAGTGAAAAATTATAAGCACTCATTGAGGGGTGCACAAGCATTGTCTAGAGCACTTGAAACTCATTGATCAGAAATAGATAGTCACACGAACTCATGGCCATTAGTATGAACTGTAAGAAGTCCCAGTTTCTTGGTAAAAATTTGCACTGAAAGGATCTTCTGCAAGTCGTTGCAAAAGCCGTGGCATTGGAGGCATGCCTACATCTTTAACTCCGTCTAGAATTTGTACTACCTGCCCATGGTTGGTCTATCCTTCTCATCATCTTGAATGCACCAACAATTAAGCAACTTTGCAAGTTCTAGTTAGCTCTTCCATGTTGTCACTACTCTCCAATTTGTGATCTAGCAACATCATAACTTCTTCCCCTTTGTTTATTGCATTTGCAACACGAGTTGGAAAGTAGTTAGATAACTCATCATTTAACATGTCAGTATTTCTTCTATCAGATATAATCTCAAAAAGAAGCTTCCCATAGCTGAAAACATCAACTTTTGGAGTGATAGCCTCACCTTAAAGCCATTCTGGTGCGAGATAACCTCTAGTTCCCCTCATGGTGGTTAGAACCCGACTGAAGTCCCGACCAACAAGCTTTGCAAGGCCAAAATCAGAAACTTTTGGATGATAATCATCATCCAACAAAATATTTTCAGGCTTGATGTCACAATGTATGATACAATCTCTGCACTCCTCATGAAGGTAAGCCAATCCTCTAGCAGTCCCTATTGCAATATTATGGCAGTTGAATTGGGCAATGTCCCTCTGAAAACAGAACCAAAACCACCCTCCCCAAGTTTTAGTAAGAAGTTCTTTGTAGCATTTTTTAAGTCCTGGTAGTTGAACAACATCAAAGAATCATCGACTGCCTCAAATGTGGGAGCAGATTGTCTCCTCCATATTATTGTTAAGGCCACACCAAAGAGAAGAAACATAGCTGCAATTGCTCCTACAACAATCCAAATAGTTTTTCGCTTTGTCTTTGCTTTACTTCCCAGAAGCTCAAATCAGGGGCGGCCCCGAGAGTTGGGTTGCCCTAACCCTGTCCTAATTTTGGTTGCTCTACTTATTATTTAATATTAAAAAAAATAACATAAAGTCCAAAAATTTTTTTTTTTTATGCAAAATCAAGGTTACATTGTACTTTTAACCGGTTATGGTGCTTTATAATTAGCACAATCCGACTCCAAGAAAATTACTTCTCCTTGCATTTTTTGAAGCAAATTCTTCAATCAAGTCATCATAATTTAGCTTATCCAAATACTCATTCTCAATTGAGATCATAGCTAAGCCACTTAATCTCTCTTGTGACATAGTAGTCCAAATATAAGTTTTTATTAACTTCAACTTAGAGAAACTCCTTTCCGCTGAAGCAACTGTAACCGGTATAGTTAACAAAATGCGATATGCAACCCAAACTGTTTGGAATCCACCCTCTTCCCAATAAGACTTTATAGTATTAAGGATGTTAATCGATTTTGTTACATCCTTCGATAATAATGTTTTCAAATGTCTAAGTTCTTGAAATAACTCATCCCCATAAATATCACAATGTTCTTGATATTCCAAGAAACTTTATAATTGGTTGCAATGTTCAATCAATTTGTCTTCACTAATGCTTTTGAACTTTCCATTCAACAAAAATCCAAAGATTTCTTCATAACGTTGAAATTGCTCAAATCGATCCTTAAGTGATGTAAGAGCTTGATCTATAATGTGGTAGAAGTAGATAACTTTAAACTTCTCTTCCGGCGATTGACTTCCATTGGCATCCTCTCCCACATCTTTATCAAATTGTTTCTTTCTACGAACTACTCTTTTTATTGTAAATTCCGGATCAATAC
Source organism: Fagus sylvatica (assembly GCA_907173295.1). NCBI lineage: Eukaryota > Viridiplantae > Streptophyta > Magnoliopsida > Fagales > Fagaceae > Fagus > Fagus sylvatica. The sequence goes on from OU015769.1 coordinate 30,378,977, forward strand.
CAACTTTCCTTGCAAGCTCTCTACCTTCCTCTATCAAGTCTAGAAAACCATCTTCTCTAAGTTTCTCAAAGAATAAAATGAGCTCCTTTATTTTTATAATTGCATTCTCAAGATCGATCTCTTCTTTTTTAAGTACTTGACTAACCCAATTAATTTTGTCTAAGATTTTGTACCAAATACACAAGCTTATCAAGAACTCAAAATCTTCCAAATACACAAGCCTTTAGCTTCCGCCATCACAACATCATCTTTAGAATTATTTGAAATTTCAATCAAGGCATCTCTTAATTCCGCCGCTTGACTTCTTATTGCTTTAACACTCTCAATATGACTTTCCCAACAAGTTACCGACAATGCCTTTGGTGACAAGCCTTCACATATGTTCTAAGAACATCCCACCGATGTGTTTAACCCGAAAACAAAGTATAAACCTTTTACACATATGCAAAAAAATTTCTTGCTTTCACACAAGATTTTGCCATATCACATAGTGCAAGGTTTAAGGTATGACATCCACATGGAATATAAAATGCTCTAAGATTTACATCAAGTAACCTTTTTTGTACACCTTGATGTTTACCCTTCATATTTGAGCCATTGTCATAACTTTGTCCTCTTATATCATCAATGTTGAGTTTAAGATCCACTAAAGTATCTTCAAGTCGCTTGAAAAGCCCAAGCCCCGACGTGTCATCAACCTTTATAAACCCAAGAAAGAACTCATCCATCTTAACTTCACTTGCATCCTCAACATCCACACATCTTATAACATTCGACATTTGTTCTTCATGACTTAGATCCGGAGTACAATCAAGAATAACGGAAAAGTATTTTGCTTTTAAAATCTTTCTTCTAATTTCTTCTTTAATCTCATTTGCCAATAAGCTTATCAATTCATTTTGAATTTTGTGGCTAAAATAATGATTTTGAACTTCTTTATCTACCACACGCCGAAGGTGATCTTTCATAATAGGATCAAATTCCGCAAGAAATTCAATAAGTTGACAAAAAAGCCCGTTATTCTTCTCATTACTTCCACGAAATGACAAACTATTTCGAGAAAGAGTCTTCATAACCCCAATTATTCGAGCTAGTATAAACTTCCAACGAACTCTCTCTTTGTTAATTAGTGCCTTCATTTGTTTGTCAATTGTTGCTTCTTGTTTAAGTCTCATTTGCAAGTCCACCGACTTCATGACATTGTGGTTGTGTTCTGGATTCTTTTCATGATCTCTGAGCTTTGTAGGAAGGTTATGCCAATCACTAGTTCCATCTTCAGCCAAACTAGTTGTCATTGGTTTATACTTGAATAACTTGCAACAAAAACAAAAGACCCTATTCAACCCATTTGAATACACAAGCCACTTCCTTTCTTACTTCTTACCATTTGGACGATCACAAGTGTAAAGTTTAGAAGAAAAGTGTCTCTCACAATTCGGTTCTTTTGGAAACTCATCATTTTCTTTTAAGATTTTAATGAGACATTTTTTAACTAACATCACCCTCTTAGTGTCATTAATAATTCCCCACAACCCCGGATTGTAGTTCACATCAACATCTTTCTCAAGGTCAAGCATACTTACACTAGCTTCTTCATTAACAACTCCATCTCCAAGATTATCTTCATTATGCTCCTCCCTAAATTCATCATGTGCTACATCAACACCTTCACTCTCATGAGCCTCATCCACATCTTCACCACTAGCTTCTTCCTCACTAAATTCTTCATTTGCTACAACACTTTCGTTAGGCTCCACATGGACTTCATTCATATCTTCACCACTAGCTTCTTCAACTTGACTCGAAGATTGGGATTTTTGAATTCTTGCATTAAATAGGTTAGAAATCGAACCCTTTAATGATTTTGCGATTATTTCTTTTCGTTGCTTGACTTTTCTATTATAATATCCTGACTTTTGTTTTCGAGACCTCACTCTGTTCTTGTCATTCTCATTCTTCGTCATAGTACCTACAACCTATATGATATTACAATCTCATTCAAATAATAAAAAATTATATTACACTCCTAAAAATCTAAACTAATACCTATTAATATTATTTTAGGTTTAATAGTTTTTAACTAAAAAATGTTTTAGTGTTAATAACACTATTACGCTCCCATAAAAAAATAAAAATAAAAACACAACACAAACAAATAAATCTAATGCGCAACACTCCTATCCAAAGAATAAAAATAACACTACACTATTCGGTCAATACAAATACAACCACACCACAAATGCCAACATTTAAAGTCTTAAATAAATACTCAACCACACAACATTCACATACAACAACACAACATTTAAAGTCTCAAATAAATACTCAACAACACAACATTCAAAATCTCAAATAATTCAACAACACAACATTCAAAGTCTCAAATAAATACTCACAAACACAAACACAAACACTACAGTACGACACTCACACAAATCACAATATATTCAGTCAAAGTGTAAAAAACAATTCAATAAAAAAAAGAAGAAAAAAAAGAGAAAAGCAAACAGGTCAGTGCACATGCACTGACCCACCACTTCCCCAGCCCCTAGTAAAAACAAACAAGTAAAGTGCATAAAAACAAAACTGAAGCCAGACAGCCAGTCATTACTCATTAACACAGTCACATTCACCGATTCACGCATAAAATTTCAAAAGCATCCGAGAGAGAGAGAGAGCAATACCGGATCCGGAGTCCGACCGTGAGGCGTGCCGCGTGAGATGCCGCCGTGCGTCTGCATGCGGTGTGCCTTGTGCATGGCGGTGGCTGGCTACTGCTCGGCTGCTCCTCCTTCAGTTCTTTGTGCTGGTGGACCGATGGTTATGAGATCTAGTGACTGATTGTGGTGGACCGGTGGTTTCAAGGTGATTTGGAGGATTTTTCTGGATTGTGATTTAGGGATTTTTTTTTTCGCACGTTTGGTAAAGTTGTGTTTTGCCAGTAATGTGTGTTGGATTGTTTTATTTGTATTTTATTTTTGGGTTTAGTTTTGGTTAGATTTGTTGGTTTATAGCTTAGATTTGTTGGTCTGTTGGGTGTTTTATGATTATATTTTATTTTTGCTCTTTGAATATTTTTTTTGCACTCCCGTGTATTGTTAATTGGTTGATGAGTTATGATTATTTTTTATTTTTGCCCTTGAATATTTTTTTTGCCCTCCCGTGTATTGTTAATTGGTTGATGAGTTATGATTATTTTTTATTTTTGCCCTTAAATATTTTTTTTGCCCTCCCGTGTATTGGTAATTGGTTTATGAGTTATGATTATTTTTTATTTTTGCCCTTGAAATATTTTTGCCCTCCCGTGTATTGGTAATTGGTTTATGAGTTATGATTATTTTTTATTTTTGCCCTTGAATTTTTTTTTGCCCTCTAAATATTTTTTTTGCCTTTGATTTATGATTATTTTTTATTTTTGCCCTCTGAATATATTTTTTGCCCTTTGAATATATTTTTTGCCCTCTAATAAAAAATTTATTTTATGAATACAATTTTTTTTTCCTGATGTATATGTATAAATTTTTTTTTTTTCCCTTTTAGTTGCCCTGGGTGGGGGGTTGCCCTAGCCCAAGGGCTTGTTGGGCTTACCCCAAGGCCGACCCTGATTGTTATCCACTTTTGTTGCTCTATTAATCTATTCTCTCAATTATATCTTATCTCTACTACTTTAAATGCATATAGATTTTACAAGTACTTCTTAAATTAGATTGGATCATGTTCATCAATTATATATTGGGAAAGTTTTTGGATTTCAACCAAATTTCTACTTTAGATTGATTTTTTTTTTTTTCAAGTATTATTTTTCCTTCGTTAAGGTTTTTCACATTAGGTTTTCCTTTGCAAGGTTTTTATGAGGCAATCCGAAAACACTCAAAGGTTCACAAAAATACTATACTCTTTTTCCTTCGTCACTAGTTTTTCCCCTTAGGTTTTTCTTTAGCAAGATATTAACGAGGCATATTCTTTGTAAGAGGTCATCCAAGAAAGGGAGTTGTAAAAGTATTATATGTTATAAATGTATTAGTCCTACATTGACAAAAACTTTAAATTTATTGCTTATCTCTCTAGGTCTATATTGTGTATGTAGTCTTAACACGTGTCTCTAAGGCTATACAATATATGTAGACTTAACATGTGTTTCAGATCCACATGTGTTATACATCAATTATAAGCATAATATATATATATATATATATATATATATATATATATATATATATATATATATATATATATAATATATATGTGTGTGTATTGTAAAAGATATATGAATTGATACGTAAATGGATGAACAGCTAAGTTTTATTATGTCATCTTAAGATCCTTTTATCTTATATTGCTATTTCCTTTTTTTTTATTTTTTTTATTTACAACGGTTGAAGCATTTTCAAAGTAGTCAAATTATTGGGCTTCCAGACACCATGGCCCATTTGAAATAGAGTAATACTAGAGATACAACTTATTTTACAACCAAATGCTTACAAACTGATGTGGCATCCAAGGTGGAGGTTGTCATGTCATTAAAATATAACACTTAAATTTAGCCATCATTAATTCATTATTATTTTAATGAAATGACAACCTTCACCTTGGATGCCACATCAGTTTATAAGCATTTGGTTGTAAAATAAGTTGTGTCTCTAGCATTACTCTTTGAAATATAGTTCTATGAGATTTTGAGATGTGAATAACGTATAATTTAAATGGGGCACGAATTTTGTTGACCCACCTAGACTAGACTACTTTTTTTTTTTTTTTTATGAATTCCTAGACTAGACTACAACTCTTCTTTGGTTCAAACATCTTATTATGTAAAAATGATTCCATCTTGAAGAATAATTGGATCAAGGGACAACCCCAATAATAGCACTTGTAAATGATTAAAAATTGCCCACCTAAAATACTGGATATGGACCACCTCCTACAAATTACATCAAGTAACCTGCTTAAGCTCAAATGAGAATGAGAGTGTGAGATGAGTGACTTTAATCTTATTCCATCTAAGATTCTAAATTAAAATCTTGGCTCTGTATCTTCTAAAAAAAAAAATATATATATATATATATATATATATATAAATTTTGGCTCTGTCATCTACGCTGGCTCTACGCATAGGCCTAAGGCCCCACTTGCTCCCAAAATTTTAAAAGGAGTATAAGGCTCCAATTACACAAACTAAAGGTCCCAAAAATTATAGGAATAATTGATTTATTTTAAAAGACAAAAATATAAGTGGGTTTTGCATTTTTCCCCCACCTTCAAGAAGGTTTATGAAATATTGAGCTAATAAAAGTTCAACCCAATTGAAATCTTAAGTTGTTTCGCTAAAAAAAACTCTTTTGAGTGTATTGAATAATCATTGAAAATCAATTTTCTTAGCAACTTGAGATTTTAAGTTTTTTCTTAACAACTTGAGATTTTAAGTTTTGTAAATCAGTCTCTCACAGAATATATTATATTATTAATTGAAGTTGCAATATTGTCTTTAATAAATTAGATTTTATTGATAAAATCATACTTAAAATCAATTATGTCATAAAAAGATTAAGTGAACTAGCAATTATCAATTATACAAGAGATCTTAATAAAACCTAAATATAAAATTTAATGAGTAATTTTGCATCTCAAAAATGAGTAATTTTCCATCTCAAAGACTTTTTTTTTTTTTTTTTCTCATGATTTTTTGAGGAAAATTTCTAGGGTTCTATTTGGAAAAAATGGCGGCCTCTCCAAAAGTAACTAATGTTTAGCTAAAATCCAAATCGCACAATTAAGTTTTGATGAATTGTCATTTTCGTCTCTAAAGTTAAAACTTTATCATTTTAATCCTTAAATTTTATCATTTTTGCTAAATTGGTCATTCTATTACTGTCTATAAAATTGCTGATAAATTCAATAAAACGATGTCGTATTACATATGTAAATTGTATCATTTTTATAAACAATAATTGACAAAATGATCAATTTGATATGGATGTTCTTGAGAATCAACAACAATTAAATTTGATATGACACATCATCTCTCTGTTAACCACATAAACAAGCAAACTAACAGAATTAGATGGAAAGACCAATAGTGCTTATTTCTTAAACTTTAGAGACTAAAAGCGCTCATTGAGTAAACTTTAGAGACCATCAGTGTATTTTGGCCTTTAAAATATGTAAATTGAATTTTAGCATATATGGTACTTAAAGCATTTGATCTACTGCAGTTTTGAAGTTGGAAGATAAAGATAAGGTACACAGAGGGGAATTTGAATGCCGACAGTTAATAGCCTTTCCTAAGATATCTTCTTCTCTTTTCAAGGACTTTCCTAAGATATCATTATCTTATAAAACAAAATTCCAAGGCAAATCTTATTTAATCTTGGTTAACCAAAAGAGCCTAAGACCGGAATCTATTGTACAGTTATTTAGCGTTGCTTTGGACAGGATTGAGTTTCACATCGACATTGATTTAGGTTTCTAGTTATATGAGAAAAAGACTGACAATGGATTATAGTCTGACACGGCTCCCCCAAGAAATGATGCTTTTGGCAAGTCAATGGCAAGAAATGCTAGCATGGATGCTGTATAGTTATATAGCTTACAAGTTTTGGATTTCCTCTGAAAGTTTCCAATACCCAAAAGAGGAAGATGCAAGCAAAGGTGCTAAAAAAATGAAAGATAATACATTATTTTCACCCTCTTCCACACGTAAATTGAGAAAGAAAGAGTATATTCGATACTTCATATCAAGTCATCACAAAGACTAACAAGCTGTTATGAGCTATGTGTGATAATTTCCTTACCATTTTATGGGGGCCAATTGTACTATAAATTAAATGTGAATTGCTTGAAACAAAAAAGCACATGACTGTTAGCAAACAGCATTTCAGATTAAATTTTCTCTCTCTATCTTTTACCGGTTAAGGGATCAAAGTAACTGGAGTTCCCCATTAGTAAATCCAGCATATCATCGGGAGTTAAAAAAGTTGTTCCACCAAGAATCAATTCGATTTCAGGTCTTCCACTTTCGGATAAAGCCTCCTGAGCTTCACGTACCTTGTGACACAGAAAGAGGACAACGTCATGTTTCTTCTTAAGGTAATGAGGTGTCAAGTTTTAATAAGTAAACAAGAATCATTTAAAAATACATCAAAGATCTTTTCAAGGGCAAAGGCAAACATAACTATTCCAGATGAACCTCATTTGGGAAGGAAATGATAGAAATAATTTGTAGTAAGATTGTTATTCAAATGCTCAAAGTATAGCAATAGATCAGATTCGGTTAGGAAAGGCGAAAGAATAACAAGCAAGAGAGCTTAAGAAATTCAGACCTCGAGACCATTGATGCCGCCAATAACAAAAACCAGAATGAGGTTTTGGTCAGCAAGACTTGGTTTTGCCTGCAGAACTCAAAAAACGCAAAATTAGCTTATTTGAACTATTGAAGCAAGATTCACATAACGAGTCATGGGGACCAAACTTACCTGCCCAAGGCCAAATCTGCCAAACCCACTTTTAAAAAGCCGACCGACAGTAGAGGAATGGTACTCCAATCCAGGTACATCATACTTGCCCAACACCCTTGTTAGAAGTTTATGAAGTAATCCTTTACTAGTAGAGGGATCTCCACTGAAATTACTTTCTGAAGACAGTGTCCCATCCCTTAATGGTAAATTCCTCCTCTTCAAGCTAGATAATTTGTGAAGAAATCTGAAAAGGTTATCCACCCTATCACGCAACTCCAACTTCAGCTGCATGTCACCATACACTTGCTCTTTGTTATTATAATTATCAGCATCTTCATCACCCCAGCTAGCCCACTGATCATCATCAAAATCATCAATTTCTAATTGATTTGAAGACACTTCTTTGGTTTTCTCTGATCTCATCCTGTTTAGGTTGGCTTCAAGGTCTTCCTTTAGACCATGCAGAAATTCTAGTTTTGCTATTGACGGGTTTTCAAGAATAGCATCCACAATAGCCTCTTTCAATAGATGCTCCTCTTGCCAAGAAAAAGGACCGTCCGACCCAGATGTTGGAAAATTCTCACCAGCCAATATATATCCAGTAATTGTAAGCAGCAAAGCATCTTGAAAAGAAAGTACCCCATGTGAAGGCTCTGTTTTGCCATTCTTCTGGCCATGTGATCCCACCAAAGCACTCTTATTGACAAGATCACCAATCTGAGCAGCAAGACTCTGGGTTGTGTCTCCAGCGCTCGCACTCAATATTTTCTCAGCACTGATAAATGCATCCCATGTGGCACAATGTGATTCTTCAAGGGCAACTAATGTAGCTGCTGCTAATTGAATAATCCCTTTGTTTCTCATTAGCAATGGCTGGCTTTTAGCCAATGCTTTGATCATAGGTTGCAACTCTGATTTTGTAGCAAAGCCAGGACGAGATTTCACATTCACAGTTATATTTTCCCGACGCAGAGTTTCTTGGAGCCACTTCTTTACCAGAATGGCCCCATCCTTGGACCTTCTATCCATTATAGCTTCCAAGTATGGTGTTCCACGAAAATTTTCAGAGGAGACAAAGGACCCACTAAATAGCTCAATCTCAGAGTGAAGGGACCTTTTATTGTTAACTTTGTTGCTGAGATTAGTTAAATCTACAATCTGAGAAGCAGAGTTACTAGAATCCCATGCACATAGAAAAGCTTCAATACTTTCTAGAAGCCGAAAATAATCTATTTTACAATCTTCTTCACTTAAAATCTTATGAAGTGGTATCTGAACATCAAGAGGTGTGCGTTGCAGCTTAGAAGGGCCATGTTTGAGTTGGGTTTGAGAACCTTTAGTATGGGTAGATGATGTTGCTCTTTCCCTACAGGGCAAAGATGAGAACATGCGATCAACAAGTGAGTCCCCATGGCAGCAAGGGGTTAAAAGATCAAGTGTGCGGTCAATGAGTAATAGACCTGCTGATCGTTTACGACGGCCTACGTCATAAAGACTTGACATGTCTGTCAATATCTTCCCAACCGTTTTTGACAGATCACCAATGGAAAATATCTCCATTTTCAACTCCATCTACAAGATTAAGAAAAAGAGACCATGGTCATGAAGGGAACAACAAAACAAATTACCACAGAGGAACATTTACCTGTCAACTCCTAAAAGGACCAACATATGCTTTCAATGGGGAGCACATCATTTCTACTCTTGCTTGATAAGCCTATATCATGGAAATGATTTGTGGGGGGGGTGTTATTTGGGTAAAGAGGTAAACACTCACACACCCATATGGGATTGGACCCGTGGTCTCATCCTCCATCCCTTGTTTATTGGGCAAGAAGATGCCATTTCGTCCAAAACCATAGGCAGTATTTTGGCATTTTGACCTTTAAATGTAAAAAAAAAAAAGAAAAAGAAAAAAAAAGATTAGAAGCATGGGCTCTGCTTATTTCACTTCCATAGTAAAAAATTGTCCATTAATTTGGAGGCTGGGGTAAAATATAGAGAACCTAGACTTATACAGGACTGGCATATCTGTTAACATTAGGAAATAAATTGGAACTCTAGAGCTCAGCATAACAATAAACTTATAAAACGCAACATGTAAAAGGTTATAACACGCATAGAAGTTGTTACCTTGGCAGCCAGATGATAAATAAAATGTGCTGTAAGAGTTGCCCCAGGAGGAACATCATCACCATCAGAAGGCAATCCAGTACTTAAGGGAGGCAATCCAGGACTAAGGGAATCCTCATGTTCGGCTGATAAGTATGCTTCAGCAATTGATCCCTCTGAAGGTAAAACAAAGACTCTTGGTGAAAAAGGACACAAAAGCATGGGGAAGTGATGCACAGAAACAACCAATTTTTGCCCTACATCTTCTGTGTGACCTATCAAATTTTTATGGTCTAAATCTCTTCCACTTGAACTAGCTTCAAGGTGAGGAAAACCCTCTTCACTGGATGTGAGTCGTGACCATCCTTCATCTTCAAAGGTTAAATTATCCTGTAAGTTTTTATCAAATGGCTGTGTAGACTTTGTCTCAGCTTTCTTAACAAGTTCCTCATAATCTTGGACAAGCAAGGATTCATATTCATGAAATGCATCTGGTCCCAGAGGTGACTCAGGATAAACAGAGTGAGCTATCTGCATTTTGGTATAGCATTTGATAAGATTCAGCAGCAACATGCAAAACAAATGGCAAATAAATAATTTATTTAATGACCTCTAAAATGCTGTGACATGGATATCATATTTCTAATTTAAACCATTAGTTTCCAAATAAATTTCCAGTCACAGAGAGTGAGCTATCTGGTGCAGTGTGCGGGTTCAAGTCTTGAAAGTGGCCACTTTATGCATAAAATATTGAAGGGAGGACCATATTCAAACTACCCCTCCCAGGAAACCTCCCAGATGGGACTAATACTGGATAATAACCCTTGTTAACTACTACAACAAAAATATTTCTTCAAAGATAAAACCAGGTATGTGAATATGGCATGCAGTATTAGAATTTTATGGTTTTCACTTTCCATAATGTCAATATGCGGGTGGGTCTGAAGGGCCTGCATTGGTGAGGTTCCTCGTCATAAAAAAAATGTCAATAAGCTTAGAACCATGTAGCTTCAAATTATGAAAGGGTTTGGGACATGAAAGACATTTGGCAAACTGTATACTGCAAGAGTTCAAATTAAGTGATTCACCAATCAAACTCCCGATGGAAGAAACCTTTTATGTATTTTTTTAAGAGGTATTCATGTACCCGAACATGATTGAACCCGTGATGTCACCCTAGACACCCGATTTATGTGAAGAGAACATGTCATTTTGTCCAACTACATCTCAGAAATAAAGGCAGGTATATGCACTGGTGGCAACCCATAGCATTTGACAGAAACTGGGAATAACTTCTTTACCCAGAACGGCATTTTCTTTGCCTTTTACTTTAGAAGAGGAGGGCCTATTTCTCTGTTTTCTATGTTTCCTCTTTAAGACATTATCAGTAAAATGGGTCTCAAAAACATACATCTCAGAGGCATAAGTAACAGTCTCCAGGACATCAATATGAAGTAGCGAAGAAATTTCATGGGTGAACACAAGCAAAACTACTCAAGCTTAGAACATTTGTGAGAGAGCAACTTTTCTCCTTTCTACAGATCACCCAGTCCCAGGTCTTGCAGAAACAGTAAAACACAGGAGAAAAAACTTTGATTTTCAGTTTTGGTACAGCAGTCAAGAAGAACACATACATTAAATAATATTATTTGTTGGAATTAGCCTTTAAAATCTAAATTTATTTGATAAAAAATCAACTGCAGTTCTTATTCTTCTCATGATCAGATCAAACAGTCCATGTGTTCAACTAGCATTTAACAAAAATCAATGATATACAAAATATAGGGCCTGGAAAAGGAAAAGCAAGAACTAAATATTTTTATATGATTAAGGATAAATTAATTATTTTTCGTGCAAAATGAAAATTATAACCAACATACAGAAAAACATTGACAAGTGAAGAAATGATGAAAGAAAAAAATAAATAAAATGAATAAACCGCAGCCAAAAAAGCACTAATTAGCACCTCTGAGATAGATGTAAATATAGTACAACGACGAACAGCTTGATGTGTGCTTAGGCAACGTAAAATGTACCGATGCGCATCACTTAGTAGACGAGATGTGATGACCACTATTTTCCTTGCGGCATCAGATTTTGAGTTCCAATCAACCACCTAGAAATGAAGCAAATACAAATTACATCATGCTTGAAATGGGACCAATAAATTTTGTATTCTCTATGATGGTTTGCTACCAATGCTAGCACACATACAAGCACGCATGCACGCACACATATTGATACAGACACATATTCTGTTTATGAAGTAGATTCGCATGTGAAGTCATTCAAACTTATTCATATCAGGTTGAAAGAAGCAATAAAGACATTTCAGGAGACACATGACACTGTTACTTACGACATCAAGAGAACACATGTTCTCCAAACTGCAAACAGCACGTACTCCAAGGTCCAGCAACACAGGAAATGCCCCAATAAATTGGAAACTTTCGGTAGATCCAGCATCAAGGTAAATAGTAGCATCTTCAATGTGCTCTGATATCTAAAGACAAAGGTGAATAAAGAATATTAGAATAGATCAACTGAATGTTGGACAGAGATAATCACATGTCAAGTTGATACCATAGAAGAATTTTAAGAACTCATAAATTTGTGCAGTACATGTTGCAGAACTGCAAAATCTCTGATGGCGACAGATATTAGAAACCTCTATTTGTCTTATTATGTACACCAAATTTTATGTCAATTGGATGTTATTTATTAAAGTATTAAACCCATTTACCGGGAAAGACAAATAGAATTTCCTAGGACTTTAATTCTTTGATTCGTAGACTCATTTATTACTTAGGCAGCACACATTGATTTATTTATTTCTTTATCTGACTGACTCTTGACGTGCTAAGCACTGGTTTCTCAGTTCCAGCAACAACAGCAGTTCTTAGTGCATCAGAAAGCTTCTTTAAGCAAGTGTCAACTTGTTTATTACCCATTATTCATCACACTGCTTTAACCACCTACCATTGTATATAAGCTCATTCATCTAGAAACTAACAGCCTATTTGGTTCACTTTCCACAAGAGAAAATAAAGAAGCAAAAATAAAAGAATAAAAGGTTAATCATCTACTGTTTTTTTGTTATGTAAAGAAACTGAAAGGAAAATAAAAGAAACTATATTTTTATACCTTTTGTTCTTGCAACTAATTTCTCCCAAAGCAACCTATTATGAAAATAAAATGTTGGTGGGCCTCTGAGGAAAATTTTAAATTATTTTCTTCCCTCTTTCTTTCCATTTCACTTCTTGTTTACTAACCAAACAATAGGAAATAAGACAAATTCGAAATTTTATCTTCTTTTCCTTTCTCTAGTGGTAAACCAAAAACAGTGTAAAACATCAATCATGGTGTTCAAACTCTCATATTAATATGAGTTTTAAGTAAATAAGAGTGCATTTGGATGAGCTATTTTCTTTGGCTTATTTTGTTTAAAATAATAATTTGTGTAAAAGTATAGTTGTACCTAGAAAAGGTGGGGCTTTTAAAAACTGATGGTGAAAATAAATTGTGGTTTTAAGCTAAAAACAAACAGACCTTAAGACAAATAAATTAAGAATACGGATAGCTGATTGACAAGAGCAAAGACTTTGGCAACAAAAAAGGGCTGAACACTATTGGAGAGAAATATCCAGACAAATTCATGTACTGAACAATAACTGTGCCACCGCTCCTGATCCTTGACACTTGTAACCAAACACAAGTAACAAACTGCTCATATAACACCCAAGGATTCATATTGGAAAGTGTAGGTAGTCTACACAAAATTTGTTGAGGTCAACAGAAAGCTTAAATTATTGAATTGTAGGTGTAATAGAACTTTCAAATTTGAAACTTGAAGGATATAAGGAACTTGTTCCTATAGTTAATTAGTGTAGGGTGTCAGAGTTGCCAGAAACAAGTTTTACAAATCCTGCAGATTCTGTTTTCCTTTTTTAGACTTTCTCTATTATCTTTCACTTCGGTTTTTGAACATCAAAGAACTACTCAAACAAACTCAATGGATGCATTGGTCTTTTTATTGAATATCATCTGCACTGGCCCTCAGTCAATGACTAAAGAATATACTACACTAATATTCTGATAAACGTCCCGCCTTAATAAGCACATGGGGTGACCATACACAACTCTGGTTGTTTATATATTTGATAGTTTGTGTTCGTATCAACTTGCACAACCGTTGCATAATTCAAAATATTCACAAACAAATGAATAGATAATCAGGAACTTTCAAAAAGCATAGCCCATAGACAACATGAATTCAACGTTACCTGGCGAATCGAATCGAGGCAAGATTTTGTCACATCAACCAAAGCCATGTTTCAAGACAGTAGTCTTGGGTAAAGGTGCAAGGAAAAACCCGGTAAAATAACAAAGAATCTCCTAAATCATTCAATAAAAACTTCAATCTTTATGAGTTTGATAGGCCAATCATCAGAGCGTGCACAAATTCTTCTTTCAACTGATAAGAAACCTACACACTTAAGTTTAACCACATATCAAAACCGTGTCAAAATTATAAAGGGAACATATAAGAGGTAATGGCAAACCAAATTTATATATATATAGTGGCACTTAGATTTCACTTCGTAGAAGTTGTACTAAGCCAAAATTTCTAGCAAAGACAACCACATAGTTAATTATGAAATTCAGCTAAATCATATATGAAATTATAGCCATAAAGAAATGGGAATTTCCCAGATATATTTGGAGTAATTGAGCGAAATGAATCACACATTTCCATAGGAATCACATCACAAATACATAGCCGAAAAAACCACGCAAAATGTAAAATTCTTTTAACATTTCAAAACCTGAGAGAATGGAATTATCATACATTTTCTGGGCAACCAAACAGGAGCAATAATACGAAACGTGGAAAATGAAAAATAAGGGAAGGGAGGTTTTGATAGGATTGATTACCTTTGAGGATTGAGATCCCAATGGCGATGAAGAGAGCCCGAGCGGTGGATCGGCTTTTGTGTTTCGGACACCTGTTTAGTACAGACTTTAGAAACGCCTCTTCTTTTTCTTTTTTAGAATACATTCAATACGGATGCCCTCCAATAAGAAATAGCCAAGTCAGCATTTCACACAAATAAAAAATATACTTACCTACATTCAAACAAGCGAATCTGGGATTGGAGAGATGATCAATCAAAACAAAACATGTTGTAGATCAGTTTGTAATCATTCATTCCTAGTGGGCATGCTCTGTTTGTTGTTTCTATACATATCTTCTCCTTTTGTATTTTCACATTTGGTTTCTGTATTCTAGTTGGGTGGGGAGCTGGATTGGGCTTTTATTTTTTAAAATTTGATAGCTATTTTTTTTTATTATTATTATTATTTTTTAAAATAGCCTAGTCCTAGTCCAATCTAAATTCCAATCCCAAACCCAATCACAAACCCATTCCAAATTCAAGCCCAAACCCACAATTTTTTAACAAAAAAAACCCTATAGAACTCAAACTCACCATGCGTGACCAACGGCTAGTGCTCATGAACCAGCCGTGGCCTGCTTGAATTGCCGTCGCCGCTGCCTCACCGCTCAGTCATACCTTCGCCTCTCCGCGACGCCGTGTCACCACTCAGTCGTACCTCCTTCGCGAATCGCGCCTCCGCCCTTGGTGGCTGGCATATCTCTCTTTTTCTCTTTTCTTTCTTTCTCTCTGACCGTGACTCACTGTGACTTGGGTTAATTGTGATTTTATTTGTGGATGAGAATGGATAGTGTTAATTGATGTGAAATTGTGCATTTTGTGATTTGTGAATGAGGTTTGCTGAGTGGCTTGGTTTATGAATTTATATGAATTGTTTATTGTTTGTGTTGTGGTTTATGTGCATTATTTGTTGTTTGTGTTGTAATGATGTGAATATATTGGATTGAAATTCTCTAACTAGGTGCTAGATTACACGTACTTTTTTAAAACCTCATGTTTACTGTACGAAACAAAAAGAGTTTGAAAAATATAAAACACATATTAAAATGTTTTGATATTATATTTATACGAAAATACTTCAATTTGATTTATTTTGTTATTTTGATTTTAAATAAATAAAATAAAATCATTTTAAATTATAATAATATGAGATAATAAATATATTGATTTTGATCTTCTTTTTGCTAAGTAAGTGAATGAATGACTATATTAAACATCATTTCATTCATTTATTTTGCTTGAAAACACAAGCAAAAATTGGGAAAACATATTGATTTTGCTGGTTTGGGTCTTTGGTGATTTTTTATGGGTTTGGTTGATGGGTGATTACCGTGATTTATAGGTTTGCACATCGAGTGATTTTTGGGTTTGCACAGCAACAAAAGGATTTTTGGGTGATTTTTTATGGTTGTTGCAAGTTGAATTTGGCTGATAAAGAATGAATAAAAAAAAATGAAGAAATAGTATTTAAATGAGAGTATATAAAGAATAAAGAGTATGTTGGGAGGTGAGACTAGTTAAAGCAGTAGAGAGTAATTTTTTTCTCACATGTGGAAAAAAATGAAGAGGTGTTGCTCTAAAGCTATTGAATAAGTTTTTGTTGATTAGAGCCATTTGGTGTACAAGCTAGAAGAGAAGAGATAAGTGCGAAAATGAAAATTCTATCTTGAGTCATGAGCTTTGTAGTCTTTTGTAATATGTTTGGTTAGTTTGTATTGAATAATTTGTTTATGGTTAGTGCTGCTCTTTGTAGTTAGCAAATGTTGCCCGTCTCATGCTGTTTTTAGTGGCGATGTGTTTTGTATTTTGATCCTTTTTTTTTTTGGCTAAATAATAGAGTAACTATTTTGATAGTTAACAGTTACTATGTTTGCTATTTATTTTTTGTGTGTGATGTGTTGCTTTATTGTTTGGGCCATTGGGGACACTAAGTTGGAAGTGATTTTTTTTTTTTTTTTTTTCTCAAAAGTAAAAATCCTATAAGTGGCAAAATATATTAGGCTGAATATATTATAGAATGATTAATAATGATCATACTTAAATATAATGGAGGGATTTTGACATTGATATTATATATTATACTATACTCACTATAATTTTTTTTATTTTTTTTTTGAGAAAGCCATATGCTTACTTGATATCTATATATTTTTTTTTGCTAAAAAGTGACAGTACTATTAAGAAGACAAAGCAAGCAAATCTCTAATCCAGACCTCGTGAACAGAGGGAAAGATTTGTGCTATTACACGAAAAGCAAAAGTCCTGAGAGGATGCAAATTTCAAAGGAATGAGCCAACGCATTAAACTCACTACCCAATAAAAGGAACAAACATTAAATCAAAGCAACACCTTAATATTCCCCTAAAGCTGGATTCACACAACTTCTCTTTAGCAAGTGCCTAATGCAATTTGCTCACCCCTATAAGATATGAGAAAAACAGTTGTCTCGTGCAATTTCTAGAGCCCACAGTAGAGCGCTTCAGCAATAAGTGGATCAGTAGTGGGAAAACTCTTAGACCACAAGAATAACGAATCCTGCATCATACTAGCAATATAGCAATTGAAACCATGCAGTTGTAATAATATCATCACTTATCTTATGATTTTTTTTCAAGTGCCAAAGGGGAACTTTTCTACTCTCCTATCCCATACCAACCAGTGATATCTTTAATCGTAATAACATATTGCAATATCAAAAATCAAATAAATATTAAATTGCCATAAATATTCTTTGTTATACAATAAAAATAATATTTTTTCTCACTATCATAGTACAAAAAACACTACTGCTTCCGCGTGTTCAGAGGCTCTTTTAAGTTTTGGCAAATTTAGTAATTTGATACATAAAAAACGAAAAAGAAAAATAAATTTAATTTCATTCATTAATTAGAAATTTGATTCACTTTAAACACCTATTATAAATAGAACAAAAACAATCCAAGAACCAAGTAATAAAGTGAACAAAAAAAATTATTATTATTATAAATGATATTATATAACTTAGTTAAGTGAATGGCGTAAAATTAAAGCTTATCTAATTGACATTGTAAAAAGAAAAGTAAATACTGAGATACCGCCACAGGTATAAGGTAAAACACATTTTGTTAGTGTGAGAGATTTTAGGGTTTAATTGCTAGACAGGTATAAGGTAAAACACATTTTGTAAGAGATTGTAAGTTGGTTACAAAATGAGAGATGTGTTACTGCTTTTACATTATAACTCCACACATGATGAGATGTAATTTTGACGACGTCAACCTTAGTTGGTATTTTTAATGATATGTATTAATTTTATTGGGCCACATCTTCATATGGGAATTATATTGAAGATTGCAGATATGAAAGTGAGAAAGATAGGAAATAACAATTAATTTCCTAATCCAATTACACTACCCATTTTAACTATTTATTATCCGGTTAGATATTTTGCAGTTCAAATGTTCAATCATCAATGAGTGAGAAAGATAGGTAACCTCCACAATTAATTTCCTAATCCAATTGCAACTACCCATTTTAACTATTCCAAAAGCTATTTCAAATGCTGGCTTGGAGGCCTCTCAAATAGATTTCTATGAAATAAACGAAGCCTTTGCTGTAAGCTGTTATGCCATACTTTTAGCATAATTGGCTTATCAATCTATGAAGTTGCCAATCATATTATGTCATTTCTGCAGGTTGTGGCCCTTGCAAACCAGAAACTACTTGGACTTAATCCCGTGAGATATGTAACCTCCACAATTAATTTCCTAATCCAACTACAACTACCCAATCATCAATGAGTGAGAGAGAGAGGTAACCTCCACAATTAATTTCCTTAATTATCCACCATCCAACCCCTCACAATCACAATTTATGCTACTTTTTTTCTTTTGTTTTCGACATGAAATTTATAGCCATATAGGCAAATGCCTGTAAAAATTTCAACAATCAGATCTCTTACTGTCTCTTTTCGGTAAAGAGGAATGGCGAGTCTCCGGTGTGGTGGAAAAAAGGAGACTTGCTCGTAAAAAAAAAAAAAAAAAAAAACTTGAGGCATATTAGTAGAAGGACATAGTTTTCCTCCAACCCGGTTTGGAGGAATCCCCTTCAACCCACTACGTGGCAAGCAAATAGACCATCCACAGTGTTTTTAAAAAGTCACATGACTCATTAAAAATGTCATATGACTAAAAGTACACGTGGATGGTCTATTTACTTGCCACGTAGTGGGTTGGAGAGGATTCCTCCAAACTGGGTTGGAGGTAAACTATTTCCTTAGTAGAATCGTAAATAAGGACCTAAAATTAAAAACAAAATGAATATACGTGTTTCATGTATTAACCTTGTAGTTCTTCACACATAGTAAATCCTTATGTATGTTCATTGCAAACCATATCTATGTTTTCAACAATCCTGCATATACAAAAAAAAAAAAAACCCATTAAAATTCAAAAATAAAATAAAAATGAAAAAACGATGTTTATAGACATTATATTGAAAAAAACACACATAGTAAATCCCTATGTATGTCCATTGCAAACCATATCTATGTTTTCAACAATCCTGCATATACAACAAAAACAACCCCATTAATATTCAAAAATAAAAATGAAAAAACGATGTTTATAGACATAATATAGAAAAAAACAGTGAAAAGTTTATCTGTAAGATTTAAGAGTTGAGAGTTTAATCTTTTATGAAGAGAGTTGAGAGTTGAGATACACACTTTTTTGAAGAAAAAAATTATAACGGAATCTTGATTCTAAACAAACTTTGAATAAGAACTTTAATAGGACTTAAATGCATAATTTAAATTTTGAATTTTGTTACTGGAAAGTTTTTTTTTTTTTAGAGAGAGAGAGAGAGAATGGAAGATGGGAAAAGATTTGTGTAGTGGTAGAATATTTGTGAAGTGGAAGTTGGGAAAGAATTTGAAAGATTAGTTTTTTTTTTTTTCCTCGCAGGCACGTTCTCTCTTTAAAATTATATCCTTTTTTTTCTCAGTCACGTACGGCCATATATCCTTAAAATTAGGATGAATTTTTTTTTTTTAAACATTAACTGTTAAAAATTGCTCATTTCTTTTCCTAAGCCATTAAATATACATTTTTTTTAAATAACCGGTGATAACTGTTTTGATACAAAAAACCGAATATTTATCACTTAATGTTTGATTGGTTATCATATAACTTCAAGATAAGGTTGTGTTGCTTTTTTTAATTTTTTTAATAGGGTTTTTAGAAAATGGGAGATGTGAGGGAATAAAAGGGAGAGTCATAAAAAGAAAAAAAAAAAAAACGTGGAGTGGAATATTTGAAAAAAAAAATGAAATAGTGGAATTTTAAATGTAATTTTTCTTATTTGTTACGTTGAATGGTGAATTTTTTTGGATTGATATTTACTCTAATGAATTTTCTTATCTGTCCTAAATTTTTTTTAATAATAGTTTGAAATATTTTATAGTTATCTTTTTAGGTAAATGGAATGGGATAAAGATTAGGGTTTTTTTTTTTTATTTTTATTAACTATTAACTATATTTGTATGGGATAAGAGTTTGAATTCAAATAAAAAACTAAAAGAAAAATACAACATTTATAATAGTGGCGTGAGTTGTTCAATTCAAATGAGAAAGAAAAAAAAGTTGAATATGGATATTAGAGAGAGAGAGAGAGAGAGAGAAAAAAAAAAAAAAAAGAGAAGAGACAACAATTTAAATTCTCCTCTGTTATTAAAAAAAAAAAAAAAAAAAAAAAGTAGTAAGTTAGCCTATTTAATCTCATTTACGTATAGATTTAAAATATGAAGTCTTTTTTTTTTTTTTTTTTAATTCAGAAAGCAGTTATAAGGATAAGGGACAATGAGAGAGAAAAAAGGAACAATCAAACCACCATTTAAAAAAAAAAAAAACTGAAACGTGAACGTGGAGTTGTTTCAAACTCTATTGATCCTAAAATATAGTAAATTACTTTTTTAACCTTTATTTTTTATTTTAAAAGCAAATCAATAGATTTTAAATATGGGGTATTTTAGCGTGCACTAAAGTGGACAATTTTCTATATAGGGATGTGACTATTATATCCTTTTTTCGAAGACACATTATTATTTGAAATCAATTATTAAATTGCGAAAGTTGGAAGATGTGAAGGGTACTTTTGACAGTATATTAAAGTGGACATGAGGGCATCAATCCTCTTAAGAAAAAACAAATCTAAGAAAAAAATTATTATTATTATAAACGTGATATTATATAACTTAGTTAACTTGAATGAGCAAATAAAATTAAAGCTTATCTAATTGACATTGTGAAAAAGAAAAGAAAAAAAAAAATATTTGAAGAGATCCACCGACAGGTACACTTGAATTAAAATACATTTTGTTATGGAGATGTTTGTTGAAAAGCTTAGTGATAAAGAAAAACTGAAATTGAATTTGGCAGAATTTCACATGATGCTTGAGTAACTTATAGATTGTCCATCCAAGTAAAAAATTTTGTGATGCCACAAATGTGGTTACTGCTTGGTTACATGTATAAGGTAAAACACATTTTGTTTAGTGTAAGATGTAATTACTGAGTTGGCTTTCATTTTGTTTAGTGTGAGATGTAATTGCTGAGTTGGCTTTCAATTGCTTAGTTGGTATTTTTAATTGATATGTATTAATTTTATTGGGCCACATCTTACATATTGTTGGGAATGTATATTCAAAGATTGCAGATATGCTCCAGTGAGAAAGATAGGTAACCTCCACAATTAATTTCCTAATCCAACTGCAACTACCCATTTTAACTATTTATTATTCGTTAGATATTTTTTTAGTTCATTATTCAAAGTTCAAATGTTCAATCATCAATGAGTGAGAAAGATAGGTAACCTCCACAATTAATTTCCTAATCCAACTACAACTACCCAATCATCAATGAGTGAGAGAGAGAGGTAACCTCCACAATTAATTTCCTTAATTATCCACCATCCGACCCCCTTTCACAATCACATATTTATGCTACTTTTTCTTCAATTTGTTTTCGACATGAAATTTATAGCCATATAGGCAAACTTGTCAAAAATTTTTTCTTCAATTTGTTTTCCAACTTTCAAATCTCTTACTTCTCTTTTACATCCGAGTCTCCGGTGTGGATGGAAAAAAGAGGAACTTGCTGCTCGTAAAAAAAAAAAAAAAAAAAAAAAAAAAAAACAAGTCTGTGAACTTTCGGTTACTTGTGAATCCTCTTTTTTTGGTAAAGAAAAGGAATGGAGACTATAGACCATCCACATGTGTATTTTAAAAAGTCACATGACTCATTAAAAATGTCATATAACTAAAAGTACACATGGATGACCTATTTATTTACAACGTAGTGGGTTGGAAGAGGATTCTTCCAAATCGGGTTGGAGGTAAACTATTTCCTTAGTAGAATCGTAAATAAGGACCTAAAATTAAAAACAAAATGAATATACGTGTTTCATGTATTAACCTTGTAGTTCTTCACACATAGTAAATCCTTATGTATGTTCATTGCAAACCATATTTATGTTTTCAACAATCCTGCATATACAAAAAAAAAAAAACCCATAAAAAAATTCAAAAATAAAATAAAAATGAAAAAACGATGTTTATAGACATTATATTGAAAAAAACACACATAGTAAATCCCTATGTATGTCCATTGCAAACCATATCTATGTTTTCAACAATCCTGCATATCCTGCATATACACAAAAACAACCCCATTAATATTCAAAAATAAAAATGAAAAAACGATGTTTATAGACATTAATATAGAAAAAAACAGTGAAAGTTTATCTGTAAGATTTGAGAGTTGAGAGTTTAATCTTTTATGAAGAGAGTTGAGAGTTGAGATACACACTTTTTTGAAGAAAAAAATTATAACGGAATCTTGATTCTAAACAAACTTTGAATAAGAACTTTAATAGGACTTAAATGCATAATTTAAATTTTGAATTTTGTTACTGGAAATTTTTTTTTTTTTTTAGAGAGAGAGAGAGAATGGAAGATGGGGAAAAGATTTGTGTAGTGGTAGTAGAATATTTGTGAAGTGGAAGTTGGGAAAGAATTTGAAAGATTAGTTTTTTTTTTTTTTCCTCGCAGGCACGTTCTCTCTTTAAAATTATATCCATTTTTTTTCTCAGTCACGTACGGCCATATCCTTAAAATTAGGATGAATTTTTTTTTTTTTAAACATTAACTGTTAAAAATTGCTCATTTCTTTTCCTAAGCCATTAAATATACATTTTTTAAAAAAAACCGGTGATAACTGTTTTGATACAAAAAACCGAATATTTATCACTTAATGTTTGATTGGTTATCATATAACTTCAAGATAAGGTTGTGTTGCTTTTTTTAATTTTTTTAATAGGGTTTTTAGAAAATGGGAGATGTGAGGGAAAAAAAGGGAGAGTCATAAAAAGAAAAAAGAAAAAAAAAACGTGGAGTGGAATATTTGAAAAAAAAATGAAATAGTGGAATTTTAAATGTAATTTTTCTTATTTGTTACGTTGAATGGTGAATTTTTTTGGATTGATATTTACTCTAATGAATTTTCTTATATCTGTCCTAAATTTTTTTTAATAATAGTTTGAAATATTTTATAGTTATCTTTTTAGGTAAATGGAATGGGATAAAGATTAGGTTTTTTTTTTTTTATTAACTATATTTGTATGGGATAAGAGTTTGAATTCAAATAAAAAACTAAAAGAAAAATACATTTAAATAGTGGCGTGAGTTGTTCAATTCAAATGAGAAAGAAAAAAAAGTTGAATATGGATATTATGAGAGAGAGAGAGAGAGAGAGAGAAAGAAAAAAAGAGAAGAGACAACAATTTAAATTCTCCTCTGTTATTAAAAAAAAAAAAAAAAAGTAGTAAGTTAGCCTATTTAATCTCATTTACGTATAGATTTAAAATATGAAGTCTTTTTTTTTTTTTTTTTTTTTTTAATTCAGAAAGCAGTTATAAGGATAAGGGACAATGAGAGAGAAAAAAGGGACAATCAAACCACCATTTAAAAAAAAAAAAAAAACTGAAACGTGAACGTGGAGTTGTTTCAAACTCTATTGATCCTAAAATATAGTAAATAGTCACAAATGTAAGATGCAAGGTAAATAGTAAATAATAAAATTAAGTTTGTTTTATGAGAACAAAAAATCCAACACCAGTATAGTATGAGTAAAATATTCTGTAGTATTGCTCGATAGAATTAGCGTGTTTAATAGTGTAATAGTGAATCCTAATAAATAAAGTAACCACTTTGAAAATGATTGGATTTAATGTAATGAACTGTTTTCAAAATTCTAAAGCTGTTGTCAAATGCGAACGGAATATGGAATGAACTGTTTTCCAAAATCTAAAGTTGTTGTCAAATGTGAATGGTATTCTTGGATTTAATATAAAACAAGATAATTTCTTTTATAAAAAAAATAAATAAATAAAAACAAAGATCATTTTCATTTTGAAATAAAACTCTATCTTCTTACATGAATGATGAGTCCCGCTAATTAAATTTAAAGAAAATTGCATTGACCTCCCCTGAAATTTAGAGTAAGTGCACAGACATCCCCTGAAATTTCGAATTGTACATTAACCTCCTATACTTTTCAAAATAACATGTAGTCACCTCCCTTATAACTTAAACACACGAAAATGGCTAAAATATCATTTTACCCTCACTTTCAAAGCAGATTTCTCATTTTACTCTTCGTACAAATTTCTCATTTTACCCTCTACTTAACCAAATTCAATTCCCAATCTGTTCCTCTCTCACTCTTCTGTGCACTCTCTTACTATGGTTGATTACATTGAGATTTCGTTTGGGTTTGTGGATTGGAGAAGAGGAAGAAGAGGGTGAGGGAGAGAGTGCACATGAGAGCGAGAGAGAGGAATGAGTGGGGATTGAATTTGGTTAACGGAAGGGTACAATGAGAAATTTGTACGAAGGATAAAATGAGAATTTTGTACGGAAAGTGAGATTAAAATGGTATTTGAGCCATTTCCGTTAGTTAATTTAACAGTGTTTAAACTACAGGAGAGGTGAGTGTATGTGAATGTAGAATTCGAAACCTTAAGAAAAGTCAGTGCACTTACCCAATACCTCCAATACAAATTTCCTTAAATTTATTTAACAAGCTCATGATTCTAGTAGGATATTGATGTATCAAGATAATCAAAGAGAATTTTTATTATTTTCCTTAAAAATATATAAAATCTTAACCGTAGTCTCTCCATTTTTTAAAAGCTTGACTTAGGTGGAATTAAATTGATGACAGCTTAGCAGTTAGCGGTTCAAAGTGGTTCTCTAATCTCTATAAACATGTCCTTGTCTCTCTTTTCTGGCTCATTGGTCCACACACACAATAACGCTCTTCTCTCTCTCTCTCTCTCTCTCTCTAAACTATTGGCTCTCTTATTTGAGAAAAAGGAAAGAGCAATCAGCAAATAGGCAGAGAGAAAAGGAGGAGGCCAGACTTGTTGACTGTTGAGTTTCTTCCAATTCTCAATCTTTCTTTTCTTACTCATGGCGGTACTTCACAGACTCAATCTTTCTTACACTTACTATTATGTTTCTTTGAACGAATTTGATTTCTTTGATGTTTATTATGTGTTTTTTTGCTTCTGGGTTTTGGTCTGTTTTTCTTGGAAATGACTTTATTGTCCCTGCTTCCTGCTTTCTATTCCATTCCAAATCCCTTCCACCCTTTTCTTTGTATCTAATATATATGGAGAGGATCCTATTCCATTAACTGTTATCTTTGATTATAATATTATTATATATTTGTAATGTATGTAGCATAAGATTTTTTACAGTTTTTTTTTTTTTTTTTTTGTTTTGTCAAGCCACATGTTTGTTTGTGTTAAATCCTGGAATTGCAACCTTTATGGGTTTGGTGAAGATGCCCAGTTTTATTATAAAGTTTGAATTTTTTACACTTAGACTTGATTGTTTCCTCAGTTCATGAACTTTGTTTGGTCATAGGCTTAAGTATAGTATCTGACTTAAGCTGGCGGAGTGTGAGTAACTGTTTTCTTCGAATTGTAAGGATCTGTATCTGCTGCTCTTGTCGAGTTGTCGTCAAACAAGGGATCCAGGTTCAAATCCCGCCTTCACGAGATATAAATTTATTGGTGTCTTGGCTTGATGTTAAAGAGCAATTATCATGGAGTGGATGCCATAGATTTCAAATCATATCGTATCTATCATTAAAAAATCTGTATCTGCCTTCTTTAACTTATGTGTATACTTGATTACTGTGACTGCTCTATTTCTAAGGATATTTTGAATAGAAAAGTTAGAATCAACTATGTTAGCAGAGAGCCTGATTCTTCTTTTTCGGTATGAATAAAAATGGATTGGTCCCTTTTTTGTCTCGCACTCCTACCCAATAAATTGTTTCCTTTTCTCTCTATGCCACATTTGGTAACCCTGCTGTCAGGACAGATTGGTCAATCTTGGTGGAATATTTCATCATCTTTGTGCTTTCTGCTTGTTTTATTGTGGTTGGACAACTATTCCTTAAGAAATGTTCTTTGTTCATGACATTTATTAAATTTGGTTTCATGCTTTCCCTCTTCCTCTGCGGTACTGTTAATATTACGTAAAATAGTACAATCAGCTTGGTTAGAATTTCTGTTTCAGTGCATGTGAAGCAGCCATACCCCTACATCTCACTCATAGTGCTGTTTAGAGTATATTTTCCTGTGTTTAATATGTAAGCAGCAGGAGTTTGAGCATGGAAGAAGATTGCATTAGTCATTAATATCATATGAAATTTTAATTTATACAGGAAAAGGATAGACCATTGCCAAAGTTTGGTGAATGGGATGTCAATGACCCAGCCTCAGCTGAGGGGTTCACAGTAATCTTCAATAAGGCTCGGGATGAGAAAAAGACAGGTGGCAAGCCTGACTCACCACCAAAGGATGAATCAAAATATAATAAAAGAGCAGTTCTTGGAAAGCCTCAGTCTGTAAGTTGCAATCTTGCATATTTCTTATAATGACTTTCCACTCTGATTTGTTTAGAACCTCCAAGTTTATGACGTAAGCCTTTTCATTTCACACAGCCATTCCACGATACTTCAATTGAGATAATAAAAAATCATTTATTCTTTTTAGTTTGAACTTATGCCTTTTCAAGGTAAGAAGGGGTAGAGAAAAATTCCTTGAGTCAATGTTTGAGGGCTTTGATTCCCAATAAAAGCAGGAGGAATGTGTTAGGTTGACAACATAAAATATTGATTTGAACCTTCATCTGTTTTTGATCATTTATGGGTATCACATTTTGCATAAAGCAATAAAATTTATACCATACAATTCTCTATATCTTGAGTTGCAGCCAAGATACTGTCCATGTTTCTCAAAATACATGTTGAATTAATGAAAACTGCTTGTTCAAACATATAGCTTACATCTCAAAGGATTAATTTTCTTGCTCTCAATTTTTTGTTAGAATTAGTTTCAATATACTCAATTAAGTTTTTGTCAACTACCTTCACATTATATTATTCTTCAATAGTTCCTAAGTCTCAAATTTCTCTCTATGCTAGTAACTCTTCTGGTTTGAAAATATATGGAATTCTCTTTACTCGGTGTAAAGAACTATGGGTGGCCTAGCTCATCCACAAAGAGGGTTGTAAACGAGCCTAGCCGAGTATTAAAGTTCAATATTGGTTCATTTAATTTTATTTCGAACACAAGCCGAGTTCAAGCTTATCAAGCTTGGTTCCTTTTCTTATTGAACAAGCTTGAGCTTGTTATTTAATTAACTTATTCTTTCTCCATATATAGTAAGACTATGGCAAAAAACATTTACCCCTTAACAAATCTAGCTAATAACTAATAACTAATAACTAAGTTATATGGAAATTATATCGAGGAGTTTATTAGATAGAATGATTTTCGTTTAGAACTTTAAAAAATTATTTTCGCCAATCTTGTATTATTAAAAGTTGTATATAATTTTTTCTACGACATTGACTATTTATATTATCAATAAATTACAATATTTTATGTAAGTATATAATTTTTACAAACTTGCACAATCCAATTACAAGTCTATATAAGTTTATTTCTATACATATATGCATATTAAGATATAATATTAGATATACTCAAATAAAGCCTTATACTCATGAGCTTGTTCACAAATGCATTATTATGTTTGAGCAGTTGAGTCTAAAACTTGTCTTGAATTTGGCTCATTTGCTAATTAAACAAACATAAACAAACTTTTTCTTGAGTCAAGTTCGAGAAGTTCATAAACAGCTCGGTTCGTTTACAACCCAATCTACAAAGTCATTATTGCTAGAATTGGGGTTAGCTACATAAATCTTTTCCACCATTAGACTTCATTTAAAGCCACATATCATCCAATCAATCTTCAGGCATATACTTTTTGGTCTTCCTATTGCCATTTGGTTTAAAACTCATATTGTCTAATGACTGTCTTCCCTATTTTAATCGATTTTTATTCCATCATTTGAGGTTGGTTATGAATGTCAATGAGTACATGCATGAGAAAAGATGTGTCAGAATTTATCGATAGGACTAACACGTTGCCTTTTGGTTTAAAACTCATAGTGCTTTCATTTTGATGTTTACAACAGAGAAAATGGTGTTGCTGCATGCAATCCACTTCTGCAGAATCATGAGGCCATTGTTTGTTGATGCCCCAAAATGTATTCCAGAAGACTGGAGCTGTTTACGGAAGCTATGATGGATCCTACTGGAATCTGTTTGTTGTGTCCTAAACTTGGTGATGATGTGCGCTTAGAAAAGTTTAAAGAACAATGTTATATTATGTTCAGTATACTGGTGGGTGATTATTGGGGCGCTGCTTCTATCCTTTATTGGAATTATATGGTTTGACACTACTATTTGTGACAATTTGTTTCTATATTGTTTTGAGTGGATTTGATTTTTCTTTGGGTAATGAGGCCACTATTTCTCTAATAAGATATGATGGTTTGTCATGGAATCAATGTTTGTTGCCTTACGTCTGCGGTAGTAATTAGCTGGGCAAAGCACTAGATTGGCTTTACAATGAACTGATGATAAGCCAGATATTTCTTTGAAAAGCAAAAAGTTTAAGCAGAACTTGGTTAGCAATATTGTGCATAATGCTGATTGTATGTCAGCCTCCTTTTCATTTGGGAGGTTCCGAGCTGTTTATTGTTAGGGGCATGTAATTTCCATATGGGATGAAAGTAACAAAGATGTTGACTCTGCTAAACATGTTCATCTTGTTGTAAATCAGAAAGAAAGTATTTTGTCCAAATTGGTGTGTGTTGACCAACAGATCTAACTTCTTTTCCTCTTGTTCTAATGAAGTCATGAGCATTAATCAAAAAATGATGGTAATGTGCAGTTGATGAGTAATGGAAGCATGAAAGATTTTGTGTTATATGATTGAAAATTTAGGGTTATAACTCTCC